>CP032577.1:15442023-16042023 GCA_008044935.1 Gossypium turneri
AACGATAAATTTGTTCATACAGATGCTAGAAAGAAGGCTGAATTTGTAAAAAAATTGCACGAAAGGGTGAGATCCAACATTGAGGCGAGAACCAAGACATATGAACAAAAGGTAAATAAGGGACGGAAAAGAGTTGTCTTTGAACCTGGTGACTGGGTTTGGGTTCATATACGAAAGGAATGTTTCCCGACTCAGCGGAGATCCAAACTACTTCCTCGAGGGGACGGACCTTTCCAAGTCTTGAAGCGCAGAAATGAGAACTCTTACAAACCTGACTTGCCTAGTGACTATAATATTAGTGCGAGTTTTAACGTTTCTGATCTATCTCCCTTCGATGCAGATTTTGACTTGAGGACAAGTCGTTTTGAAGAGGGGCAAATGATGCGACCGTGCCCTAAAGCGTATCAAGCTCTAGCAAGGATCTTGAGATGTTTTCACAAGGGCCAATCACACGGGCCCGGGTCAAACAATTCAAAGGGGCCATTTCGGCCTTAGTAGAGCAAGTGTGGGCTACAACCTTGGCTGAACAATTCAATGAGGATCAGACCAGCTCCATGAGTTCTTCCTGGAGCCTTTTGCAAGCTGAACTAAATTCAAATTCAGCTTTATAAGCTCGTTTCAAATCAATCAAGCTCGTTTTTAGTCTTTATTATTTATGTGCTTTAGTTGTTGAACTTGATTCAATTTTTCAAATAAGTTAGTTAAGTTAGTTTCAGCATGAACATGAATTAATTTGGGTCTAATAATTTTTATATTAAATATGCTTTATCTAATATATGATTTAAATATGTTTTCAATTAGTACACATTAATTTGTCCTAGGTTAAGACAAGCATTCAATTTGTTTATGTTCAGCCGAATTTATTATATATGTAATTAAGTTTTTTGAATCATTACATGTCTTAAATGTGTCCTAATGTGGCTGCTGAATCTATTATGCCTTGTTGACCATGTGGCTACCGAATTTAATATGTCTTATTGACCCCTTTTAATTTGTCTTAAAACGAGAGTTAATGGCTGACTTAAATGGGTGCAGGTACATGGACGACATTTAAAGAGAAAGGTTGCTGCTACATTTTTCCAAGCTGCCAACTTTAATGTGTGCATGGGACTTGGGACGGCATTTAAAGAGAAGGTTGCTGCTGCATCTTTCCAAGCTGCCGAATTTAATGTGTGCATGGGACTTGGGACGGCATTAAAAGAGGAGGCTGCTGATGCATTTTTTCTAAGCTGATTTTTTAGCTCACCAATGCACCTTTAAAGCTCCACCAGTCGAAATTGTTCCTTTCACACACAAAGCTCTTTCATCTTCGTGTGCTCACACACAAGGGCTGATCATTTCCTTCAGTTCGCACTTAGGAACAATTGGAGAACTCAAGCTAACCTATTAAGAAGTCCAAGCTATTTAGCTGATCAAGGAGCCACAATTAAAGTAAAGTTCACTCCCTTGGCCGAATCTACATGCACCATTCAGCTACCGAGGGCCCCAATTTACTCCAGCCGAATTTCAAGGCATCTAAAAGCTGATTTTTTACCTCCCAAATGCACCAGGAAGCAACCTAGAATTTTTAGCTTAATTAAGTGAATTTAAAGATGGAATTTCAGCCCAGTATTTTGTCCATTCAGCTAGCCCCTATTTGGCTATAAATATCGAGTTCAAAACATGTAAAAAGGACTTTTGGACATTTTGTTAATGAATTGCTGCCAATTTGTGAGCTACTTTCTCTCAAATTTCATTTGAGACCCGAAAGACTTATCTAGTTTCTAGTGGCATCTTCCCGAGTCATTTTCGAACTTATCACTTTTAAAAACCGAGTGTGGCGTTCAACTTTTATACCTTTGGTTCGTGCCTACCTTAGTTACCGGTCAAGGTATTAAACTACCATTGTAAAATACTTTTAGTTCATATAAGTTTCGGGTCAACACTCGTTTTAGTGTTGGTTCACTCTCGGACTTTAAATTCCATTTGTATCCTTTGTCATTCGTAACCAAAACCCAAATCCCCTTCTATGTTATCCGAACTAAAAACCAACCTACTTCTATTATTCCAAACCCCTTATTGAATAACCTTTGCCCATACTTAGTCTGCCCTAGCCTAAGCTATTTCAAGCCGAATGACACTTCTTCGATAATGATGGGGCACCCAATTCAACTCAGCTCAACTTACGAATCTGAGATCGTATCAAAGGTGACGTTTTGTGTAACTGTGAGGACTGAGGTTCAAGTCCTGGGTTGTGCAATGGAGTATTTATTTTACTGCTTGAGCTGTGTAGGTAGTGGAGTTGGACTGAAACACAGCTAACGGGAGTTTGAATAGAATTTTAATGGGGTGGTTGGGGGAGTCGAGGAGAAATCGGAAGAGTAATTCTAGGAGGGATAAGGAGAGAGATATTCGGAGAAAATCAAGGAGTTCGATTGAGAGGAAGTGTTGTGCCATTTGGGCGAACTCTAGCTTTAAGAATTTGGCTGGGGAAATTTTTGTCATTTTTAGCATGGGAGAAACATTTTGGTGTTAGCATCTATCGAATTCTCCTTTTCTTTTCTTTCATTTATCGACTTTTGGTTCATTCCGGTTTGTATGGATTGCTGCATATTATTCAACAAAAGTCCCTTTCTTTTCGGTCAATAGTTGTTAGTCAATTTTGTGAGCAACTCTTCCATTTATTTTTCTCTCTTCTTCTCTTCCTCAATCTGTGCTCTCTTTTGGCCGAATATCACCCTTTTGTGTTATCACTCTCTACGCCGATCTTCTCTTTGTTGCTTTTGCTGTTCCAGTGCTGCAAGTGTTTCTAATTATCGGTAAAGTGTTTAAACTCCTCACTTTTTGATTAAACCTGTTCTCTTCTATGTTTTTTTCTTAAAACTGAATACCCTCCTTTTTATCCTTTGATTATCGACTGTTGATTCTTTCCTCACAATGTGTTACTTGTTGCGGTTCTAGGGTTTTCCACGAGGAGTGGTGGAGTGTAAGTGGTTTTGAAGTCGTCGCAACCCTTGTTCCCAGTATTCAATTGAGGTAATATGTTACCTCATTTTTGGGGTTTAGGCCGTATACTGATTATGTTCTTATAGGATATCATTTGTGGATGGAGGTCACTTATATGGCCTACCTTGGTTAATGAGATTGGTGTTTGTGGTACAGGTAATCGATAAAAGCGTGTAATCACTTTTGGTAAGCGGCTTTGGAGGACTAAAGTTGCCCCCATTCAAACTAGGTAAGGATGGTGTTTTTGGATTAAGTGTCAATAAGAGGGTGATTTACCCTAACGATTAAAGGACTGACATTGGGTCATGTTTGAATCTAGGTTGGTGTACTTGGAGATTTGCGCTCTTCTCGTAAACAGGTGTGTAAACACCCAAATGTAACTGTAGAACAACAAAAGCTGAAAAGCTAAAAATACGGTGTTTGAGACCACACGATTGCACGATTGCTCGTGTGATAAGCCAAACCCACGAACCATGGACGACAGACTGTAGAGGCCTCCATGAGATTTTTCATGGGCTTAGGCCGTAAAGGGCCACATTGGGTTAAAATGGGCCGTGTGGGCTCAATGGGCTCGTGGGCTCACACAGATGAAATATACAATTTATGGCAAATACTGGATTGGGCTATGTAGATCTCATAGCCATGGAAAAATTTGGGCTGAATGGGCCGCACGAGCATGTGGGCCCTCGTAGGCCAAGTAATGGGCCGCGGGGCCATCTACACTGTTATGACCATTTAGGTTACCTGAGTCGCTCGAGGCAACTGCAGACCTTTCAAAAGGTTGATATCCACACCGAGACCCTAAAATAGGTAAAATGACCATAACCAAAATACCTTAAAAGGTAAAATGACTATTTTACCCCTAATTGATGGAAATAACCGTTATACCCCTAGAGGTAGGTTGACTGATGTGTTCATGATTTGCATATGACTGTTACTGAGTATGGCATTTTGCATACACGTATAATTTATGACACGACATACTGCATGGGGTTAGGATACTGTTATGAAGGAAGTATACTGTACTGGAAGCTTTGTTGCGATACTGTTACTTGTAGCTTTGCTGTGATACTATTATTGGCAGCTTTACTGCGATATTGGTGTGTTGGCTGGGTGGGTTGATTTTATCCCCACATGGTGTGATGGTGGTACGAAGTGTGTTGGCTGGATTGGGGAGAGTTGCATTATTGCACTGTACTTATACTGTATTGGGCTAACGCCCACACTATATTATTACTAAATAGGGCTCAGGCCCAGACTATTACTGCAAGTTGTATACTGACTGACTGATAGGGGTTTACTCACTGACTTTTTGTAAACTCACCCTTTCCTTTTAACTGTGCAGGTAATTCTCAGCTATAGGAAATTTGGTGCTGCGAGGGACTCGGAGGTGGCCACACAACTGCATCTATTCTACACTTGCTTTTATTTAAATTTAAAGTTTGTGTTGGATTTTTTTTATGTAATAAGGCCATTTATGTTTGTTTAAATTTTGAATTGGGCTTTTGCGTATTTTAAACTGCTAGTTTAGGAGAAGACAAATTTTCAAAATATTTACTATTTTGAAAGACACGAAATTTAAACATTATAGTTTTCAAAAGCTTTCGCAATTTTAGATCAACCTATTATAACAATACCAGATAACAAGGCAAACGTTTAGACTAGTTGATTTGTTAAATAATAACAAAGGGGTTTTTTAAACTTAGAAACGAAATTTTTACCAATAAGTCTAATTTTCAAAAGACACTTCAATGTGACACGCCAGATTTGACCATAACATCTAGGCCGGGTTTGGGATGTTACATTTAGTGGTATCAGAGTCGAGTTGCAAAACTCGACTGTGGAATGGGTTTTGAAAATATTTGGAATTTTTGGAAAACTGTTCTTAAAGTGTTTTGGAAGGTTTACAAGTGTGGCACACCAAGTCTCTAGTGCTGAATCCGTAAGTTTTCTTTATACTGTAGACTGCTTGAACTGAGATACACAGAGAGACTATTATAGATAGTAAGACTGTACTGAAACTCTTAAGTGAGAGTAAACTGAAATTGTAGGGAGACCTTGATTTGCAAAAACGAAACTCTGATTTCTATTTTTTATAAGACATCTGTTAATAATTACTGGAATTACAAACTAATTCATAAAACTTCGTAAACAGATAATATGTTATTTGATATGAGCACTAGAGGTACTCGAGGAAGGGGTACACGAGGCCGCGGTAAAGGCCAAGGAAGTGCTAGGGCTGGGTCTTCGGCATCAGGCCACATGCCTAATGTTGAGGTTAGGAAGGCACGAGCTTCACCAGTAACTGAAACGAGATCATACAATCGAGCGGTTGGAGATGATGCACTAACCCAAGCTATACTCTGCAATATGGAAAGGGTCACAGGGACCGGTACAGGTGCTATGGGTCGTGCGTCGATTTCAAAATGACTCCAGTCGAATGGAGGGGAAATGTTTAGGGGTATATCTAGAGTAGCCCATAATGTGGCTAAATATTAGTTGGAAGCCACAGAGAGAATAATGGACGATCTCGACTACACTTCTGAGCAAAAACTAAAAGCTGTAGTGTCTTTACTGTAAGACGAGGCCTATCAGTGGTGGCTTACCGTGAGAGAGGGTACTTAGGTTGACCGGTTAACATGGGATTTCTTTAAGGCGGCATTCCAAGGAAAGTATGTGGGCACAAGTTATGTGGATGCTCGAAGAAGGGAATTTCTGAGCTTGACCTAAGGGAATAAAATTACGGCAGGATATGAGGCAGAGTTCCTGCGACTGAGTCGCTATGCTCGTGGGATAATGGCGACTGAATATGAACACTATGTGCAATTCGACGACGGTCTCCAAAATGAGTTACGAGTCTTGATAGCTCCGCAGAGGGAGAGAGATTTTGCTGCCCTAGTAGAAAAGGCAAAATCCGCCGAGGACATAAAGTGCTCTTTGCGCCAGAACTGTGAGAAGGATAGGGGCAGATATAAGAGGGATTCAAAGCCCTCGAGTTCTTCTTGAAGGCCTAAAAAGAAGGCCAAATTTGATGGGCCAGTTTGAGCTACGGTTCCTATTGCAAGACCACAGCCTTTTGCTGATTGTGGGAGACATCGCCTAGGTGAGTGTTGGAAGAAGATTGGGGCATGTTTCAGATGTGGGTCTATGGAGCATCAAGTCAAGAATTGTCCTCAGAGGCCTATTCAGATGCAAGCTGCAGGTCAGGGTTATGTTCAGCCAGCAAAAGGTGGTCAGTAGCCACCGAAAGGCTTGGGTAGGCCAAAGGTGGAAATGGTGTGGGACGAGGTCGTGGAGCGCCAGGCAGAGGTGCTGGTAACATTGAAGTGAGGCAGCCAGCACTGGTTTATGCTGTTAATGGTTGGGAGGATGGTGAAGCTCCAGATGTTATAATCGGTACGTTCCTAATTCATAATGTACCTTACACTGCTCTGATTGATATAAGGTCTACGCATTCATACATTGCATACACTGTGTGTGGCACCTTGGGTATCATGTGTGAGAGTACTGGTAATGAGATGATTGTGTTAAGTCCACTGGGACAGTCATTAAGGGGAGACAAGTTGTTCAGAGATGTGCCCCTAGAGGTTCAAAGAGTTATATTTCCATCGAATTTGATGGAGCTACCGTTTGGTGAATTTGACCTAATCTTAGGGATGGATTTGCTGGTTAAACACCGTGCAAGTTTGTATTGTACTGCTAAGCGTATGGGTTGAAGACTACTGAGGATGAGGAGGTGGCTGTGATTGGAGAGCGAAGGGACTTTTTGTCTAATGTGATCTCTCAATTAAGGGCCAAAAACCTGGTTCGCAAGGGTTGTGAGGCATTTTTAGCCTATATTGGTGTATCTGATTTTGAGGGTCCTTCTGTTGGAGATATCAAAATAGTTAAGGATTTTTTTGATATATTTCCTGATGAGCTCCCTCGGTTGCCTCTGAGCCGCGAAGTTGAATTTGATATTAAGCTCTTGCTTGGAGCAGCTCCATTGCTCATCGCTCCTTATAGGATGGCACTGAAGGAGCTGGTGGAGTTAAAAGCTCAAATCCAAGAACTATTGGATCGAGGATTCATTTGATCTAGCATGTCTCCATGGTGAGCACCAGTGTTGTTCGTAAAAAAGAAGGATGGGTCCATGCGCAAGTGCATCGACTATTGGCAATTGAATAAACTGACTATCAAGAATAAGTATCCTTTGCCGAGGATAGATGATTTATTTGATCAGCTACAAGGAGCTTCGATTTTCTCCAAAATAGATCTTTGTTTTGGGTACCATCAGCTGAGTGCTAAAGAGGCTAACGTGTATAAGACTGCATTTAAGACTCGTTATGGTCATTACAAGTTCCTAGTGATGCCGTTTGGGCTGACGAATGCACCAGCTACCTTCATGGACCTAATGAACCGAGTATTCTAGCCCTACCTAGATTGGTTTGTGGTGGTATTTATAGACGATATCTTGGTGTATTCGAGAATCGAGGATGAACATGATGCACATCTCTGAATTGTTCTGCAAATTTTAAGGGAGAAATAATTGTACACTAAGTTCAACAAGTGTGAGTTCTAGTATGAGAAGTGACATTTTTGGGTCACGTGGTATCTGCTGAAGGGACTAGAGTAGATCCTCAAAAAATTGAAGCCGTACTAGAATGGAAACCACCTAAGACTGTATCTGAGATTCGAAGCTTTTTGGGTCTGGCAGGCTATTACAGACGTTTTGTTAAGGGGTTTTCCTTAATTGCTGCACCTCTGACTAAGTTGCTGCGTAAAGGGGTACCGTTTAATTGGACTGATAAGTAGCAATAAAGTTTTGAGAAATTAAAGAAAGTTCTAACTGAGGCCCCTGTCTTGATACAGCCAGAGTCTGGGAAGGAATTCATTGTCTACAGTGATGCATCACACGTTGGTTTGGGTTGTGAATTACCCTACTCATGACTTGGAGTTAGTCGCGGTGGTATTCACACTGAAAATTTACAGGCACTATTTATACGGTGAGAAGTGTACTATCTACACAGATCACAAGAGCCTAAAGTACCTACTCACTCAGAAGGAGCTGAATCTTAGGCAGCGAAGATGGATAGAGCTGCTTAAGGATTATGATTGCTCAATTGAGTACCAACCTGGTAAGGCTAACGTGGTAGCTAATGCACTGAGCCACAAGGCTGTATCTGATTTCAGAGTAATGTTTGCTCGTCTCAGCTTGTTTGATAATGGTTGCTTGTTGGCTGAGCTGTAGGTTAGACCGACATGGACTGAACAGATTAAGGGTAAACAGTTGTTGGATGAGTCACTAGTTCCTCATTTCTGATAGGTTGAGCATGGGGAAACTTTAGATTTTCGGCTAAATGGTTAAAGAGTACTGTGTTTCCATGGGAGAGTCTGTGTACCGAAGGATTCTGATCTGAGGTAGTCTATACTGCAGGACGTGCATAGTAGTCCATATGCTATGCATCCTGGCGGAAATAACTTATATCGAGATTTTCGTAAGCTATACTGGTGGCCAAGATTGTAACGTGAAGTTACTTATTTTGTGAGTAAGTGCTTGACGTGCCAGCAAGTTAAGGCTGAGCATGAGCTGTCTTCAAGGTTACTGCAACCAGATAAGATTCCACTTTGGAAGTGGGAGAGGGTAACCATGGATTTTGTGAGTGGACTACCCTTAACGCCTACTAAGAAGGATTCGATAAGGGTTATTGTAGATCGATTAACTAAATCTGTCCATTTTATACTAGTCCATATTGATTACTCATTGTAGAAGCTGGCAGAGTTGTATGTGGCAGAGATTGTGAGACTGCATGGGGTACTGGTTTCCATCATATCCGACAGAGAGCCCTGATTCACATCTCGATTCTTGAAGAAATTACACTAGACTTTGTGTACTAGGTTGGACTTAAGTACTACGTTCCATCCTCAAATAGATGGTCAGTTAGAGAGGGTGATACAAATACTAGAAAACATGCTAAGAAGTCGTGTAATGGATTTCTGAGGTAGCTGGAAAGACTATTTGCCACTAGCAGAGATCACGTAGAATAATAACTACCAGTTCAGTATTCAAATGGCATCGTACGAGGCGTTATATGGTCGTAGGTGTTGTACTCCTACTTGTTGGACTAAGTTGGGCGAGCGGCGAGTTTTGAGGCAAAAGTTAGTTTCTGATATCGAAGAGAAGGTAAAACTGATTCGAGATCGATTGAAGGAAGCATCTGATAGGCAGAAGGCTTATGTGGATCTTAAATGCTGAGAGATTGAGTATTCTATGGGGGACTTCGTCTTCCTCAAGGTCTTCCCATGGAAAAAGTTATTGAGGTTTGGGTGGAAGGGTAAGCTTAGCCCTAGGTTCATTGGGCCTTACTGTATACTAAACCATGTGGGACCGGTCACCTATCAACTTGAGTTGCCTCCAGAATTAGACCAAATTCACGATGTATTCTATATCTCCATGCTAAGGCATTATCACTCTGATCCCACACATATAGTACTAGTCGAGGAGATCGAGGTACGGCCAGATCTAACCTTCGAGGAGGAGTCAGTACAGATATTGGACTGTGGGGTTAAAGTACTGAGGAAGAAACCTATTCCACTAGTCAAAGTGCTTTAGTGTAATCACAGTTCAGAAGAAGCCACATGGGAACCTGAGGAGGCGATTCATCGGTAATACCCTCATCTATTCTAACCAAGTAAATTTTGAGGCAGAAATTTCGCTAAAGGTGGTAGAGTGGCAATGACCCAAAAATTTAAGTCTTTAATTTTTTTTGCATTTTATGACACAAATATTTGTTTGCTTCAGTGGTTAAGTGATTTGTGTGTGTTTGAGAGTGTTTGAAAAGCCTGGGATCAAGTGTTGGCTTCTGCAGAATTTTTAGTTTTGCTCTTAAATGAATCTGGACACTGGTATATAGGCCTTATAAATAATAGTGCTTGTTTTACGTCACAAAAAGAGCTTGTGGTCTAGTGGCAAGGTGGTGTGTTGTGTAACTATGAGGACTGAGGTTCAAGTCCTGGGTTATGCAATGGAGTATTTATTTTACTGCTTGAGTTGTCCAGGTAGTGGAGTTGGACTGAAACACAGCTAAGGGGAGTTTGAATAGAATTTGAATGGGGTGGTTGAGGGAGTTGAGGAAAAATTGGTGGAGTAATTCAAGGAGGGATAAGGGGAGAGATACTAGGAGAAAATTAAGAAGTTCGATTCAGAGGAAGTGTTGTGCCGTTTGAGGGAACTCTAGCTTTGAGAATTCAGCTGGGGAAATGTTTGTCATTTTCAGTATTGGAGAAACATTTTGGTGTTAGCATCTGTCGAATTCTTCTTTTCTTTTCTTTCATTTATCAGCTTTTGGTTCATTCGGGTTTGTATTGGTTGCTACGCATTATTCAACAAAAGTCTCTTTCTTTTCGGTCAATAGTTGTTAGTCGATTTTGTGAGCAACTCTTCCATTCTTTTTCTCTCTTATTCTCTTCCTCAATCTGTGCTCTCTTTTGGCCGAATATCACCCTTTTGTGTTATTACTCTCTGTGCTGATCTTCTCTAAGCTGTTTTTACTATTCCAGTGCTGCAAGTGTTTCTGATTATGGGTAAAGTGTTTAAACTCCTCACTTTTTGATTAAACCTGTTCTCTTCTATGTTTTTTCTTAAAGCTGAATACCCTCCCTTTTATCCTTCGATTATCGACTGTTGATTCTTTCCACACGATGTGTAACTTGTTGCGGTTCTAGGGTTTTCCTCGAAGAGTGGTGGAGTGTAAGTGGTTTTGAAGTAGTCGCAACCCTTGTTCTCAGTATTCAATCGAGGTAATACGTTACCTCACTTTTGGGGTTTAGGCCGTATACTGATTATGTTCTTATAGGATATTATTTGTGGATTGAGGTCACTTATATGGCCTACCTTGGTTAATGAGATCAGTGTTTGTGGTACAGATAATGGATAAAAGCGTGTAATCACTTTTGGTAAGCAGTCTTGGAGGATTAAAGTCACCCCCGTTTAAACAAGGTAAGGATGGTGTTGCTGGATTAAGTGTCAATAAGAGGGTGATCTACCTTAATGATTAAAGGACTGACATTGGGTCATGTTTGAATCTAGGTTGGCGTATGTGGAGATTTGTGCTCTTCTCATAAATAGGTGTGTAAGCACCCCAATGTAACTGTAAAACGACAAAAGTTGAAAAGTTGAAAATACGACGTTTAAGACCACATGATCGCGCGATCGCTCGTGTGATAAGCCAAACCCACGAACCATGGGCGATAGACTGTAAAGGCCTCCATAAGCTTTTTCATGGGCTTAGGCCATAATGGGCCACATTGGGTCAAAATGGGTCGTGTGGGCTTAATGGGCTCGTGGGCCTACACGAATGAAATCCATGATTTGTGCCAAATACTGGATTGGGCTATGTAGATCTCATAGTTGTGGCGAAATCTGGGCTGAATGGGTCACACGAGCGTGTGGGCCCACTTGGGCCAACTAATGGGCCTTGGGGCCATCTACACTGTTATGACCAATTAGGTTACCTAAGTCACTCGAGGCGACTGCGAACCTTTTGAGAGGTCGATATCCGCACCGGGACCCTAAAATAGGTAAAATGACCATGACGAAAATACCCTTAAAGGGTAAACTGACTGTTTTACCCCTAATTGATGGAAATAACCGTTATACCCCTAGAGGTAGGTTGACTGATGTGTTCATGATTTGTATATGATTGTTACTGAGTATGAAATTCTGCATACACGTATGATTTATGACACGACATGCTGCATAGGATTGGGATACTGTTATGGAGGAAGTATACTTTATTGGAAGCTTTGTTGCGATACTATTACTAGTAGCTTTGCTACGATACTATTACTGGCAGCTTTGCTGGGATATTGGTGTGTTGGCTGGATGGGTCAATTCTATCCCCACATGGTGTGATGGTGGTACAGAGTGGTGTGTTGGCTGGATTGGGGTGAGTTGCATTATTGTACTGTACTAATACTGTATTGGGCTAAGGCCCACGCTGTACTATTTCTGAATAGGGCTTAGGCCCAGACTATTACTGTAAGTTGCATATTGATTGCCTGATAGGGGTTTACTCACTAAGTTTTGATAAACTCACCCTTTCCTTTTAACTGTGCATGTAATCCTCAACCATAGGCGACTTGGCTTTGCGAGGGACTCGGAGGTGGCCACACAACTGCAGCTGTTCTACACTTGCTTTTATTTAAATTTAAAGTTTGTGTTGGATTTTTTTTATGTAATAAGGCCATTTATGTTTGTTTAAATTTTTAATTGGGCTTTTGCTTATTTTAAACTGCTAGTTTAGGAGATGACGAATTTTCAAAATATTTACTGTTTTCAAAGACACGAAATTTAAACATTAGAGTTTTCAAAAGCTTTCGCGATTTTAGATCAACCTATTATAACAGTACCAGAAAACAAGGCAAACGTTTAGACCAGTTGATTTGTTAAATAATAACAAAGGGGTTTTTTAAACTTAGAAACAAAATTTTTACTAACAAGTCTAATTTTCAAAAGACAGTTCAATGTGACACGCCAGATTCGACCGTAACGTCTAGGCCAGGTTTGGGGTGTTACAGGTATTGAAAGTTTTGTGATCATATTCTTGTTTCTCGATCAAGCAAAGTTTGTTCTTTCTACTTTCCCTATCTACCACCCGAAAAACGCCACACTTCAAACCACCTTTAATTTTTGTTTCAGCCTACCCTATACCCCTCTACATTATTTCCCTTGTTAACCACTTTGAAATCGACCCCAGAGCAGCAAGTAAGTCTAAAGAGATGAAATACGAAATTGTGAGAAAAAGATCGAGTGGTAAAAGGCAAGAGCGTGTGAGTGCATTATAGTGCTAGTAAAAGCCGTAAAAGAGTGCAAATAGAAGTGTGGGTGCCTTCTAATTTTCTTTATGAGTGCAAATAGAAGTGTGGCAAGTACCCTCATGGTGGAGAGACTAGGCCTAACGACCACCAAACATCCGAGCCCTTACAAACTCCAATGGCTCAACGACGATGGTGAAATCAAGGTAACCAAACAAGTGTGCGCTACTTTTTCAATTGGCAAGTACGAGGATGAACTGCTTTGTGACGTAGTTCCCATGCACGCAAGACACTTGTTACTTGGAAGACCATGGCAATATGATTGAAGAGTCATCCATGATGGCTATACCAATCGGTATACATTCAAGTATTTGGGAAAGAATTTTACTTTAGCCCCGTTGATACCAAAACAAGTTTTCGAGGATCAAAAGAGAATGAAATCTTCTGTAAATCAATCGAAAGAAAAATAAAAGAATGAAGTTGTAAAAGAAAGAAAAAGAAAATGAAAAAGAAAGAAAGAGAGAATGAAAAAAAGCAAAAAGAGATTGAGAGCGAAAAAAGAATAGAGAAAGAAAATAAAATTGAAAAAGAAAGTGAGTTTGGAGAAAGAAAAGAAAATGAGCGAGAAGGGAGTGTTATCGAGTTTTCAAAAATAAAAGACACTGTGGAAAAAGAACGAGAGTTTAAAAATGAGAGTGTAAAAGAAACAAGTGACCTTGAGTTTTCAAAGATAAAAGAGATTGAAAAAGAGAGAGAATTTGAACATGAGATTAAAAAGGAAATGAGTGGACAAGACGAGAGAGAACAAGAAAATGTGACTTTTATTTTAACTAACCCAATTGTGAGTTGTCCTTGTTCTGTTTCTTCTTTTCAAATTTCTAAATATCCATGTAACGAGCTGCAACTACAATATTTTCCTGATGAGAGGCGGTTCAAGTTGATTGAGAAAGGTAAGATCATAGATGACCCTAGTCCACTGGCGGTTAAAGGTAAGCAAGGTGAGGGCTCTATGACATTTTAGTCTCCACCATCCCACTTGAATGTTTGTGATAATATAGCTAATATGGTTAACTTCCATTCTTTGTTTAATGTTCATGCGCCGGTTTTAAAAGATGGCAAGACGAGTTTCTCTAACGAAAATTACCGCGTTGACAAGTGTGTTGGTGACGTAAGTATAAATCAGTACAAATAATTTTTGAACTTGTGTGTTAAAAAGTTACCATGTAAAACTTCTAGCCCGATTGTTTGTGATGGTTTGAAGAATTTTTCTCATGATTTGTATGGTGAGACGTTTCTGCTTTATTGTGTAAATTTCGCATGTTTGTGTAAGTTTGATCGAATGAAACTTGAGATATATAGCTATTTGAATGTTGGTATGTTCACATTTTCTTTGTTTAATACAGTTGGTAAAAGGTTTTGTGTAAGACGATTAATCTATCTGATTGTGTTATTCCTGAGACATATTTAAATTCTTGTGCGAAATACTCATGTCTTTACATGTCAGTTCGAAAAAGAATCAAGAAGTTTGATTGCTTGAATTTGTTTTTGCCTACATCTTCTTTATTTGGCATGTGTGGCTTCTTGATGAAAAAGGAAATTCTTACTGCATTTTGGAAAGATTGATCAAAATCATGTGTTTAATCCTGGAGTTTGTTATTATGAATCGTCCATGAGAGAAACGTAAATTTTGTTTGAATGAACGTGTAAACAATTTTTGCTTGTATGATTCCTTGTCTTTAAGTTTAGAAATGAGGCATGTGAATCCTGTTGGCTTGCCAAGTTAAAAGCAAATCTTTGATTTCAGAGGTTGTTGTATATTGTTGCTTACCAAATTCGAACATGTGTTGCATGATTTTAATTTTAATCTGCTTCATGTTCTTCATAAGTTACTAGCCATGAATTTTTCTAGTCAATTCGAAATGGTGAACAAAAACTTTGTCTTTGATCCTTGTGAATGTTGTTCCATATCATTGTTCAAGGGATTTGGACCATGGAATTTTGATTCCTGAAACTATAACCTTCAAATACTTTGGGAATCTGGTTTGTTTCCATTGAAGAAAAAGGTAAGACTCAAATCTTATTTAGCATTTACCCATCCACCATCTGTTTCTGAATCGAAAAGGATTGGTTCATCTTTAGCTAATCAATTTCTTAATCCTTTATTCTTTGATGATGATGACGTGTTTCCTTTATTCTTGGACCATTCACCACATTTTCCCAAGAAAAGCAGCATAAGAAGAAATATTTGCTAGTGAACAAATGACTCGACTTGAGGACAAGTCATTTTGAAGAAGGGGGAATGATATAAGCATGCCTCGAAGCTCAACGAATTCGAGCCAAGACCCCATTGAGCTTCCGAAAGGCCCAATGACTCGAGCTCAAACTAGGCAATTCCAAGAAGTTGTTTCAGCTTTAATCACTCAATTTTGGGAAGAGAACAAGCTCGATGTCAATGGAAAAGTTCTGGCCAGCTCCTTAAAGACCCCTTGCACGTTAGTGCAAGCTGAACTCAGCTCATTTCTAGCTTCTCGAGCTGCACTCAACTCGAATCAGCTCACTTGAGCTTATTTCAGCTCGTTTGACCTCAATTTAGTTTCATTCAGCTCATTTCTTTTATCATTATAATAAACTAAGGATTAGTTTTATTTTATTTAATTTGATACAGTTCAAGACGAAATTCCCTAGCTCAAATCAGTTCATTAATTGTTTTCACATGTTTGAGCTAGCCGAACTTAATATACTAGCTAGTCCATAATTAATTGTTTTTAATTTATCTTAGTATGTTAATTAATTTGTCTTGATATTATATGAATTAGGTTCAGCCAAATGTGAAGATGTATTTAATACAAGATTCATGTATGACTTGGTGTAAAGTATGGAAGGGTGCATACACAATTGAGGTTCAATGGATGGCATTTAAAGGAGCACATGTATTTGGGACATTCATGCAAGAGGGATCTACTGAATGTTCATGCATTTGAAGATTCATGGATCGTATTTATGGAGGAACATGCATTGGGATGTTTTCATGCATGCTTCTTGCATATCCAAGATGATCATCAAGTATTCAAGGCACATTAAAACTTCATTCGGCCAAGGGAGATGTAGGAGCATTAAAGGGTTGCACATTCATGGAATTATGGCTGTTCTTTAAGGCTAAGTATGCATGAATGCATCAAGTGAAGCAACATGATGGTTCGGCCAATTCATGCACCATTTTCAAACATGAACCGAATTTTAATGCTTTAGTGTGAACATTTTTATTATTGTATGAACACATAGATGCCGAATTTGAGTAGTCATCTTTGTGTCTATAAATAGCATTCTTGTAAACATTTGAAGAGACTTTTGGCCAATTTGTTAAATGAAACTTTGTTTCTGTGAGGTTAACTTCCTCTCCAATTTTGTACGAGTCTCGAGTGACTTATCTAGTGTGCTAGTAGCGTCATCCCGAACTTGTTTTTGAACTTATCACCAATCATTGGTGTGGCGTTCTCCTATCCATCTACCAACCATATTCCACCTTAAGCCATATAAGATTTGGGGTGATACTCGTTATAATATCAAATCTTTCTTGACGCTTAAGTTCTATCATTCATCTCCATCACTTACCTTATCTATCTTACTTCCTTGTTAAACCGAGCCCATCCAAATTTTTTCCATCTAAAATCCATCTATCTTTTAGCCACCTCGAACCTATTTCAACTTTTATTTCCATACTTAACCAAATTCCTCCATTTTCAAAATCGAACGATACTTCTTCGACGATGATTGGGCAAATTAGATCGACTCAACAATTAACGCCGGGTCAGATCACATCACTTTTTCAGAGACAGGGGTAAACCCGATACGAAGTCCATCGTAACTCACTCCCATTTCCATTTCAGTATCATCATTGGCTGTAATAAACCAGAAGGTACCTGATGTTCAGCTTTAACTTGCTGACATACTAAACATCTTGATACGAAATCGTAAAACTCTCATTTCATTCCTAGCCACCAATACATATGTTTCAAATCTCTATACATCTTAATACTTCTCGAATGAACGGACAAGCTACCACTATGAGCTTCTTGTAAAATCTTCCAAATCAGATTTAGATTCTTTGATACACAAATCCTACCTCTGAAAAATAAACAATCATCAGATCCAATATGGAATTCTAAATCAGGAGTTAACTCACTCTATGTCCATTTAGCTAGCAACTCGTCATCACATGTTTGAGCCTCGCAAATCTGCTGTAAAAACATCGGTCTAGCTTTCAACTCAGCTAAAATCAAACCATCATCAGAAAACATCAGTCGTGTATTCATCGCTTGCAAAGCAAATAAAGACTTTGTACTCAGAGAATCAACAGCTACATTCACTTTACCCGGATGATAATCAATAATCAAATCATAGACTTTTAATAGCTCAAGCCACCAACACCGTACAAATGGTGTCGCCAAATCTTCAACGTGAACACAATAGTTGCCAATTCTAAATCATGAGTCAGATAATTCTTTTTGTGCAGCTTTAACTGTCTAAAAGCATTAGCTATCACTTTACCTTTATACATCAAAACACAACCTAAACCATTCAAAGATGCATCGCTGAAAACCACAAATTCTTTACTTGATTGATCGGCTATTTAACGTCACAGTAATATGTGCAAGTGTACACTATCGATGCAAGTATAGTAGACAGGTGTGAGCCTGTCGGATATTGATCCCACAGGGATGGTTGTCTTTTGTCTATTAATGTCAGTGCAATAAATTGATAATAATGAGATAAATTGTGAGGATAGTTGTCGGTGCAATGATTTGAGAACAATAAAATAAAATATGATAATGATAAACTGGGATCCCCAACATGAATTTTCAACAAAATACTAAGTGCTCACAAGGTATAAAAGTATAGGTAATTGTTGATGCAATAAAATTCAATGTATATCTTACTAAGCGTTACTCCTCTATTTAATCTCAGACTTAACCATGCATATTAACCTTACCTTCCGATGATGGCACTATTAAGAACAAATGGACTAAATTCCTCTAATCCTCACTCAACTTCCATTGTAATGCTTGTTGGCTCAAACTGTCAATGCACTTTCCAGTGTCAGTGACTGCAATAACACTTTCGTGTTAAAAACATTGAAACCCCAAGATTAAATAATAAAAGCAAGAGTAGATAAGATAACAATTCACGAAGAATTCATCAGTACTTCTATACAATTAGAAATCAAAGAGTAATCACCAGCATTTAGAAAGAATGGAATAGAGAATACTATCCCTAGACAACTCGATTGAATCTCTCTATTCCCTCTTGTCGCACACTTAGGTCTCCTCGTCAGGAGCTAGTCTGCATCTAGTTTTCACATTGGCTCACTCGTGAGAAGTTTAAGCTGCCATGGCCGTAAGCTCCAACGTTAATGATGAAGATAATGATGGAGAGAAAAACACTCAAGAAGGCTCTATTTTCTTCTCATGTTCACCTTTTATGCCCTCCTCTATAGCATGGGTGTCCTTTCCCTAAAATCATTCTATCATTATTCGTACAGGTTGATTATACTAGACTGGATAGTTGTCAGGTGTGGCGAAAATTCTGAACACTATCTGAAATTAACTCACGCAGCGACATTAATGCAATAAGATAGCAAAATTAAGGATAAAATAGGCTAGGATTCACTGAGTTATAAAATGTAATTTACTAAACTGAAAATGCTAAAATGTATGCTAATGATAACTAGATGGGAACAATTTAACAATAAGTAGTGGGAAATCCTATGTTCTTTCTAGTGCTATCACACCCCCAAACTTGATTTTTACTTGTCCTTAAGTAAAACAGAAACTAGCAAGGCTACAAAAAATTTTACTAAGGCAAATGATCATTTTAGCGACTTGAACCTTCTAAATTCCCAATGGATGAATCACATTCAGGTGAAAGAATATTGCATCAACAATTTATAACCATGAATGAATAAGGTTGCAACTTCATTAATGCTAGCACCATGCTTCAAACCCTAAGTTCTATCTACCATTACATCATTTATTGTATAATACTAAGTATATATATATTTTGGAATAAGGGATATTGTTGCATTACTGTACCCTTGTTCCTGAGAAGTAACGATCGGGTGCAACAAACCCCTAGGGAGTACGTAATTGCACTGACACACACTCATGCAGTGACAGCCATTGGCCAGATTGATTTTTCTAACGCTTGTATTGGAGTGTTCCCTTTTTAACATTCCGTACTACACCCACTTTGGACTGTTTGTACTTTATAACTATATATACATATATACACAGCTGTACAAAGTATATTCATTCAAGATTTAAAGAATGATAGCAGTCATCCATTATAAATGCAACCTAATCCATTCATCGAAGAATTGAAGCTACAACCTTCTGTCAAATTTATCCAATTCATTCATTGCTAATTTACATTATTCAAGAATTAAGCATCAAATGTAACAAAAATTTTGAACAATTTTCATTAACTATAATTAAACCTTGCATGCTTCATTTTCGAAAACAAAAATTTTGAAATGTGGGTGCATTTCCAAGCCCCATGTGCATTCCCCCAAACTTAAAGTATGCATTGTCCCCAATGCACTAACATTAAAATGTAATGCCAATGAAAATGTAATGATAATGAATACGTATCAAAATAAAATCTACAGCTACATGCAATGCATGAATACTATAACTAAAGTTTAAAACAAACTAACTCAGTTATCTGCAGCCATCAATGTGGCTGCATGATGTTTCTTTCTCTTCCTTCCTTTGTTTTTATCTTTGGAGCACTTCTTTTTATTTTCTTTAGGCTTTGCGTAGTCATCGGATTACTCCTCAGTTCTTGGCTCAGTCCCGACATCATCTACCACTATTTGTGTAGGAGAGGCCACTTGGAGTGGTCCAGTGTAGACCACTATTGCCCATGAATTGCATTGCTCCTCATTGGTGACCTCAGCAACTTTCGCTGGTCTCACTCCAGTTCTCTCCAAATTATCAATATTTGCACCAACAGACTCGGGTGTAGTGACAACCTTCTAAACAAAATCTTCTTCTCCGTTTTCTTTCTCATTTTTAGCAACTTTTTCTTCTTGAACAACAACTTCCTCTTCTGCAACAACTTCTTCTTCTGTAGCATCAACTTCCTTCTCAACAACAGTGTCTTCTTATCAACAAAAATACCATCCTCAAACAAGTTATCAATCTTTCGCAAGCATTCTTCAATGCCCCTGGATTCCTTTTCTTTCTCATTATCAGAGACCTACACAATAGGTGAGGATGCCACCAGTCTATCTCGGTCTCTTCTAAGTCGTCATTTTAGGAAGACAGGTCATAATTGTGAATGATTGGTGGAAACATAGGGAATTTCGGTAGTGGGATGGGCTCAGTTGGCCTAATGTGGCTACAATAGAATTGTTCTAGGCTCTAGTTTAAGCATAAAATAGATTCTGGGATCTCTCCATATCTTCTACTATAGCGACAAGCTTGATCTTCCTGTTGTTGATGGAATTTACCATTTTTTTGACATCCTTCAGTTTACGCCATAAAGATGTCTTTGCATTAAAGTTAGTTCTTTTGTTGTTGGCTTTGGCTTTGCTCTTTCTTGTCTTGATGATCTCTGCCTCCTTTAGTATTGTTGTGTCCTTGCCTCAAGTTATTCTTTCTACAGATTCTTCATTGATTGGGCCCTTATTTTTCAAGATTTCCTCACCAGCACGGGGTACGATTCCTCTTTGCTAGCACAATAACATCACCAGTGATGGGAAAAATAAAATCCCAGTCTACCTTGCGGCATAGTCAGCTATTTTTTCGTGAAGTATTACACCTACATCAATTTTTCGGCTCTTGATGATAAAATGTATCAAACACATTCTGCCTAGGGTGACTGTGGTGTTGTGAGTGGAGGGTTTTAGTCTGCAGTTGACAAAGTGAAACCAAATTTTACCTTGCAACGTGAAGAAGCGACAATGCATCATATAGTTTTTTTATGGGAACCCGTCCAAACTGCTCCCTCGACACACAAGTCTCTCCCCAACAGGTATCATTTTTCATCTATGATGTCATCCATAAACTTAGAGGGTTCATCGACATTAACCTTGGTGTTGTACAGCTCCTTGATGTTTGCAGCGTCCTATAGTATTAAACTTTCTTGAACAAAAATAAACTCTAACTCATGACCGTAGAGATCGACATAGAACTCATGTACCAGTGAAGGCGAGTAGCTTACAGGATGGTTGTAAAAATTTTCCTACTTTAATTTTGAGATGGTTTTGGAGACTTGTTTACCCAAATCTTGTTGTGGCAAAAAATAAATGCCCTGCTTGGGATGAAAGTTGGAATTCAATATGTTGTTGTGAAATAGTTCTTTTTCTGCATAATTCAAAAAGACTACTAACTCATTTGTTTGCACTGGCCTAGAGGATTTCGATTCATGGACTATGGTAGCAGAGGATGCATGTTACCCAGTGGATTTGGTGGCTTTCTTTAATGAGCCTCTTGTTTTTGCTATCTTTTATTGAGGGAAAACTATTTAAAGGTAAAAAGATAGGATTTTTATATGATAAAAGAAATATAAATAGTTGATTGAATGCATTATAGTTAGTACAGTGAGGGAGAATTTATAGTGAGTGAAAGAGGAAGATGGAGAGGCGTGTTGTTTTGTGAAGAGATATAGGGCTGGCGGGAAGAGTTGTGTCCAATAGAAATTGTGTCCGCTTATAAGGATCCAATGGCTGCATGAGTTTTGATCCAACGGTAGAATCTGACTTTCTCTAAATTTTGAAGAGCTATAAATAGTAGTTCAGACGTATGGAATGCATTGACAGTAAGACTTCAATGCATCGAAAATGGTACCTAATTATCCTGCAAAAAAGAAGGAAAACAAACTTTAACAAAACATAAATAAAATAAAACAAACTAAAATCACAGAGTACTAATTAACAATTAAAACTTTTCGACCAATTTAATGGTCTCTGCCTACTTTTGATCATTGTTACCAAAATAGTGTTTCAGCCTCTGTCCATTTACTTTGAACTTGTGTCCATCACGTAAATTTCGAATTATGACTGCACCATGAGGAAATACGGTGACAACTTCAAAAGGTCCAGACCAACATGAACGCAATTTGCCTGAGTGCAATTTGCGTCGAGAATTCAATAATAAAACCTATTAACCCGCGATAAATTGTCGCTGTAAAATAATCTTGTCATGTCATCGTTTGGTCTTTTCCTTGTAAATTGCAACATTTTCATAAGCATTTCTCCTAATATCCTCTAGTTTAGTGATATCCAACAATCTGTTCTTTCCAACCGCTTCATAATCGATGTTCACTTTCTTAATTTCCCACATTGATTTCTGTTCCAGTTCGACAGGAAAGGGACATGCTTTCCCAAAAACCAAGTGATACGGTTGTAAGAGTATGCCCAAAGATCAATCATGAGATGGTTTTAATAACATACTTGATTGATCATGTTTATTAATATAAGGCATTACCATTATTATTTCAGTTTCTTTTCTGTGTGTATAAATAAACTATTTTTATAATAATGTCCTAAGAATAATATGATTATTCTTAAAAGGTCCTTAGTCAAGCATTATTGTTGGCTAGGACAACAATAATGCATTAAGGCTAACATGTAGTTGATTGATGATAAAGAGTTGTAATTGATATGGAGTGTCAAAATCAATGCATGAATATGTGTGTTAGAGAACAACATATTGGACTGACCCGCTATGAGTATGTTTCTTGGATTATTAGGTAATTGTCACAACATTACTCATAGTGATTAATATGTACATAATCCTCTAACTTGAGATCATCATTATCCCAACATCGTGAGTTGCATATTTTGATACAGTCAAACGTACATCGTAACTGGTTGTTCTATAAAGGCTGATGTTGGATATACCACAATCTATATAGAGGGATATGGTTGATCAATATAGGATAAGTCCCTCCTACATAATGAAAGTAATATCTTAGGCCACTTGATTGAGTGAGACTAGAAATGCATGGCCATCCTCTAATAAGTTGATATGAGATATCATACTTATTTGTATATCATAGTCTACTCAAGATATTATGGAACATGGGATGGACTATGCAAGTGTGACTATTCCATGACTTGTGTCCATTCCAGAGATAAAAGGACTTAAGTATTAATGCATAAAAGGTTAATCACAAAAGGTTATGTCGAATTAGGACTTCTTGTAACTTAGGTAGCAATGATGCATTGCTAGATGCCACTCATTGTTTTTAACATTAGAATCGTTCTAGTATTACTGCTAACGTTACAAGAACTTACATGGTCACACCCTATGGTTGAAATGAGCGAAATAAAACATAGTTGGTATTGCATTTGGTTGTCACATGAATTAAATTAATTATAGAATTAATTTAATTGGGCAATCAAATATCGAACATATAATATGTGTAAGAATGTTGTACACATAATGAGAACGCAGTTCTATTAATTTATATGAATTTGGTTCGTATATAATTTAAATAAATATAGTTTACCGAAATTTTTGTAATAATTAATGTATTTATAATTTTCGGTTAAAAAACATTATTATATTTATTTATTTTAATTATGATTAGTATGTTCGAATAAAAATATATATACCAATTAAAAAACCCTAAAAAAGAGATTATGTATTTTTGCTTGTGAGGTCTAGCAGCTGTCAAGCAAAGTTTTCTCCAAAATAGGTTTGAAGATTTTCTTCCGTTCATTGTCAAACTGAGTGGATTACATAGAGATCGAAATCATAAAAGTTTGCGGCTTGGTTCGATAGTAGATCAGAGTTCTCATTGCCAAGGCGTTGTTGTCTACTCAGATTGAAATGACGGTAATTTTGAAACCATTATTTCACACCGATTCGTTCCTCGCACATGGATCCATAGGTTGGATCACTGAAATTATTTTTTGTTATTAATTTTCGCTGCGCCATGGGGGTACCAGCTTTCCAATAGTGGTATCAGAGCCACTTGTGTGATACGAACTCGAGTTTAAATACTTGGGTGATGCAATTGTATAAGATGCATGCTTTAATTTTATTACGTTTCCGACTGTTTAAATCGTTTAAGCATAACCTGATAACTGTTCCTTTCGATAATTGATTAGAAGTTAATCATGGTGTTGTGGCCTATTCGGTTTTATGTTATTACTGTTAAGTGTTAACAAATTTGTAATGATGCGACGGTGGTATTTATAATTTCCAGTAAGAGTTAACTGGTTAGTGGAACAAGGGTTGTTCCGGTATAAAACCTCAAGGATTAAAATCTTAAAAACACGATTCTGTTGATAAAAGTTATCAAATCATGAGGTTTCATTTGACTGGGGTATGCGGTTCGTATCGCGGGGCCTCTACCCTGTACCTCTGGTCTATACCGCGGGGGCTCTACCCTCGCACCTCCGGCACTTACCACGGGGGCTCGGCCCACTTCCTCTGACTGTCTCAGACCCCATATTCTTATAGTATGTTTTATAATAAGACTTGGTGGGCCATAAAATGTTGAAAGGATATTTTATAATTCACCTTAGCAAAATGTTGAATTATGTATGCTATTTTTGACACGTACGGTGTTTGAATGCATAGTTATAGCTCGATGACCCATTTGATAAAAGATTGTAATTTTTATAAATATGACCTGCGTGTCATGCCTTACTACTATTCTCTTGTATTTCTCTTCTCATCTTACTCCCTCGTATGAAAAATGAGTTTCTGCATATTGTAATTTACAAGAGTTACTGTGGGCTATACGAGAAGGAAGATGGGCTAAATGGTGTGGATCGATAGCTTGTGAAATGGCTTACACCTTTAGGTTTCCTTTCGGTTCTCCCATTGGCTTGGGTTGAACCACCTTAGTTTATGGGGTATAACTATTGCATTTATTTATTGCTTTATTTATTCATGCATGAGATGCTATGGATGTCTAAAGCATGCCAAATATTAAATATATTAAAATTTGATAATAGTCAACCCCATTAATTGATGAGATCAATTAAAAGACTAAATGGACTAAAGTAGACCATAATTGGTGAGATGCAACAACCTTAATAAAATCCTTCTATTAAAATATTAAGTCAATATAGCCTTCCAATTTTACCCTTATTATGGCCTCGATCAATACTGTGTAGGTTTTGCCAAAGCGAAGTACTAGTATTTATCTTGGTTAAATGCGAAGAATAAACAACTAATATTCGCTAGTTAAAAATTGGTTAATGACTTAACTAGGTTACTCTAATAGGATTAGAAACATAGAGGCAAATAATTTGGATAAATCATATGATGATTAGAACAAGAGTTGTTCACCAAACATTAGGAATTACATATGATGTAATTAGCACGTGTTTCTTACCTAAATAGCCATAATCTTGAGAGTAAAGCCAAAGCTGACTTAAGAGGAGGTGAAATATGGATCCATAACCCACTAGAAATACTTTTGAGAAAGTCTTTCCAAAACTAATATAAGAGGGTTATTAATTTTGAAATAAAATAGTGGGAACATCATTTAATAAAGTCCATTTAATGATTGATATAAACTTGGTAAATTTACACACGCATATTTTATTGTTGTAGATATATTATTGCTGAATACACTACCTTTGCGATCGGTCCTTGAGAAGGACAAATAGAATGGTTTGAACTTTCTTTTCTGGTTTCGTAACTTGAGGATTGTCCTCAAATAAGAACGAAAATTATATGTCGTTGAACAACCACTTCCTAATGAACCACCCGCTAATTCCTCGAGGGCTGATAAAGATGCTTACAGGAAGCATCTCAATGACATGGTAGACGTTGGATGTCTTATGCTTGCCACTATGAATCCTGAGCTTCAGAAGCAACATAAGGACATGGTTGCTTATGATATGATCAAGCACCTGAAAGAACTTTATCAGGAGCAAGCACAACAAGAGAGGTTCGATACCTCTAAGGCCCTATTCCAATGTAAGCTGGCTGAAGAAAGCCCAGTAGGACCTCATGTCCTTAAGATGATCGGCTATATTGAAAGCCTGTCCAAGCTTGGGTTTCCATTGAGCCAAGAGTTGGCCACTGATGTTATTCTACAATCGTTGCCGGATAGCTATAGCCAGTTTGTCCTCAATTTCAATATGAATGAAATTGATAAGACTCTGCCACAGTTGCCCAGTATGTTACGAACTGCTGAAGGCAACATGGAAAAGGTTGGACCCAAGCCCATACTGATGGTCCGTAACAACAAGGGCAAGGGAAATGCCAAAGTTTAGACAAAGCCCAAGGGCAAAGGTAGGCCCAAGCCTGGAAAAGGAAATGCTGCACTGAAACCTAAAGGTGGGGTGTCTAAGGAAGGAAACTGCTTTCATTATGGTGTGACTGGACATTGGAAGCGAAATTGCCCTATCTATCTTGAGGAAGTCAAGAAGGCGAAAACAAGAAGAATGTCTACTTCGGGTATTTATGTCATTGATATTAATTTATCAACTACTACTTCTTGGGTATTAGATACTAGTTGTGGTTCTCATATTTGTTCTTCAGTACAGGGACTACAAAGGAGTAGGACTTTGGCTAGAGGAGATGTGGACCTGCGAGTTGGAAATAGAGCAAAAGTCGCTGCACTAGCTGTGGGAACATATACTTTATCTTTGCCTAGTGGATTTGATTTATGTTTAGAGGATTGTTATTTTGTGCCCAGTTTGACTAAAACCATTAATTCAATTTCTTGTTTAGACAAAATTGGTTTTGAGATAATTATTAAGAATAATTGTTGTTCCTTTTATCTCAATAATGTTTTCTATGGTTTGGCATAATTGATTAATGGCCTCTATATTTTAGATCAAATGAATCCCATTTACAACATAAATACTAAAAGATCTAAAATAAATGACTCAAATCAAACTTATCTATGGCATTGTCGTTTGGGCCACATAAGTGACAAACACATATCCAAACTCCATAAAGATGGTCTCTTGGATTCATTTGTTTTTTAAACAATTTGAAGTATGTGAATCTTGCTTATTGGGAAAAATGACTAAATCTCCTTTTACTGGTAATACTGAATGAGCTAGTGATTCATTGGGTCTAATACATTCTGATGTATGTGGACCAATAAATACACAGGCTAGAGGTGGATTTCACTACTTCATTACTTTCATTGATGATTTCAGTAGATATGGGTATGTTTATCTCATGCGTCATAAGTCTGAGTCCCTTGAAAAGTTCAAGGAATTCAAAAATGAAGTACAAAATCAACTAGGCAAAACTATCAAGACACTTCGATCTAATCGAGGTGGAGAGTATTTGAGCCTAGAGTTTGATGATTTTTTGAAGGAATGTGGGATTGTCTCACAACTTACTCCTCCTGGTACTCCTCAATGGAATGGAGTTTCTGAGAGAAAAAATCAAACTCTGTTAGGCATGGTTCGATCTATGATGAGTCATATTGATCTACCGACTTCTTTTTGGGGACATGAACTTGAGATAGCTGTTTTCACACTAAATCGTGTTCCATCTAAATCGGTTCAAAAGACGCCATATGAGATACGGAGTGGAAAATGTCCCAGTATGTCTTTCATGAAAATTTGGGGTTGCAAAGCTTATGTTAAACATTAGACGTCTACTAAGCTTGAACCCAAATCTGAAAGGTGTATTTTTGTGGGGTATCCAAAAGAAACCAAAGGATATTATTTATTTAATCCCACTGAGAACTAAACATTTGTTGCTCGAACTGGTGTCTTCCTATAGAGAGAATTTGTTTCTAGAAAAAGAAGTGGAGAAAGATTGAACTTGAAGAAATTCGAGAATCACAAGATACCACTGAACCGGAGATAGAACAAAAGCAAATTCCACAATAAATTGAGGAACAAGTAACTGCTGTAGAAACACAACCACCGCGCAAATCTTTAAGAGTACACCATGCACCTGAGAGATATGGATTTATCATTACAACGTATGGTGATGTTCTTCTTATAGAACAATATGAGCCTAGGACTTATCAAGAAGCAATGACGAGCCTAGACTCTAAGAAATGGCTTGAGGCCATGAGATTTGAGATGGATTCCATGTATGAAAACCAAGTATGGACTTTGATTGACCCACCCGATGGGGTTAAACCTATAGGGTGCAAATGGGTTTTCACAAAGAAAATTGACATTGATGGTAATGTACAAACATACAAGGGGATTAGTCGTTAAAGGTTTTCGTCAAATTCATGGTGTTGATTATGATGAAACTTTTTCTCCTGTAGCTATGCTTAAATCCATCAGGATCTTGCTCGCCATAGCTGCATTTCATGATTATGAAATCTGGCAGATGGACGTCAAAACATCTTTCCTTAATGGGAAACTTGAAGAGGATGTGTACATGACACAACCTGAAGGTTTTGTCAATCCAAAGGATGCTAGAAAGATATGTAAGCTACAAAGGTCCATTTATGGATTAAAGCAAGCTTCTCGAAGTTAGAATCTTCGTTTTAACGATGCAATCAAAGAGTTTGGTTTTATCAAAAATAAAGATGAGCCATGTGTTTACAAGAAAGTTAGTGGGAGCACTATCACATTCTTGGTACTGTATGTGGATGACATACTTATCATGGGGAATGACATACCTACCTTGCAGTCTATTAAGACATGGTTAGGAAGTTGTTTTTCTATGAAGGACTTGGGCGAAGCCACTTACATCTTAGGAGTCAAGATCTATAGAGATAAATTAAGACGACTACTAGGTCTAAGCCAAAGTACATACATAAATAAAGTAATGAAAAGGTTCAGTATGGAAGAATCTAAGAGAGGATTCCTACCTATGAGACATGGTATTTCGCTCTCGAAGGAAATGTGTCCTTCAACTCCATAAGAGATAGCACGCATGAGTAAGATTCCATATGCTTCCGCTATTGGATCTATCATGTATGTCATGTTATGTACCCATGTAGATGTCTCATATGCCTTATGTATGACGAACATGTACCAAGTAGAGCCCGGTGAAGGCCACTGGACCACAGTCAAGAAAATCCTTAAGTACTTAAGAAGAACTAAGGATAAGTTCCTAATATATGGAGGTGAGGAAGAGTTAAGTGTAAAAGGTTACACTGATGCCAGCTTCCAAACTGACAAGGACGATTCTCAATCACAATCAAGTTTTATGTTTTGCCTTACTGGTGGTGCTGTGAGCTGGAAGACTTCAAAGCAAAGTATAGTAGCTGATTCTACAACAGAGGCTGAGTATATTGCAGCCAGTGAGGTAGCAAAGGAAGCAGTTTGGATCAAGAAGTTCATTACTAAACTTGGGGTTGTGCCTACCTTATCAGATGCTATAGAACTCTGATGTGATAACAATAGATCCATTGCACAAGCTAAAGAACCTAGATCTCACCAGCGATCCAAACATATACTTAGGCGCTACCATCTTATTCAAGAGATTATCGATCGAGGGGATGTAGAGATATGCAGAGTACCTACAGATGATAACATTGTTGATCCCCTGACCAAGCCGCTGACACAGCAGAAGCATGATCGTCACACTAAGCCGCTTGGTATTAGATATATGAGTGATTGGTCTTAGTGCTAGTGGGAGATTGTAAGAGTATGCCCAAAGATCAATCATGAGATGGTTGTAATAACATACTTGATTTATCATGTTTATTAATATAAGGCGTTACCATTATTATTTCAGTTTCTTTTCTGTGTCTATAAATAAACTATTTTTTATAATAATGTCCTGAGAATAATATGATTATTCTTAAAAGGTCCTTCGTCAAGTATTATTGTTGGCTAGGACAACAATAATGCATTAAGGCTAACATGTAGTTGATTGATGATAAAGAGTTGTCATTGATATGGAGTGTCCAAATCAATGCATGAATATGTGTGTTAGAGAACAACATATTAGACTGACCCGCTATGAGTATGTTTCTTGGATTATTATGTAATTGTCACAATATTACTCATAGTGATTAATATGTATATGATCCTCAAACTTGAGATCATTATTATCCCAACATCGTGAGTTGCATATCTTGATATAGTCAAACGTACACTATAACTGGTTGTTCTATAAAGGCTGATGTTGGATATACCACAATCTATGTAGAGGGATATGGTTGATCAATATAGGATAAGTCCCTCCTACATAACGAGTGTAATATCTTAGGCCACTTGATTGAGTGAGACTAAAAATGCATGGCCATGCTCAAATAAGTTGAAATGAGATGTCATACTTATTTGTATATCATAGTCTACTCAAGATATAGAGTAACATGTGATGAACTATGCAAGCGTGACTATTCCATGACTTGTGTCCATTCCAGAGATAAAAGGACTTAAGGATTAATGCATGAAAGGTTAATCACAAAAGGTTATGTTGAACTATGACTTCTTGTAACTTAGGTAGCAATGATGCATTGCTAGATCCCACTCATTGTTTGTAACATTAGAATCGTTCTAGTATTATTGCTAACATTACAAGAACCTAGAGGGTCACACCCTATGATTGAAATGAACGGATTAAAACATAGTTGGTATTGTGTTTGGTTGTCACATGAATTACATTAATTATAGAATTAATTGAATTGGGCAATCAAATATCGAACATATTATATGTACAAGAATGTTGTACACATAATGAAAACACAGCTCTATTAATATATATGAATTTGGTTCGTAATAAATTTAAATAAATATAGTTTACCGAAATCTTTGTTATAATTAAAGTTGTTCTAATTTTTAGTTAAAAAACATTATTATATTTATTTATTTTAATTATGATTATTATGTTCGGATAAAAATATATATAGCAATTAAAAAAACCCTAAAAAGAGATTACGTATTTTTGCTTATGAGGTCTAGCAACCGTCAAGCAAAGTTTTCTCCAAAATAGTTTTGGAGATTTTCTTCTGCTTATTGTCAAATTGGATGGATTACATAAAGGTTAGAATCATAAAAGGTTGTAGCTTGGTTCAATAATAGATCAAAGTTCTCATTGCCGAGGCGTCGCTGTCTAGTCAGATTGAAATTATGGTAATTTCGAAACCATTATTTCACCCCGATTCGTTCCTCGCTCATGGATCCATGGGTTGGATCACCGAAATTATTTTTTTATTATTAATTTTCACTGTGCCATGGGGGTACCGGCGTTCCAGCAATGATGACATCCCTAAAAGAGTTTTTTATGCTGTCCACAATGCCCATAAAGTGTCATCCAATCAGAAAGGCCAATCTTTCCTCGAAGGGTTTAGAACCTTCTCAAGAACGTTCTTAATTTTTCGATTCGATACTTCGGCTTGTCTATAGGTTTCCAGATGATAATTAGTAGCCATTCTATGATTAACTCCATATGTCTTCAGTGCGGTCGCCACTTGGTTGTAATGAAAGTGTGTACCCTAATCACTAATCAATGCCTTTGGTGTGCAAAGTCGGGTGAGTATATGCTTGTGAAAAAATAAAAAAATGTGTGAGTGCTAGAGGTAATGATCCAAGTCTCATTCCTGCAAGAAAATTTTAGAATTAAAGGCTATGTATTCCAATTCCTACCCTACATGTATCACAACAAAAGATACCTCACAGAATTCCAGCATTCATAGTAGTTTAATTACTTGGATTTATAAGCCCATGGGTTACGAAACCCAATCAACATATCATTAATAATCACCTAAGTTCGAGTGTTAATGAACCTAAGCTCTCATACCACCAAGTGTAACACCCTATACCTGGCCCGGTCATTGAGCCTAAATATTAGGACGCTACACCATTGTCTCGCATCATGTTCATCTCAAAATTTCATGTTATTACGCATGCATCTTTTTTATATTTATTAACATAGCATTCACCTAAATTATAATTCATACATTTACTTTTTATCGATAGTACATGTCAAGCATTCATTAAATAAACATAAAATAAGTACTAATCTTACATTAGGGACACATAGCAAAATTTCCTGAAACTGTTACATAGGTGTCGATACTGAAAAGGAGGTATCGATAATTCTCTCATGTGGTATCGATACCACTTGGAAAATCGAGACCAAACTAGCTTATTGTTTCTCGTTTTAAAAACCCAACAATCGAATAATATGAGTACTATAAAAATGGTATTGATAATTTCATCTTGATTATCGATACTCGTGATAAAATATCGATACCATCTAGCAAAATTGACTTCCTGCACTTCAAAAATTTTAGAGGTATCATTTTTAAAACCCAAATATTGATACCTCTATTACAACCCTATAAAAGACCTATTGATTTTGATAATTATGCCAACTACATTAGTAGAGAGGAATTGCTAAGTTCAACATATGAGGACCATTAATAAAATCTTGTGATATTTATATCTAATTGATAAGGAAGCTTTGATTGAATGGTGAATGTTATGTATAACCTTGAAGAGCATGCACTCTATGACTTATGTTAGCATTTTCCTTCACTTAGTATAAAATTATGAAATAATGTTTGCATGTGAGCGACCTATCAACAAAAAGATTTCTGTGAGCATTACATTGTTGATGTATGTTTATGTGCAAAAGTTTTTTCTAGTTAGGGATTCTATTTAAACTTATTGCGAGATTGCTTTAACTAAAATTTTTTCTATGCATTACTTGAGACGAGCAATGTGTTAAGTTTGGGGGTGTGTAAACTCTAAATTATATAGTTTTTTTTTTTTGTAGTTTATGACACATTTATACTTAAAAATAATATTAATTCTAAGTATTTAATAATTAATTGGGTGAATTTTGTTCAAATTAAGATAATAGGCATGATTTAATAAAGAATGCAATTTTGTGTTATTTTTCATTAAATTTGTGCATAATTTAATTATTTTATGCTACATACTAATCTTGATTTATTTGTTGTAGTTGGACCAAAGACTTTTGCATAGCTTATTTATTAAAACTATATGGACATGAGCCAATTTCACCCTACATGGACGAAAAAGGCAAGGAAAATTGGGTCATAAAGAAATTAACTTGACCCAATTGAAGTTGGTGTAATTGATGAACAAGTCTAGCAAGCATTTGGGTCATCAACATATCCAAATAAGGGAGAATGAATCCTAATTCGATAAGGACATTTGGGCTGCTCAAAATTCACTTTTGGGAGATTTAATAGAGGTCCCTACATTTGCAAATAAATTAGAAATTAGCACACAAACTTTACCCTTGAAACCGTCCACCACCTTGCTTGATTCAAGCATGATTCCATGCATAAATCAAGCATCTAAATAACCCCCTATCTCCACAAATTATGGCCGACCATGAGAGTGAGAAACCTAAGGGATTTTAAGTTGTTTTTAGCAAACATACTAGCCATCCATCCACTATAAATACTACCATCTACACGCCTCAACAATCATCCTTAAATCATTCTTCATTTCATCCTTTAACACACATTCATCGATCCTTTCATTTCTCTCTAACTTTCATTCTTTTCCACCCATCCTATTTCCCTATTTAGCTAACTAATTTCTAGAGAAAAAACTTTCTCTTGGTCGGCCACCTTGAGGAGCAATTTGTGTAGAAGCAACTGTGAGAATTCCAGGAAGCCTCCACGATTAGTGATCACACTATCAAAGAGTTATTTCCTCATTTTTTCTCTTTCTTAATTATTCATTATGTTTGCAAGTTTCTTTGTTGTTTTTTCATTAATGATGATAGCTTAATTTTGTTTAGCTAGAATGATTACATTAATTAAATAAAGTTCATTTGAAATTTTGTTTATGATGTTCTGTGCCTCAATCGTTCATGTTTTTAATTAAACTCAAGTATGTATTTCATTAATGCATATTGAGTGCATTAGAATTAGTTGAGTGATCCTAACCAGACGATGACTAATGGACGTAATAATTGAAAAGTGCATACTTCATTTAGATCCTAACCTGACTAAATTGAAGGTTCATAATAACTTGAAAGATCTCTATTATCTTGTATAATTTTTAGGTTTATGTGATTAAAATATTTCAAACCTAACTCGTCACTGTTGCTTCACATGAATTCTAAGAAACCCTTAGTTGAATATGATTAGTAAAATGCATATTTTTCTAAGTAAAAGATTTTGAAAGGACCTAATTTTGGTTTCAAACTCATGAAAGATCAAGTTGCCTTGGATTATTTTTCCAGAACATTGTAAGCATGATAAAAAATGAACCAAGTTAAATAATGTAATTATTCTAGCCTATGCATGTTATCATTGTTGAAATCTTGTGAATTCTGCTACTAAATCCATCTCATTTATTTCATTTTCATTTAGATTAACTTTCATTAGGGATCACTTTGCATCTAGTCATTTATTTTTTCCAACACACAAAATTATTGCTTTTCTTACCAAATTGTTAGTATTAATATTACAATTGATTGATTAACATACATAGTCTCTGTGGAGACGATAACTCTATTATTTACTTATTACTTGAAGCGACTGTGTACACTTGTACAAATCACGCGTTACAAGTATGCATGTCGAGACCACATTATTGATTTGATATACTGAGATGATAGAGACACTTAGGATTTAACCCATTTAACATAAAAAAAGCTTACCTATTAAATTAAACCCTTTGATCCTCACACATTTATTCTCTAGCACGTTAATGTTAACCCATAACCCATATGTATTTTGTAAAATTATCTTTATTATTGATTGCCTTTTGTCGAGATTTGGTTTGGTTAGTTTCCTAACTGTGTTTTATTTTTTTTGAATTTTTGAATTTTATTTTTGTTCTAAACAAAAGAGAGAGAAATTTTAAAAAATGAAAAATACTAATAAATATTATTTGATTGAGGTTGAATTGGTAGTTGCATATTCTGTCGAAAAGCTCGTTTCTTTTCCTGATTAGTCTTGTTGATGTAAATTATGTTAATTCAGCAACTGATTATTTTTCTAGTTTGGTAACTTATCAACTCAATCTCGATTATAACTGACTTTTCTGACCTTTTCCATACCCTTAACCTAAGTTCTATTACAACCTTTTAAAGACATCTTGATTGGTGTGTCATCTCATTTTATAGTGGTGGAGGTTTGATTTTGAAGCAAGCCTATGGTAATGACATTTGTTTTTCGACTATTGAGTGCATATTATATGAGCCGTAAACACTTTGAGTGATTTAAGGGAATCTTTAGTAAGGATGTCAATTCTTGTTTATTTTTAATTTAAGGTAATTATTTAAATAAGGGGGGACACCTACAGTTTTGCACTTTAAAAATTTCGACTTAGACTGCTTTATTCTTCAGTGTCCTTTTGGTTGAGTTTCCAATGCATGATTGTTTGTGAATTATCTTGAAACATTATTGATGAAAATGAAGAATTAAGAAAAGTTAATTTGAATGTGGGTTGAAGATTTTGCTTGAGGACAAACAAATGCTTAAGTGTGGGGATATTTGATAAATGCCAAAAGTACCATGTTTTAGCCACATTCTTAATGAATTTTTGGATGATTATTCGATTTAAAATGGTGAATTTTATGCTTCTAATCCTTTAAATTCATATTTCTATACTTAGGAGGGCACTTGGGTGTGAAAAATGAATAATCATCGGAAAAAAAAAGGAACAAGTTTCAGAAGCCATTCCACACGGGCTGAGCCATTCCACATGGGCTGGATACACAACCGTGTGGAAATTACAAATCGCACTCCAAACCTATGAGAAAGTGTGGTTTTTAGGTTTTTCGGGCATTCTAAGACCTATATATGACAAATATAAGAAGAAGGGAGTAAGTCATCGTAAAATACTCAAGAAAACAACTCGAAAAACAGCATTGAAGCCGACTCTGAAGCAAATTTCCATCAAGATTGAAGATCTCCTCTTGATTCATTTGAAGTTTATTATGGGTTACTTTGTTTCTTGTGGTTATACTGTCTTTTGAATGTTTTTATTTACGATTATGTACTAATTTTTCAAATACCCAAGGAGATGAACCCTAGGATGGATTATGTTATTTGATTTCTACTTTTACGCAATAAATACTTGGATATTGTTCTCTATTATGTGTGCTTAATTTTTAGTTTAATATTTCTACACTATTAATCCATGTTTGATATGCTTGAATCAAAGGAGGAATAGACCTTGTTTAAGAGTAGATTTAGCATAATTGAGTGGAGTTGCGTAACCCCTCAAACGGCCTAGACGTTACGGCCCAATCCAAGAGATTATGTGGGCCATGGTAATGGCGAAAACTTGGAGTTGAAATAAATGGATATAGTCTTTGAAAACGCATTCTAATATTCCATTTTTTATATGATGTTGTAAAACATTACGTCGAAAGAAAACTTACTTATTATTTGTAAAAAGTTGGTTTGATCATAAAAAATTCATGTCCGATAAATTGAATTTATAGAAAATGGATTTAATTAAGAAATCACCAAAACGTTTAATCCATATAAAAGTTCATGCAAAAAATCTAATGTCCATAGTTTTTAAAACGAAAAACACCATGCCATGCTTCAATAATTTACTACATGATAAAATCTAAAATATAATCATAAAGTCCATAAAAGTCATAAATTATCTTAAAAATACACAACCAAGAAACCATTATTCCGGGAGCCCCTTCGATGACCGAATCCAAGTCCTAACCACTAGAATTATCTGAAACACACAAGTAATGTGTGTGACCTTTAAAAGGCTTAGTGTGAGATCATTACATAATATTTATAACATGCATTTTGACACAATTAAACACATCCATTTCAACATATATATCATTTTAACGAAAATCTCATATCATCACCAGCACACATACATGAGTATATCGAGACATGCTTATGTAACAATGCTTATTTTGAAGAATTTTCCTACTGATCTCCGCTACACACCAATATCGAGCTCCCCGGAACCCGTCCATCCAATAACACACAATTTATGGACAAACCACCACATAAATGCTGATAAAAGACCACATAACACATTGTGGACAAGCCACCACATAATTACCAATAACAACCACATAATCCCAGATAAACTGCTACATAACTGATACGAGTCACAAAGGCCTAACCCAAGCTCAAGAATGTGATGGGCTCAAATTACGGCAAGGCCCAATAACGAGGTCAAAGGCCAGACAAATGCGTTCCAAACTAAATGGGACCATTCAGGAATTTGTTAGCAAGGCCTTAGATGCGTACACGAAAGAAAGAGAAAATCAAGATTCACTTTCTTGTTTTCAAGAAAATCAAGAAACCAAATCTTGGCCCAATTTTGCTGTTTGGAGCGATTTCAAGAATCAAGAAAATCAAGATTTCAAATCTTGGAAATCTTGGTCCAAGAAACCGAATCTTGCAGCTAAAGCGCATTGGATCTCCGTTACGAGCATCAACGAACCAATTTCGGTAGGAGATGGAATACAAGCCCAAGTTCTTGAAGGCAAGGCCCAATAAGAGGATTCCAAGACCAACCAAGAAGTCAAACCATACTTAGTTGAAAATCAGGCCAAATTTTTAAAGTGGCCCAATTTGTAAAAATTTTAATTGTTTAATTTAATTTTTAGACTTTAGGAGTATTATATGTAAAAATTCGGCCCAAACAACCCATTAAAATGACTTGGCCGAATTTCCCTCTTAAATTTGTTAATTAGGTTTTTTTTTAAGTTTTCCTAATGAGATTAGGAAATAGTTATAAGGCCTATTTATAGGCATGGCTGGCCACCCTTGTTAGACACATTACAATTACATTGAAAATTTCAGATTTGCTTTGAGTGAAAATTCACTTTGAGTTCTTCAAGAATTTTCTCTTGAGTTTTCTTTAGAAGTAGTTTTAACAATCTTTTTGATTGTGGGAGCCATCTTCAGCCTTCTTCTTGCCATTGATCTTTATTGGAGGGGAGATTAGAGCCGTTTGAAGGGAGTCATGAAATCTTTTGGGATTTCAAGGCTTCTTAGGACTTTTCTTTATTTTATTGCTGTTCATTCTTCTTTATTAAATTCTGCTTGTGCCGATTTGTTGAATAATTTGGGATTAATTGCTCTTGTTTTGTTTCAGCCATTCCAAACTTCAAGATCTGATTCGGCACTTCCTTGGACATAAAGAAACATTTTTTATTCACAAAAATCCCATTTTTCTTGCCGTCCAATCCCTAGAACTAGTTTCAATTGATTTCGCAATTTGTTTTTAATTTATTTGTTGTTTTGTGTTCTTTGATAGTTTCGGCTGATTGGAAGTTGATCTTGGGGCTTAATTTCGTGTTCCTGGCTTCCAAGAACATCTATTTATAAGTGTTTTGATTCTTGGCTGTTCTTTATTGATTTGGGGATTTTTAGTTTTCAGATCTAATTGATTCTAATTGAGTTTTGCTGTTTCATTTCAGATCCAAATGTTTAGAGTTTTCGTAGGAGCTTTCCCGTGACTTGACAACTCGATCTTGGTCCGCGTACAACCCTCTATCAATAACTTCCACCTTTCACAAGACCCACCCCATGCATGTGATATGGCCATTTTCAAATTTAACACATTCAATCACTTTTCATATGTAGTCATGCTCATAGCCTCACTTAACACATATTTCATAATTTTACACATTTGCATGTAAACATGCTCACATATTGTTCACTTTTTATTCACTTTAGCATGCTTTAATTTATTTTAATATTAAATCATGGATCTCATCACACACATGTATATATAACACATATTTAAATCATCAGATATCAATTAAGCCATGTATCACATAACATAGAGATGAGATTGCACACATGTCATCATCACATACATCAACACATCACGAATCACAGATTTCATGAACTAATATTTTTAGGAACACTTACTTAGAATTTCCCTTTTGATGAGTTTTTCAATTCTGCTTTAAGTACTTAGTGTACTCTCAAATAATTATCTAATAGCTTTCTATATAATAATAAAATAATGACAGATTATACTCAAATTAATTATTTAGATCCCATACCTTAAATCGTAGATCTAATGGCCACAATCCTACTAGAAGAGGTTTCGCTTAGATCTAAGCTGGTAGATGAACCTATTGCACCAAACACGCTCTTTAGTTATAAATCTATCGGATTTGTTTTAATACTTAAAGTTTTAATCATTCAAAATAGTTCTCACCATTAGTTACCCTTAAATCGAGACTTGGTTTTTATGTACTCGTCAACTCATTAAGGATTTCTTGGGTTGGTGTCGTTTGGTCCTTCAAGTTCATACAAAATCACATTAGTACTATGATAATGAAATGTTTCAATAATAATAAAACACTATACCATTTGACCAACCATGGTATTTCTAAATGAATGATTTATGAATCGAACAACATTATTTACACTTGATTTAATATGAGATGATCGAAGGATCGAGAGTGGAATGAGATCGATGATTTTGAGTGATCTAAAAATAATCAATAAAGTGATAGAAACTATGAGTTTTATTCACTAAAGAATCAGAAAAAGAAAGAGGAAGCAAAAAGGAAAAATATGATCACCGGCAGTCGCGGTCCAGCAACTGTTGAGTGGCAGTTCGACAGTGGTGAGAAAAATATAAAAGGGAGGAGGGTTTGATCACCAAAGTTTGGAAGAAAAAAGGAGAGAAGAGACAATAAATAGGTGGAGGAGGAGAAGATCCAGAATGGCTGAAAACGCAACAAGGACAATTAAACCAAGTTAATCAACCAATCGGCACAAATAAAAGAAATAAATAAAGAAGAACAAATAGTAAGAAAGATAAAGAAAGTCCTAAGAAGCCTTGAAATCAAGAATGATTTCACAACTCCCTTCAAACGGCTTGAATCTACCCTCCAATGTAAAAACACGGCAAGAAGAAGGTTGAAGATGGCTCCCACAATCAAAAAGATTGTTAAAACTACTTCTAAAGAAAACTCAAGAGAAAATTCTTGGAGAAACTCAAAGAGAATTTTCACTAAATAAAAATCTGAATTTAATGTGATATTCAATGTAATCTTCATAAGGGAGGCCGGCCAAGCCATACATATAGGCCTTCTAACTACTTTCCTAGCCCTACTAGGAAAACTAAAAAAAAAAACCTAATTGTTGACTATCAAGGGAATTTCGTCCAAGGCCTTTAAATGGGCCTCTTGGACTAAATTTTTAAATAGAAATTTATTATTAAGGTCTAAAAATTAAAACTAAGTATTTAAAGAATTAAAATTTAACAAATTGGGCCACTTTGACAATTTGGCCTGATTTTCAACTAAGTCTAATTTAAACTTCTTGGTTGGGCTTGGAACATCTTATTGGGTCGTATCTTATTGGTTCGTTGATGCTCGTAACTGAGATCCAATGTGCCTTAACTGCAAGATTTGGTTTCTTGGACCAAGATTTCCAAGATTTGAAATCTTGATTTTCTTGATTCTTGAAATCGCTCAAAACAGCAAAATTGGACCAAGATTCTATTTCTTGATTTTCTTGAAAACAAGAAAGTGAATCTTGATTTTCTTTTTCCTTTGTATATGCGTCTAAGGCTTTGCTAATGAAGTCTTAAACAGTTCCATTTAGTTTCATACACATTTGCCTGGCCTTTGACCACATTATTGGGCCTTGTGGTAATTTGAGCCCATCACGTTCTTGAGCTTGAGTTGGGCCTTTGTGACTCGTATCATAGAGGGTGGCGTTTAAGGTGGCTAGGAGGTCATTTGATGGTGGTGGAAGGGTTGGTTGTGGTGGTTGAATAAAAAAATTAAAGAAGTTGGTGGTGGCTCTTTTTCAATTTGATAGAGAAAGAAGATAAAGTAAAATGAAAAAAAAAATGAAAGAATATGGTGAAAATGAGGGTAGGGGACGACAAGGGTGTGTGTAGCTTGGTTAACCATGATCAGTTTCATTGTATCACAACATTTTTGCAATGGAGTGAGACAAGGAGTGAAAAGGGGGATGTGTCTCACAACTTATGGCAAGTTTGACTTGGTAAAGGAGGAAGAGAATCACACCATTTGGGGCAACTATAGGGGTGGACGGCATGGCTTAAATGCACATGTTAAATATGTGCAAAAAATTTAATTAAAAAGGTATGAGAATAAGGGGATTTGAACTAGGGAACTCTAGGATAGCTAAGGAGCTTCTTACCACTAAGTCGAAACACTTCCTTGTTTTCATTCATGTGCATAAATTAATAAATTATGGGATGTGACAAGTTACATGCAATTCTAGAAATAGGACGACATAAGTCTACCGGATTAGAATCAAATCTAATAAGGGGATCCATAGATCGAGTTAATGTGATAACAGGGGTTTTAATTAGAAAGAAATTTTAGTTAATCAACCTAGAGTCAGTTGCTTTTACTCTTAAAAGAGATATTAGCATAATCTAGGGATTTCTATGGATCAAGTGATACGAACCGGCTCAGTGATGAGAGTCGAGTCGTTGATGTGCCCGATCGTGAATTGGAGTAATACTTGAGGGTGGCTGAAATAGGTTAAGAAAGAAGAGATAAAAGCTCAAATTTAGTTCAAAAGAGGTTATGGAATGTATTGAGGTTGATAGGTGAACGAAAACCAAGTATTCAAGTTGAACCAACACAATATAAGTGTGTTAACCCGAGACTTATAGGGATACTTAGGTAGGATAAATGATGTATGGATGGAAAACGAATAAAATGAAACCTCGACCCGCCATCAAAGATGATAGGAACCTCGGTATAATTTGAACGCCACACTTTGGGTGCAAAGTGATAAGTTTAGAAAAGAAAGTCGGGTTGACGCCACAAGGGTTACTTGATAAGTCAGACGAGTCTTTGGAGAACAATGAGAGTTGAAAACAAACTCACAAAGTAATCAGATTTCATATAAGGTTCAAAAGTATATTGTCTAACCTTTACAAAGCTTATAACCAAGGTATTTATAAACAAAAATAAGGTAAAACGAATGGCCACAAATCAGTCCTTAATATTGTTCTAGAATGATGAATAAAATGCTTAAACTCTTCACTTCAGCCGAACAGCCCATATTAGCTTCTTAAATCCATTCATTCATCCTTAGCTAGGAAGAAAGTTGTTCAAGCTCCTATCCATGCACTTGAAATAATGGTGGTGGCTGCACATTAATGTATGCACAAAGGGTTGCTTGGGAAAAAGGAAAAGGTTGCCGAATTCAATGTGAGCAGCCATGCTCTTTTGTTTCCACGAAAAAGGCTCCTAGGTGAGCTCAAACAGTAGCTTAAATGCAGGTTTTAATTTGCTGCTCATGCATTCTCTTAATTGAGACGACACATTAATGGCTCTATTGAAGGGACCAAAATAGCACATGGGGAAGAGGAATTTTAACGCCGTCCCTTGCATAGGGAGAAGAATGCAGCAACCAATTTAATTTCATCCAAGCATGCATCAAAATTCAAGGGCCATTGATCTCCATGAAAAAGGCTCATAGGAAATAGGAATCAGCAGCCCTTAATGAGTCCTTTGCTGTGCACGAAAAGGATGTCTAGAAACACAATGCATGCTTCCTTTAATGCCATTCATGCTTGCTTCTAAAGGAGAAGTCAGCAGCTCCTTAAATGCTTCCCTTTGCTATTAAACCAGCTGATTCAGCCAAATTTAATACCTTTAGACATCAAATAAATTTGGTCAAGACATAATTAATATCAGCACATTTAATTCATCACTTTAAAGCACTTAAGACACATTTAATCAACATCACCTACAATAATTAATTCGGCTGGACATAAATTAAAAACAATAATAAATTCGGCATATTAAATAAATGTAATAGCCTAAACATATTTATGCTATGTATGAATTAGGACACATTAAAAACATAAAATAAAACATATTTAAAACACCTAATTAAAATGTCCAGAGTTAACAAATTTATTAACTTAAACTAATTAACTAATTTAACTAGCAGCAATTTATTTGTTTTATTCCAGCACAATAAATGTAAACTTAGAAAGCTAAAAAAAACAAGCTGAACTTAAATAAAATTTATTCCAGCAAACTAAGAGCATAAAATTAAATAAATTGAAGTTCAAACTCAATGAGCTAGAATCAGCTCGATTGAGCTCCATTGAGCCGGAACAAGCTAGTTCAGCTTGCAAGAGTTTACGCATGGTGCCTGATGAACTGAACCAAGGACATTTTTGGGGCAGGGTCGTATCATCAAGATACTAAGTGAATAAATTGTTTAATTCAGATTGATAATATAGATGAAATCTAGGTGGATTCTTTCCTCGCTATTATTTCACTTCTTGGTTGTTAATCGTTTATTTTCCTGATTTGTTCTTTGTTGTGTTCTTTAGTTAATTTTAGTTTTAATCAATCTCTCCAATTTGTCAGTTAAATAATAGAAAGACAGTAATTATTAGTACTTTTAGTTCTCGTGGGAACAATATCTTTACTCACAATATCTTTACTCACCGTAGCTATACTATTAATTGAAAAGTGCACTTTTCTTTGTCGAATTTTTAGTTGGCTTTGTGGACATCAGTTTGCCAAATGGCGCAATAGACATAATTTTATACTTCACCAAGACAAACATTTTACATACTTATTTATATCTATTATTATTTTACCAACTATACGCCAAACAATAACCAAATATAGAGACTTCACTGGGCGGGCTATTACATTATCAATGTCACTTGGAAAGTACATTTAAATGTTGTTAAATTATGCCATTAATTTGTGCAAATGTGATTTAAAGTGTGCAAATGAGGTTGGCTTGTACAGTCCTAACTTTAGTTATGTTGTGCCATAAATTTTATGTTTGGTTTAAGATGATTTGAGTTGAAAATTTTGCATATTAAATGTATGTTTATAGATTATGATTATATTAAGAATTGTTTTGTATATAAATGATAAATCATGTGTGACGTGAACCTGCTTACGAGTTTGGAACTTGATGCACGATTGAATTCTCGGTCGTCTAAACGGGTACTTTATTGAGAAAGAGGAAAATTTACGTTAAGGACTTGGAATTGTATAAAGGTAATGAAATAAAAGGATAGAAAGGATATAACTTATAAAGTGAAACTCGACCCATAAATGAACCAACACTATATAACAGTGTGACCTGATTTCTACAAAGACAAGTTAAGTTTAACAAGTTTGGGTTTTAAAGAAGATCGTGACCCACTACCTATATGAAGATAAGAACCAACGATGGAAGGTTTGATTGCCACACTTCAGAGAGGGATGAGAAGGGAAGTGATAAGATCAAAATGATTGAATGCCACAAGAATTGCAAGTTCTTGATAGGTTTGGTTAAGTTTTGAAAAGAACAAAGAGTATAAACTCACCAAATAGAAAAATGTTCATTAACCCTTAGAACACAAATGACCGAAATATTTATAAAGTCCTAGGTAAGCTAATGGCCACATTCGGCCATAATTGAAATACATGAAATAAATCCATCTCTAATGACCTTAGCCGTCCATGCACTTTCAGAATGGAAATGGTGGTTGCCATTAATGTAATGAAGGAGTGTACATGGATGTTTAATGGCTAAGCATTCTTCAAAGGCCATCAACTCCTTTGTTGGATGATGACACTTAATGTGCATGGGAATGGCCAAAAGTCAGCTCCTAAAATACTTCTCAAGGGCCTCATTCAGCTCCCAACTTGGACGGTGCATGTAACCCCTCAAACCGGACCTAAACATTACGACCCAATCTAAACGATTACATGGGCCATAAATATGGTGAAAACTTGAGTTGAAGTATGTTCATTTAATCTTTGAAAAACATGTGCTAGTATTTCTCTTAAATACGATGTTTTTAATAATTTTTTGAAAAATGCCTTGTTTAATATTTGTAAAACAACTTGATGATCTTCAGATTCAAATTAAATAACTTGAGTTTGCAAAAAATAATTTTATTAAGAAAATACCAAAATATTGAATCTATAATGAAAGTCCATGCAAATTGTCCGATGTCCAAAGTTTAAAAAAAAATCCCATGCCACAGTTCAATAGTCTATCCCAAAATAAAATCCCAGTAAACAATAGTCATAAAGTCCATTAAAGTCCAAAACATATGAAAAATCCACAACCATAAAAGAAACATTTCTGAGAGCATCACCAACAATTGAATATGAGTCCTAACCACGAGGATTCTCTAAAACACATAAGTAATGTGGGTGAGCTTTGAAAGGCCCAGTGTGAAATCAACCCAATTATATTTATATCATCCTCTAAAGGGCAACAGAAAGCTAAGGGAAAGAAGAAATTGAATAATTCTTTGGTTACATCTCATGTGCACTGGAAGGAGGCTAAGAAGTCAAAATATCTTAAAAAGATCAAATGTTTCTTCTACAATAGGAAATTGGGTTTCAAATCAAATTGCAAGGACTATTTGGATTACCGAGCTGAAAAGGGCAAAGGTATGGAACTATTTCTGGTTGAAGCTTGCTTAATGGAAAAATCAATTCACAACTGGGTTATTGATTCTTGAGCCACTAACCATGTATGTGTTTCTTTACAGGGGTTCAACGAAATGATAAGTTTGCGTGATAGGAGCCTTTCGTTGCGGACTTGGGATGGGAGTTATGTTTCAGTCGAATAGTGGGAGAAGTTATTTTACACTTAGATAAATTTTGGAAGATTGTTTTAAAGAATGTGTTTTATGAACCTCATTTTAAGAGGAATTTAATTTCTGTAGCATGTTTTTTATTTTATGACGGTTTTACTGTGACATTCAATAAAGGGATTGTTATTCATAGAAATCATTCTTTAATCTATAATGGGTGGATGGAAAACAACCTCTACTTTATCAAACCAAATAACGACTCAATGCTTCAAACTGGAATAGAGAATAAAAAGCTTAAAACTTCTCACTCGAATGAGGGGTACCTATGGTGTAACACCCCTAACTGGTATCCGTCACCGAAATAGGGTTACGGAGCATTACCAAAATTACATTTCAAAACAATCAAAAATTTAAATAATATATTTCACAACGTCAATTATATATTACACGACCTAACCGGTATTCGTCCCTTTGAAATGGCCTCACACGCCTGCGTGTCATATTGTATGCTAGGACCGAGAATGAACCAGCAATAATGAATTGTTGACCCGAGTCTCAAAATGGTTCTTAGGTGTTTTTCGGTTTAAAGAAACAGCAAGGAACCTTGACCCACTATCAACTATGATAGGAACCAAAGGTATATTGAACGCCACACCAAAGGTGATAAGTTCAGCAACAAAGAAAAGATGGACACCACAAACTATGCTTGATAAGTCAAATCAATTCCGTAAGAACAAAGAGAATTGGATAGCTCACAATTCAAATATTTCATCTATATTCTGCAAAAGTCCCTTTTTTAAGGCTGATTACAACTATTTATAATGCTAGAACAAGGTAACCGAATGGTCAAGAACATCCAACTTATTGTGCCATAAAAACTCATGTCTTTTCTTATGCTTGAACCAAATAACTCCTTCCATAAAATCACTTCAATTCAGCTGATTTGAATGTCTTTAATGGCGTAAAAATGACTCTTGAGTTGTCCTTGGCCAGTTGAATAGACACCATCTTTTAACCAGCTCCTTAATGACATTTTAAGGCTTAATTAAGTTCTCTTGAAAGCTCCAAAAACTGCTGGAAGAGGAAGGGTCGCTGTCGAATTTTAAAGGGCATAAAAATGCTCTTTAAAAACTCCTTTAATGATGTTTAAACTTCCTTTATAACAGCCCCTTTAATTGTAACTGAAAATAACTTGAAAAGCCACTTAATTCAATGTAAAACAGCCTTGAATTGTAACCACTATGAGCTGAAAAGTCACCATCAATAAACACATTAAAATGAGTTTATTAAACACATGAAAACGCTTATTAATCATAGCACACATTAAACTTACTTAAATAAATGAACTAAAACATATATGAAATAATTATTCCAGGAACTAGTTTAATTAAAGAAGCATAATTAAAAGAACTTAATTTATGCATCAATAAATAATCCTAGGAACTAGATCAATTAAGAACAACACTTATTAAATAAAGTTCAACAAAAACACTTATTAATTAAAAATAAGATGAGTTGAATAAATGTCCAGCAACTCATTTATTAAACTAAGATGCTTAAATGCATGGTTTTGAAATGCAAATTTAACTAACACGAAAGTTACATAATTAAACTAACTTGACTTAATTTAATGATGCAAACTTAACTAACATGAAAGTTACATAATGTATGACTTTATTAAATGCAGAACACATATTAATGATGTGCAAACTATGACATAATTAAAAACACAAACTAAAATAACTAAAAATTAATGCATCAAAGTCCTTATTTTCCAGCAGCCAAATTGATAAACTGAAATTAAAAACTTCATTTTGCACTTGGGCCCCTCGAGTTTGGGCCAATCTCGGTAGCATCGAGTTGTGTCGTAACATGATGCGATCGGGATCGCATCATACCCTCCCTCTTGAAAACGATTTGTCCTCAAATCAGGCCACTTGCTCGAGAAAAATTTTTCAAGATCATGACCCCCTTTGTTCATGATCCGGACAGAATTATTTTCAAAATTCTGAGAACCACAAATGGCTCGACAAGAAAGAAAGTCATTTGCATGCCCTCCCTCTTTAGGAGGGTACCACCTAACAGCGTCACCTACAAAACAATAAAACAAATTAGTGACACAATGAAGGTTAAACACAAAAGAACTTTCCAAGATTTTAGTCACAACTTGAACAAATAAACTCAAAAGAACAACACATGAATCAATACCGGGATCAAAAATAGAAATTGGTTTTACCTTTTTCTTCGATGGAAACAAACCTGATTCACAAGGTATTTGAAGATTATAGTTTTGAAAACTAGAATTCCATGGTCCAAATCCCTTGAACAATGATATGGAACATCATTCACCGGGATCAAAGACAAAGTTTTTGTTCACCATTTCAATTCATCCAGAAAAATTCGTGGCTAGTAACTTATGAAGAACTTGAAGCACATTAAAGTTAAAATCATGCAACACAAGTTCGAATCCATTAAGCAACAATATACAACAACCTCTAGAATCAAAAATTTGATTTTGACTTGGCAAGCCAACGAAATTCACATGTTTGGTTTTCGAACTAAATAAAGATAAAACTTGAAGCAAATAGAAGGGGTCAACACATTGATTCAAAATACAATTTTGATACTCACCTTCACTTGACGTCAACTTAGGAATACAGGCTCAGGGTTTAAAAACATGGTTTTGATCGGTCATTCCGTAATGTAACAAAAACTTCACTTTCACCAAGACATCACACATGCCAAATAAAGAAGATGTAGGCAAGAATAAATTCAAACAATCAAATCTCTCAAATCTCATGCAAATATACGAAGATTTCACACTAAGAGTTAAAAAATTTTCATTACCATCACGATCAAACAGATTGAGCGTTTCACATGAAAACTCTTTATCAAACATGATCAGATTTTGTACTTGTGGATTTAATCGAACAACATCAAAAGATTTTTCAACACAAAACTTATTGATTGAACAACTCTTCATGCCTCCACTTAAAATGAGTTTATCAACCACAAACAGTGAGTAACAATTAACCAAATCAAAATAATGAGATCTTTTAAAAACTAGGTTATCGAAAATTTTATCAACAACTTTCAAACCTGATTGCCATGATTCATTGACTAAAAACTCCTTACCTTGCTTACCTTTAAGCACTTGAACCTTACCTTTTTCGATCAAATGGAATCGTCTCTCATCAGGAAGGTAATGAAGTTAAAACTTGTCATTTGAATCTCTAGAAACCTGGAAAGAAGAAACAATACGAGGACAACTCGCAGATTGGTTAGTAAAAACATTCCTCGCTTTTTCTTGTTGACTTTCATCTTTTCCACTCGTTTCTTTTTCAACTTCTCTTTCTTTTTCCACAATCTCTTTGTTTGTTGAAAACTCACTTTCACTCATCAATTCTCTTTCATTTTCAACAACACTTGTTTCTCGCACTCTTTCTTTTGTTTCTCCAATCTTTTTCTCTTTTTCAATTTTTGTTTCTTTTTCGGTTTCTTTTTCTCTCATCTCTCTTTTTCTTCTCTCAACTTTATTACAAAATGGAGATAATACAAAAGAATCAGAACAATAGACTTTTCGTTGGAAAGAAGTGGAAGAATCTTCATAAGAGTCACGATCAACTCTTCGTGAATAAACCTCCATGGATGAGTTCTTATACGAAACACATTCACTTCTTCGTAAGGATTTTTCCATAGATGAATACTTTGATGCATATGAAGAATGACTCGTGCTTTCTCATTCGTTACCTTGATAGGCTTCAAACTCTTAGCTGGATTTATTTCGGCCTAAATTCCTTGAAGAATAGGAATTTGGATAAGGGTCTCTTTTCACATATTCATCGAATGTTCGTCTCCTTGATGATCTCATTTCCGTCCTTTCATTTGGATAAAATTGCTCCCGTTGGGTTCTTGCTCGATGACTCCGCTCTTCGACGCGATCCAATCGTTTCTTGATGGGTTTGAGTTTTCGATCAAATAGATGCTCCATTTCATGTGTAAAGGCTTGGAGTGTAAAATTTGGCACACTTCCTCCAACAATTCTTACAGGACGAAATCCAACTCCCTTGTCTGAATTTTTTTCCAGACTTCGTGACATTTTTTTTAAGAACTCTCAACAAAGAATCTCACTATCTACTCACAAAGAAATCTCACACAGTTGGCTCTTTTTATACTCTCGAATAAACTCACTACTCTCCTGTCTTTTTCCACTTACTCCTTCTCTCTAAGTTCTTAGGGAATTATTTAAACTTAAAAAAGCAGTTGTTGTGGGTCGGCTTACAAACTTGATGTTTGGGCTTGGTAAGAATATGGTAGGACAAAGGAAGGTAGGCTTGAAACAAAGAAATGAAAAGGTTGGGTGTGGTGAAATAATAGAAGGTAGTAATGACTAAAATTTGGGCAGTAAACAACAACAAAATTTCAAAACTAGCTTTTCTTTCTTTCTTTTTTTTCACAATTTTTTTTCACGAAATTTTTTTTCAACTTGATATCCAATCTTTTGAGTTTGAATCGAAACTAATTTTTTTTGAATTTTTTTTTAAATTTTTTTCAAAGAAACTACTATACCGTAATGCCGACAACGTTGATTCTTACTCCAAATTTTGCTAGCTCTGATACCAATTTGATACGATCTCGTTTCGTGTTTGATTCGAGTCGTTAGTGATGCCCGATCGTGAATTGAGTAAAATAGAATCGTTTCGGTTTAAAAAAACAAAATAGAGATAATGGCTTCAAACAAAGGTAATAAACAAAATAGATAGGAAACAATAACAAATTAATTGGCTAAGACCGAGAATGAACCAGCAATAATGAATTGTTGACCCGAATCTCAAAATGGTTCTTAGGTGTTTTTCCGTTTAAAGAAACAACAAGGAACCTTGACCCACTATCAACTATGATAGGAACCAAAGGTATATTGAACGCCACACCAAAGGTGATAAGTTCAGCAACAAAGAAAAGATGGACGCCACAAGCTATGCTTGATAAGTCAAATCAATTTCGTAAGAACAAAAAGAATTGGATAGCTCACAATTCAAATATTTTATCTATATTCAGCGAAAGTCCCTTTTTTAAGGCTGATTACAACTATTTATAATGCTAGAACAAGGTAACCGAATGGTCAAGAACATCCAACTTATTGTGCCATAACAACTCATGTCTTTTCTTATGCTTGAACCAAATAACTCCTTCCATAAAATCACTTCAATTCAGCTAATTTGAATGTCTTTAATGGCTTAAAAATGACTCTTGAGTTGTCCTTGGCCAGCTGAATAGACACCATCTTTTTACCAGCTCCTTAATGACATTTTAAGGCTTAATTAAGTTCTTTTGAAAGCTCCAAAAACTGCTGGAAGAAGAAGGGTTGTTGCCGAATTTTAAAGGGCATAAAATGCACTTTAAAAAATCCTTTAATGATGTTTAAACTTCCTTTATAACAGCCCCTTTAATTGTAACTAAAAATAACTTGAACAGCCACTTAATTGAATGTAAAACAGCCTTGAATTGTAACCAGTATGAGCTGAAAAGTCACCTGCAATAAACACATTAAAATGAGTTTATTAAACACATGAAAACACTTATTAATCATAACACACATTAAACTTACTTAAATAAATGAACTAAAACATATATGCAATAATTATTCCAGCAACTAGTTTAATTAAAGAAGCATAATTAAAAGAACTTAATTTATGCATCAATAAATAATCCTAGGAACTAGATCAATTAAGAACAACACTTATTAAATAAAGTTCAACAAAAACACTTATTAATTAAAACTAAGATGAGTTGAATAAATGTCCAGCAACTCATTTATTAAACTAAGATGCTTAAATGCATGGTTTTGAAATGCAAATTTAACTAACATGAAAGTTACATAATTAAACTAACTTGACTTAATTTAATGATGCAAACTTAACTAACATGAAAGTTACATAATGCATGACTTTATTAAATGCAGAACACATATTAATGATGTTCAAACTATGACATAATTAAAAACACAAACTAAAATAACTAAAAATTAATGAATCAAAGTCCTTATTTTCCAGCAGCCAAATTGATAAATTGAAATTAAAAATTTCATTTTGCACTTGGGCCGCTCGAGTTTGGGCCAATCTCGGTAGCATCGAGTTGTGTCGTAACATGATGCGACCAGGATCGCATCAATGTATCACCAATTTAATGCAATTCATATGTGAACATGTCTTAGTTCGTATTGAACTCTTACCATTTCCTTTCAAATCATGCACGTTGAACCGTTTAGAATACTATTGGAAACCCGAGATAGCTCACACATAGTGTGCTAAGTCATATAACTGTAACCCATCAATTCCTGTACATGTATGCTCACACGAGCTGTGAGAATGGGCCTGCTCACACGAGCTGTGGGTCGGAATGTAGCTACAGGATACTGTTCGCACGAGCTGTGGAGTATTCACAACACACGTCGAACCTCACTAATCAATAAGACGTTCAAGACAAACACTCGAATCATGTAAACCCTAATGACATGTCATTTGTATCTTACAAATTCCTAAGGTTCAAACGGGGCTCGATAGTCGTCGAAACATCATTGGATTTCCGTCGTTTCATTATGAGGTAAATTGCATACAAACACATATATATTGATTTAATCACAATATAATCACATATTAACATTCAATTTAATCAAAATTATACAGAATATAGTTCATACGAACTTACCTAGCTAAATTGTAGAAATGTCAAAGTATAGGGGCATTTTGGTAACTTTCCATTCTCCTCGATTTTCCACTCGATCTTGATCTAAATTAATAAATTCATTCAATTCATTAATTTAGATAGTAAAAAAATTATTTTATGCAATTTTAGTCATTTTTGAAAATTTAAAAAAATTACCCCTAAAGTTTTACTTTTATTCAATTTAGTCCCTGAGCCTAAATCATGCAAATTAACCATTTTTACCCAAAATTGAGCCTAACTGAATACTCATGGAGTCCAAAACAACCCATTATTGCAACAATTTTACATCAAATCCTTGTATTTTTACTATTTCAACAACTTAGTCCCTAATCAATAAATTCATCAAAAATAACTTAATAAAATACTTTTAAATAACAACTAATATCTCAAATTAATAATTTAACATCTAACATCACAAGGTTCATCAATGGCAACATTCAAAATCTTTAACAGTTTCACAATCGAAGGTACGGGTTAGCTGGACCTAGTTGCAACGATCTCAAAAACATAACAATTATTAAAAATGAGCAAAGTTTGCTTACCAAATCACCAAAATAAAGTTGGCCGAATATGTTTTCTTCTCCTTTAGGGTTTCAGTGGTGGCTTTCAACTGAAGAAGATGATAATGGATTTTATTATGTTTTTATTATAATATACATATTTAATAATTTACTCTTTTACCCTTATAATTATAATCAAACAATAACAATTTATAAGCCCACTAACGTCCACCAATTCTCATAATGGTTTAATTACCATTTAAGTCCCTTTTTATTATTCAAAAAGACATTTAATCACTCAAATCAAAAAGTGATCAAATTTTACATCTTTTATAATTTAGTCCCTTTTAATTAATTAACTATCGAAACCTTAAAATTTTTAAACGAAACTTTAATACCACCTTAATGAAACTTTGTAAATATTTATAAAAATATTTACAGCTCGGTTTATAGAATTGAGGTCCTGATACCTCATTTTCTAAAACCACTTGACCTTAGAGTCATACCACTTGAACTTAATAAATCGATTATATAACATAAATTATCAAATCAAAAAACTTTTTAAAACCATATTTCACTCGTAAATATTAAATAATAATGTTTACGAACTTATTTTTCAGATTTGGTGGCCCAAAAACCACTATTTCTGACACTTAAGACTTGGTCATATTGACCAAGAAAGAATCACTAAACTCGTGAAAGATGGTCTCTTATGTAACATCCCAAACCCGGCCTAGATGTTATGGTCGAATCTAGTGTGTCACATTGAAGTGTCTTTTGAAAATCGAATTCGTTGGTAAAAATTTTTGTTTCTAAGTTTAAGATGAACCCCTTTCAGTATTAACTAACAAATCAGCTAGTCAAAAAATTTGTCTTGTTATCAAATATTATTTTAATAAGTTGGTCTAAAATTGCAAAAGCTTTTTAAATTCTATTGTTTAAAACTCATGACTTTGACAACAGTAATTATTGTTTTAAAAAAACTCGTATTCTCCTATCTAGCAGTTAAAAATATGTAAGTAAAATCCCAATTTAAAACAACTTAAAGGCCTTATTACAAAAACATAACCCCGCTTATAATTTAAATTAAAATAGAAGCAAATGTGAACAGCAGCAATTGTGTGGCCACCTCCAAGTTCCTCGCAGCACCGAATTGCCTAAGGCTGAGGATTACCTGCACAGTTAAAAGGAGCGGATGAATTTACGAAACTCAGTGTGTAATCTCCTATCAGTCAATCAATATACAACATGCAGTAATAGTCTGGGCCTGAGCCCTAAGCAGTATTAGTGTGGGCCTTAGACCAATAAAGTAGTAGTGTGGGCCGTAGCCCAATACAGTAACAGTACAGTGCAGTAATGCAACCAATCCAAATCCAACCAACCCACCACTCCGTACCACAAACACACCATGTAGGGATAAAATCGACCCACCTAGCCAACACACCAATATCGCAACAAAGCTGCCAGTAACAGAACCGCAGTGAAGCTGCCAGTAACAGTATATGTGGCAAAGCCACCAGTACAGTATACTTCCCCTATATCAGTATCCCAACCCCATGCAGTATGTCATATCATAAATCATACGTGAATGCAGAACGTCAAACTCAGTTACAGTCATATATATATCATAGAACAAATCAGCCATACATATCTTAAGGCTATAACAGTTATTTCATCTCCTAGGGGTATAACAGTCATTTTACCCTATGGGGATATTTCGGTCATTTTACCCTTTGAGAATATTTCAGTTATTTTACCCTCTGGGGTATTTCAGTTATTTTACCTGTCAGGGGTATTTAAGTCATTTTACCCTTCGAGGGTATTGCGGTCATTTTACCCTACGGGGGTATTCTGGTCATTTTATCCTTCGAGGGTATTCTGGTCATTTTATCCTTCGAGGGTATTGTGGTCATTTTACCCTTCGAGGGTATTTCGGTCATTTACCCACGAATCGTAAGTTGGGCTTACCACTCGAGCGATCACATGCCCGTGTGGTCTGAAAAGCTGTGTTTACGGCTTTTCATCGATCTACGGTTACAGTGGGTGATTACACACCTGTTTACAAGAAGAGCGCAATCCTCCACGAATGCCCACCTAGAATTAAACATGACCCAAAGTTAGTTCATTACTACTAGTGTAAAACGCCCTCTTAAAAGCACTTAATCCAAAACACCCTCCTTACCTTGATTGAACGTTGAGGCCAAAGATTGACTAATTGATACGAGCCAGCTTAGCAAAGACACACAAGCAAGTGAGGATGCCAATTTGATGGTTCCCTTGGGCCCAATTACTTGTTCACGAGCAAAGAAATTTAAGGAAGCCCTTTCAGGCCTGGTGAATCAAGCATGGAACGAATGCTTGAGTGTTACCCAAAATTCTGGCCCAATTCATCTTTTGGTCCAAGAACCTTGAGGGAGTTTAATATGATACCAATTTTAATCATTAATTAATTATTTATGTTTTCCACAGCTTAATTTCGTGTTATTCAATTCTGTTAGTCCATATTTTAATTCTGGAAGTTCTTGGTTAAGTTAGTTGTTGGTTATATTAACTATTTTCTTACATGATAATTATGTCTTAAAACTAGTCATTGAATATGTCTATTTTACTACAGAATTATTGGTATGATTAATGTGTCCTAATAAGTCGTTTAAATGTGTCCTAATAGGTGTATTAAAGAAGCTGATTAATACTTCCAGAATATTCAAGAGGCAAGCCATGAATTAGATGCATGTAAACAACCATTTGAAGCTGAAAAGGGGCATGAAGGTGTCCATTCGTGAAGGTTTAAACACCAAGGATACATGCACATTTTTGGGGCAATGGAGAGAATAAATCTTGCATTTATGGAGCTTTGAAGATTAATGCACACCAAGGGGGCTTAATGTGACCGTTCGAAAAGATGCATGTTTGTCCAAGTGCATGTTAGTCCAAGGGGGGAGTTTAGTGATAAATTTGGAACAAAGAATCTGCCAATGCATTGAACCATGAGCTTTCTTCAAGACTAAGGGTTCATTTACTCATCAAAGGATATTTCAGCCATGCATGAATCCATCACATTCAGGCACCTAATTTAATGTTTTGTGTGAACAGATTTATGTCTAGTGTGACCAATTAGATACCCAAAACTGAATGGTCATTTTGTATGCCTATATAAGGCTTTGTAATAGGACATTTTGAGGTTAATGAACTTTTATCTAAGTGAGATTATTAAAGAGTTTTCACTCTTCTTTCTTTTACAAATTCGAGTTGACTTATCAACACTGTTTGTGGCGTCAATCCGATTGTCTACTATCCTTTGATATTGTCAGTTCCTAACTCTTCGTTAGTTAGTGGGTCGCAATCCTGAATCGCACTATCCTTAGCCTATTTCGAACCTATCTTTTCCCAACTTAATCTAAGTTTCTATTTTCCCTTAGCAACGATCATTTACTTATCGAACACCCCTTTCCAACCAACGGGCCTTGTTCGTATCACTAATCCAAACAACCTAGGACTTGAACCTAATACCTCAAGAATACTTCACACACCACCTACCACTGGACCAATAGGCTCTTTGTGTCATAAAACAAGTACTAATATATATAAGGCCTAAGTGCCAGTGTTCAGATTCATCTAAGGGAAAACTAAAAATTCTGCAAAAGCTAAGACTTGAAGCCAGGCTTCTCAAACACTCCCATACACACCCAAATCACTTAGCCATTAAGGCAAACAAGCAATTTGTGTCAATTCATGCAAAAATTAAAGACTTAGATTTTTGGGACGTTACAACTCTACCCCCTTTAACAAAATTTCAGCCTCGAAATTTACCTGGTCAGAAAAGATGAGGGTATTGTTGTCGCATCACCTCTTCGGGTTCCCACGTGGCCCTTCTGAACTGTGATTACGCCAAAGCACTTTAACTAGAGGAATAGATTTCTTCCTCAGTACCTTAACCTCACGGTCCAATATCTGCACTGGCTCCTCCTTGAAGGTCAGATCTGGCCTAACCTCGATCTCCTTGACTTGTACTATGTGTGTGGGATCAGAGCGATAACGCCTCAAAATGGAGACATGGAACACATCGTGAATCTGAACTAATTTTGGAGGCAACTCAAGTTGATATGTGATCGGTCCCACACGCTTCGGTATACTGTAAGGCCTAATAAACCTAGGGCTGAGCTTACCCTTTGGACCAAACCTCAGTATTTTTTGTCCATGGAGAGACCTTGAGAAAAACAAAGTCGCCCATAGAAAATTCAATCTCTTAGTGCTTAAGATCCGCATAGGACTTTTGCCTATTAGATGCTTCCTTCAATCGGTCTCAAATCAGTTTTACCTTCTCTTCGGTATCAGAAACTAACTCTGGCCCTAGAACTCGCCGCTCGACTAACGTAGTCCAACAAGTAGGAGTACGACACCTACAACCATATAACACCTCATACGGTGCCATTTGAATACTATTGGTAGCTATTATTATACGCAAACTCTGCTAGCGGCAAATACTCTTCCTAGTTGCCTCAAAAATCCATTACAGAAATCCATTACACAACACCTTAACATATCCTCCAGTATTTGAATCACCCTCTCAGACTGACCATCTGTCTGGGGATGAAACGCAGTACTAAAGTCCAATCTAGAACCCAAAGCCTTGTGTAATTTCTTCCAAAACTGAGACACAAAGCGAGGATCTCTATCTGATATTATAGAAACCGGTACCCCATGCAGTCTTACAATCTCAGCCACGTACAGTTTAGCCAACTTCTGCAAATAGTAATCAGTACGAACTGGTATGAAGTGAGAAGATTTAGTCAATCGATCTACAATAACCCATACTGAATCCTTCTTAGTAGGCGTTAAGGGTAGCCCACTCACAAAATCCATGGTTACTCTCTCCCACTTCCAAAGTGGAATTTTAATCAACTGTAGTAACCCTGAAGGTAACTGATGTTCAGCCTTTAGTTGCTGACAAGTTAAACACTTACCCACAAAATCAGTAACTTTACGCTTAAGACCAGGTGACCAATATAACTCACGAAGGTCACGGTGCATTTTATTCCCACCAGGATACATAGCATAAGGACTACTATGCGCCTCATGCAGTATAGACTGCCTCAAATCGACATCCCTCGGTACACAAACTCTCCCACGAAAACACAATTTTCCTTCACCATTCAACCCAAAATCTGAAGTTTCCCCATTCTTAACCTGTCAGAAACGAGGAACCAGTGACTCATCCAACAACTGTTTACCCTTAATCTGCTCAGTCTACGTCGGTCTAACTTGCAGCTCAGCTACCAAGCTACCATCATCAAACAAGCTAAGACGAGCAAACATCGCTCTCAAATTGGAAACAACCCTACAGCTCAGTGCGTCAGCTACCACGTTAGCCTTACCAGGGTGATACTCAATTGAGCAATCATAATCCTTAAGCAGATCTATCAATCTTCGCTGTCTAAGATTCAAGTCCTTCTGAGTGAGGAGATACTTAAGACTCTTTTGATCTGTGTAGATAGTACACTTCTCACCATATAAATGGTGCTTCCAAATTTTTAGTACGAAGACCACAGCGGCTAATTTCAAGTCGTGAGTAGGATAATTTGCCTCGTGAGGCTTAAGCTAGCGAGATTCATAAGAAACCACCTTACCTTCCTGCATCAGCACACAACCCAAACCAATTGTGACGCATCACTGTAAACAGTGAATTCTTTTCCAGAACTTTCTTCAGTTTCTCAAAACTATCTTGCTGCTTATCAGTCCAGTTAAACGATACCCCTTTTCGCAACAACTTAGTTAGAGGTGCAGCAGTCAAGGAAAACCCCTCAACAAAATGTCTGTAGTACCCTGCCAGACCCAGAGATACGGTCTTAGGTAGTTTCTATTCTAGTATAGCTTCAATTTTTCGAGGATCAACCCTAATCCCCTTGGCAGACAACACGTGACCCAGAAATGTCACTTCTCCTAGCCAGAACTCACACTTACTGAACTTAGCATATAATTGCTTCTCCCTTAAAATTTGCAGAACAATTAAGAGATGAGCATCATGGTCATCATCGGTTCTCGAATACAGCAAGATATCGTCTATAAACACCACCACAAATCGATTCGAGTATGGTCGAAATACTCGGTTCATCAAGTCTATGAAGGCTACTGGTGCATTCGTTAGCCCAAATGGCATCACTAGGAACTTGTAATGACCATAACGAGTCATAAATGCAGTCTTAAACACGTCAGCCTCCTTAACTCTCAGCTGATGGTACCCAGAACGAAGATCTATTTTGGAGAAAATTGAAGCTCGTCATAGCTGATCAAATAAATCATCAATCCTCGAAAAAGGATACTTATTCTTGATAGTCAGTTTATTCAATTGCCGATAGTCAATGTACATGCGCATGGTCTCATCCTTCTTCTTTATAAATAACACCAGTGCTCCCCACGGAGACACACTAGGTCGAATGAATCCTCGATCCAATAGTTCCTAGATTTGAGCTTTTAATTCCACCAACTCCTTTGGTGCCATCCTATAAGGGCAGATGGACACTGGAGCTGTTCCTGGCAAGAGCTCAATTCCAAATTCAACTCCGCAGCTCGGAGGCAACCCATGGAGCTCATCAGGAAAAACTTCAGAAAAATCCTTAATAGTTCTGATATCTCCAACAGAAGGACCCTCAGGGTCAGATACACTAACACAGGCTAGAAATGCCTAACAACCTTTGCGAACTAGTTTTTTGGCCCTTAATGCAGAGATCACATTAGACAGAAAGTCCTTTTGCTCCCCAATCACAGCCACCTCCTCATCCTCATTAGTCTTTAATACCATACGCTTAACAACACAATCCAAATTTTCACTGTGTTTAACCAACCAATCCATCCGCAATATTAGGCCGAATTCACCAAACGGTAGCTCCATTAAATCCACTGGAAATATAACTCCTTGAACCACTAGGGGCACATCTCTGAACAACTTCTTTACCTTTACTGATTGTCCCGGTGGACTTACGATAGTCATTTCATTAACGGTGCTCTCACACATGATACCCAAAGTGCCAAACACAGTGCATGCAATGTATGAATGTGTAAGGTACAATGTGAATTAGGAACATACCAGTTATAACATTTGGGGTGTCACCATCCTCACGGCGACGAGCAGCATAGACTAGTACTGACTGCCTCACCTCACTATTACCAACACCTCTACCTAACATTGCACGACCTCGTCCCACACCATTTCCACCTCTAACCTGCCCATGGCCCTCGGTGGCTGTTGACCACCTTTCGCTGGCTGAACAAAACCCTAACCTGCAGCTTGCATCTGAACACGCCTCTAAGGACAATTCTTAAGTTGATGCTCCATAGACCCACATCTAAAACATGCCCCAATCATCTTCCAGCACTCACCCTGATGATGTCTCCCACAATCAGCACAAGATTGTATTCCTGCCACAGGAACCCCAACTCAGACTGGCCCATCAAACCTGGCCTTCTTTTTAGGCCTTTCAAAAAACTTGAGGGCTCAGAATCCCTCTTATATCTGCCCCTATCCTTCTCACGGTTCTAGCACTCAGAGTGCTTCACATCCTCGATGATTTTTGCCTTTTCAACTAGGGAAGCAAAATCTCGCTCCCTCTGCAAAGCTATCAAAACTCGTAACTCATCCCGGAGGCCATCCTCAAATCACACATAGTGTTCATATTTAGTCACCACTATCCCACGAGCATAATGACTCAGTCGCAGCAACTATGCCTCATATTCTACCTCAGTTTTATTCCCTTGGATCAAACTCAAAAATTCCTTTCTTCAGGCATTCACATAACTTGCAACCACATACTTTCCTTGAAATGCCGACTTAAAGAAATTCCACATTAATCGGTCGACTTGAGTACCTTCTCTCACAGTAAGCCACCACTGATAGGCTTCATCTCGCAGTAAAGACACTACACCTTTTAACCTTTGCTCAGAAGTGCAGTTGAGATCATCCGTTATTCTCTCTGTGGCTTCCAACCAGTATTCAGCCACATTAGGGGCTACTCCAGAAATACCCCTAAAAATTTCTGCTCCATTCGACTGGAGTCATTCCAAAATCAACCCATAGCCCACAACACCCGTACTGGTCCCTGTGACCCTTTCCAGAATACGGAGCATAGCTTAAGATAGTGCATCATCCCCAGCTGCTCGATCGAATGATCCCGTCTCAGTTATCAGTGAAGCTGGTGCTTTCCTAGCCCCAACATTAGGCATGTGGCCTGACGCCGAAGACCCAGCCCTAGCACTTCCTAAGCCTCTACCACGGCCTCGTGTACCCCTTCTGCGAGTACCTTTAGCGCTCATATCAAATAACATATAATCTGATTATGAAATTTTATGCATTATTTATCAATTCCAGTAATTATTAACAGCTGTCTTATGAAAAGCAATAATCAGAGTTTGTTTTCGTAATTCAAGAGTCTCCCTACAGTTTCCAATTTTTCTACAGTCTTAGTTTTCTCTAATTTAAGAGTTTAAATACAGTCTATCTATAGTAATCTCTCAATAAATTTTAGTTCAAGCAGTCTACAGTATAAAGAAACTTATAGATTCGACATTGGAGACTCGGTGTGCCACACTTGTAAACCTTTCCAAAATACTTCAAAAATAGTTTTCCAAAAATTCCAACATTGTCAAAAACCCATTCCACAGTCGAGTTTTGAAACCTGGCTCTGATGCCACTAAATGTAACACCCCAAACCCAGCCTAGACGTTATGGTCGAATCTGGTGTGCCACATTGAAGTGTCTTTCGAAAATCGAACTCGTTGGTAAAATTTTTTATTTCTAAGTTTAAGATGAACCCCTTTTAGTATTAACTAACAAATCAACTAGTCGAAACGTTTGTCTTGTTATCAGATATTATTTTAACAGGTTGGTCTAAAATCTCGAAAGGTTTTTAAATTCTATTGTTTAAAACTCGTGACTTTGAAAATAGTAATTTTTTATAATAAAAAACTCGTCTTCTCCTATCTAGCAGTTTAAAATATGTAAGTAAAAGCCCAATTAAAAATTTAAACCAACTTAAAGGCCTTATTACAAAAAGATAACCCCACTTATAATTTAAATTAAATAGAAGAAAATGTGAACAACAGCCATTGTGTGGCCACCTCCGAGTCCCTCGCAGCACTGAATTACCTGCACAGTTAAAAGGAAAGGGTGAGTTTACGAAACTCAGTGTGTAATCTCCTATCAATCAATCAATATACGACATGCAGTAACAGTCTGGGCCTGAGCCCTAAGCAGTATTAGTGTGGGCCTTAGCCCAATACAGTAGCAGTGTGGGCCTTCAACCAATACAGTAAAAGTGCAGTGCAATAATGCAACCTATCCCAATCCATCCAACACACCACTCTGTACCACCAACACACCATGTGGGGATAAAATCGACCCACCCATCCAACACACCAATATCGCAGCTAAGCTGCCAGTAATAGTATATGCGACAAAGCCACCAATACAGTATACTTCCACTATATCAGTATCCCAACCCCATGCAGTATGTCATGTCATAAATCATACGTGAATGCAGAACGTCATACTTAGTAACAGTCATATATAGAACAAATTAGCCATACATATCATAAGGCTATAATGGTCATTTCATCTTCTAGGGGTATAACGGTCATTTTACCCTATGGGGTATTTTAGCCATTTTACCCTTTAGGGGTATTTCGATCATTTTACCCTTCGAGGGTATTTTGATTATTTTACCTTCTGGGGCTATTTCAGTCGTTTTACCCTTCAAGGGTATTTTGGTCATTTTACCCTCTAGGGGTATTTCGATCATTTTACCCTTCGAGGGTATTTCGGTCATTTTACCCTTCGAGGGTATTTTAGTTATTTTACCCTTTGAGGGTAATTTTATCCTTAGAGCGTATTTCAATCATTTGCCCACAAATCGCATGTTGTGCTTACCACTCAAGTAATCTCACACCCGTGTGGTCTCAAACACCATGTTTACGCCTTTTCAACTTTTCGTCGATCTACGGTTGCAGTGGGTGATTACACACCTGTTTACGAGAAGAGCGCAAATCTCCACGAACGCCCACCTAGAATCAAACATGACCCAAAGTTAGTTCATTACTACTAGGGTAAAACGCCCTCTTAAAAGCACTTAATCCAAAACACCCTCCTTACCTTAATTGAACGTTGAGGCCAAAGATTGACTATTTCAAATAACTTGCAAACCACCACTCCTCGATGGAAACCCTAAGACCGGAATGAGTAACACCATATGTGGAAGAAAACAGCTAAAGGCAATCAAGGGATAAGGAAGAAGAGTATTCGGTTTTGAAAAAGAAAAGAAGAGAACAAATATACTCAAGTGAGAAGTATAACCACTTATCAAAAGTCAAAAACCTGCAGCACAGGAACGACAAGAAGTAGCAGAGAAGATCAATGTAGAGAACGATACAATGAATAGGTAATATTCGGCTATAAGATAAGAAAGGAGAAAAACTTGACAGGGACAAACTGATGATAACAAAGAGATTATTCGGCCAAAGAAGAAAAAAAGAAGAGAAGGAAGGTTCGGCCAGTAGAAAAGAGAAAAGGGAAAGAGAGAAAAGGGAGGATTCGGCAAAGAGGGAAAAAGAGAGGAAATGAGCAGAAAAGAAAAGTAAACAAAACCCGAGAGGTACTTCCCAAAACTAGGCTAATTTCGGTACCAAAAGCTAATAGGAGAACATGAAACTGACCCCAAAATCGAAAATCTTTAGTACCTAAAGACCAAATTCGACAAATGCTACCCCAAGAAGTTCTTTCAAATGCTGAAAATGACAAACTTTCCCCCTAGCTGAATTTGTAAGGGTTGAATTACCCCAAACGGCACATACTCACCCCTCCTCATCCAATTCCTTAATTTTCTCTTTAAAAACTCCCCTTATCCCTCTTTGATTTGCCCCACCACTTCCTCCTCAACTCCCTCAACCACTCCAATCAAAATCCTTTCAAACTCTCCATAACTGTGTTTCAGTCCAACACTATTGCCTACACAGCTCAAGCAGCAAAATAATTACTTCCTTGCACAATTCAAGACTTGAACCTCAGACCTCAAGAATACTTCACACACCACCTTCCACTAGACAAATAGACTCTTTGTGTCATAAAACAAGTACTAATATATATAAGGCCTAAGTTCCAGTGTCCAGATTCATTTAAGGGAAAAACTAAAAATATTGTAAAAGCCAAGACTTGAAGCCAGGCTTCTCAAACACTCCCATACACACCCAAATCACTTAGATATTAAGGCAAACAAGCAATTTGTGTCAATTCATGCAAAAATTAAAGACTTAGACTTTTGGGGCGTTACACTTTAAGTATGCTTAAGGAAGTTACACTTTCACAATATGAATCTTGTTTGGAAGGTAAAATGACTAAGAGGTATTTTAATGCAAAAGGTACAATGGCCAACCAAACTTTAGAACTTGTGCACACTAATGTATGTGGTCCCATGAGCATTAGTGCCTGAGGAAGTTACGATTATTACATTACTTTTATCGATGACTATTCTCGATAAAGGTATGTGTATCTAATGCACCGAAAAAGTGAAAACCTTTGATAAATTTTGAGAGTTTCGTACGGAAGAGGAAAAATAATTAGGTTTATCCATAAAGAATCTTCGGTCTAGCTGAGCTACGAAATATTTGTGACACCCCTAACCCGATTGGGACGAACCGACTTGAATTCGAAGTGTTACATTAGCTACCTAAGTGACTCTCTAGCTAACGACCACCCAAGACAAATCACGACCTTATAACAACTCAATCTTGCCTAAATATTAGTTATCTATTAACGCGGAAGCAAATTATGAGCCAATTTTAATTTTTCCTAGGTAATTTAACCTAAGAGCAATTTTATCATTTTACCACCTATGGTAAAACTAATTTGATTTTAGATCTAAATGTTTACCGGCCTTCTTTTAGTCAAAATTTTGCAATCCTAAAAATTTCAGCTTAAACTAAGTTCATTTGCTATGTCTAATTCAAGTTTTACTATTATGGACTAAATTGTACCAAATATAATCTATCAGAATCTATTCCAAATTACAAATGAAATGTGTTTCAAACGAATTTTACCCATTACGAGACTAATCTTAAAATTGTACCAAGTTTCCTTATCATCTAGGGCTCTAATTAGACTAATCAATTTTAAGGACTAAATTGTAACTATAACAAATTAGAATACCAACTTAAAAAGAAAAATTCAAACCCCCAAAAACCCACACAGCCGTGTCCCCCAGCCCATGTGTCATTAAATGCCCGTGTTCGTATCGTGAAAAACTTTTAGGTAGATCGTACACGCCCGTGTGAAAATCCCACACACCTATGTGTGATAGTTCCAGTTTCCACATGCCCGTGTCACCCACCCACACACCTGTGTGCAACCCCTAACATGCCCGTGTGAAAACCAGTACACCTATTTTTGTGAAAAATTCATTTTAAAACCTGATTTTGCATATTTTAATGGCCAATTAAGCCCGATTTAACTACTAATAATTAACATACATATACATACACCTTCAATTGAATTTATTAACATTAATTAAGCCTCAATTAAATAGAATTAGGCAATTAATTTCATGCATAACAAACACCGAATAAATCAAACAAGTGGTGTACCTTAGTCTCTAGTACACCACTCCACGAAAGCTTTATTTAAATAATTGTTACTATAAATTTCATGCATCACACACTGTGTTATCAACTAACAATACACCGTAAATCAATCAAGAATTAAACTTAAACAAGCCTCAAAATTATTATAAAACCATTCAAAAATAAATGTCCAATGTCCAATGTCCATTTACAACCAAAATCAACTAATTTCCTGAGAGGTCCACAATGCCCGACTATAGTCTCTAAAATGCGTAATAAGGTCTCTACCAAGCCTAGATCTCTTGGAACTCTCTTGCTCGGCTCCTTAGCTCCTCAATCTCGACAAATATCTACACGAATGTGAGGGTGTGAGCTTTAAAAAGCTCAGTAATTGTTAATAAAAATAACAAGTAAATTAACATCTAATTAATGCTTAATTCATAACCAATCATTCACCAATTGTCAACCAAAAATAATTAAACATGTCAATTTAATTTCCATTAGAATTTTCAATACCAAAAATCAATCATTCATGGCTTTCAATCATCAATTGACATAACAGCAATCATACATAAATGTATTGGCATACACTTTTCATGACTTAATCAGGTGATCATACATCGAATAAGTGGATCTTCGAACTCCCACAAATATCAAATACAGTCCAGCAGGTTGAGCGGACCGAAGTACGCACTCCCTTATAGCGCCTCAAATAACCCATTGAGTGAAGACTCATGCTCAAGACTCCCTTATCTACTCCAAACAAATCAGTCCACCTAGAGCCATATGCTCACAATATTACAAATAATGGTGAGTACCCACAAATCCTATGGCATGCCAACTATATCCAATGGATCCACCATGCATGTTACCAATATATTCAGTCAAACATAGCATATAAATCAGTCATTACTGTGCTCAATTTAATGTGACATATTTGTAACTTGTAACATAGTCATTTAGCATCCAATTACATCAAGTAATTCATTTACCAATTTCCCATATTCAATTACCAAGTGTAACACCATCATATCATGATAAAAAATTTTAGTACACGTGCTTAAAATCATCCTAAAAATTAATCTAATTAAATAGCACAACACCACCCAAAAACTGACCATTTATTTTCAATACAAATTCAATTTTTGCACACTTAATACCAATCTTGCAAAATCAACCATTTATCCATAATTAATTAATTATAATCATTAACTAAGGTACTAATTAAACATAATTGAGGGTCAATTTACCAAATCGCCCTTAGAAACACTCACCACACAATTTTATTCTATCACAACAAGTGATCAACTAGGCAATTTTGAGATTTAATTCAGGTTATCTCGGTCCTCCTCAAGATTCGAAGCTTGAACAGAGGTAAAGTAGACATTACCACCATTCCAATGCTATATTAAACACAAATTATAATTAACTATGCTAATTGAAATTCACTCACAAAGATACCTTACTGGATTTATAACATCAAGTTAAAAACTCGATTCCTCACAAAATTGACCTCTCCAGCCCTCCTAATCACTTCCAAACATCAATACTAAACCATTACACATAAACTAAGCCTTAATTTCACATTTAAATCAATTTCACAAAAATCCAAAAAATTGATTCATGAAGATGATGAAATTCAGATTTCTTCTAATTACCACACAAATCATGTTTAATCTTGATAATTAAGACCAAAAATCTTTTAATAGGTCCATTTTTAGTTGGAACATCCATTTATTTGTGGATTTCCTCACAAAATTCAAGATCCACCATTAAAGCTCCTTAAGCTTTTGAAAAAGATGACATTGATAAAAAATCATGTAATTATCACTCTAATTATGTAAAAATGTTTCTAGTCTTCATAAAAACAAGTTTAGGATTGAAGATTACCTTTGATTCACTTTATATTCATTGATAGAAAATCATGATTCAAGAATCTTGAGAAATTTTAGAATATTTTTGGCTACTTTTGAGAATAATTTCGGGTGAATTGAGAGAGTATTTTGAGAAGGAAAATGATTGGATCTATTCTTTAATGACAGATCTTTAAAATCATGCAAAGAAAAGGAAATTTATAACTCTCTAATATGATGTAAATGGTGTGAAAAGTAGGCTGACGCATTGTGTTTAAAATTGAAACAACCCACCAGAAATTTAAAAATTGGGGAATTTGCCTAATGGCCACTCCCACATTTCCCTTACTTTATCAATTGATCATTTCCCTCCAAAATTCAAAAATTTAAGGTTTATTCGCCAAATAAATACTCTAAAATTTCCCTTGTTTTACAATTAAACCCAATTAAATTAATATTTAAATTTAGCTCAAATTAACCCGCAATAAAACTTATTTTAAAATTCTTTTTCGACCCAAAATAATTATTTTCACTAATAAATATTTAAAATCTTTAAAATTAATTTTCAAAAAATATTTTTTTCTTGATTATTATTGTAACACTCTTTACCCGTATTCGACATCGGAATAGGGTACGAGGCATTACCAGAACACGGACACTTATAAACATGTTAAACCGAGTTATAAAATTTCATTCAAATTTAAACTCTTCAAATTTTTAACATGCTTTTATAAATCTTCACGTTATAACTTCAAAATACTATATTTGTAACAAATAGGGCTTCTGAGACCCAATACATACTCATGCAATTCAATACTTCATTTCCATTTCATTTAATTCACGATTCTCATGTTCACGATTCGATTCAATTTCTCAATCTAATATACATTCAATACCACAATAATTCATTTAATTCAAATCATATCATTTGCAATTTCCATTTAATTCACATACAGTTCAATTTCATTAAGTTCAATATTAATACATATTTACCATCTCAATGCATAATTTCATAAATTTAATGTGGCATAATCCAGCCACAACTTGGCCAATGCCTAAGCATACACACCAAACATGCTAGCCAAATAAACATATAGTATAACCATTATAAGCATGGATAAGCACCACATTTATTTATGTATCAAACTTATTAACATGAGTTAATTCATAAACCATTTTTGACATTGCTACATACCAAATCATATACCAAGAATACCGCATACACATACTATGAAACCTTATTTTCTCACATGAACTTTAACCATAACTAATAATGCACAATTATAAACATCATTTCTTTTCAATCGTTTATCGATTATAATCGAGCATATGGCCAATTATACACAAATCATTCATATGTTCTTCCAATTTTCCTCCTTCTCCTCTGCATTCCACATCCTTAATGTACATAACACTCTTAGAAATAACATTTTCTATAATTTCACTATTCACATACATGTATACTTAAAACTATCTCTCCGAGTCAGACTCACTAAATTATTTTTACCTAGAGCTACAGAGCTCCAAATTAAGAACCAATAATTCTTTCCAAAACTAGATTCACATATCTTTTTACCATAAAATTTTCAAAATTTTTGGTTTAGGAAAATAGTATATTTTATTCTTTAAAGTTTCCCTATTTCACTGCTTGATTGTTTTGACCTCTCTTCACTAAAAATTAATTATCTCATTGTAAACAATTTGGATATTTTTTCTGTTTGTTTCTCTTGAAAATAGATTCACTGAGGATTCTAAAAATATAAACTTTATCCCATAATTATTTTTTTACAATTTGTGAAAAATTTCCAAAGTCAGAACAGGGGATTCTAAACTCATTCTGACTCTATCTAACTAAATTTCAAATATCTCAAAATATATAACTCTTTTGCTTGCTCTATTTCTTTTATGTGGAAATAGACTCATTCAGCTTCAATTTCATATATTATTCAGTCTCTAATTCAATCTCCACCATATTTGGTGATTTTTCAAAGTCGCACAATTGTTTCTATCTAAACTGTTTTATTGCTAAATGTACTCTTTCATAATTTCACTTTTTCACTTTCAATCACAATTCAATTCAAAATTCACTTTTCCATTTCTAAGTCGATATTGTAATACCCCCTACCCGTATTCGTCACCGAAATAGAGTATGAGGCATTACCAGATTTTACCGAATAAATAGTTTTTTTAAACTCAATATAACCCCTTTATAAAAATCTAATCTTCCCTGCAAATTTTAAACCGAGACCAATCCAACACAACCAATCCATTTCAATATATTTTCAAGATAGATTTATCGTATTCATAAGATAATCTCATCACATACCAAAACCAAAATTTGTTAGCCATACCAATGGCTAACTATACATTCATTTCACATTAACATCTACTTTACTAGCTTATACATGCCATTGATTTCCAAAATAAAGTTTCTTTATATACCGAGATCTTGAGGTTGATAGTGTGATGCGTCTCTGACCAAATCCGACCTCCGAGCTCTTAACACTACAAAACAGGGGAAAAGGAAACAAGGTAAGCACTTTGTGCTTAGTAAGCTCATGTAACAAGAATTATACTTACCTAATATTTTCAATACAATGCAATAAACATTCATACACCCATTCAATACATTATTCCCATATCATGCACAAACTCAACATTCAAGTTAGTTCAATAATTTCCATGTATCAATAATATATATACCATGATTGATTTCCATTCCCTTGTTATTTTTCCATATTTATCCCGTTGAATTTCTTAGAATTTCAATGGATTTTCAGAAGTACACCTAAGTGTACAAATCCGGGTCCGTCAATTCATATTCATGTGCGCACATTTCCATTTCAGAGAGCACACTCCCGCGAACCTCATCCTTATAGCGGGATTACCAGTCCAGGCTAAATCCCCTGTAATATAAACTCATAGAGTATTGTCGGGATTACCAGTCCAGGCTAAATCCCCTGCAATGACAATTACTCTAATGAGCTTGGATCTGAATTACCAGTCCAGGCTAAATTCAGACCCTAACTCAGATTACCCGTTCGGGCTAAATCCATTTTCCACATATTCTTCGGGAGGGCTATATCAGGATAGGATCACCCGTTCGGGCTAGATCTTTTTTACCGTCAATTCCTTTTCAGAGATCCATCGAATTTTCCCTTCATTCAACCGGGATTTATTTCCTCTTTTCATCAAGAATATCAATACTTCATCAATTATCATACAATAAACATCCAAATAATATTCACATCAATAACAAACATTTCAAGCATTTAGGAATATAATTCAAGTTACACGAACTTACCTCGACACTTGTTCGTAAACAAAAATCTACTAATCCCGAAATTTTTCTTTTCCTCGATCTAGCTTCGTATTTGAATTTTCTGGATCTAAATAAATAAATTTAATCATTAATCTAATACATTTCATGTTCATATGTAACATTCTCTATAATTCCATTATTATTTATAATGCGTTCAAAGCTGTCTCACTGAGTCATAGTCACTAAATTATTTATATCTTGAGCTACAGAACTATAAATTAAGATCTGTTAATTTTTCCTGAAACTAGACTCACATATATTTTTACCATAAAATTTTTAGAATTTTTGGTTTAGCCAACAAGTACAGTTTATTCTTTAAAGTTTCCCCTGTTTCATTGTTTGACAGTTCCAATCCCTCTTCACTAAAAATTAATTATCTCATTGTACAGAATTTGGATGATGTTTCCATTTGTTTCTTCTAAAAATATACTCATTAAGGATTCTAACCATATAAATTATAACTCATAATCATTTTTGTACAATTTTTAATGATTTTCCAAAGTCAGAATAGGGGAACCCAAATTCATTCTGACCTTGTCTCACAAAATCTATTATATCTCATGATTTACAATTCCATTAGTTAAACCATTTCTTCTATGAGAAACCAGACACAATAAGCTTTAATTTTATATTTTATTCATCCTTTAATTTGATCTCTACAATTTTTTGTGATTTTTCAAAGTTAGACTACTGCTGCTGTCCAAAACTGTTTTAGTGTATGATGTTAATTACCATTTTTCCCTAAACTTTCAATAAATGATAATTTCATCCCTGCTCAATTAACCTCTCAATTGAGCTGATTTTTCTCAATTAACACTTTATCCCATCACTTTAAACTACTTTATAAGCTTTGGAAATCAGAATTTTAGTACTAGACTTTAATTCCAAACCTTTTCACAATTAGGTCGTACAAATCAATTTCTATTGAAATTACCTAATAAAATCATCTCATAAACATATTAAAGCTTCAATTTCATCCTATTTCATCATAAACTTCTAGCACATATTCATAGCAACTTTCAAATTCATCCATAAAATCAAAAACTAATGAATTTAGTAATAGGACCTAGTTGTAAAAGTCTTAGAAACACAAAATTATAAGAAAAAGGCAAGGATTAACTCACTTGGTGCAAAAAATTATGAAAAACCAGCTTGAAGAAACCCTTAGGACATTTTTGGCTGATGAGAATGCAGAAAAATAAAGAGAAATCTAGATAATTCCACTTTAGTCCTAACTTTTAAAGCAAATTTTGCAATATTCTAATTTTACCCTTAATTCTTAAATTCTCCTGATTTTTCTCAGCTTATGCCGCCCAAAATATCTCCTTTTGGGGTTATTTGCAATTTATGTTCCTCCTCCTTTAGCAATTGAGCTATTTAATCGTTCTAGTAACTTTTACATTTTTTTCAATTTAGTCCTTTTTACTTAATTGACTACCCAAACATTAAAATTTTATAAATATTTATGAAGTGTTAGTAATATGGTATTAAAATTTTGTAACAAAATTTTAATACCATATTACTAACACTTCATAAATATTTATAAAAATATTTTTGACTCGATTTTACGAGATTGAGGTCTCGATACCTTATTTTTACCCAATTTCTTCAATAATTTCTTTTTCTAACTAACCACTAAATCGGTAAAATTTTTCTATCGATATTTTTATACGATTTTCCTATCATACCAATATTAATGCAAAAATATTAAAATAAATTTCTCTTTAAATCGGATTTGTGGTTATGAAACCACTATTCCGATAACCTTGAATTTGAGCCATTACAGATATTCAATTCAATTCCACACCTATATTCATTATTCAATTACACTTAGTCAATTTCCCGATGAACACTTCGGAATAATAACAGATATTCGGTGGATTCAGGATATAGCAACCACCTTATTAATCAATGATGTCCGGTGGAATCAGCACATAGCAACCACCTTACTAATCAATGATGTTCGGTTCACATAGTAGCCTGCACATAGTACTACACATGTGACCATTACCATCTGATACATGTAGTAGCCTGCACATAGTACTACACACGTGATCGAAACTATCCGGTACGCATGGTAGCCTGCACATAGTACTACACATGCGACCTATCATTCCGGTACACGTAGTAGCTCGCACATAGTACTACACACGTGACCATCACTTTCACTTTTACATAGTGCCCTACACACAATCCGTGCCACACATGTGATCATTTCTGTCACTTCATTCGTATCCCTTTTTATTCCAAAGGTTCATTCGAGAATTTTTTCACTTTTTCTCACTTTTCTTTTTATCGATCAATTTCAATTTCTAGTCTTTCTTGATTTATAACAATACATTTAACTTATATAACCTTCACACTATTCATTCCAGTCCAAAAATTCCAAAAATCATACTTTTACAAAATTACATTTTTGCCACTAAAGTTTCACAAAATTATGATTTTGCCCCCAGGCTCGTAAAATAATTTTTATTCAATTTCTTGCATTTTAGGCCTAGCTGAACCATTTTCATAACTATAGCAGTCCACAATACTCACTTATTCACACACTTGTGAGACATTTTATAACTTTTACAAATTAATCCTTTTAGGCATTTTCATTGAAAATTACTTGGTACAAATCGTTTATCGCACTCCAAACATTCATATTCTTCCATAAAACATCAAAATACATGCATATCATTCATGGGTAAATTTTTAAACACAAAACCTAGTTCAAAACAATGGTAAAAATAGGTAAATCTTGCTACGAGGATTTCAAAAAACGTAAAAATCATTTAAAACAGGGATAGAACAGACTTACAATCGAGCTTGGAAGCTTGAAAAACCCTAGCCAGGGTTTCTCCATGCAATTTTTGGCCTAGGGGTTGAAGATGGACAAAAATTGGCTTTTAATTTTGTTTTTAATTCATTTTAATAACTAAATGACCAAAATGTCCTTAATGAAAAACTTTGGAAACATGCCTAACCATACCCATTTTTGTCCACCAACTTAATCAATGGTCTAGTTACCATATAAAAGACCTCCAATTTAAAATTTCATAACAATTGGACACCTCTAACATATAAAACTCAACTTTTGCACTTTTTACAATTTAGTCCTTTTGACTAAATTGAGTGCCCAAACGTCAAAATTTTTGAATGAAATTTTCATGAAATCATTTTGTGAAATCGTAGACCCAAAACCACTATTCTGACTAGCCCCAAATTTGGGTTGTTACAATTATTTAATCAATTTTAGATTAAATTAACCTCCTAAATTAAAGTAAAAATTACTAGAAACCCTATAAATTCCTAGTTTCGTACTCGGAACATGAAAAATATGCTCGAAACTACTAGACCTAGTTTAGGGATATTACAATATTTGTTTGATAAGTTCTTAGCATACCTCATAGAGAATGGGATTTTATCCTAATTAACTATGTTGGGCACTCCATAGTAGAATGGCGTAGCTAAAAGAAAAAATAGAACCTTGCTTGACATGGTTCATTCAATGTTTAGTTATTCACAACTTCCTACTTCCTTCTGGGGGTATCTGATACAAACGATTACTATATTCTGAATGATGTGCCAACCAAGTCTTATTGTAAGACACCTTATAAACTGTGGTAAGGAAAGAAACCCACTCTAAATCACTTTAGAATATGGGGTTGTCTAGCACACGTTTTAGATAAGGATTCAAAGAAGTTGGATGCACAGACAGAATTGTGCATGTTTGTAGGATATCCAAAAGTAACAAAGGGAGGATTATTCTATAATCCAAAAGATAATACGATTAAAGTTTCTACTCATGCTACTTTCCTTGAGGAAAGCTAGACGAATAACTTTTAGCCTCAAAGTAAAGTGGTACTTGAGGAGCTTTCGAAAGTGGTAGAAGAATCACCTAGTTTAATTATTGAGAAAGTTGTAGAAAGACCTGCAAACGATCAATAACATAGGGGAATCCATCATATCGGGAGAGTTTGAAAGAAATCAGTCTTCTCTGTCTATGGTGGTAGTATTTATAATATGGAAGCCAATCATGAGGATGATGATCCACTCATTTACGAGAAGGCTATGCAAGTGAAAAGTGGTGATTAAAATAGATTGAACTAAATGCAATGATCCCTAATGCAAATTATCCTAAGTATGCAAACTAACTGAAATAGGTTTTAGTAAAATTAAACACAATTTTGCAACAATTATAACAAAAATAAACTAGGACAATTACTTTAATTAAACTCAATTTATTATCAACATGCTTAATAACATTCAGAAAAACATTCCATGGGAAACCACATAAGGTCCTTTCAGAATCCTTTACTTAGTAAATACGCATTTTACTGATCCTTATTTACTAAGGGTTTCTTAGTATTCGTGTGAAGTAACAGGGACGTGTCAGGTTTGAAACAATTTAATCACACAAACCTAAAAATTATGCAGATAACAGAGCTTGGTCAGAGTTGTTATGCAACATATAATTTAATCGGGTCAGGATCTAAATTGAGCATACACATTTTAATTATGTGTCCATTAGCTGTCATCTGGTCAGGATCACTTAGCTAATTCAGGTGCATCCCAATCACGTATGAACGAAATACAAACTTGATTTTAATTGAAAACATGATTGATTAAGGCACAAACATTATAAGCATGAATCAAATAAATATTATTTAATCAAATCAATCATCCTAGCTTAAATAAAATTAATCTAACATTGTTGTAAACATGAAAAAAGAACACATAGCAAATATCTTTAGATTAAATTAAAGAAAAGAAAGATTAAACCCAATTCAGAGTGGCTGTCACCCAAGACTTTGACTGACGAGGCTCCTTCGCTTCTTTGCTTTGCTCTTTTGCTGATGGTCCTCTAAGGTAGCCGACCAATGGCTCTTTAATAGGCTAATTTTGCTAAATATCCTTATGCAATGATGATGATAGGCGTGAGGGGGAAAGATAACTAAGAGAGTTGAGAGAGGAGAGAATGATGAATGAGTGAGGGATGATTGAAAAAGTGAGAAATGAGCTCTTATTTATAGATGAGGCAAGGGAGCTAGTTTACTAAAAATAGGAGTGTCCATCTTTTGAAACTTTTTTCGAGGATGACCGGCCATGAATTGAGGAAATGTGGTTGATTCTGCTTGATTCTTGGTCAATTTGAGTGCCACCACAACTTAGGATTAAGACTTGGTCACCAGCAAATCTTCGAAAAAATATCTGATTTCTTTAACTCTTCAAGGATCTTGTGTAATTAAACCAAAAATTGATTTATGATCAGCCATGTGCAGCCAAAAATTGGGTTGACTTGGTCCCCAATTTGAACGGTTTTGCAATCAGAAGAAAACTCTCAGACCTGTCTAAAAATAGTAGATAGTTTAGAGGACCAAATAATATAATTTTAACCACTTCAATTAATTAATTTACTTAATTAATTAAAACCCAATTTATTAATGAAATATTTGAAATGAATTATTAAATATAACTTTATATTTTATTATTTAATTTAATCATGCATGGCCCATTTTATAGCTTAAAAAATATAATATGCTCAAACTAATATAAAATAAGCCATTTTATGCATGAAAACTATATCATAAAACATAAAATCACATTTTAATAATTTCCATGTCCTAATTTCATATTTTCGCATATTTCATTAATTTATGCTCATAGATCTTCGTCTATAACATAAGTAGCATCAATCTTCATCTCATAATCATGCATCAATAAATTCATGTTCATAGATCTTCTTTATTAACAAGTAACTCATATACAAACATTTTGAAAATTTTATTCTAGGTTTCAAGATATGCCAACATGAATCATAGTTTGCATGTATGTCACAGCCATAGATAATATTCTTCATTTAACACAATTTCTTATCAATCAAGCAAAACAATCATAAGCCTTATTTATGATCTTCATATGTTGAACTTAATACTTTCTCTCCACTAATGTAGGTGACATAATTATCAAATCAATATGTCTTTTATAAGGCTGTAATGGGGCTCGGTTAAAGGAAGGGATTTTAAGAGATGGGACATTTCGGTTTCAAAATCTTAACCTTTAACTTGTCTTGGATTTCTCAAAATTTAACCTTTTTCTTCAAATAAACCTTTAGAACTCCCCCAAACTTATTTTGAACTCATACTCATATATTTTCTTTTTGGAGACTGAGCAAACTTTTCTTAACTTTTTCTATTTTTTTTAAGCATGATCACATACATCTTCTGAGAATTTCCCTCAAATGTTAATTACCAAGACAACTTTAGTTAAGGCGGTGCACAAAATTAGGATAACTTCAAAAGATAGAGATACAGCTTGTAATGTAGGTTTATTACAATGAACAGGCCTTTAAGCTCAAAATTATAGTTTCAAGGGTCTAAAATAATAAGGTGGGCTTGAAAAGGATCAAATGATCCAAAGAAAACTGATGCCTATATCATTTTAGATTTTTATGTCTCCTAGGATTTCGCCTCGAGAAAGTTACTAAGTAAATTCTAAAGATATAAACCTTCATGCATGTCTAATCTCAAAGAGAAATTAAGTTTTCATGGCAAACATTACCTAAGACTAAGATCATAAAAACATTTCATTCTTCATGATAACATACAATCACCCTGATAAAATCATCATTCATGCTTGCATACAAGCTATCTTTTTAAAAATAATTTCTCTAAACATTCATTTATTAAAACATACTTATGAAAGAAATGATTTGAAACATACTTGAAAATTTTAAAAATTTAAGCAATTTGCCTTACCCCTCTTTAAAAAGAAGCAATGTTCTCATTGCAAGAACAAAGTAATGAACGAAAACTGAACACTAGGTAGGGTTGTAAAGAAAGAGAGGTGAGTCAATAAGACTACTTAAATACCAAGTCTTTCCTCATAACCCAATCCTAGACATGTTCATTCCCATTGCCACATCACTTAGTCTTTTTCTTTCTAAAGAATTATTTATTCATGCTTGCTATGTTTTATTTTGTAGAAATTAAATCCTAATTACTAAAGAAATAAATTCCTAAAGACCTAAAAACAATTAAATAAATAACAAGACAAGAATCCCCCCTTTTATTTTTCTAACTCATTCTCTTTGTCAGTTTGCATCTTCTGTATCTTCCGTCCATGTCTCAAAGATAGCATCTGGGAACTCAAGAACAAAAGTGTTAGAGATATTCTCAAATTGAATCATCCCTAATTTTTTCATATTTCCAGTAAGTTTGCTGTTGTTTGTGCATGAACTTGCACATGTCCATCATAATTGATAGATTCAATTTCTTTGAAGTACTTGTAAGAGTCGGCATTAAAGTTGTAAATTCTGGTTCAACATTTAACTTGACTGGTTCTTCTTCTAGCTCAACCCTAAGTTCAGGGTTTTCAGCTCTTTTAGCTGGTTTATGACTATTTGGTTCCTTATCAGATTCTTCTTCTTAAGTGTCTGTAACTGAATCAGCTTTAGTTTCAGTTTTATTTGTCGACTCTTTGGTTTCTGGCTTAGTTGGTTCCTCTTGCTCGCCTTGATTCAGCTTACGCACTCTCTCTACTAACCTTTTAAGATCATGACTTGTAATGAACCCTTGGAATACTGCCCCTTCAGGTTTGCTTGTGTTTTAACACGGGCCCTTAAGTAAAGTGAAGTGATTAATGATGGGAAATAAGCACTTCCTGCCTTCTTTTGAGCACAATCATGAATCTCCTTGAGGATAATTTCCCCAACATTAGTGGACTTTTCTATCAAAATTGCATATAACAAAAGCATTTGTTCCTTCGAGATGGTGGAACTATGTGAGATAGGCATAAAACTGTAGTGAACGAAATAAAACCATACCTTTGCTACTGGTTTTAAGTATTCTCTTCGACAAAAAGGGCTCCCATACTTTCTTATAATCCATTGGGATCCCAGATTTGTCACAACATCAAGCACTTTTTGAAGAAAATCCCAATTGATTTGTTCATCATAGGGTAGTACTCATCACAGCTTCAACAATTTATTTCTTCTTTGACCCATCACAGCTTCAACAACATATTCACTTGCATCACACATCAACTCAAAAGGTGTGCTCCAATCGGGTGTAATGATATGGGGCTGAGATTAACAATTTTTTTAGCTATTCAAAAGCTTCTAAACATACTTCGTTGAAATTGAACACTGTATTTTTCTCTAACAACAAATACAACGGCTTAAAATTTTTTAAGAAATCCTTGATAAACCTTCGGTAAAAAATAGTATGGCCTAAGAAACTTTTGACTCCTTTCACATTAATTTGGGCTGGTAATCTTTCAATTACGTCCACCTTTGTTTTATCAACTTCAATTCCTTTCTTTGAGATCTTATGACCTAAGAAAATCCCTTGCTTGACAATAAAATGACATTTTTCCCAATTAAGGACAAGGTTCGTATCTTCGCATCTCTGTAGTACCTTAGCCAAATTACTCAAACAAATATCATAAGTGTTACCAAAAAACAGAAAAATCATCCATGAAAACCTCAATAAAATTTTTGAACATATTAGCAAATATTGCCATCATGCATCACTGAAAAGTTGTAGGTGCATTGCATAAACCAAAAGGCATTCGCCTAAAAGCAAACGTACTGTATGGACAAGTAAAGGTTGTTTTATATTGGTCCTTCAATGCTACAACTAATTTGGTTATATCCCAAATAGTCATCTAAAAAATAATAAAATTCATTACCTGCCAGTCGATCTAACATCTGATCCATAAAAGGCAACGAAAAATGGTCCTTCCGAGTCGCTTTGTTCAACTTTCTATAATCAATATAGATTCTCCAACTAGTAACAGTTCTTGTTGGAATTAACTCGTTACGTTCATTTTCAAAAATCATGATTCCACCTTTCTTTGACACACACTGCACCGGACTTACCCACGAACTATCTGAAATAGGATAGATGATTCCTACATCTAACCATTTGATCACTTCCTTTCTCACAACTTCTTTCATAATAGGATTAGGCCTCCTTTGCCCACCAATCCGAGCTGTTTCACCTTCTTCTAAAATGATTTTATGCATGCAAAAAGAAGGGCTTATACCTCGAATATCAGCTATGGTCCAACCAATTGCTTTCTTAAATTTCTTTAGAGCAACAATTAGTTGCTCCTCTTGATCTTTCATCAGTTCCGCTAAAATAATCACAGGCAAAGTAGAATAGTCACCTAAATAAATGTATTTCAAATAGGAAGGAAGTACCTTTAGTTCGAGTTTAGGTGGTTGTTCAATTGACAACTTGGGTTGCACAAATTCTCTGACTTCTAACTCCAACGGTTCAAATTGTGTGGATTGAATAAAATTTCTCAGATTGTCTTCCATCAAAGCCATGTTTTCTTCACCTTTTTCACCCTCCAAAGGGTTAAGATCTAAGGCTTTCTCCAATGGATCTTCTTCAAAATTGCTTTCCATAGAAACCAAGGTTTCTATCTCTTCCATAACTGAACACTCTTCTGCCGGATTAGGAAATTTCATCGCTTTAAGAACGTTAAAGGTTACCTGATCATTTTTGAACTCGTATGGTGAGTTCTCCTTTCTGCACATCAATTAACGCTCTTTCCGTGGCTAAGAATGGTCTCTCAAGGATGATTGGTACTTCTTTGTCTGCTTCAAAATCTAACACAATAAAATCAGTAGGAAAAATAAATTTATCAATTCTTACCAAAACATCCTCGATCTTTCTTTCGGGATATACTAAAGATCGATTTGCTAGTTGAAGCGTTACAGTTGTAGGTCTTACTTCACCTATCCCTAACATCTTGAAAATAGACTTAGGAATCAAGTTGATACTCGATCCTAAGTCACACAGAGCTTTACCACGGTAAGATTCACCAATGTTACAGGGTATAGTAAAGCTTCCTAGATCATTCAATTTCGATGGCAATGTGTTCTGCAGGAACGTAATGCACTCATTTGTCAAGGTAACAGTCTTATACTCACTCAGTCGTTTCTTCTTGGACAGTATATCCTTCATAAACTTCACATAATTCAACATTTTTTCTAAAGCCTCCACCAACGGAATATTGATGTGTAACTGCTTCAGAACATCCAAAAACTTCTTAAATTGCACCTCATGTTTCTGCTTGTGTTGCTGCAATCTTTGCGGTTATGAAGGTGATGGAACTTTCAGTTGAACCAGATAACTTTTCTGAGTAGGTAAATCTGCATCCAAAGAAGATGTTAATATATCTGAATTCACTAAGTCAGGGTTTCCCTTGTCAGACTTTGCAGTTTCTGAATCCTATGGTGTAGGAACTTCAACAGCTGGTTTATTCTTCTCAACGGGCTTATCTTCGACATCAATCAATCAGGGTTATAGAATTTTACCATTTTGCAATGCCACTGCCTTGATATGTTCTTTACCCAAATTTCTTGGATTCTCAGTATCGCTCGGCAAGGTGCCTTGCGGTCTATTACGTAGCTTTGTAGCTAACTAACCCATTTGGTTTTCCAAATTTTTTAGTGTTGCTGCTTGGCTTTGGATCAAAGCGTCATTCTTTGCCATGTACGCTTTCAAAAAGTTCTCCAAACTGTTTGATGCCTTAGCTTGAGGTTGTTTTGGAGCTTGCTAATTAAACCCATGAGATTGGTTGGGTCTTTGCTGTAATAAGTTGTTGTTTGGTCCAATTCCTTAGTTGCTCCAAGAAAAGTTAGGATGATTACGCCATGAAGAATTGTAGAAGTTGGACTGGGGTCCTTGTCCACTCCTATTTTGATATTGGTCCACCACATAGTACACTGACTCGGGATTTGATGGACAATTCTCAAAAGAATGACCTTCCGCACAGTACACACATGAAACTACTTCAAACAGACTTGGTGGCTGAGCTGCAAATTTATTAGTACTATTAGTGGTTTACTGTTTTAACATAGAGGAAATAGATGATACTTGAGCTGCTAACAAAGTGAAAGAGTCAACTTCATGAACTCAGGCTACACTTCTTCCTGAAGCTGCTCGATTTGTTGGCCATTGATAGTTATTACTCATGATCCTCTCGATGATCTCATAAGCCTCATTATAAGACTTAGACAACATTTCACCATTCGCGAAAGCATCTACCACCAATCTTGTATGTGCATTGAGACCATTATAGAATGTCTCCAACTGGATATAGTGGGGAATCCTATGATGAGGACACTTACGAAGTAACTCCTTGAATCTCTCCCAAGCCTCATACAAAGACTCATCATCCAATTGTGGGAAAGTTGTGATCTCGTTCCTCAACTTAGTGTTTTTGCTAGGTGGAAAATATTTAACCAAAGATCTCTCTGCTAATTCTTGCCATGTAGATATGGAACTTGGCGGCAATGAATTGAGTCATGCTCGTGCTCGATCTCGCAATGAGTACAGAAACAACTTCAACCTCAGTGCGTCTTCAGTCACACTGACTATCTTGAATGAATCACTCACCTCCATAAACAATCGAAGGTGGAAATGTGGATCTTCTGTGGGCATACCACTAAATTGGCGCACCGTTTGTAGCATTTGAAACATCACTAGTTTCAATTCAAACTGGGTTGCCTCCATATCTAGCCTTCTAATTCCTGGGTTTAACTCACTGAAAAGTGGCACAACATATTGATTGATGCATCGATCCCTATCATCGGCAATGAGGATAGAATTTCGTACATAATCAGCTTCATTACCTTGGTCTTGATTCTGATTTCCAAGGTCCATCTCGACTTATCTTTGAGCTGTTTATTCACGTCTTCTTCGTATAAAAGTTCACTTAATTTTAGGGTCTACAGGGAGTAAATCGATAATTCGATCTATGCTCATAAACACCTGAAAAGAAAATCACAAAAATTAAAAAGAATAAGTTAGTAATGTTAGAAATAAATTAAATTGAAAATAAATAATTTCCCCAAAAAATGACTATGGCAACAGTTGACAATCCCGGGCAACGACCCCAAAAACTTGTAACGCGTAGGTTTGTGCAAGTGTACACAGTTGTTATCAAGTAATAAGTAAGTATTGAGTTATCATCTCCACAGGGATTGTATTTGTGCTAAGTCACTTAATTTTTAAAATTATATTAACAATTTGGTAAAGAAAAACACAATATAGTTGAAAAGTGGTGATTAAAATATATTAAACTAAATGCAATGATCCCTAATGCAAATTATCCTAAGTATGCAAGCTAAACGAAATAGATTTTAGTAAAATTAAGCACAATTTTGCAACAATTATAACATAAATAAACTAGGACAATTACTTTAATTAAACTCAATTTATTATCAACATGCTTAATAACATTCGAAAAAACATTTCATGGCACTCGATCTTTCATGAGTTTGGAAACCACATTAGGTCCTTTCGGAATCCTTTAATTAGTAAATATGCATTTTACTAATCCTTATTTTTGAAGGGTTTCTTAGTATTCGTGTGAATTAACAGGGACGTGTTAGGTTTGGAACAATTTAATCACACAAACCTAAAAACTATGTAGATAACAGAGCTTGGTCAGAGTGGTTATGCAACCTACAATTTAATCGGCTCAGAATCTAAATTGAGCATGCACATTTAAATTATGTGTCCATTAGACGTCTTCTGGTTAGGATCGCTCAGCTAATTCAGGTGCATTCCAATCACGTATGAACGAAATACAAACTTGATTTTAATTGAAAACATGATAGATTGAGGCACAAACATTATAAGCATGAATCAAATAAATATTATTTAATCAAATCAATCATCCTAGCTTAAATAAAATTAAGCTAACATTGTCGAATACAAGAACAAAAAACACATGTAACACCCCAAACCCGGCCTAGGAGTTATGGCCGAATCTGGCGGTGTCACATTGAGGTGTTTAGCATAAATTTGTTGTTGTTGAAATCTTTAAAATCAATTAATAATTTTGTTATTAAACAGTGATTCCAAAACGGGTTGTTCATTTCCAAGTGTGCATCATTAAAAACTAATCACTTTTAAAACGTTACAAATTTTCCAAAATCTCATTTATTACGAAAACGTGGTGTCTTTGAAAACTGTAACCTTTTGAAAACCCGTCTTATTCTACAACTATCAATTTATATCAAAGTAAATAATTAAAAACTCTAATTTAAAGTTTATAACTTTAAAGAGGCTTTTTTACATAAAAATACCCAAATCCAGTTACTTATAAATCAAAAGCTAAAAACGAAAGCTGATGCGGTTGTGTGGCCACCTCCGAGTCCCTTGCAACTTCGAACCATCTAACACTGGGGATTACCTGAAAGATTAAAAACTCAGTGTGTAATCCCCTTATTAAAGAAATAGTCAGTAAACAAAAATAGCACAGTCTAGGCCTGAGCCCTTTAACAGTAACAGTACAGTGTGGGTCTCAGCCCAATATAGTAACAGTGACGATTGGGCCTTAGCCCCTATCAGCCTCGGTTGGACCTGAGCCCATATCAAATGGCACATATCACATATATCTGGGCCTAAGCCCATCTCATTATCAGAATCAGTATATGCAATGCATAAATACCCATACCAACCCTACACTCCATCTCCTATCCAACCCTACACTCCTGTGGTGATTAAATCGACCCACCCATCCCTACACTCCTTATGTAGCACCAGTTACGGCACTAACCAGTATCGCAGCAAAGCTGCCAGTAACCAGAATGGTTAAGAGCCGTAAACAGGATAGATATAAGTTATAAACAGAATGGCTACAAGCCATAAGTACAGTAATATGATTGGCACAAAGCCATCAGTAGTAGTAATATGATTGGTACACAACCATCAGTAATAGTAGTATGATCGGCATAAAGCCATTAGTAGTAGTGATATGATCGGTACACAGCCATCAGTAATGGTTAATATAATCAGCACACAGCCATCAGTAATGGTAATATGATCGGCACAAAGCCATCAATAGCATCGCAGCAAAACTGCCAGCAACAGTATTGTAGCATAGTTGCGAGTAACAGTATATGTGGCCAAGCCACCAGTAACGGTGATTGTGGCAAAGCCACCAATTCAGTACTTCCTTCATAACAGAATTCCCACCCCATGCAGTATGTCATGTATGCAGAATGCCATGCATGGAATCAGTCATACAAATCACAAATAAATCAGTCATTTAAATCACAAATAAATCAGTCATTTAAATCATAGACAAATCAGTCATTTACATCTCAGACAAATCAATCATTTACATCACAGGCAAATCAATCATTTAACCCCGAGGGGCAAAATAGTCATTTTATCCTACAGCGGCATTACGGTCATTTTACCCTACAGAGGCATTACGGTCATTTTACCCTACAGAGGTATTACGGTCATTTTACCCTACAGGGGTGTTACGGTCATTTTACCCATTAAGGGTATTTCGGTCATTTTACCCTTCAGGGGTATTTCGATATTTTAGCCTTCGGGGGTATTTCGATAATTTTACGCTTCAAGTGTATTTCAATCATTATACTTTTTGAGGGTATTTCAGTAATTTTACCCTTCGATGGTATTTCGATAATTTCACCCTTTGAGGGTATTTTAGTAATTTTACAACCTTTTCGAAGACCTACAGTCACCTCGAGCGACACAGATAACCTAAATGGTCATAACGGTGCAAATGGGCCCAAGGCCCATATTCTACCCAAGTGAGCCCATACACTTGTGCGGCCTAATTAGCCCAAATTCAGTCACGACTATACGAACTACATAGCCCGGTCCAGTATTTGCCACCAATCGTAGATTTTATCCGTGTGGAGCACAGAAGCCCATTGAGCCCACACGGCCCATTTCGGCACACGTGGCCCATGGAATTACTCATGGAGGCCTCTAAAGTCTATCGCCCATGATTCGTAGGTTTGGCTTTCAACACGAGCGATCACATACTTGTGTGGTCCCAAACATCGTATTTCAGCTTTTGTCGTTCTACAGTTACAGTGGAGAGTTTACACACCTGATGCGATTTGCAGATTCCCTTCGATCTGAACAGTCTTATTCCGTAAATCAATGATCATGGCACCCTTGGTTCCTAGGCAATGTGCCAATCAACCTCGACCACCACCAGTTAGGAATGGAAGCAATGTAGGTTGGAGAAAGCGACGAATACCTTGAAAGCCTCGCCGATCTCCCTCTATTCAGAACAAGGAACAAATGATATGATATATAGCTCTCCGCAACAACAACAGCACCAAATCCCAATATTCTCTCCTCAAATCTCTCCAAATATCCCTCCTTGATATCCTCCATAACAAACTCTAAGACCCATTCAAGCTCTCACCCAACAGAGTTCGAAACCACCTCAAACTCCTGCCGCCTCATGCTAGCAAAATAAATATCCTTTTTGCTTGTAATGGGATTCGAACCCAAGGCCCCTTCAATAGCTCAACACGCCACTTGCCTCCTTGTTACAAGCTCTTTTATGTCACATTTTGTCTTCAATTAACTAAAAGGTATAAAGGCCAAAGTCCAGATTCCTTTAAAAGAAAAAAATCAAAATAAATTGCAAGAGCCAAGACTTGAACCCAGGCTCTCTTGCAACCTTAATGATGCCACAACCACTAGACCACATGCTTCCTTTTGACATTTTTTTAACACAATAATTTAAAAGGCCTACATCCAAGCATCCAGGGTTTTATCCACTTAAAACAAAAATTTTTGCTAAAGCACAGGTTTGAATCCAGGACTTTTCCAACTCTTCAAAGGACCCTTAACCACTAAAGCAGACATACTTTTGTACACAGTTTCCAAACCGTTCCCTTGCTCAAGGGCCAATACTTCTAGGCCCAAATTCTGGGGCGTTACAACGCATAGAAAACATCTTTAGATTAAATTAAAGAAAAGAAAGATTAAACCCAATTCAGAGTGGCTGTCACCTAAGACTCTGACTGACGAGGCTCCTTCGCTTCTTTGCTTTGCTCCTTTGCTGATGGTTCTCCAAGGTGGCCGACCAAGGGTTCTTTAAGAGGCTAATTTTGCTAAAAATCCTTATGCAAGGATGATGATAGGCATGAGGGGGAAAGATAGCTAAGAGAGTTGAGAGAGGAGAGAATGATGAATGAGTGAGGGATGATTGAAAAAGTGAGAAATGAGCTCTTATTTATAGGTGAGGCAAGGGAGCTAGTTTACTAAAAATAGGAGTGTCCATCTTTTGAAACTTCTTCCAAGGATGGCCGGCCATGAAATGAGGAAATGTGGCTGATTCTGCTTGATTCTTGGTCAATTTGAGTGCCACCACAACTCAGGACTAAGACTCGGTCACTAGCAAATCTTCGGAAAAATCTTTGATTTCTTTAACTCTTCAAGGACCTTGTGTAATTAAACCAGAAAGTGATTTATGATCAGCCATGTGCAGCCAAAAATTGGGTTGACTTGGTCCCCAATTTGAACAGTTTTACAATTAGAAGAAAGCTCTCAGACTTGTCCAAAAATAGTAGATAGATTAGAGGACCAAATAATATAATTTTAACCACTTCAATTAATTAATTTACTTAATTAATTAAAACCCAATTTATTAATGAAATATTTAAAATAAATTATTAAATATAACTTTATATTTTATTATTTAATTTAATCATGCATGGCCCACTTTATAGCTTAAAAAATATAATATGCTCAAACTAATATAAAATAAGCCATTTTATGCATGAAAACTATATAATAAAGCATAAAATCACATTTTAATAATTTCCATGTTCTAATTTCATATTTTCGCATATTTCATTAATTTATTAAACAATTACTTGGGTTTAGGAACAAATTTAAGTAAAAAGGTGATGAATTATATAGGAAAAATCCTATATATTTTTCAATTTACAACAGGACGTTGATTCCAAGCTCTGAAAATAGGCCATGGATTTCGAGATGGATTCTATGCAATCCAATATGGTGTGGGAACTTGTAGACTTACCAATTGGGATTAAACCCAGAAGGTGTAAGTGGATCTACAAGAAGAAGAGAAATGCAGAAGGGAATGTGGAAACACACAAAGCTAGACTTGGAAGGAAAGACTACACATGGAAAGAAGACATCGATTATGATGAGACCTTTTCTCTAGTAGCCATGCTCAAGTCTACCCGCATACTCTTATCCATTACCACTGCTTTCTATTATGAGACCTGGCATATGGATGTCAAGACAACATATGGCTATCTTGATAAGACCATTTACATGGCTCAACCCACTGGCTATGTTGTCAAAGGAAATTGCTAAGATCCATTTATGAACTTAAGTAGGCATCTCGCTCATGGAATAAAAGATTTGATCAAATGATCAAGACTTTTAGATTTGAGGAAAATGTTGATGAACCTTATGTTTATAAGCATATAAAGGACAAAAAGGTGCTCTTCCTAGTTTTGTATGTCGATGATATTCTACTTATCGGAAACGATGTAGGAGAATTATCATTTGTTAAACGGTGGTTAGCTCAATAGTTTAGCATGAAGGATTTGGGTGAAGCTAGTTATATTCTAGGAATTCCAATCCTTATTGATTGAAAGAATAAAATGATAACACTATATCAAGCCTCATACATCGATAAGGTAATAGAATGTTTTGCAATACCGATGCAAAGTCAGGCGTTTAGCCAACTACATAAGGTTTTCATCTTCTTTAGATCACTGTCCTAAGATAGTGGAAGAAAGACAGAATATGAGTAAGGTTTCATATGCTTCGGCAGTTGGAAGCCTTATGTATGTGATGCTTTGCACACGTTAAGATATTTGTTTCGTAGTAGGAATGGTTAGTCGATATCAGACAAATCCAAGTCTCAGGCATTGGCAAGCTGTAAAGCATATATTAAGGTATCTTAAAAGAACCAAGGATTATATGCTTGTGTATTTTAGGGAGGATCTTACTCCTATTCGATACACAAACTCAAACTTCCAAACCTACAAAGATTCAAGGAAATCGACTTTGGGAAATGTATTCGTTCTAGGTCGTAGAGCCATAGTATGGAGAAGTGTACAACAAATTTGCACTGTTGACACTATTATGGAGGTCAAGTATGTGGCTGCTTTTGAGGCAACGAAAGAAGCAATATGACTTCGAAATTTTTTAATCGAACTTGAAGTTATTCCTTGTAGGCAAAAAACTATAATACTTATTGTGATAACAGTGTTGCAAAAGTTAATACCAAGGAAATGAGAAGTCACAAGACGATAAAACACATTGATCGGAAGTATCACTTGATACGAGAGGCAGTAGCAAAAGGAATTGTAGATGTGATGAAAGTAGCTTCTGAAAGTAACATTGTAGATCTATTTACTAAGACTCTTGTAACTAGGAGTTTTAACAAACATGTCGAGGATACGAGAATGCGAAACATGCCACATTTACTTCACTAGGGCAAGTGGGAGATTGTTGGGAAATGTGCCCAATTTTAGTAAACATATAATTTTTTCTATTTACTTGAACGATAAATAAATAAATAAAGTTAATTTCACATTTCACTTATAACACCCTGAATTTTGGGCCTAGAAGAAATAGGTTTTGAACAAGGGAACAATTAGGAGACTGCACATAAATTTTTAGTTGTGCAAAGGAAGTGACATAAAAGAATGTCTACTTTAGTGGTTAAGTGATTTAGGAGTGTTTGGGAGTGTTTGAAAAGCCTGGGTTCAAGTCTTGGCTTTTGCAGAATTTTTAGTTTTTCTTTTAAATGAATCTAGACACTGGCATTTAGGCCTTATAAATATTAATGTTTGCTTTATGACAAAAAATAGCTTGTGGTCTAGTGGCAAGGTTGCGTGTTGTGTAACTATGAGGTCTGAGGTTCAAATCTTGGGTTGCGCATTGGAGTATTTGAATCGAATTTGAATGGAGTTGTTGGGGGAGTTAAAGAGAAATTGGTGGAGTGATTCAATGAGGGATAAGGGGAGAGATTTTAAGAGAAAATAGAGGGAAGTGAGGGGAGAGGGGAGTAGTGCCGAAAATGGACTTGTTACTCAGGAAAATTCAGCTAGTGGGAATTTTGCTCATTTTTGGTTGTTTTTTTCATGCCGATTTTGTGAGGTTTTCCCTCTCCCTGCTTGTAGGTGCCAATACTTTTGGGGTACCTCTCAAGCTCATTTTCTTTTGACTGCTCTTCTCCTTTTTACATATTTTCTTTTTGGCCGAATATACTCTCCTCCCTCATCTTTTCTTTTTTTTTATTTATTTTCGGTTCCTTTCCTCTTTAATTGTCGAATACACATTTCTCCTCCTACTATTTTTTTGAACCTATCCTCTCTACCGTTCCTTGTTCCACTACTGCTGAGTTACTCTTCTGATTTTTCCCTGCTTTCATCTTTTCCTTTCTTTTCTTGTTTTCGAATCTTCCTTTCTTTAGGGGGCAAACCATGTGTCTTGCTTTTCGTAGTTTGTTTTTCTCTCGCATTTTGGTAAGGGTAATGGTATAGAGTTTCTTTATTATCTATTGATTAAGTGCTTACCCAGTTTCGGTTGGTGCCTAGGAACTTTTCAAAGGGTTGAAGGGTTGTGATTACTTTTGGATAGGCGAACTTCCCTCTTCACTCAATCAAAAGTTTTGGTAAGTAACGATTGTGATAACTTGTGTTTATTTGACTTTTCAACTACGTAAGTGATTAATTGGAGATGGTTGGTTAAGTGTAGGTTTCAAAGGTGTGGGAGGCTTTCTCAGCTAGTAGAATCCAGGTGTGAAATCACACCCCTATTTTCTACAAATCGGCAAAAGCTGAAAGCTAAAAATGACGGCGTTCGAGGCCACAGGAGTGTCTGAACGCTCGTGTGGTAATCTGAGCCCATGAAACATGGTGTTGGACTATAGAGGCCTCCATGAGCATTTCCATGGCCACGTTAGGCTAAAATGGGCTGTGTGGGCTCGTGGGCCCCACACGGATGAAAACCATGATTTGTGGCAAATACTGGACTGGGATATGTAGATCTCATAGTCGTGGCGAAATCTGGGCTGAATAGGCTGCACAGGCGTGTGGGCCCACTTGGGCCCATTTACACTATTATGATCATTTAGATTACCTGAGTAGCTTGAGGCGATTGCAGACCTTTCGTGAGGTCGATAAATGGCTGAAATACCCTCGTAGGATAAAATGACTGAAATACCCTCGTAGGCTAAAATGATCAAAATACCCTCATAGGGTAAAATAACCGAAATACCCCCGTACGATAAAATGACTAAAATACCCCCGTATGGTAAAATGATTGAAACACCCCCATAGGATACAATGACCGAAATACCCCCATAGGGTAAAATGATCGAGATACTCTCGTAGGGTAAAATGACTAAAATACCTTCGTAAGGTAAAATGACTGAAGTACTCCTACAAGGTAAAATGACTGAAATACCCCTATAGGGTAAAATGACTGTCACTGCTTGTTGTACACTAATTGACTGATAGGGGATTATGATACGGCAACACTTCGAGTCTTACCTAGTTCGAACAAGGAGCCGTTGGAGTTGCCCTAAGGTCCCATCACTCGATCACGAGCCAAACATTTCAAGGAGGCTATTGCGGCCTTAGTAGATAAAGTTTGGGGTGAGACTTTGGTTGGACGAATTGACGAAACTTGGACCAACTCAATGAGGCTTTCGTGCACTTTGTTACGAGCTGAATTAAGCTCCATTTCAGCTCAATGAACTTGAATCAGCTCAATTTTAGCTCAATAACTTTTAATTCAGCTCAATTAAATTTTGCTATTTAATTGGTCTCAAATTTGGACGAATTTAATTTTTGCATATTAAATATGTTTTTCTTACATTTTATTAAGTCAACTTAATTTCTTACAGCCTATAAATATTTCTTATTACATGTTTTTAAGTTGTCTTGTCCAAATCGAATTAATTAGTTTTAGCTTAATTAATTGTGTTGGCCTTAAAATTATAAGAATTTAAGTTGTCTAGATTATGTTTTTAATATGATTCAGCTGAATATTGATTTAACTAAATTCATTGTTCATGTTGTGTAGGTTGGCCGAATGTGGAAGGAAGCATTTAGGCTAGGTGCATGCACAATAGATTCAATGAATGTGGCGATACATGCATGGAGAATGTTCAGCTGGTTTTAAATGATTCAAGAACCAGCATAATGTCGTTCACACATGAAGTACACACTCTTGGCTTTTCGATTTGGAATGTTCACACTTGAGGACTTTTCAAAACCGAGTGTTCACACTTCAATTGGCCGTTCAAATCCATCTTAATTGCTGGTCACTTTTCAGCAAAAGTTACAACTTAAATGAGCTCATTTATGTACATTGGCCGAACCTACTCCTCCATGCACCAGTCAAAGTTGACCAAGGTTCAATGTGAATTCTAGAAGTTTGTCAAGTTCAGCCGAATCTAGTTAGCTCAATTAAGTAGTTCATTTGCTTAATCTTTAAGGATTGTAAGAGACCATTCCGCTAGCTTAGGTACTTATTATAAATAGCTGAATTTTTACTTTGTAAAGGACTTTTGACATTTTAATTAACGAATTGCTGCCAAATTTGTGAGGCATTTTCTCTCAAATTTCGTTCGAGACCCGTAAGACTTATCTAGCTTTTAGTGGCGTCTTTTCGAGTTTTTTCTGAACTTATCACTCCCTAAACCTGAGTGTGGCGTTCACTCTTGATACCTTTGGTTCATACTTTCCTAAGTATCGGGTCAAGGTCCTTATCAACCATTTCCAACTCATTTAGGTCCTATAAGTTTCGGGTCGACACTTTTCTTTACTGTTGGTTCACTCTTGGCCTTTTTGAACCATTACCATTTCGTACCAAATCCATTACCATTTTGTATCAAATCCCTTACCATTTCGTACCAATTCCCAAATACCAAAACGTACCAAAACCAAAGACCATTTCTTAATTAATCCTAAACCGAACTCAACCATTCTAGTCATACCATTTCGATTTAAACCAAATCCAGATCCAACTTTGCACGAACTTACTTTACTTCTTTGAACACAAATATATTCTATCTTCTTCTTGTCTAATATACTTCTTCGTTTACGATCAGGAATTAAACGACTCGGGCTCAACTACTAAACTGAGATCTATCATTTGGTATCAGAGCTAGTTAAAACGAGAAGTACGAGCTCTAGAAGTCAATTTGAAATAGGTACGTAAAAAAAGTTCAAAAAAATATTCGAAATTAAAAAAATATATATATACATACGAAATTAAAAAAAAGTGAATTGAAATTAAAAAAAGATTTCAAGAATTATATAAAAAAATGTTTCGAGATTGTAAGTTCGATACTTCTTCTACTCATTTTTTTTCCTTCTACGCCACATTTATCCTAAAAGCCTTTCTTATTTCTTTTAGCCTACCCGTAACCTAACATCGATCCTTTGTTAAACCTTTTGAAGCCGACCCACTGAACTAAGTCAAAGTCACAACGAGTCGCTTACGAAATCACGAGAGGAAAGTGAGTGGTAAAAGGCACGAGAGTTACATCAAGTTAAAAGCTGAAATTAAGTGAAACCCAAGTGGAGTGTTTATTCTTCTTGTGAGAGACTTTGTGAGGTTTTTGCTGTAAGGTTTTTATTTTCATGACTCAAAGTCCTGAACGAAATATGGCGGAAGGAGGTGGAAGGCAACCAATCCAAAACGTTACGCCTGGAGGAGGTGGAGTGCCGGATTTGGCTCAACAAGCCTTGTTGCGAGAAATCCAACGTATGATCCGAGGAGAATTAGAATTCGTTAACGAATGTTTGGATCGTGTTGAATTAAGGAATCAACGAGAGCGTACACCCCAAGGGCCACAAAGAGAGCGAGGCCACTTGGAAGTCAATCAAGACGACCCCTATGACCCGAGTGGAGCCGAAAGTGATCAAGGGTCAAACCTAAGTGAAGGACGAAGAGGTCCAAGGAACCGAGGCAATCGGGAACAAAGACGTGTGGACGACGATTTGAAGAACATTAAACTATCCATTCCATCTTTTCAAGGAAAATCTGATTCGGAAGCCTACTTGGAGTGGGAAAAGAAAATTGAATTGGTCTTTGATTGTTACAACTATTCTGAGATCAAGAAGGTGAAGTTGGCGACTATAGAGTTCTCTGATTACTCCATGATTTGGTGGGATTAACTCACTACGAGCCGAAGGAGGAATGGGGAACGGCCAATATCCAGTTGGGCTGAGATGAAGGCCGTGATGCGACGACGTTTCATTCCCTCCTATTACCATCAGGAACTCTATCAAAAACTACAAAATCTCACTCAAGGTTCAAGGAGTGTCGAGGATTATTTCAAAGAGATGGAGATTGCGATGATCCGTGCTGATGTCCAAGAAGATTGTGAAGCAACGATGGCAAGTTTCCTTGCTGGTCTCAATCGAGACATCGCCAACATCGTAGAATTGCAACATTACATCGAGATCGTGGGCATGGTACATATGGCCATTAAGGTATAGAAGCAAATTAAACGAAAGGGAACCGCTCGGAGCTATCCTACCCCAAGCACAACTACATGGGGGCAAAGCTTGAGTAAAACTAATCCTCCAAGTCGTGCCAAGGAGCCAATGGTGCCTGCCAAAGCAGACAAACCTATGGGCGACACAAGCAAAGGTAAGGCAACCGATTCATTTGCTAATCGTTCAAGGGATATTAAGTGTTTTAAGTGCCTTGGAAGGGGCCATATTGCGAGTCAATGTCCCAACCGCAACGTCATGGTGGTTCAAGCAAATGGAGAAATAGAATCGGAGGAAGAAGAACTTGAAGATGAGGCCGAAAATGTTTCTGACAATGAAGAAGAAGTGGAACACGCTCTTGATGGAGAACTCCTAGTAGTCAAATGGAGCCTAAGTATCCAAAGCATCGACGATGAACAACAACGAGAGAACATCTTCCATACTCGTTGTCAAGTACAAGGAAAGCTATGTAGTGTCATCATCGATGGAGGAAGTTGTACGAACGTGGAGAGCATTCTCATGGTGGAAAAATTAAATCTACCGACCACCAAGCATCCAGCTCCGTACAAACTTCAATGGCTCAACGATGGAGGAGAGTTAAAAGTGACAAAGCAAGTTCTAGTCTCCTTTTCCATTGGAAAATATTCCGATGAAGTGCTATGCGATGTTGTTCCAATGCATGCGGGTCACTTTTTATTGGGCCGTCCATGGCAATTCAATCGTCGAGTCATGCACGATGGTTACTCAAATCGATATTCTTTCAGGCATATGGGAAGAAATGTAACCTTAGCCCCATTGACGCCAAAGCAAGTTTATGAGGATCAACTCAAGTTGAAAAATTCTGTAGATCAAATGAGAGAAAAAGAAAAGAGCGAAAATACAAAAGAATGAAAAGAAAGCAAGAAAAGAAAAAGATGAAAAAGAAACATTGAGTGAAAAATTGAATGTTTTTGCAAAAGCAAGTGATGTTCGAAAAGCGTTTTTGGCAAGACAACTGATCCTTGTACTTATGTATAAGAAAAATTTGTTTAATACTAACGACTTATCCAGTGATCCCCCTTCTTCTGTTTTGACTCTCTTGCAGGATTTCAAAGATGTTTTTCCGGATGAAGTGCCAAGTGGGTTGCCACCACTTCGTGGGATTGAGCACCAAATCGATTTTGTACCTGGAGCCGTTATTCCGAATCGGCCAGCATACTGAACCAATCCTGAAGAAACCAAAGAGCTTCAACGTCAAATCAACGAACTCATGGAAAAGGGCTATATTCGAGAGAGCCTTGGCCCATGCACTGTACCGGTTTTGTTGGTGCCAAAGAAGGACGGAACATGGCGCATGTGTGTCGATTGCCGCGCTGTAAATAAAATCACTATTAAGTATAGACATCCCATACCGCATTTAGATGATATGCTCGATGAGTTAAGTGGTGCCAAGTTATTCTCAAAAATTGATCTCAAAAGCGGATACCATCAAATTTGAATGCACGAAGGTGACGAGTGGAAAATCGCTTTTAAAATGAAACATGGTTTGTATGAATGGTTGGTAATGCCATTCGGCTTAACCAACGCCCCTAGCACTTTTATGAGACTTATGAACTATGTTTTACAAAATTTCATTGGTAAGTTTTGTGTTGTGTATTTCGATGATATTCTTATATATAGTAAATCGTTGGATGAGCATGTAATTCATTTGCGAACTGTTTTAGAAGTTCTTAGAAAAGAGACTTTGTATGCTAATCTTAAAAAGTGTACATTTTGTTCTAACAAAGTGATTTTCTTAGATTTCGTGGTTAGCTCAGAGGGCCTCAAAGTAGATAGCGAAAAGATTAAAGCAATTCAGGAATGGCCGAGACCGATGAGCATAAGCCAAGTGCGAAGCTTCCATGGCCTAGCAAGTTTCTATAGGCGTTTTGTACCCAACTTTAGCACGTTGGCCGCACCGTTGACAAGCACTATCAAGAAGAACTCAACATTTCATTGGGGCGAAGAACAAGAAAATTCTTTTAACATTATTAAAGATTGTCTTACTAAAGCTCCCTTGTTAGTATTGCCTGATTTTTCTAAGACATTTGAAATTGAGTGTGATGCCTCAGGTATAGGAATAGGTGCCGTGCTAACTCAAGATGGAAGACCGATTGCTTACTTTAGCGAGAAGTTGAATGGAGCCGTGCTGAATTATCCCGTTTATGACAAGGAGATGTATGCACTCATTCGAGCCCTTGAAACGTGGCAGCACTACCTATGGCCAAAAGAATTTGTGATACATTCTGATCACGAGGCGCTTAAACACATCAAAAGCCAACACAAATTGAACAAAAGACATGCCAAATGGGTCGAGTACCTAGAGTCGTTTCCCTATGTCATTAAGCATAAAAAAGGTAAAGAAAACATAGTGGCCGACGCACTATCAAGGAGGTATACACTTCTATCGCATTTAGATTCCAAATTACTTGGTTTTGTGTTTTTGAAAGATTTGTATGCTACTGATAATGATTTTGGTGAAATTTATACTGCTTGTGAGACTGTGGCTGTTGACAAGTTTTATAGGTGCGATGGCTTTCTTTTTAAAGAAGGAAAATTGTGTGTGCCTCAAGGTTCGATACGGGAGTTGTTAGTAAATGAGGCGCATAGTGGAGGTCTTATGGGCCATTTTGGTGTTGGGAAGACCCTAGCAACGCTTCAAGAGCATTTCTATTGGCCGAAATTGAAGCAGGATGTTGAAAGGGTTTGTGCGCATTGTGTGACGTGCAAGAAGGCCAAATCCAAAATTAAACTGCACGGGCTGTATACGCCACTTCCTATACCCGACGAACCTTGGGAAGACATTTCCATGGACTTTGTCCTTGGATTGCCTAGGACTAAAACGGGGAAGGACTTAATCTTTGTTGTTGTTGATCGTTTTTCAAAGATGTCTCATTTTATTTCTTGTTCAAAACTGATGATGCCGTTCACGTTGCTAATCTTTTCTTTAAGGAAATTGTTCGTTTGCATGGCATCCCAAGGACGATTGTTTCTGATCGAGATGCAAAGTTTTTGAGTCACTTTTGGAGGTCGTTGTGGGGAAAGCTTAGGACTAAGTTGCTGTTTTCGACCACCTGCCATCCCCAAATAGATGGCCAAACGGAAGTAGTCAACTGAGTGTTATCAACTTTATTGCGAGCCATCATACGGAAAAATCTCAAGTCATGGGAGGAGTGTTTACTGCATATTGAATTTGCGTATAATCGATCCGTTCATTCGGCAACCAAACACTCTCCTTCTGAAATCATTTATGGATTCAATCCATTAACTCCTTTAGATGTAGTATCTTTACCTAACGATCAATTTATTCATACAGATGCTAGGAAAAAGGCCGAGTATGTCAAGGAGTTACATCGAAAAGTTCGAGCCAACATTGAAGCAAGAACCGAAAGTTATACTCGGAAGGCGAACAAAGGTCGTAAAAGAGTTATCTTCGAACCTGGTGATTGGGTTTGGGTTCACATGAGAAAGGAACATTTTCCTGCCCAACGAAGATCAAAGCTACTACCACGTGGTGAAGGACCTTTTCAAGTCTTGGAACGAATCAACGAAAACTCCTAGCGACTTGATCTACCAGGTGAGTATAATATAAGTGCAAGTTTTAATGTCTCTGACTTATCCCTTTTTGATGCAGATTCTGATTTGAGGGCAAATCGCTTTGAAAAGGGGGAGGATGATACGGCCACACTTCGAGTCTTACCTAGTTCGAACAAGGAACCGTTAGAGTTGCCCCAAGGCCGCATCACTCGATCACGAGCCAAACATTTCAAGGAGGCTATTGCGACCTTAGTAGATAAAGTTTGGAGCGAGACTTTGGTTGGACGTATTGACGAAGCTTTGACCAACTCGATGAGCCTTCCGTGCACTTTGTTACGAGCTGAATTAAGCTGCATTTCAGCTCAATGAACTTGAATCAGCTCAATTTCAGCTCAATAACTTTTAATTCAGCTCAATTAAATTTTGCTATTTAATTGGTCTCAAATTTGGACGAATTTAATTTTTGCATATTAAATATGTTTTTCTTACATTTTATTAAGTCAACTTAATTTCTTACAGCCTATAAATATTTCTTATTACATGGTTTTAAGTTGTCTTGTCCAAACCGAATTAATTAGTTTTAGCTTAATTAATTGTGTTGGCCTTAAAATTATAAGAATTTAAGTTGTCTAGATTATATTTTTAATATGATTCAGCTGAATATTGATTTAACTAAATTCATTGTTCATGTTGTGTAGGTTGGCCGAATGTGGAAGGAAGCATTTAAGCTAGGTGCATGCGCAATAGATTCAATGAATGTGGCGATACATGCAAGGAGAATGTTCAGCTGGTTTTAAATGATTCAAGAACCAGCATAATGCCGTTCACACATGAAGTACACACTCTTGGCTTTTCGGTTTGGAATGTTTACACTTGAGGACTTTTCAAAACCGAGTGTTCACACTTCAATTGGCCGTTCAAATCCATCTTAATTGCTGGTCACTTTTCAGCAAAAGTTACAACTTAAATGAGCTCATTTATGTACATTGGCCGAACCTACTCCTCCATGCACCACTCAAAGTTGACCAAGGTTCAATGTGAATTCTAGAAGTTTGTCAAGTTCAGCCGAATCTAGTTATCTCAATTAAGTAGTTCATTTGCTTAATCTTTAAGGATTGTAAGAGACCATTCCGCTAGCTTAGGTACTTATTATAAATAGCTGAATTTTTACTTTGTATAGGACTTTTGACATTTTAATTAACGAATTGCTGCCAAATTTGTGAGGCATTTTCTCTCAAATTTCGTTTGAGACCCGTAAGACTTATCTAGCTTTTAGTGGCATCTTTCCGAGTCTTTTTCGAACTTATCACTCCCTAAACCCGAGTGTGGCGTTCACTCTTGATACCTTTGGTTCATGCTTTCCTAAGTATCGGGTCAAGGTCCTTATCAACCATTTCCAACTCATTTAGGTCCTATAAGTTTCGGGTTGACACTTTTCTTTAGTGTTGGTTCACTCTTGGCCTTTTTGAACTATTACCATTTCGTACCAAAACCATTACCATTTCGTATCAAATCCCTTACCATTTCGTACCAATTCCCAAATACCAGAACGTACCAAAACCAAAGACCATTTCTTAATTAATCCTAAACCGAACTCGACCATTCTAGTCATACCATTTCGATTTAAACCAAATCCACATCCAACTTTGCACTAACTTACTTTACTTCTTTGAACATAAATATATTCTATCTTCTTCTTGTCTAATATTCTTCATTTACGATCGGGAATTAAATGACTCGGGCTCAACTACTAAACCGAGATCGTATCAGATTACACACTGAGTTTCGTAAACTCACTCTTTCCTTTTAACCGTGTAGTAATCCGGAGTCTTAGGCGATTTGGTGCTGCGAGGGACTCGGAGGTGGCCATACAACTGCAGCAGTTCTACATTTGCTTTCATTTTAATTTAAAGTTTATGTTGGGTTTTGTTTATGTAATAAGGCCTTTAAGTTTGTTTAATTTTTTAACTGGGCTCTTGCTTAGTATTTTAAACTGGTAGTTTAGTAGAAGACGAATTTTTAAAATAAGTACTGTTTTTTAAAGACGTGAGTTTTGAAAAATAGAATTTAAAAAGCTTCCGCGATTTTAGACCAACTTATTAAGCATGGTTAGAGCATGGTTAGGATCTAAATTGAGCATGCACATTTCAATTATGCGACCATTAGCCATCGTCTAGTTAGGATCGCTCAGCTAATTCAGGTGCATTTCAATCACGTATGAATGGAATACAGACTTTATTTTAATTGAAAACATGATCGATTGAGGCACAAACATTATAAGCATGAATCAAATAAATATTATTTAATCAAAGCAATCATCCTAACTTAAATAAATTGAAGCTAACATTGTTATATTAAGTTAAAGAAAAGAAAGATTAAACCCAATTCAGAGTGGCTGTCACCCAAGACTCTGACTGACGAGACTCCTTCATTCCTTTGCTTTGCTAATTTGTTGATGGTTCTCCAAGGTGGCCGACCAAGGGTTCTTTAAGAGGCTTAATTGCTAAAATCTCTATGAAGAGATGATGCTAGGCGTGGGAATGGAAAAGACTAAGAGAAAAAGAGAGAATGATGCTTGAGGGATGATGAATGAAGGAATGAGATGGTCTTATTTATAGGTGAGGAGAGAGAATAGTTTGCTAAAAGTAGGAGTTTTCATCTTTTAAAGCATCTTTCATGGGTGGCCGGCCATAATTTTAGTAAGTTGAGCTAATTTTTCCTTGATTTTTGGTCAATTTGAGTGCCACAACAACTCAGGACTGAGACTCGATCAAGTGCAAATCTTCAGGTAAATCTCTAATTTCTTCAACTCTTCAAGGACCTTGTGCAATTAAACCAAAAAGTGGTTTATGGACAACCATGTGCAGTCGAATTTTGGGTTGACTTGGTCTCCAATTTGGACGGTTTTGTAATCCAGCAAAGCTATCGGACCTGTCCAAAATAAATCAACAAGTTAGAGGACCAAAGAATTAAATTGGATTAAATTTATCCAATTTAATTAATTAATTAAAACTCAATTTAGTAATGAAATATTTTAAAATGAATTATTAAATATGATTTTATATTTTATTATTTAATTTAATCATGATGGCCCACTTTATGTCTTAAAAAATATAATATATTCAAATTAATATAAAATAAGCCATTTATTGCATGAAAACTATATAATAAAGCATAAAATCACATTTTAATAATTTCTATGTCCTAATTTCATATTTTCACATATTTCATTAATTTATTAAACATTTACTTAGTTTTAACAACAGATTTAAGTAAAAAGGTGATAAAATACATAGTAAAAATCCTATATATTTTTTCGTTTACACACCCCCAAACTTAAATCATTGCTTGTCTCGAGTAATGTTTATGCACAGCAAAAGGTCTTGCTAAGAAAAAATTGCTAATTGTGTAAGCAGCAACCAATCTGTGTCCCATAATCATGCATTAATAACTTCATGCTTATTGATCTTCTTTATTAACAAGTAATTCATATGCAAACATTCCTTAAAATTGTACTAAGCTTCAAAATATGCCAACACGAATCATAGTTTGCATGTATGTCACAATAGTAGATAACATTCTTCATTCAACATAATTTCCTATTAATTAAGCAAACAATCACAAGGCTTATTTATGATTTTCATATGTCGAACTTAGGACTTCCTCTCCACTAATGTAGGTGACATAATCATCAAATCAATAGGTCTTTTATAAGGTTGTAATGGGGCTTAGTTAAAGGTAGGGATTTTAAGAGATGGGACATTTCGATTTTAAAAATCTTAACCTTTAGCTTTGTCTTGGTTTTCTCGTAATACAACTATTTTCTTTAAGTGAACCTTTGGAACAGCCCCAAACTTATTTTGAACTCAAGCTCATACATTTTTCCTTTTTGGAGACTGAGCGAAGTTTTCTTCGCTTGTTTTTTTTTAAGCATGAGCACATACATCTTTATGATAATTTCCTCAAATGTTGATTCCTAATACAACTTTAGTTAAGATAGGTGCACAAAATTAGGATAATTTTAAAAAGATGGTAACTGACTTATAATGTAGGTTCATTGCAAAAACAGGCCTTTAAGGTCAAAATTACAGTTTTAAAGGTCTAATATCATAGGGTTGGCTTGAAAAGGCTCAAACGATCCAAAGAAATAGTGCCTATATCATTTAAGATTTTTATGTCCCATAGGATTTCGCCTCAAGAAAGTTACTAAGTCAATTCTAAAGATATAAACCTTCATGCCTGTTTAATCTCAAAAGAACTAAGTTTTCATGGCAAACATTACTAAGGCTAAGATCATACAAACATTCCATTCTTCATGATAACATACTTTCACTTAGATAAAATCATCATTCATACTTGCATACAAACTATCTCAGTAACAAGAATATCTCTAAACATTCATTTATTAAAACATACTTATTAAAGAAATGATTAAAACATACTTGAAAAATTTAAAAGTTTGAGCAATTTATTTGCCTTACCCTACTTTAAAAAGAAGCAATGTCTTTATTGCAAGAACAAAGTAATGAATGAAAAGTAAACACCAGGTAGGGTTGTAAAGAAAGAGAGGTGAGTCATTAAGACTGCTTAAGTACCAAGTCTTCCCTAATAACCCAATCCTAGACATGTTCATTCCCATTACCCTACTTTAAAAAGAAGTGCTAAGTTTGTTCATGCTTGCTATGCTTTATTTTGCAGAAATTAAATCCTAATTACGAAAGAAATAATTTCATAAAGACCTAAAAATAATTAAATAAATAACAGTACAAGATTCTCCCATTTTATTTTTCTGACTTATTCCCCTTATCTTCATTAGCTCCATCTCCGCTTGCATTGTCAGTATCTTCCGCCCATGTCTCAAAGATAGCATCGAGGAACTCAGGAACAAAAGTATTAGAGATATTCTCAAAAGTATTTTGAATTGAGTCATCTCTAATTTTTGCATATTTCTAGTAAGTTTGGTTTTGATTTTGCATGAACTTGCACATATCCATCAAAATTGACAACTCTGATTTCCTTGAAGTACTTGCAAAAATCGGCATGGGAGTTGTATATTCAGGTTCAACACTTAGCTTGACTGGTTTTTCTTCTAGCTCAACCCTTGGTTCAGGAATATTCGGTTCCTAATCAGATTCTTCCTCTTCAATGTCTATGACTGAATTAGCTTCAATTTTAGTTCCATCTATTGACTCCTCTGTATCCGGCTTAGTTGGCTCTTCTTGCTTGCCTTGATTCTGTAACACCCCTAACCCGTATCCATCGCTGGAAAGGGGTTAGGAGGCATTACCAAACAAATCACAACTTTTGAACAATTATACATGTACACATGTTTGATTCTCTTGAATAAACCAACTTTAAATAATACAGTTAAATAATCACCTACAAATCTTTTTTTTTTTAACATATAACTAATATATAAGTAGCCACTTAGTTCATAAGCACCAAAATCAAATATATCCCATAAGCATGTGCGCACAACTAAGATAATAAAATTATCTCATTCTATTAATCCATGCATGAATCATATAAATCTAATAATTCAATGCACGTATCATTTGACCATACTATATTCGGCATATCTAGCTTGTTCAACTTATGATCACATTGATTTATAAACCAAAATGACTAACCAATTTAGCATACAAAATATGCATATCTTACCTTTTTGTAAAACATCCATTTGGTTAACAAAAATTAAACCAAGGGATTTATTTAAAAAGAAAATTAATTCAAACAATGACAACCCAAAATTTACCTAATTCGCATATAACATGAATTACTATATTTCTTAAAAGTATACATTATGCGCTCAAGCCAACTTTGCACGCAAACAATTATGCATACTTGAACCAAAACACTATTCATTTGGTGCTTTACCAAATTCTTAGCCAAACATAAACATGCATATAATTCTGTATAAAGTAAATTTGTATATTATGCAAAAATTTCATATCATATTAAAAACATCAAAACTATGTGTTTGAGCAAATAACTTAGCAACCATTTGGCTAATACATTGAAATTTTCCAACCGAATTAAACATGCTAATCTCTCATAAGTTGCAATGTATCAAATGTCATATTAAGACTAATCCCAAAATTTTCTATTTGGCTAAGCACAAACAATTTTAATAAATCTAAATGAAATATGTTTCATCTAATAATGCAAAGCTTAATCGAACTATCAAAATAATTATAGAACATGTTACTTACACATAAAATAAGTCATATTAAACTAAACATAAACACTTAATATTTAAACATAACATATATATATATATAAACTTCCCACCACAACCCAAAACCAAATAGCCAAATCACAAATGAATTAAACAACCTTACTGTTTATAATAAGAACATCAATTCCAAAAATTTATAAATAATTCATAGCAAAATATACCAACAAACTCACATATATAAATACAAAACATAACCGAATATTAACCAAGTATATTCACTACTCACATTCAATCTTTAATCAAAACACACCATTAACCAATTTAACATATTACTAGACACAAGATATATATATACCGAAACCTAATCAACCAACCACAACCATACAAAATCATCAAGCAAAGGCATAAATTTCATGATTTACAAAATGCACAAGCCATTTTCGCATGGCTTATTCTATACATGTCCAAAATCAAACCAAAATACATATTAGCCTATACATGCCATAAGTTCGAAATAAAACTTTTAAAAGTACCGAAAGTAGACGGCAGAGTGAATGACTTCACTGATGATCCCCGAGCACGTAACGACCTCTAAAATCTAAAAAAAACAATGACAAATAAATATACAAAGTAAGCTAACTTAGCTTAGTAAGCCTTAAGCAAATATATATAGAACATATAATTTCATAAGCAATTTATCAAGGTCGAATATACACATATATAAATATTACTAATACATTCACAAATCTCAAATCATTTTTGTCATGGCCAATCATTTATACACGAGCTTCCAATCATATACCTATAATTAACATAAGGCTGAACATACCGTTCATATTCACACATATACTTATAACAACATTATGTATTATTTTTGTTATATATCAAACAAACTTACTTACCTAATTGTCAAATAGGTAATTAAACATCACATACCTGATCATTTTGACTCATTAATCACATTCGATACCACATTGGCATAAAGCCTGTGAGGTATAAAGCTTATTAAAATACACCGGCATACAGCCTTCTAGGCACAAAGCCAAATATGATACACCAGCACGAAGCCTGCTAGGCATAAAGCCTTTTAGGAACAAAGCCAGATATGATACACCGGCACAAAGCCTGCTAGGCATAAAGCCTGATATGGTACACCGCATGAAGCCTACTAGGCATAAAGCCTGAAATGGTACACCGGCATGAAGCCTGCTAGGCATAGAGCCCGAATATCACTGATACAAAGTCGGTCTTACACATAATTCGACTATTAATATGAAAATTCATACAATTAAAGTCAGCATATAAAATTCATATACACTCTAATTTAATGATGTTTATTTGCTTATAGACTTACCTGGGATGATGAAAATCGGAACAGGACGATTAATCTACAACTTTGATTTTTCCCCGATCCAACTCCGATTTCTTTGGTTCTTGATCTAAATGTATTCAAAATAAACTAATTTAAATATAATTCCATTCAATTTAGTCCAAAAACACAGAAATGGATGAATTATCATTTTGCCCCTGACATTTTATACTTTATACATTTTAATCCATATTTCACCAAACACAAAATACACAAAATCTCACAACAACATAGTTAGGCTGAATCGTCCTTGTATTCATACAAGTCCATGCATTTCATTTCACATTTTAGTCACTTAATTTATTATTTTTGCAATTTAGCCCTAATTACTCAAAATCATCAAAAATTTCAATACAAAATATATATATCCAAAACATATATTTCATAATTCATCATCAAACATCACAAAACACAATTATTCATCAATGGCAGAACTCAAAATATTCATCAAAATCAAAAATTCTAGCATGGGTCGGATAGTACTCGAAGCAACAATCTCCAAAACATAAAAATTATCAAAAATCGAACAAAGAACTAACCTTAATCAAACTTCAATATGGCCGAATGTAGCTAGGTTTTTTTCTTTCTTTTTCTTTTGTTTAGTTTTGGTGATAAAAGATGAAGGAAAAAAATGATAATGGCTTATAATGTTTTATTATATAATAATAATATAATATACATTATTATAACATTTATAAATAATATTAATAATATAAAAACTATATATTATCACCTAATTCCATCCACTAATATTAACCTAATTGCCACAGAAAACCTTCATTTTATAAAGACAACCACTATTCAGCCCTTTTAGAAATAGCCACCTAATTTTCATTTTACGCAATTTAATCCTTTTATTTAATCGGACACTCAAACGACGAAATTAAAGCACAAAAATTTCACACAAATAAATTCACACATAATAAACACAGAAAATGATTTTAAAATATTTTCTAGACTCAGATTTGTGGTCTCGAAACCATTGTTCTGATTAAGGTCAAAATTGGGCTGTTACAGCACCTTACCGTGTGCTTAAGTGAGTGGGACTAGTTGCTTACTAGTTGGAATTACCTTCAAAATTGAATTGGATTCACGACGTGCTCCACGTCTCTATGTTGAGGTGCTACCACTCTGATCCCACGGATATTGTTCATGTTGAGGAGATCGAGGTTAGGCCAGATTTGACCTTTGAGAAGGAGCCAGTTCAGATATTGGAGCAAGATGTAAATGTTCTAAGAAGAAAATCCATCGCACTGGTTAAGGTTCTTTGGCGTAATCATAGCTCTGAGGAGGCCACGTGGGAGCCTGAGGATGCGATGTGACAACAGTATCCTCATCTATTTTGATCAAGTAAAATTTTGAGGCTGAAATTTTCTTTTAGGGGGTAGAGTTGTAACGCCCCAAAAATCCCTTATATATCTATTTTTGTATATTTGTGACACAAATATATGTCTGCTTCAGTGGTTATGTGTTTTAGGAGTGTCTAAGAATTCTTAGGTTCAAGCCTTGACTTGGGCAAAAATTTTGGTTTTAATTGAATAAAACCTCTATCTCTAACTAGTAGGCTTATAAATAAATATTAGTGAAATATGTTAGAATGGACCTGCTGGTCTAGTGGTTAAGTGGAGTGCTAATGTTGCAAGAGGTCTGGAGTTCGAGTCCCTGCATGGGCAAAGGGGATAATTTTTGCTCTTTGTTTCGGCAAGAGGTTGTTTTGACTGGGTTTCTGAGTAGTAGTAGCGTGGTGGGGGAGTGTTGGAGTGATTTTAGGAAAAAAATATGAGATTGGAGTGTTAGAGTGATTTTAGGAGAAATATATGGGATTGTGGAGTTATCTCGATTTGGTGGACTGATAATTTCGGCTCTCAACTCTCTTTCTCTCAACTTTCTCTCAATTTTTAATTTTTCTTCTACTTCTTTATTTTCTCTACCAAGTGTTTTTCCCAAATCATCTCCACCATTTTCTTTTGCTTTTCTTTCCCATTTTCTGTCGTTTTTCCTCCTTCGACTCCCATTGTTGCTGCCAAAATTTCAATTGGTATTCTTTCTTCCTCTTTCACTTGTGTTTTTCTATTCAATTGTTCAGGATTGCATATCGTTGTGTTGTGCGTGGTTGGTAAGCTTGGAACTGTTGTTAGACTATCGATTTTTTTGCTTATTAATTTATTAAGAGGGGTTTCGGCTGGTTTTAGGTGTTAATTGAGAGGCTAAATAGAGGTATTCAACGATTTAAGTGCTTAGGATCTCTGTTGATTAAGTGAAGGTAAGAGATTTTCTTTTCTGATTATAGTTTGGTATATCTCACTAAATTTTGATTAATTAACTGTTAAAAGTAACGGATTGGAGGGTTTCTTTCTATTTTGACAACAAGGAATTGGGTGGACTGAGGCTATTATAGCATTCATTTGTAGTTGGATCGTTGAAGTGTTGAGGGTAAGTAAGCTTGTGTATAATCGTTGATGTTGTCTATTTGACTACCACTTTTCGATTGTGATTAAATCCGTTCTAAACTCTAGTTGACGTTTTAGGGTGCTGGAGTGATCGTGGTGGTGTTAGCATCAAAAACGTTTCAGGCGTGTAATCACATGACTGAAAACTCTAGTCACCGAAAAGCCGAATAATAGGACTATGTACGCCACACGAACGTCAGACTGCTCATGTGGTAGGCCTTGTAACCGAACACGAGCGTGAGATCAATGAGGCTGGCCATGTGCAATTCATAGACTTGGCCGAGTTGGGCCATGTGTGCCTCATGGGCGCGTGGGCCCACACGAGTGAACCACACATGCGTATGGAATATATTAGGCCAGGTCATGTGTTCCACACGGCCAAGGCCATTTTAGGCCGTGTGGGCCACACGAGCGTGTGGGCCTACATGGGCTTGCATCATGGGCCTGTGGGCCTATTTTCACTATTTGACTACTAAGGTTGCATTGGTCTCCCAAGTGGACTGTGAACCTACTGTAGGGTCGGTAAGTGTACCTTGACCCCTAATTGACTATAATGATTAAAAAGACTGTTATATGCCTATACATGATAGATATGTATATCTGTATGTTGAGCATGCTATATACACTGTACTGTTTATACATGATACCATGACATGTCTATATGATGCATTGCATTGGGTTGGGGACTGATTTTTATTGGAGGAAGTGTACTGAAAGGCTTCAAGCCTAACTCACTGGCACAGCTACAACTACTTTCTAGTGCCGTATTCGGTACTATTTAGAGTGTAATGATGGGTGGGTTTATTATATCCCCACATGGAGTGTAGGGTTGGACGGAGATGGAGTGTAGAGGCTGGTTGGGTAGGATTTTATAACTACAGTACTGTCACTGTTACTGCACTATGATGGGCTAAGGCCTTAGGCCCAAATTGGGATTATCTGTTATTGTATGTTTGTTTGCATGGGGATTACACACTGAATTTACGTAAACTCACCCCTTCTATTTAATCTATACAGGTAACCCCCACACATAGGCAGAATGGTACGGCGGAGGACTCAGCGGTGGCCACACGACTCCTTTTTGCTATTTGACACTTATTTACGATTTTAAGTTTTATTTTGGGGTATTTTTCTATAATAATGGCCGCTCTGGATTTTTACCTAAAATTTGGATTTTATACTGTTTTCTATTTATATCTGCTAGAAATAGGAGAAACTCGGGTTTTCAAAAGAGATGAATGTTTTATCAAAATACCACGTGCACGTAAATTATTTAGAAATGAATCACGGTTAAAGAATTAATGAAAGATAATGATAAGTTCTAAACGGAAAACGGTTTTAGAAATGTTATGATTTTCAAACGCATTTCCATGTGACATCGCCAGATTCGGCCATAACGTCCAGGCTGGTTTTAGAGTGCTACAAAGCCGTTGTAGGGTTCATTGATCAATCATGGACATGCACTCCATGTGTTCCATGCAACTTGCTTCAAGCTCAACTTTAGCTTTCTTTAGCTTGTGAATTTATTTGTTGGAACAAAGAATTAAATTCGATTTTAGTTATTTAGTTAAATTAGTTTAAGTTTTTAATTATGTCATAATTTGAACATTATTAATATGAGTTTTAATTATGTCATAATCTGAACATCTTTAATAAGGGTTTTGAATTATGTCATAGTTTAGGACATCTTAAATATTGTTTTAAATATGTCCTAGTTTAGACGTCTTTAATACATGTCTTTAGTTTAGACCAATTAAATTATGTTTAAGCTGTGTTTAATGTGTCTTGAAGTGTGTTCAATGGATGGCATTAAAGGGAGAAATATGCATTTGGACGTGCATGCATGGGGGAGCTGCTGGTTGCTCTCTTCCAAACTACCTTTCGTGGAATGTAATGGACACAAGTGCTTTCACACTTGTCCAATCAACTGGATGCTATGTTCACACCAAGTGACCATCCAATTTTGGGTTTTCACACCTTGAAGACTGTTCGTGTGCCCTATGCAACATTAAAAGGGAGATTACACATTCAGCTTCCCAAGTAGGCATCATCCATGTTCACACCATCCAAAATTGATCATCTATTTAAATCATCAGCTCAAATTAAAGTCTACACGTTTTGGCTGTTTGGGGAGTGAAATTGACATGGTTGTTGGCGTCATCTATGCCTAGGAATCTTCAAGAGCCTTGTTCGATAGTTCAATGGCCATTCAACTCAATTAAGCTGATTTAAATTAGTCCATTCGGTTGGACATTTGTACAAGCTATAAATACTAAGCTTACATCTTGTATTCCAAACTTTTTGAGCCTTTGATGAATTTTAATCTATTTGTGAGTTATGAAACTCTCCTTGTTCTTTTGTGACTCAAATTGACTTATCTAGCTAGTCTAGTGGCGTCAATCTTATTCCTCTGTAAACATATCACTTTAACAAGTGTGACGTTCAATCTATACCATTTGGTTCCTATCTCATAGAGATAGTGGGTCATGGTTCAATCTATCAGCCATTTCCACCTTAAGAACGTCATAAGAATCGGGTCAATATTCCCTTTTAATATTGGTTCATTCTTTAGCTTTTAAGACTATTCTTTGTACGTCCCTTTACTAAAAAACCATAAAATCCACTAATTAACCTATCGTTGTCCAAATTCAGCCCTTTGACAAACTAGATCGGATACTACTTAATTTTATGATCGGGAACACAAGCAACTCGAATCAACCAACGAGTATGAGATTGCCTCATCGGTGCTATGAGAACTGCTGCTAAAGTTATCCAATCTGGATTCTACTGGCCGTCATTATTCAAAGACACCCACAATTTTGTGAATCAATGCGATAGGTGTTTACACCCCAGTTCTATATCCTAACGCAATGAAATGTTGCAGCAGCCAATTATGGAGGTTGAATTATTCAGTGTTTGGGGTATGGATTTTATGGTACCGTTTCTGAGTTCATTTGGAAATCTTTATATATTAGTACCTGTTGACTATGTCTCGAAGTGGGTTGATGCTATTGCAGTCCAAAGGATGATGCAAAGACAGTGCTAAAATTTTTTCAGAAGCATATGCTCACCCGCTTCGACACACCAAAGGCATTGATTAGTGATCATGGTACACACTTTCATTGAAACCAAGTGGCAACTGCATTGAGAGATATGGAGTTAATCATAGAATAGCTACTACATATCATCTGCAAACCAATGGACAAGTCGAAGTATCGAATCGACAAATTAAGAACATTCTTGAGAAGGTTGAAAACTCTTTCAGGAAAGATTGGTCTTTTCAATTGGATGACGTTTTATGGGTATTACGAATAGCATACAAAACTCTATTAGGGATGTCGTATCAATTGGGTTTTGGGAAAGCATGTCCCTTGCCAGTTGAACTGGAACACAAAGCAATGTGGGCAATAAAGCAAGTGAACATGGACTATGAAGCGGCTGGAAAGAAAAGGTTGTTGGATATCACTGAACTTGAGGAGATTAGGAGAAATACCTGTAACACCCCTTACCCAAGACCGTTGTCGAAATCGAGTACGAAGCATTATCTGACATAACTTACTAATTTGGAGCATACAAATTTACTTTTAAAATTAACTCTCTCACGTTCAAACAATATGTCCTTAAAAAGGATCCTCGAGACCCTATAACATGCAATGAAAATGAATTGGGTCCAAACCGAGAATATTAAAAAAAATTCAATTACTTAAACAAATCAAAATAATTTATTTCACTATTCACAATAAATCTATCCACCTGCACAATAATTTTTGGGTTGGCCAATTAGTACAGTTTATTAGCTAAAGTATCCCCTTTTTCACTGTTCGACAATCCTGACTTCTTGTCACTAAAAATTAAATCTCTCATTATACGAATTTCAGATGGTGCTTCTGCTTGTTTCTACTGAAAATAGACTCACTAAGGAATCAATACATATAAATTATAACTCCTAATTATTTCTGTACAATTTTTAATGATTTTCCAAAGTTAGAACAGGGGACTTCAAAAACCATTCTGACCCTTACTCACTAAAATTCTAATATCTCATAATATAAAATTTCTTTTCCTGCACTGTTTCTTTCATATGAAAATAGACTCAATAAGCTTTAATTCTATATCTCATTAATTCCATTTCTACTAATTTTAGTCATTTTTCAAATTCACATCTCTGCTGCTGTCTAAAAACTAAACCATTGCAAATTTTTACTCTTTTATAATTTCTTTGTATTAACCCACATTTAAACATCCATAATACCAAACATGTTTTTAATTAGCCATTTTAATAGCAAATAATTAGCCATATCATATGAACACACTCAAAATGACTAAGTCCTTATACATGCCATAACTTTGCACGTTTCTAAATTACATAATACCGAGATGTCTGTGAATAGTGTGAGATGAACTCCGACATCCTTATCATCCCTGAACTGACTTAGCGATACTATAAAAGAAGGAAGGAAAATAAAGAAAGTAAGGATTTAAGTTTACAAATAAATAAATAACAACATTTATCATAAACAATTATATTCATAAATTTTCATTAAACATTAAGATCTTTACTTTCTTCTTTACTTACTCTCTTACTTGTTTACTTACTTGCTTGCTTAAACAACTCATGATTATAACTTACTCCTTCCTTATTGAAATTCATTTTCTCAATTGATAACTGCGGTACTCTTAATCTTATTAACTCACCTGAACTTGTCTATTAGGCTTTTAGCTGAACTTTCATGTAACATCGTCTATTTACTAGCCCGTTGAATCACTTGGAATACTAAGGATACTCGGGTCTCTTGTCTAAATATAACATGCCAAAGCTATGTCCCAGACATAGTCTTACATGGGATGTTTCTTGTACTATCAATGTCATATCCCAGATATGGTCTTACATGGGATGTTTCTTATATCGGTGCCCATGCCATGTCCCAGACATGGTCTTACGGGGGACCTCTCATCTCGGTGCTAATGCCATGTCCCAGACATGGTCTTACATGGGACCTCTTATCTCGGTGCCAACTCCATGTCCCAGACATGGTCTTACATGGGACGTCATTCCCTTAATGCCATGACATTTGTATCCATTACATTCCCAATGTTTCAAGGGGGCTTTTATCACTAATTTTCTGTCATCTCATACTTGAGTCAACATTAAATAATTTCATGAAATAAGTACATAATTTTTGGAAAATAACAACATTAATAATAATTATTGAAATATTGCATTTATTTACCGTAAACGTACCTTGGTACAAAATGTGATCAAATCTAGCACTTTAGTTCTCAACCTTTTTCTTTCCCCGATCCAACTCTGGATTTCGTTCTTCTTGATCTATAATAGCAAATATAGCTTATTTAATACTCACATTCATTAAACCATTCCTTGACTCAACTTTGGCAAAATTATAATTTTTCCCCTAAACTTTTGCATATTTACACTTTTGTCCCAAAGCTCAGAAATTAAACTTCATCCCTTATTCTTATGTATTATGACATGCTAAACATTTTTCTCTTCTATGGCAACATCAAATTACCACTCTAACACTTACTTATGAACATTAGATATTTTTGCCGATTATGTCGTTTTACTCGTTTTCAGTTAAAATCGCTTAGCAAAATTGTTTAACATAATTGCAAGCTTCATATTCTACCATAAAACATCAAAATAAATGCATTTCACCTATGGGTATTTTTCCAAATATGAACCCTAAGTTAAATTATTGCTAGAATAAGCTAAATCAAGTTATGAGACTCTAAAAACGTAAAGAGCATTAAAAACGAGGCATGGGATCACTTACTATGGAGTTTGGAAGGTTGAAAACCCTAACTATGGCTTCCCCTTGCTAAATTTGGCCAAATGAAGAAGATGAGCATATTTTGCCATCTTTTCCCCTTTTTAATTATTTTTTATTACTAAATCACTAAAATACCCTTCACTTAAAAAATCCTATTTCACTTATCACATTTCCATTTCTGTCCACAATTTAACCAATGGTCTAATTGCCATTTAAGGTCCTCCAATTTAAAATTTCATAACAATTGGACACCTCTAACATGTAGAACTCAACTTTTTGCACTTTTTACAATTTAGTCATTTTGACTAAATTGAGTGCCCAAACGTCGAAATTTTCGAACGAAATTTTCAAAAAAATCATTCCGTGAAATTGTAGACCATAAAAATATAATAAAATAAAAAAATTTTCCTCATCGGATTTGTGGTCCCGAAACCACTGTTCCGACTAGGCCCGAAATCGAGATGTTACATTTCTCCCCCTTTAAGGATTTTCGTCCCCGAAAATCTTACCTATGAAGAGATTTGGGTACTGTTTTAGCATAGCCTCTTCAGGCTCCTTGTAGCCTCGTCTATCCCATGCCTATTCCATAATACTTTCACAAGTGCAGTACTTTTGTTCCTTAGTTGCTTAGTCTCTCGAGCTAAAATCTTTATCGGTTTTTCACCGTAAGTCAAGTTTGGCTGAATCTCAACCTCTATCTGAGAAATCACATGTGACAGATCTGAACGATAACAGCGTAACATAGACACATAGAACACATCATGAATCTTCTCTAACTCAGTCGGCAAAGGTAACCGATATGCTAAGGGCCCAACTCTTTCAGTCACCTCGACCAGTCCAATAAAACGTGGACTTAGTTTGCCTTTCTTGCCAAATCTGAGAATTTTCTTCCACGGGGATACTTTCAAAAATACTCTATCACCAACTTGAAACTCAATCACTTTTCTTTTCAAATCTGCATAAGATTTCTGTCTATCCGAAGCTACTTTCAAACAATCTCTGATGACTTTTATTTTCTCTTCTGTTTCTTTGACTAGATCAAACCCGTAATTTTGATTTCCTTAAGCACTTGCCAATACAAAGGCATACAACACTTACGTTCCTACAAAGTTTCATAAGGTGCCATCTTCAAACTCGACTGATAACTATTATTATAGGCAAACTCTACCAATGGCAAATATTTCTCCCAACTACCTTGAAATTATAAAACATAACATCTGAGCATATCCTCAAGTACTTAAATAAATCTCTCTGACTGACCATCGGTTGAGGATGGAAAGCTGTACTAAAACTCAACTTTGTACCCAAAGCTTCATGTAATTTCTTCCAAAACCGCAAAGTAAATCTCAAATCTCTATCTGAGATAATCGATAACGGTACTGCATGTAGTCTGACTATCTCTGAAATATACAACTCAGCCAACTTGTCAAGTGAATAATCCATACGAACCAGGATAAAATGTGCCGACTTCGTTAGCTTATGAATCACAACCCATACTGTATCTTTCTTTTTCGGTGCCAACGGCAACCCTGTTACAAAATCCATGGTAACGTGGTCTCATTTCCACTCAGAAACTAACACAGGCTACAATAAACCTGAAGGCACTTGATGTTCTACTTTTACCTACCGACAGATCAAGCATCTAGAAACAAATTCTGAAATATATCTTTTCATTCCTACCCACTAGTACATTTTCTTCAAATCATTATACATCTTTGTACTACCTAGATGAATAGACAAAGAACTGCTATGCGCTTCCTGTAAGATTTTTCGGATAAGCTCATCATTCTTCGGTACATATATCCGATTCCTGAACATCAAACAACCATCAAAACTGATCTGAAAATTAGACTCTACACCTGACTCACACTGAGCTCTTTTAGCTTGCAACTCACTATCATCTTTCTGAGCATTACAGATTTCTTCAAGAAACATTGGTTTAGCTTTCAATTCAGCTAAAATAGAACCGTCATCTGATAAAGCCAAACTAGTATTCGAAGATTTCAATGTAAATAAAGACTTTCTACTCAAGGCATCAGCAACAATGTTTGCTTTACCCGGGTGATAATCGATCACTAGTTCATAATCTTTAATCAACTCTAGCCATCTTCTTTGCCTCAAGTTCAAATCTTTCTAACTCATCAAGTATTTCAAACTTTTATGGTCACTGAATATTCGGCATTGCTCATTGTACAAGTAATGTTTCAAATCTTCAACGCAAATACAATAGCAGCTAGCTCTAAATCGTGCGTCAGATAGTTTTTCTCATGTGGCTTTAACTGTCTAGAAGCATATGCTATTACTTTACCTTCCTGCATAAGTACACAACCCAATCCATTCAAGGATGCATCAGTGTAAATCACAAATTCTTTACCTGATTCTGGCTGTACTAAAATAGGAGCTTCAGTCAACAATGTCTTTAACTTGTCAAAACTCTACTGACACTTCTCAGTCGATTCAAACTTGACATCTTTCAGCAACAATCTTGTCAACGGGATAGCTACCATGGAAAATCCCTTTACAAACCGTCTATAATAACTAGCTAATCCAAGAAAACTTCTAACCTCTAATACATTCCTGGGTGGGTTCCACTCAACAATTGCTGAAATTTTACTCGGATCAACTTTAATACCATCATCTGAGACAATGTGCCCCAAGAATCTGACTTCTCGAAGCCAGAACATACTTTTGCTAAACTTGGCATATAAATGTTTATCTCTCAGAATCTGTAAAACTGTTTTCAAATATTCGGCATGTTCAGTGTCATTAGGAGAATAAATCAGAATATCATCAATAAACACAACTACAAACTTGTCCAAGTACAGTCGAAAGATTCGGTTTGTTAAATCCATGAATATGGCAAGAGCATTAGTCAAACCAAATGGCATCACAAGAAGCTCACAGTGACCATACTTAGTCCGGAAAGTAGTCTTCGGAACATCTAACTCTTTAACCCACAACTAATAGTAACCAGATCTCAAATCTATCTTGGAGAACACAGTGACTCCTGTCAATTGGTCAAAAAAATCATCAATTCTAGGCAGTGGATATTTATTGTTTATTGTTATTTTGTTAAGATACATATAATCTATACACAACCTCATTGAACCGTCTTTCTTTTTCACAAAAAGCACTGGTACATCCCACGAAGAACAACTAGGCCTTACAAAACCTTTATCAGTTAATTCCTGGAACTAAGCTTTCTATTCTTTCAATTCCAACAGGGCCATTCTATAAGGAGTAACAGAAATAGGAGTGGTACCTGGAATCAACTCAATACCAAACTCAACTTCTGTAATAGGAGGCAAACCTGGCAATTCTTCCGAAAACACATCGAAAAACTCACAAACTACTGGCACTGATTCAATTTTCAACTCTGGATCTTTAGTATTCAATACAAAAGCAAGATAAGCTTCATACCCTTTTCTCAAACATTTCTAAGCAGACATAATAGAAATCATGGCAAGAGCACTATCTGACTCATTTGAATTAACCCAGATAATATCACCGTTTTTGCATTTCAACTCAATGTATTTCTTTCTGCAATTCACTATCACATCATGGGCAGTCAACCAATCCATACTAAGAATCCCATCAAACTCATCAAATGGCAATAGCATGAGATTGGCCAGAAAACAGTGACCCCTAATCATCAAAGGGTAATTTTTACATACTTTGTCCATTAACACATACTGGCCTAATGGATTCGATACTTTAATCACAAATTTTGTAGATTCTATGAGCATGTTCATACTAGGCATTAATTTCATGTAAACATAGGAGTGGGTCGAACCCGGATCAATTAAAGCAATAACGCTAGTATCATAGAGAGAAAATGTACCCGTAATAACATCAGAAGAGGATGCCTCTTCGTGAGTGCGAATAGCATAAGTCCTTGCGGGTCCTCTAACATTTGGTCTAGCTGTTGAGTCTCTAGACATACCCCTGTTACTTGCTCCAACTCCCAGATTCCTCTATGGTTTACCTCTAGTGGGAGAATTTACCGATCTTGCACTCAATATTACTTCCCTTTTAACTATTTCAAGAGAATCCCAAATAAAATGATCTAGTGCACCACATCTAAAACAAGTATTTTCATTTGCTCGGCACTCACCGAGATGATGTCTACCACATTGAGAACACTCTGGTCTAGATGGTCGAGTACTACCCACACTTGCGACTGCAGTAGTCTAGGCTCTTGAACCCACAAATCTTTTACTTCTATTTCGGCTAGGATACCCGGCTAAAAAATTCGTTCTAGTAGAGAACTCTCTAGGCCTCTTGGATGTAGACTGAAATGATCTGCTCATTTGCCTTTTCTTCGAGTCTTGAACTTCAATTTTAGCTTTTCCCTTTTCTTTTCCTTTTAACAACTCCTCTGCCTTATAGGCTCTCTCAACTAGAACAACAAACTCTTTTATCTCTAGAACATCAACTGACAGTCGGATATCATCATTGAGCCTATTTTCAAATCTTTTGCACATAATAGCTTCTGTATATACACACTCTCGAGCATACTTGCTAAGTCTGATAAATTCACGTTCATACTCAGTAACAGTCATCTTACCCTGCTTTAACTCAAGGAATTCTTTCTTTTCTGGTCAATAAACCTCTGACTGATATACTTTTTACGGAACTCCTCCTGAAAGAAATCCCAAGTAACTCTCTCACTCGGTACAACTGATACTAGAGTCTTCCACCAACGGTAGGCCGAGTCTCTAAGAAGTGAAACAACACACTTCATACACTCCTCACGTGTACAGGATAACTCATCAAAAGCTCTGATAGTATTCTCGAGCCAAAATTTTGCTCTCTCTTTGATCGCACTTACGTGCCCCTGTTGTACTTAGGTACCCCTGATTGCACTTACGTGCCCCTGTTGTACTTCGGTACCCCTGATCGCACTTACGTGCCCCTGTTGTACTACGGTACCCTTGGTCACACTTACATGCCCATGTTGTACTTCGGTGGCCCTGATCACACTTACGTGCCCCTGTTGTATTTCAGTACCCCTGATCGCACTTACGTGCCCTTGTTGTACTTTAGTACCCCTAATCGTACTTATGTGCCCCTGTTGTACTTCGGTACCCCTGATCACACTTACATGCCCCTATTTTACTTTGGTACCCTTGATCGCACTTACATGCCCCTATTTTACTTTGGTACCCCTGATCACACTTATGTGCCCCTCTTGTACTTCAGTACCCCTGATCGCACTTATATGCCCCTATTACACTTTAGTACTCCTGATAGCGCTTTTGTGCCGTGGTTACATTTCAGTAGCATTAATCAAATAAAATAAAATTTCATGCATTTAAAGTTAAGTTAAATGAATTGTTATGTACTTACTAAGCCTTATAAGCTTATACGTGTTTGTGTGTCGTTTTGTAGATTTCTTTTGCTGATTGGGGAGAGATCGAAACTTTGGCTCACACTATCCATCTTCGTTAGTAGCTTTTGAACTCTTTTAGGATTGTGGCATGTATATATGGCTATATGTATATATGTATATGTGTCTAGTTAATTTTGGTGTAAAAATGAACTACTAAGTTATGTGTTTGGACCCTTTTGGTGTTTGGTTGTTAGGTAATTTAAGTGGCATTTGATGAGGTAAGCTTACTTTTGAAAGTAGTGAATACTATGGTAAGCTTTTTGAAAGTAGTGAATACTATGGTAAATTTAAATATATAGATGTACATGGTTTGATATTATAATTGAGGTGCCCTTGGGCATATTGGTTGGATGTGTATATAACATATTAGGATTGCTTATTATGCTTGGTTTTAATGCAATTTGAATGCTTGTATATGTGTGCAAATTTGGATGTAGGTTCAGTGCTAAGATGGGTGAAAAAAATGACCTATTTTAGTCCACACGGGTAAAGACACGGGTCGTGTTTGACACATGGCCAGATGGCACGGCCATGTGTCCCCTGTAGCTTTAAAAGGGTTGCAAGTCAGGCTACTACACAGCATAGCACACGACCTGGCACACAACTGTGTGAGGTTACTTCGAAGAGTACACAGCCTGGTACACGGGCGTGTGGCTTGGCCGTGTGACCCAAGTCATTGATTACACAGGCACAGACATAGGCTGAGACACGATCATGTGTCCTTATGTCGAAAGCCCACACGACTTGAGACACGGCCTAGTCACATGGCCTAGTCACACGGCCGTGTGACCCCTACAGTGTTCAAAATTTCATTGTTTTTTGAAAAATTCTATGAGTTTCTGATTTAGTCTCAATTTGTTTCTAACGTGTATTTAGGACCTCGAGAACATGTTTAAGGGACAATATGCATGTTTTAAATTGGTTTTCAAATGTTTATTGATATTATTTGATAAGTTGATATTTATGTTCGTTTGATTTGAAAACTTTGGTAATGCTCCATAACCCTACTTTGGCAATGGATATAGGTTAGGGGTGTTACATTACCTATGTTAAACTCATGTGAATTATGTATGAGTATGATAACATGTGTTGTTGGTGGTGCTTAGGCTTGTTCCAAGCATATGGTTAGATTGTATTATGCATAAATTTTATGTTATGTAATGAAATGGTAAGTTATGTTTTATGTTTTACGAACTTACTAAGCATTATATGCTTACATAGTTTTCTTTCCTATCTTTTATAGATAATTGGAAGCTCGTTTGGTTTTGAAGCTCGTCGGAGACCTATCACACTATCCCATGAATATATCGGTAGACTTCAATGCTTTGGCGACGGTTATAATAGCATGTATTGTTACACCCCTAACTCGTATCCGGTCGAGCTTTTGATAATCAATAAGACATAAGAAAGAAAACTACATAAGCCCATAATGCTTAGTAAGTTCGTATAACATGAACATAACTTACCATTTCAAATACACAACCTTAAATTTAAACATGATATAATCCAACAAATAGCATGGCACAAGCCTAAGCATCATCAACAATAATTGCTAGTACATTAACACATAATTCACTTGAATTATCACATGGTAAGGTAAATTCACATGAACATATCACCATTAAATTCATTCTTTCCATAATCATGAATATGCATACATTGAACATTGACATTTCATACCTTTCCATAGGTTCATAATATAGTTGACCGGAACAGTTACCGTTCCTTTCCTTTTCATGCCCATTGAACCACTTGGAATGATATCGGATACGTGGGAAGCTCACATAAAGTGTGCTAAACATATGGTCGAAATCATTCCTTTTCCTTTTCCTTTACATCATTGCTCACTCGAGCCATAAATGGGTCTGCTCACATAAGCTGACGGTCAGAATGTAGCTACACGATGCCGCTTCCACAAGCTGATGACTATCCACAACAAATGTCGGAACTCAGCCATCGATAGGAAATTTAGGACCAGTATCTGAAACATGGTAACCCTAATGGCATGTCATTTGTATCCTAAATATTCTTAAGGTTCAAACGAGACTCGATAATCTTCAAAACATCATTGGGTTCTCATCATTTTAATACATGATATATAGTACAATTCATAAATATCAAAATAACATTACAATGTTAATTAAACATATGAACTTACCTCGATTTTAAGGATGTCAAAATAAGATCACTAATCTGAGGCTTTAGCTTTTCCTCGATCAAGATCCGTACAAGGTTTTCTTGATTTAAATAAGAAAATTCAATCCATTTAATATTCATACTGTTTAATTCTGTCCATAATTCATACTTTTGCAAAATTACATTTTGCCTCTAATATTTTAACTTCTTTACAATTTAGTCTTTAAGCTCGTAAATTTATCATGCTAGTCAATTTACCTAGGGACTTATGCAACCTCATACAACTCAACATTTCACAAATTATCATGGTATTTTCCTAATTTTACAAATAAGTCCCTAAATGATAATTTCATTAAAAATCACTTTACAAAACTTATTTATTTAATAATAAGGACTCATAATCTTTCATTAAACTTCAATAGTCATACAAACGTGTTCATGGCAAAACCCTAATCCTTTAACAGTTTTGCGAATTAGTCCTTGGGCCTTTGTGATCATTGTGGAAAGTTTCATATAAATTTGTTACGATCAGGGACTATTTTTTATGTGGATCTATCAAACATTTATGAGAGACTTCCTAAAGAAGTCAAGTGTTAATGAAAATCAAGTTGTTAGACATATGTCCAATACTAAGAGAGCTAAAGGGATAGGATAGACTGTGGTGGAACAAAGGATAAGACTGACAGATCTGAACATGAGGGTGTCTGCTAGAACTAATGCCATCCGAGTTAATTAAGAGACTTCTACCCCAGATCTTATAACTGATACCTTTTCTTTGTTTCATATTAATGTATATACATTGATAAACCTTGGGTTAACTCATTCTTACTTTGAACTACCTTAGTATCTGAAAAGAGCATACCAATAGAATAGACTAAATTTCATGTTAAAGTAACTACTCGTTGAGTCAGAATGTATAGTTAGTTTGATTTGTAAAAGTGTCCACTGAGAATTTAGGATTATGATTTTTCCTACTAACCTGATGTTACTATCGTTCCATGAGTTTGATATAGTATCGAGTATGGATTGGTTGACTCTATGTGATGCTATAGTAAATTGTAGTAAAAAAAAAATCAATTTGAGATGTCAGATTAGCGAGTTGATTATTGTTGAGTCAGATAAAACTGATTGTGTTATAAATGTCATATATGCAATTTTTACTTAGAGAATGGTTTCTAAAAGATTGTGAAACATCTTTTTAGCTTATATTTTACATACGCGAGCATCAGAGTCAAAGGTTGATTAGTTACACGAGCATCAGAATAAAAAGTTGAGTTTGCTATTGAGATAATGTCGGAAACTACTCCAATACTAATTGCTCTGTATAAAATGGATTCAATTGAAGTAAAAGAATTAAAGGCACAGTTCCAAGAGTAGGTTGACAGAGGTTTCATACAACTGAGTATGTAATATGGGAAAACGATATTGTGTTTATGAAAAAGGAAAGACGAGATTATGAGAATCGTAAAATGATTATAGATAGCAAATCAGAAATACCATAAAGAACTAATAGTTTTTATTTTATAGAAGATGACTTAATTTTTTAGTAAAAAGGGGACTAATGTATTTTTTAGTAATAATTTTTGATTAGGTGGTTGACAGTTCAAAGTTATGAGACAAATGTACCAAGGAGTACTTTCCAAACTTGATCTAAACAATGTGAGTTTCTGGTAACACCACTTAGACTATCGATCGCTCAGTCGCTTTATAGATCTAATGGATAGAATTTTCTAGCTATATTTGAACAAAATTTTTACTATGTTATTGGTGATATTCAATCTATGCGTGGAATAAAATTAAACATAATTAGCATCAGAAAATAGTGTTACAGATTTTACGAGAGAAACAAGTATTTGTGAATATCAATAAATTTGAATTATGATTTCGAGAAGAACTTTTTTGTAGATATTTTTATATCTACTAAAAATTTCTGAGTTACTTCGAATCCAACTCCTGATAATTGTGAACTAGGGAATTACCTGGAATTGTTACAGAAGTGCGTAGTTCTCTAAGAATTGTTGTATAATTTGTTCATGCTTTTTTATGATAGCTCAACCATTAACGAGGTTGTTACGGATAAATGTCAGTTTTGTTTGATTGAATAGATGTCAACAGAGTTTCGAATAGTTGAAACTAATGTTAACAAAAGTTCCAAAAGTGAGTCTAAGATAGCGCAGATATCTAGAGTTATTGAAAGATTATGAGTTGATCATTAGTTATCATTCGAGTAAAAAATTGATATGATGACAAATTTGACAAGTTAGAAATCTCGTAAAGCTGCGAATATTCACATGAGTTGAGAATTTAATGGTTCTATTGTCACTGAGTTAAAATTTAAACTGTTAATTCATCAGTAATTTAAGATTTGCAAATAAATGATCCGAATTTATTAGCTAAATGGGAGCAGATTCAAAATGGTCAGACTATTGATTTCAGTGTTAGTAGTGATAATAGTTTGTATCTACGAAATGAGATTTGTGTATCAAACAATTCTGAGTTTCAAAGAGATTCTACGGGAAGCCTATAGCAACATTTATTCAATATGCTTGGGAGGTAGCAAAATGTATTGTAACATCTCAGTTTTCAATGGTGTCAGAAATAATTTTTTAGGGCCACAAATCTGACGACTAAGTTCACAAATATTATTATTTAATATTTACGAGTCAATTATGGTTTTTAAAAGGTTTTTGATATGGTAATTTATGCTATTCGAATAATTAATTAAGTTCAAGTGGTAAGACCTTAAGGTTAAGTGGTTTTAGAAAATGAGGTATCGAGACCTCGTTTCTATAAACTGAGCCATAAATATTTACAGAGTGTCATTAAGGTGGTATTAAAGTTTCTTTAAGAAATTTTAACATTTCGATAGTTAATTAATTAAAAAGGACTAAATCGTAAAAGATGTAAAATATGATCACTATTTGATTTTTATGATTAAATGGCTTATGGAATAAAGGGAAAGGGACTTAAATGGTAATTAAACCATCTAAGGAGTTATTGGACAAATATGGACATGACTTTTGTGTTCTATTTAATTATTAACTAAGGTTAAAATGGTAATTTGATAATTAAATTAAAATAAATAAAACCAAAATGTTTTATCATCTTTTACATTTTCTCCTTCACCGATTTTTAATGGAGAAAGAAGCCATTATTTAACCTTGGAATTTTGACAACTTGAAAAGCTAGCATGGTATGTCATTTTAGCCCTGTTTTTATTATTTTTATGTTTTTGAGATCGTTGCAACTAGGTCCAGCTAGCCCGTACCTTCAATTTTGAAACTGTTAAAGATTTTGAATGTTGTCATTGATGAATATAGTGATTTTTTATGTTAAATGATGAATTTGAAATATTAGTTGTTATTTCAAAGTCTTTTGTTAGGTGATTTTTGATGAATTTATCGATTAGGGACTCAATTGTTAAAATAATAAAAGTACAAGGATTTGATGTGAAATTATTTCAAATGTGGGTTGCTTTGTGTGCTATGAATATTCGGTTGATGTGAATTGGCATTAAAAAAGGTTATTTTGCATGTTTTAGGCTCAATGACTAAATTGAATAAAAGTAAAACTTTGGGGGCAATTTTGTAAAAATATCATAAATGAATAAATTGCATAAAGTACATTGTTTTACTGTGTAAATTAATAGATTGAATAAAGTTATTAATTTGGATCAAGATCAAGTACAAAATCGAGGAGAATAAAAATTACCAAAATGCCCCTATACTTTGACATTTCTACAATTTAGTCAAGTAAGTTTGTATGAACTATAATCATTTAATGGTTGATTAAATTGAATGTTTAATGTATGGTTCTATTGTAAATGAAGCAATATATATGTGTTATTATGCAATTTATCATGTAAAGAGACGATAGAAATTCAACAGCGTATGATGACTATCAAGCCTCGTTTGAAACTTAGGAATTCGTAGGAACAAATGACATTTCATTGGGGTTTACATGCTTCAGGTGCTAGTGTTGAATGTCCTACCGATGGCTGAGGTCTGGCATGTGTTGCGGATACTCCACAGGTTGTGTGAGTAGCCCATTTCACAACTTGTGTGAGCATATTCATTTCACAGCACGTGGGAGCAACCATGTTATGAAAGGAAAGATTATGGTTATACATTGGCACACTTTGTGTGAGCTATCCTATGTATCCGATGATATTCTAAACGGTTCAACGGGCATGAATTTGAAAGGAAATGGTAAGTGTTCAATATGAACTAAGATATGTATGTATGAAATTCCTTGAAATGGTGATACATGGAAAACATCATATGTTTTATGAAGGATGATAAATCCAATTGGATCATGCTCAAGTATAATGGTTATCTATGTTAAATTCATATGAATTATGTTTAAATGAATTAACATGTGTTGTTGATGTGCTTAGGCTTGTGCCACGGTTATGATTGGATTATATCATGCTTAGTCTTAATGTAATACATTGAAATGGTAAATGTTCAATTGATAATATGCTTATACATGAAAAGGTGGTATAAATTAAAGTATGTAATTTCTTATGAAATGGTTTATCATGTTATTGATTCCAAAAGAGCTATGTTCAAATACACTAATTTATAGTCATGTTTGATGTTATGCTTATATTTGTGTGTTATGCATATGAAACGGGTGAGGAAAGGTAATGAAATGGTAAGTTCATAGTTGAAATGAAATATAATGAAATAAAAAAGGGAATGATGAGTTGAAAGATGTACTTGTATGTGAGAAATTTACGTATGTTATGGATGAATATACCTAGTTCATGAACAAATATGCTAATTAATCAATTAATGTTGTTTTTTAAGCTAAAGTAAGTAAATGCAATAGAAAGTAAGTAAATGGAAGGGTTCAAAGTCTTATGAAATCTTACTATGCAAGGAATGATAAGTATATGTGGTGTTGATAAACTTATTCCATTGTGAGTTGATGTTTATGGTTCGATAAATCTTGAGGCATTCCAACAGTTTATATTTAACCTATAAGGTTCATTATTGAAATGAAATATTATGTTTAAAGTTTATACGAGCTTACTAAGCATTCATTGCTTACGTAGTTATTTTTCCTTTACTTTACAAATTATCGGAAGCTCGATTGGGTTGGGAGCTTGTTAGAGATCCATCACACTATCCATCAATTTTAAAGTAGATTTTTATGCTTTGGTTGTTGTTATAATGGCATGTATAGGTGGACTTATGTCTAATGTTTAGTTAATGATATCGGCATGTAATGTTGCTTTGAATTTGTGAAACTTATTATATTTGATGCCTTGATGGTTGGTATGCTTTTGGCACTTTGATGTTTAAAGGTTGGTGTTTATAAGATTAAATTGATGCATGGTTTATGGCTAAAGTGGTAATTGTTGGCATGGTTGCAAAGTGATCATTTAGGGAATGTTTTGATATGGAATTTAGTCAAGTATGTTTGGTTGAATTATGACCATTTGGACATAATTTGGTATGTATATATGTTGGTTGTTGGAATCATTTGGAAATGGCTAGAATGGTGACATTTAAATGGTTTTGATACATGTGAGAAGTTGTCCCAATAGTAAGGTCATTTTGATATGTTTTGATATGGAAACAAGTTATTGATAAATGGTTAAATATGCACATGTATAGGTGTTTTGTGCTTGATGAAATAGTCATTATGTTTGACTTGTAAACATGGTATTTTGGTTGATGAATTAGTTGTCATGTTGGCATGTATATATATGTGGTTTATGATTGATGACATTTTTCCATTTTGGTGCTTAAATGGTTAATATTGAAATGGTCAAGTAGATATATGTTTTTAATGATCAATTTGGTAAATTTTGTTGAGGATTGATATATGGTCAATTGTGCTTTATCTTGGCATGATAATTTGTTGTTGTGTATATTTGATTTATGCCAAAACATGTATGTGTTTTGGTTGATTTTAATATTTTTGATTGAGAGGCCTTTATGGCATATTGGTTGTATGAACAAATACCATAATGATCTAGTTTATTTATGCATGTTTTAAGTACATTTTTGAATGCTTGAATACAGGTGCAAATGGCTTGTGTGTGTAAGCTTGTTTTGGGTGAGAGAATTGGCTTGATAATGGCCTATTTCTTGTCCACACGGCCTAAGACACGGGCATGTGCCTCAGTCGTGTGACGCACGGCCACGCGACATGGTCGTGTGTCCCCTATAGTTTTTAAAAGGTTTCATTTTAAGAGTTACACAGGCATGGACATGGGCTGAGACATGGCCCTGTATCCCCACTTCAAATGTCCACACGGCCTGAGACATGGGCGTGTGTCTCAGCCATGTCAGTCACACGGCCTGTCCATACGGCTGTGTGACCCCTGTAGTGTGATTTTTTCCATTTTTTCCATAAAGATTTAAATGTTTCTGATTTAGTCCTGAATCGATTCTAAAGTGTTTCTAAGGCATCGAGGGCTCGAATTAGGGATGTTATGCATGCATTTGAATGGATTATGTTATGATTTATGAAATGATTGGGAATGAATGATTCGAGTTACGTTTTCATAGTACTGCTCTGTAACCCTATTTTAGCGACGAATACATATTAAGGGTGTTACATTTAGTGGTATCAGAGTTACGACTTAGTCGGTTCTCAAGCTGAATGTATCAAGTATGAAGTCTAGAAATACATACCATTATATAACTTGTGATAGTGTAATATCTCCTGACTCTGATTAGATTTGTTTTACTTATAGATAGAGGTGTTTTCCAACCAAGCTAATTCTGATAATGCTAAAAGCGATACTCAGTTATCTGAGTAAAAAGTTGCTAGGGATGAGCAGAAACTCATAAAGGTAAAAGGAAAAGTTCATAATGTTATGTTGTTAATGAAAGATATATTTGATGTGTATATATAAGAATCATATTTAGTGGCTTTACAACCTCCAACCCCACACCTTAAAGTCTTACACAATGGAATATACAAGATTTAGTTTGATTAAGCCTACAAATGAAGAGCTAGAGAATTTAGCGATTGAATTAGTAATATTGTGGTTAGAGTTGAGAATTGGTTAGCAAGTAAAGACAATTCTAGAAGAGATATTAGATTTTTCTGAAGATCATTCGGGATACGTAACGTCGCTATTAAAGAAGCAGTGATTCACAGGTAATCAACTTCATCAGATATGATATCTAAAGCACGGGTTAAATAGAATTTCCTCTGAATTGATTTATTAACTGGAACGGGATAATGTAAGATCATCGATGACTTTAGTATTCAATGGGATAGTGTTTGAACTACAAATATATCTGAATGTAGCTATTATGGTCGAGTATTTTACGAAATCTCTTATGGGAATTCTATATGTTCATTTACTCTTAAAGGTATATGTAATTGTTCATCTTCAGAGGTGATTCTTATCATATAGAAAGGCTGGCCAATCATAACGTTAGACGGAGGTATTGTTAGTCGAGTTGATTACGATTGACATTACTCTATTCTTTTTTCTCTAGCATTCTATTCTATTATGTTAGGTAGAAGATTCAACGATAAGACTCGTATGATGTTATTTTATTTCTTCTACTATTTGATGCTCTGAATTATATATATATATGCAATTTATGTTGTCTCTGTCACAACTGATTCCAATACATATAAGTGGTATTCTTCTTTTGGATTTTCTCTAGGGTATCATCAATCTCTTTATCATTCAATATGGGTTGTATTATATCTTGGAGTTCTTTATCTCAGTTTTCTTATCGTTCTTATTGTTTAATCTATTAAACATGATTTATCTATAAAGGATAGTCATTGGCCGGAGGTAATTATATCTATTACAATTATAATTCCTAGTTTAGGAGCAGGACGATATAGATCACAGATTATAGAGGTTGTATTACTGCACTGGTTGTTATTGGAACTACATTTGGTTTTCCTTTTTTATTTCAGAGTACATTATTGATGTTGAGGTATTGTTCTATCTATACAGTTGAAACGTCGGTCTTATTATAGCACTATGGTTTTAATTCATCTGATGGTTGTGGCTCTAGTATGGTTCAAAGCTTCGATGTTAATAATTGAAATAGCTTTATTATATATCCCATTTCTAACTTTCATGAAAAGGATAGGTAATGGAAAAAGTATAGACGATGAAAGATCAAACTTAAACTTGTATATTGGTTCTCATTCTACAGGTAATCTCGATTTATGTCAACGAGTTAAAATAGGATGTTATGTTCCGTTTGAGTTAATGCAGTTTGTAGAGATCTTTAATTGGTATTATGATGGAATTATGATAGACGGTATATCTGGATTATCTTGACAATCAGAAGAAAGAATTATTCTAAAATGTTATTATTCGATTGATAGATCGACTCAACTATGTTAGTCAGAACGGGTTATTCATTTGAAAAGTTAGGTAAGTTGTTTAAATTCGAGCTTATTTCTTGATACGGGAATAAATTTTATGGATTCACGGGTAAATTGACAGACAGTCAAAATGAGGGATTCATATTCTAGAAGACATGATACAAAAATATATTGATCAAATCAACTATAATCGGGAAATGTTATTATGGGCTAAAGTCGTCTCGATAATTGAAGTTGAAGCTTTTGTGTTAAATGATATTACTTGACACTTTCCATGAAAGGGGAACAACTATCAGTTGAAAGTTATAGATGCAAACATGTTAGAAGCATCAGTCAGAATTTGATAATTCGAGTTTCTCGGTTATGTTTCGATAGAAGATTACTAGGAATCTCTCGGTAGTTGTACTACTAATGATAAAGTGATGAAAGGAGAACATCATAGCTGTTCAGTTAAGTTCAAATACAGTATCAAGTTCTAATATGATTTCTGATACGAGTTCTGAATCGAGATGAGTTATGATTGATTTATCTATGCATGACCATTGTAAAGGTGGAAGAAAGACTCGACTTGATAGCTATAACAGGTGATAAATTTTGAGGAAGAAATTTTTGTAAGGGGAAGAGAGTTGTAACAACCTATTTTTCAGTGGTTTTGAAAATAATGGTTTTGGGGCCACAAATCTAATGAGTAAGTTCGTAAATATTATTATTCAATATTTATGAGTCAATTATGGTTTTTAAAAGGTTTTTGATATGGTAATTTATGCTATTCGAATAATTAATTAAGTTCAAGTGGTAAGACCCTAAGGTTGAGTGGTTTTAGAAATTGAGGTATTGTGACCTTGTTTCTATCAACTGAGTCATAAATAATTTTATAAATATTTACGGAGTGTCATTAAGGTGGTATTAAAGTTTCGTTAAGAAATTTTAACATTTCGATTGTTAATTAATTAAAAAGGACTAAATCATAAAAGATGTAAAATTTGATCACTATTTGATTTGAGTGATTAAATGGCTTATGGAATAAAAGAAAAGGGACTTAAATGGTAATTAAACCATTTAAGGAGTTGGTAGACAAATATGGACATGACTTTTGTGTTTTATTTACTTATTAACCAAGTTTAAAATGGTAATTTGATAATTAAATTAAAATAAATAAAACCAAAATGTTTTATCATCTTTTACATTTTCTTCTTAACCGATTTTTAATGGAGAAAGAAGCCATAGTTTGAACTTGTAATTTTGGCAACTTGTAAAGCTAGCATGGTATGTCATTTTAGCCCCGTTTTAATGATTTTAATGTTTTTGATTTCGTTGCAACTAGGTCCAGCTAGCCTGTACCTTCAATTTTGATACTGTTAAAGATTTTGAATGTTGCCATTGATGAATCTAGTGATTTTTTATGTTAAATGATGAATTTGAAATATTAGTTGTTATTTCAAAGTATTTTGTTAAGTGATTTTTGATGAATTTATCGATTAGGGATTAAATTGTTAAAATAATAAAAGTACAAGGATTTGATATAAAATTTTTGTAAATCTAGCCTGATTTGTGTGCCATGAATATTCGGCTAATGTGAATTGGCAATAAAAATGGTTAATTTGCATGTTTTAGGCTCAGGGACTAAATTGACTAAAAGTAAAAACTTTAGGGGTAATTTTGTAAAAATGTCAAAAATGACTAAATTGAATAAACTACATTGTTTTACTGTCTAAATTAATAGATTCAATAAAATTATTAATTTATATCAAGATCGAGTGAAAAATCGATGAGAATAGAAAATTACCAAAATGCACCTATACTTTGACCTTTCTGTAATTTAGCCAGGTAAGTCTGTATGAAATATAATCGTTTAATGGTTGATTAAATTAAATGTTTAATGTATGGTTCTATTGTAAATGAAGTAATATATATGTGTTATTATGCAATTTATCATGTAAAGAAATGATGGAAATTCAACAACGTACGACGACTACCGAGCCCTGTTTGAACCTTAGGAATTCGTAGGATACAAATGACATGTCATTAGGGTTTACATGTTTCGGGTGTTGGTCTTGAATGTCCTACCGATGGCTGAGGTCTGGCATATGTTGCGGATACTCCACAACTCGTGTGAGTAGTATCGTGTAGCTTACATTCAAACCCACAGGTCGTGTGAGCAGGCCCATTTCACAGATCGTATGAACATACTCATTTCACAGCTCATGTGAGCATACTCATTTCACAGCACGGGCGTGTGTCTGAACCATGTGAGTCACACAGCCTGGCCACATGTCCGTGTGACTCCTACAATGTGAATTTTTCCATCTTTTTTCCATGAAGTTTTAAATGTTTCTGATTTAGTCTCGAATAGTTTCTAAAGTGTTTGAATGGATGTGTTTGAATTGATTATGTAATGATTTATGAAATGATAGGAAATGAATGATTCGAGTTACGTTTTTACGGTAATGCTCCGTAACCCTATTTCGACTGTGGATACGAGTTTAGGGGTGTTACATGTATAATGACTGAAACAAAGTTACTAATAGTCAGGAATGATGTCAGCCAGTAATGCGATGGTCATCGGTTCGATTCCGATAGCTGAGCTTCCCTATTTGTTTGCTTTTTTCCTTTTTAAATAATTTAGAATTTTTTTAAATCAAAGAACAAATAGTGAAAAAGCTTTTTCCCCTTTTCTTTCCAACTCTTTCCAAAGGTCAACAATCTGTTTATTATCTCGTCAAAACTTCCAATTAGGGATCAATTTGAGGAGTTAGATCTTTGCAGAATAAATCAAGAAAAAAAGGAAACTCTTTTGGTTTAATTTATTTATATATTTAATATTATAATCAATTTATTTATATATTATATCTATTTTATTATATATATTCTAATATTTTATATATTTTTATATTTATATATTATTTTTATATATTATTATATATATTATTAATTCTATTTTTTGTATACATTATATACAATACAAAAAAGTAAAATATGGAAAATGATCCAAATTCACAAAAATTTAATTAAAAAGGATAGTGATGAGGAGACTTAAACCTAGGACATATAAGATTTAATTAAAGCTCCTAACCACTTTACCACATTAATTCTTGTTTTCATTTTAATAGAAAATAATTCAAACATGGGATGTGACATTTGCTAAGGTTGGAAACAAAATTGCACCGTATAGAAAATAATGAGAGGGAAGGGATTCAAACACTAATCATCAAGGACAACTTCACCACTACTCAATCACTAAAACAATTTTGGTGTGACCACTCTCAGTTCATTAACCCAATTTCTACTAACTCGATTTTTGAGATGTGACAGTTTGGCAGAAAAGAAAAGCTTAGTTCAAGATTTGTTTGGTCTTATGAAATTATCGAAACAATGAGTCTAATGACTTACAGACTAGCATTACCTCGAGAACTTGACAGAATCCATAATGTTTTTCATGTTTCAATGCTTCGCCGCTATCGTTCTGATCCGTCACACGTGTTATCTTTAGATGAAATTGATTTATATCCGATCTGACTTGCGATGAAGAACCAATTAAAATTTTAGCTTTGGAAATAAAAGAACTACGAAATTAATGAGTACTGTTAATGAGTACGAAAGAAGCTAATTGAGAAACGAAAAGTTAATGAGATCACAGTATTCGAACCTATTTTTCAAGTAAAAATTTCGAGGACAAAATTTTCTTAGGGGGAGTTGTAACAGCTCGTTTTTCAGTGGTGTCGAAAATTATGGTTTTAGGACCATAATTTCAATGACTGAGTCCGTAGATATATTTAATTGGTATTTATGAGTTAAATATAGTATAATAGTGAATCGTGATTTAACAGATTTTATTTATTGGTTACTTAGTCCGGGTACAAGTTGTGTGTACCGAAAGTGATTTTAGAAAATGAGGTATTGAGACCTCGTTTTCATAAGTCAAGCTCATAAATATTGTTATTAAATATTTAAAGAGCTATAATATAAGTGAATTGAATTTTGTTATGGAAATTTTAATGATTTTATAGTTAATTAAAAAGGACTAAATCGTAAAAACTCGTAAAAGCTAACCACTATTACTTTTAATAGCTAAATTGCTTGATCAGTAACTGGTTAAGGTGTAAAGTGGCAATAATTCCATATTTTATTATAGTGGGATTGTGGATGTTATTTTGTTGTATTTTTGTGTTATTTTTAATGTTAAATTATAATATTAATAATAGTTAATAAACAAAAAAACATGGTGATCTTCTTACCATTTTTTTGTCTTCACCGAATGCTCAAGAAAATAAAATTCATTGTTTTGATTTGAAGCTTTTGACCCTCTTGCATAATAAGTAAATTAAGCCCGTTTTTCGTAAATTTTATGTTTTTAATATTGTTGTAGTTTAATCTAGCTAGTTCATGGACAATTTTGCACAATTGTTAAAGGTATTAAAACTTATCATTAATGATTTTTAGATGTTCTTGGTGTTAAATGGTAGATTTATAAGCTTGGTTGTGAAAGAAGACTAATTTATTAAGTAAAATTTGTCAGTTGTTTATAAGAACTGAATTATAATAATGTAAAATTGTTATGAAATTTCTAAAAAATTTTGTTTTTAGAGGGTTGTACAGTGATGAAATTGTAATGAGATTGAAAATCAAAGCTTGATTTTGAAAGATATAATAGTTTCAGTTTTAGAGACTAAATTGAATAAAATACAAAATTTTAAGAAAATTATGCAAAATGAATAAAAGATATTATATACATGAATTTAAATTGTTTAAAGTCGTAAAAACTGATAATGTGATATAAATTATTATATAAATCAATGATTAAATCGTACGAAGGAGAATCGGGAAAAAGGAAATATTGCAGTATAATCTATACGAACCAACTCGTTAGTTGAATACATTAGGTAAGTTCATAGGTATAGAAATCTACATATTTAAATATATTGTTTACTGCTAAATTGTGAATGTATAAATACAAGTTGCACCAAAAATACAATTGAAGAAGTAAATACAAGAATTTTTTAAGGAATTCAAAATTATTCTTTACATTTGGCAGACCTTATCTAGAGCATAATCTACTAATCAATACTACAAATTGTGGTTTAAGTTTAATTTATTTATCAAGTTATATGTAAAAGCCCGTTCTTTAGTGATGTCAAAAATAGTGGTTTCGGGGCCACCAAATCTGACGAGTAAGTTCGTAAATATTATTATTTAATATTTACGAGTCAAATATGGTTTTAAAAAGGGTTTTCAATTTGATAATTTATGTTATAAGCGGTTTATTAAGTTCAAGTGATATGACATTAAGGTCAAGGGGTTTTAAAAAATGAGGTATCAGACCTCATTTTTATAAACCGAGCCGTAAATATTTTTATAAATATTTATAGAGTGTCATTAAGGTTGTATTAGAGTTTCGTTGAAAATTTTTAACGTTTTGATGGTTATTTAATTAAAAATGACTAAATTGTAAAAGATGTAAAATTTAATCACTATTTGATTTGGGTGATTAAATGGTTAATTGAATAAAGGAGAAGGGACTTAAACGGTAATGAGACTATTCAAAGTGTTAGTGGACAATAATGGACATGAATTTGATGTTTTATTTAATTATTAACTAAGGTTAATATGGTAAATTGATAATTATATTAAAATAAATTAAACAAAAGTTTGATTCATCTTTTTCAAAGCTTGGTAACCGATTGTAATGGGATAAGAAACCATTTTTTACCTTGGAGGTTTTGATAACTTCACAAGCAAAATTGATCAAGATCGGGTGGAAAATCTAAAAAAATAGAAAATTACCAAAATACCCCTAAAGTTTGGTATTTCTCTAATTTAGCCAGATAAGTTCATATGAACTGTACTATGTATAATGTTGATTAAATTGAATGTTATTATATGATTTTATTGAAAATGAATAAATATATATGTTAATTATACAATTTATCGAGTGAAGAAACGATAAAAATTCAACGACGTACTACGACTATCGAGCCCTGTTTGAACCTTAGGAATATAAAAGATACAAATGACATGTCATTACGGTTACAGTGTTTCGGGTGTTGGTCTTGAGCGTCCCACCGGTGGCTGAGTTTTCGGCATGTGTTGCGGTTACTTGACAGCTTGTGTGAGCAGCACCGTGTAGCTATGTTTCGACTGACAGCTTGTGTAAGCAAACCCAGGTAACCATCCTTCGGGTGATGGTCTTGAATGCCTACTGATGGCTTAGGTCCAACATTAGTTGCGGATACTCAACAGCTTGTGTGAGCAGTATCGTGTAGCTTACATTTCGACCAACAGCTTGTGTGAGCAGGCCCATTTTATAGCTCATGTGAGCTACGACTATAAGTTTAGCACACTTTGTGTGAGCTTTCCCGCGTATCCAGTATTATTCTAAGTGGTTTAACGGGCATGAAAAGGGATGAACCGGTAAGGGTTCCGATTGATTACACCACGACAATTATAGAAAGGTATGACGTATCGATGATTCAAGTAAAAACATTCATGATTATGAAAACTATAATTTAAGTGATGCTATGTTTATGTCTTATGTGTTATGCAAATGAAATGGTAAAGAAATTGATATGAATTAAGACATGAAACTATATGAATATCCTTGATATGTTGATACATGGAAATTATGAAAGTTGAGATAGGTGACAATTTCTAATGGTTCATGTCGAGATCAATGGCTATATATATATTATTTTTGCCTATGATTTATACCATGTATGCTAACATGTTTAGTGTGGATGCTTAGGCTTATGTTAAGCTTGTGGATATGATTGATGTTTATGATTATGCTTGTAATATACATATGAAACAGGTAAGAAAAGGGAATGATACGGTAAGTACGTAATTGGGATATATTATGATGTTATAAAAAGGTTTAATGAGATAAAATATATATTCATATGATAGTAAATTGCTTATGCTTTGAGTGACTCTATCGATGTCATGAATAAATGATACGAGCTCAGTTGTTGTAGTTACGAGTCGTATTAGTTTGCCCGATCGTGAATTTGGGGTAAGACTTTGTTCGTTTCAAGAGGGGTGTAAAAGATAGAAGGTAGGCTTCAAATAAGGTTTAAAAGGAAGCTGGTTAAACAAGGGAATGAACAGAGAATGAACCAACAATAAGGAGATTGTTGACCCGAGTGTCAAAATTAGCTCTTACGTTAATGTCGGTTTAGGAAATCAGCAAAGAACCTTGACCCGCTATCAAATGTGATAGGAATTAAAGGTATAATGAACGCCACACCAGAGGTGATAAGTTCGGTTTAATAAAGGAAAAATGACACCACAAGACAACTTGATAAGTCAATTCAGTCCCGAAAAGAACAAGGAGAATTGGAAATCTCACAAGTGTCAATAGATTCATGAAATTGGCAAAAGTCCCTACAATAAGAAATTAGCTAAGTATTTATAGCTAGAAATCTATGCTAGCCAAATAGACACATGGGCAGCTAAATGGACAAATGTTTTTAGCTTTAATGAGCTGAAACTTCTTGGAAAGTTCCTAACAGCTTCCTTGAAGTTTCCATGAGCATGGAGGATGTCAATGGTCAGCTTCTAGATGCCTTGATTCAGTTAGAAATTAATTGAAGTGATTGGGAGCTGAATTGACCTAATTAGGTTCGGCCCAAGGGTATGAACCATCTTTAACAGGCTGCCTTGAAGAGTTGATTGGCCTTGGACTTTAAATAGCAGCTTGGGGTACTTCAATAGCTATGCAGTGTGAACAAACGAAATTGATCAGCCATCTTGGTGTGAAAGCTCAAACCAAACAGTCATGAGTGTGAAAGGAACCTCCAGCATGTGTGAAAATGTTTAAGGGCTATTGGAGATCACAATGGCCAGCTTGGGAAGAGAAATTAGCAGCTCAAGGTCTCTTGGACTCAACGAAGAGGTGCTTGGAGCATCTCAACCATCATCACACCCCATTCAATGTCGTCCACGCATATAACTGAAACAAAATTAAAATTAGCTTAAAACAACTTAAATTCAGCTAGACAAATTAATTAGAAACATGAAATTAATTTGTCTTAGACTTGGACACATTAAAACAACTATTAAACATGTATTAACTAAGACACAAATTAAGCTCAGCAGCAGCTAATTAATTTGTCTCTTCTTTAGACACATTTAAACCATGCATTAAACTAAAACACAAAATTAATCAGTTCAAATTAAGACATATTAATAAGCTGAAATAAAATTAACTAACTTAGTTAAACAACTAAATTTATTCCAGCAACTAAAATTGTAAAAAAATTAAAGTAAGCTTAAAAAGAGCAAACGAGCTCAATGAGCTAAAGTGAACTAAAATTCAGTTTGTAATAAGCTGTATGAGACGACCATTAAGCTGGCCCTTGTATGGTCATTGAGTCCGGCTACTCCTTCTCCTCAAGCTCGATCGATGCAACTTGTTAAAGCATCTTGGAACTTTTTGGCACGAGACCGAGTTATAGGTTCTTGAGCCAGCTCAATTGGATCGATCGTAGGTTTCTGAGCTAGGGTCACATCATCCTTCCCGTCTTCGAGGTAATTTGTCCCTAAATCATCACCTACATGAAAAGGGGATAAATCAGTGACGTTAAAGGTAGCACTAACTCCATACTCACCTGGCAAATCAACTTATAAGTATTGTCGTTAATCCTTTCCAAAACTTGAAAAGGACCATCTCCCCTTGGTAAGAGTTTGGATCGTCTTTAAGTTGGAAACCTTTCCTTGCATATATGAATCCAAACCCAGTCATTGGGTTCGAATGTCACTTGTTTATGTCCCTTGTTGACATTATGAGCATATTGCTCAGTTCTTCTTTCAATATTGTCCCTAACTCATTCATGCAATTGTTTCACAAATTTTGCCTTTTTCTTTCCGTCTACATGCACCAACTGATCAGAAGGTAAAGGCAACAAATCCAAAGGAGTTAAGGGATTGAAATCATATACTACCTTGAATGGCGAATGCTTGGTAGCCTAGTGCACCGATCGGTTGTACGCGAATTCGTTGTGTGGTAGACACTCCTCCCAAGTCTTTAAATTCTTTCAAACAATCGCCCGTAATAGTGTTGACAAAACCCAATTAACGACCTCTGTTTGGCTATCGGTTTGAGGCTGGCACATTGTTGAGAACAACAGCTTGGTGCCAAGCTTACCCTACAAGGTCCTCCAAAAATGACTGAGGAACTTAGGGCTAGTTTGGATGGGCGGTGTGTTTACTCTGGTGAGGTTAAAAATAGCGGTGGCGGTGAGATTAATTACTGTAGCGGTGAGATTGGATACTGTAGCGGTGAGATTAGAAACAATGGTGGAGTGTGTGTTTGGATTCAAACGCAGCTGTAGCGGTGAGGTGAGAATAAAAAATGACTATTAAAGACATCAGATTAGAATTGATATATAATAGAAGTTTTTTTAAATTATTTTACTTTTTAAAAATTATTAAAATATGTGAATTTATAAATTCATTTAATAAATTATTAAAATGTATCTTCCAATATTTTAATGAATTATAGAATTAATTTAAATTATTTATTAGATAGAATGATAATTATTTTTAATTTTTTATAGTTAAATATTTTTTTATAACCGAGTGGTCATACAATTTCTTCATGTTTCTGTCAAATAAATTAGCTTAACTTTTCAAATGTTTCACCCTTTTTGACGACTTCATGTTTCTATCTAAATTATTTTTGGAATTACATTTGTATTATTTATTGAAAAAGCTTTCAAAGGGGAGGCTATTGAAGCCGTCGTTAAAAGGAATCCAAGATTTGCCATTTTACTTTCTTCTTCTTCTCTTCTCAACCCCCTCCGCCCTCATCCCTTCTTCTCTCAGCTTCCTACCCTTTCCCCATTGCTAGAGGTTTGTTTCTTTCACCTCTCTCTTCTTATTCTCTTTCCCATTCATTATATTCTGAAAGCATTTGTATTTGCTGCAATTCCATGTCTTTTGTTCCTTGAATTCACCAGCTTCTGGAAGTGGGTCTTCTTTTATCTTCCATTCTTTAGCTTTGATCTGTTTTTTCTTACAGTTTCCAATATGTTCCATTCTATAGTTGTTTCGGCACTATGTTCCAATATGGGCATTTTTGTCTGCAACAAAACTTGACTGCCCACTGTGTTTAAGCTGGAGCTTTTGCCTCCAGTTGGAAATGAGGCTGGCAGTGAGGTTCAAACCTTCAACTGCACCTCACCATTGTTTCTCCAAACACCAACACAGTGCAGGGAAAAAGAATATTCCTTCAAAATTCCATCTCATCATGGTTGATTCTGCATCCAAAGGAAGCCTTAGTGTCACAGTCCGAAACGATGGTCTTAGGGACACCATGCAGCTGCACGATCTCCCTAAAAAATATATTAGCAACATTTAATGTGTCATCAATTTTATTACATGCAATAAAATACGCCATCTTTGAAAATCTATCTACCAAGACAAAATCTTTGCTATTCTTTGTTCAAGGAAACCCTAGAACAAAATCCATGGAAATGTCCACCCATGGTGCTTTCGGAATCGGCAACGGAGTGTATAGTCCATGTGGCTTGATCTTGGATTTAGCCTTCTTGCAAGCAATACAATGCTCACACATTTTAGCCACGTCTCGTTTCATCTTCGACCAATGGAAATGTTCCTGAAATGCAGCCAAAGTTTTAGCTATGCCAAAATGTCCCATCAAAACCCCTATGCGCTTCATGAACTAACACATCTCTAGTTGACCCTTGGGGTATACATAGCTTGTTTTCTCGGAAAAGGAACCCGTCTTGCCGAAAATACCTATCATAAGCACCTTGTACACATAACTTGTAAATTTCTCCAAAATCAAAATCATTAGCATATAGATCCTTCAAATAAGCAAACCCAAAACATCCAAATAGTTAATAAGAGCATACCTACGCGATAGTGCATCCGTAACAATGTTTTCCTTACCTTGTTTATACTTGATCGCATATGGGAAAGATTCTAAGAACTCGACCCATTTGGCGTGGCATTTTTTGAGCTTGGTTTGCCTCTCAAGTGCTTCAAGGCCTTATGGTTCGTGTGTATAACGAACTCTTTCGGCCAAATATAGTGCTAACATGTCTCTAATGCGCGTATCAAAGCGTACATTTCCTTGTCATAGGTGGGATAGTTGAGCGTAGCCCCATTAAGCTTCTCGCTAAATTAGGCCACCAGACACCCATCTTGTGTCAAAACTGCACCTATACTTATGCCTGATGCATCATATTCCACTTCAAAAGTTTTGTTAAAATCGGGTAAACACAAAAGTGGAGCGTTAGTCAAGCATTCCTTAATTTTATTAAAGGCAGCTTCTTGTTCATCTGTCTAAACAAAAGGAGAGTTCTTTTTTATAATACCCGTTAATGGGGCAATTAGGGTGCTGAAGTTTGGCACAAACCTCCTATAGAAGCTGGCGAGGCCGTGAAAGCTTCTAACTTGGCTGATATTGCTGGGACGAGGCCATTTTTGGATCGCTTAAATCTTGTCTTGATCCACCTCAAGGCCACCCGCACTCACAACGAAACCTAGGAAAAATACTTTATCAGTACAGAAACTACATCTCTTCAGGTTCGCATAAAATACTTTTGTAACACCCCTTACCCATATACGACACCAGAATAGGGTACGAGGTATTACCAGAACACAAATGCTTGTAAACGTGTTTAACCGTATTATAAAATTTCATCTAAATTAAAACTTTCAAATTTTTTTAATATGCTTTTATAATTCTTCACAATATATCCTCAAAATATTATATTCATAATAAATAGGGCCTACGAGACCCAATACATACCCATGCAATTCAATGCTTCATTTCCATTTCATTCAGTTCACAATTTCTTATGCTCACAATTCAAATCATATCACTAGCAATTTCCATTTAATTCATGTACAATTCAATATTAGTAAGTTCAATATTAATATGTATCTACCATTTAACTCAATATTTTTTGATTATACCATTCATTAACACATTTATGAAATTCTCAATTTTGCAATAAAAATATCACTTTATCTTAAATAACAACATCAATTCAACTTATCATCCCCTTTTTCGTCATTTTTCACTTCAAATATGAACTTACTATTTCATTACCTTTCCAGACCCGTTTCCTATGCATATCACATAAGACATAAACATATAGTTCAACCATAGTTGCAAGCTAGTGCATTTAAGCATAATTCTTTTTGGAACTAACCACATGTTAAACCATTTCACTAGAGATTACATAATTTAAACCTTACCACCCCTGTCATGATCACAAGCATATTTCCATTTAGGCACTTACCATTTCAATGCATAACTTATAAGTTTAACGTGGCATAATCCAGCCACAACTTGGTCAAAGCCTAAGCATGTACATCAAATATGTTAACCAAATAAACATACAGCATAAGCATTATGAGCATGGATGAGCACAACATTTATTAATGTATCAAACTTACCAACATGTGTTAATTCATAAACCAAATATACCATACACACATACTATGAAACTTTATTTTCCCACATGAGCTTAAATCATGACCAATAATGCGCAAATATAAGCATCATTTCTATTTCATCGTTTATCAATTCTAATCGAGCATATTACCAATTATACACAAATCATTCATATATTTCCCAATTTTCCTCCTCCTCCTCTCCATTCCACATCCTTAATGTGTATAACACACTTAAACAACATTATCCATACTTTCACTATTTTCCTGTATATAAATTCAAACTATTTTTCAGAGTCAGAGTCACTAATTTATTTATATCTCGAGCTACCAAGCTCCAAATTAAGATCTGTTAATTTTCCCTAAAACTAGACTCATATATCTTCTTACCATAAAATTTTCAGGATTTTTTTCTTAGCCAATAAGTACAGTTTATTCTTTAAAGTTCCCTAATTTCACTACTCGACAGTTCTGACCTTTCTTCACTAAAAATTAATTATTTCATAGTACAAAATTCAAATAATGTTATCGTTTGTTTCTTTTAAAAATAAACTCATTCAGTATTCTAAACATATAAATTTTATCCATAATTATTTTTGTACAATTTTTAATGATTTTTCAAAGTCAGAACAGGGGATTCTGAAATCATTCTATCCCTGTCTCACTAAAATTCAAATATCTCATAATATAAAACTTGTTTGCTTGCTCTGTCTCTTTTATGTGAAAATGGACTCATTCAAATTTAATTTCCTATCTTATTCACTCTCTAATTCGATTTCCACCATTTTTAAGTGATTTTTCAAAGTCACACAACTGCTGCTGTCCAAAACTGTTTTGTTGCTAAATCTACTCTTTCATAATTTCACTTGCTCCATTGCATCTTACTGATGGTTTGATCAAATATCGAGCACATTGTTCATAAATTTTCACACTTATACCTGCACTCATTCATCACATAGTCATATTCAATTACAATTAGTCATTACTTGATCTCATGTATTTTCACTTAGTCAATTTCCCGATGAACACTTCGGAATAATAACAGATACATGGTGGATCAGCACATAGCACCACTCTTATAGTCAATGATACTCGGTGGAATTAGCACATAGCAACCACCTTCATCATTAATAGTACCCGGCAGAATCAGCACACAGCAACTACCTTTATAATCAATGATACCTGGTGGAATCAGCACACTGCAACCACCCTTATAATCAATGGTACCCGGTACACGTAATAGCCTACACATAGTACTACACACGTGACTATTACTATCTCTTTCACATAGTGTCCTGCACACAGCCCGTGCCACATATGTGATCATTATTGTCACTTCATTCGTATCTTTTCTATTCTAGATGTTCAACCGGGAAATTTCTCACTTTTCTTTTTCACTGATCAAAGTGAATTTCTCGTCTTTGTTGATTCATAATAACATATTTAACTTACTTAACTCTCACATTATTCAATTTAGTCCAAAAATACACTTCAGATAAAATTACATTTTTGCCCCTAAAGTTTCACAAAATTACAATTTTGCCCCTAGGCTCGTAAAATAATTTTTATTCAATTTCCTTGCATTTTAGGCCTAGCTGAACCATTTTCATAACTATAGCAGTCCACAATTCTCACTTATTCACACACTTGTGACATATTTTATAACTTTTACAAATTAATCCTTTTAGGCATTTTCATCGAAAATCACATAGTAAAAGACGTTCATCACACTCCAAACATTCATATTCTTCCATAAAACATCAAAATACATGCATATCATTCATGGGTAAATTTTTAAACACAAACCCTAGTTCAAAATAATGGTAAAAATAGGTAAATCTTGTTACGAGGATTTTAAAAAAGTAAAAATCATTAAAAACGGGGCTAGAACGGACTTACAATCGAGCTTGGAAGCTTGAAAAACCCTAGCCACGGTTTCTTCATGCAATTTTCGGCCTAGGGGTTGAAGATGGACAAAATTGGCTTTTAATTTTGTTTTTAATTCATTTTAATAACTAAATGACCAAAATGCCCTTAATGAAAAACTTTGGAAACATGCCTAACCATGTCCATTTTTGCCCACCAACTTAACCAATGGTCTAATTACCATATAAGGACCTTCAATTTAAAATTTCATAACAATTGGACACTTCTAACATGTAAATCTCAACTTTTGCACTTTTTACAATTTAGTTCTTTTGACTAAATTGAGTGTCCAAATGTCGAAATTTTCGAACGAAATTTTCACAAAACCATTTTGTGAAATCGTAGACCATAAAAATATAATGAAAATAAATTTTATCCTCGTCAAATTTGTGGTCCCGAAACCACTGTTCCAACTAGGCCCAAAATCGGGCTATTACAACTTCCTTCTGTAAAACCTCCAAAACAGCACGCAAATGTTTAATGTGATCAGAAAGAGTTTTGCTATAAATTAGAATGTCACCAAAGTAAACTTTGCTATAAATGACCAATAAAAGCTCTCAAAACATGGTTCATCAATCACATTAAGGTACTCGGGGCATTGGTGAGGCCTAATGGCATCACTAGCCACTCATATAAACTGTATTTGGTTTTAAATGTCATCTTCCACTCGTCCCCTTCGCGCATGCGTATTTGATGATAACCGCTTTTCAAGTCTATCTTAGAGAATAGTTTAGCACCACTGAGTTTATCTAACATATCGTCGAGCCTAGGAATAGGATGACGATACTTGACGGTAATTTTGTTGATGGCTTGGCAATCCACGCACATTCTCCACGAGCCATCCTTTTCGGGCACCAACAGAACGGGCACCGCGTAGGGACTTAAGCTTTCTCGTATATATCCTTTCTCCATTAATTCCGTCACTTGTCGCTACAACTCCTTAGTCTCCTCGGGGTTACTTTGGTAGGCCGGTCGGTTCAGAATTGTAGCTCTAGGCACGAAATCTATTTGGTACTCTATGCCTCGAAGAGGAGGCAACCCGCTAGGCTCTTCTTCTGGAAATACATCCTCGAATTTCTAAAGCAAAGAAACAACAGAAGAAGGCAACGCATTATCAAGTTCGTTAGTGTCGAACAAACATTCCTTGTACACTAGTACAAGCACGGGCTGGCGCATCAGCAAGGACTTCCTCACTTCTCTTTTCCTCACAAACACGCTCATTTTACCACTCTCATTTTCTTTTTGACTTTCTTTTTCCACTCGTGCTTTTACCTCAACTCTCTCACTTTTTCGATTCTTTTTCTCGTTTTTCTTTTCTTTCTCCTTTTTAATCTTTTTTTCTTGTTCTTTTTCTTTGGCTTTTTCCACAAATTCTTTCAATTTTAATTGATCTTGGTACACTTGTTTTGGGGTAAGTGGGGTTAGGGTTATGTTTTTGCCTAAGTGCTTAAATGTATAACGATTTGTATGACCATCATGGATCACGCGCTTATCGAACTGCCATGAACATCCCAAAAGGAGATGCCCCGCGTGCATTGGCACGACATCGCACACCACCTCATCTTGATACTTCCCGATGAAAAATGCTACAATGGGTTGTTTTTTCACTTTAAGCTCGCCTCCGTCATTCAACCGTTGCAACTTGTACAGAGTTAGATGTTTGGTCGTGGGTAAACCGAGCTTTTCCACTAATATACTACTTACGATGTTAGTGCAACTCCCACTGTCAATGATCATACTACACATCTTGCCTTGGATGTGGCATCAAGTGTGAAAAATGTTCTCCCTTTGTTGTTCAATTTCAACACTTTGAATGCTGAGAATTCGATTTACCACAATGATTTCTCCTTCCACCGGGTACTTTAAATTTTTTTCTTCATCAATTGGTAATTCAGGCTCTCTTCAATTTCTTCCTCGGATTCAATCTCGCCGTCGACCTTTATCACCATGACTCGTCGATTGGGGTATTGACTAGCTATGTGCCCCCGGCCTTGGCACTTGAAACACTTTATGTCTCTCGTGTGATTTGGCACGATCTTGTTTTTATTCCTACTTGGCTCACCAATGGTTTGGTTAGATTTGGTCGCTACAACAGGCTCCTTAGTTCGAACAGGGGGTTTGTTGGCTCCTTGGCTCCATTTAGTGTTGGAGGGATTGGGATAGGATCAGCTGACTCCCTTTTGCTTAAGTTGTTTTTCGATTTTTATATTCATATGGACCATGTCTATCACTTCAACATAGTGTTGTAATTCAACTATGTTGGTGATGTCACGGTTTAGGCCCGCAAGAAATCTGGCCATATTCACCTCTCTATTCTACTCATTATCGGCCCAGATCATGGCTATCTCCATTTCCTTGTAGTAGTCCTCAACACTTCTATTACCTTGAGTAAGGCTTTGCAACCGCTGGTATAAGTCTCGATGGTAGTAGGAAGGGATTAATCGTTTTCGCATGATCGACTTCATTTCAGCCCAAGTGGAGATAGGCCTTTCACTATTTCATCTTCGACTCGTTACGAGTTAATCCCACCACACAATGGCATAATCCGAGAACTCGATGGCTACAAGCTTCACCTTCTAGCTCCCTAAATAGTTGTGGCATTCGAAGACTAGCTCGATCTTCTTTTCCCACTCCAAGTAAGCTTCGAGATCATTTTTACCTTGGAACGGGGGTATAGCTATTTTAATATTTTTGAGGCTATCATCAACATGATTTCTTTCTCGATGGTCTCAATTTCTTTGGCCTTGCTGTCAGACACTTTGAACAGATGAATGGTTAATCTCGTTGTCACTAGGCTCGTATAGATCTTCTTGATTTGGCCTAGGACGTCTATGCCCTTGCCTTTGATTTTAAGGGGTCCTCTCATGTTGGACTTGCTCATCTAGTTGCTCCAAATGCTCGTGTATTGGTTCTATTGCCTCTGAGGGCATCCTTTGGAATTCATTGATCATGGCTTGTTGAGGCAAATCAAGAACTCCACCACTTTGAGCAATGTTTCAAACTGGGCAAATACCAACACCTTTGTTTCGATTTCTTTCCAGACTTCTTGACATATTGAATATTCTCCACAAAACGTCACAAGTTCTCTCACAAAGACATCACACACACTTGGCTTTTTCTACACTCGATTGTACTCACAACCCTCGTGCCTTTTTCCATTCAATATGCCTCTCTAAGTTCTTAAGGGGACTATTTAGACTTAGAAGCAGACGATGTGGGTCAGTTTACAAAAGTGTTGTCGGTTTTGGGTAGGAATGATGTTAAGACCAATAGGTAGGCTAGAAACAAAAATGGGTTGATGAAAGTATGGTTGAATGGTAGAAAAATTGATAGGGTTAATTCGGGTAGCAAACAGAACTTCAAAGCTATCTTCTTCTCTTTTCTTTTTCTTTTTAAACACGCAAATCTTTTTAATCACAAACCACGACTCTCTTTCTGTATTTTCAGAGTTGTAATTACAAAATTTTTTTATAATTTTTGAATTTTTTTGATCAAGTTACAATACCGTAGTGCTGGGAACGTCGATTCTTACTCCAATTCCACTAGTTCTGATACCAAATGATACAAGCTCGGTTGTTGTAGTTACGAGTCGTATTAGTTTGCCCGATCATGAATTTAGGGTAAGACTTGGTTCCTTTTAAGAGGGGTGTAAAAGATAGAAGGCAGGCTTCAAATAAGGTTTAAAAGGAAGTTGGTTAAACAAGGGAATGGCCAGATAATGAACCAACAATAAGGAGATTGTTGACTCGAGTCTCAAAATTAGCTCTTAGGTGAATGTCGATTTAGGAAATCAGCAAAGAACCTTGACTCGCTATCAAATGTGATAGGAACCAAAGGTATAATGAACGCCACACTAGAGGTGATAAGTTCAGTTTAACAAAGGAAAGAATGACGCCACAAGACAACTTGATAAGTTAATTCAGTCCCGAAAAGAACAAGGAGAATTGGAAATCTCACAAGTTTCAATAGATTCATAAAATTGGCAAAAATCCCTACAACAAGAAATTAGTTATGTATTTATAGCTAGAAATCTATGTTAGCCGAATAGATACATGGGCAACTAAATGGACAAATGTTTTAAGCTTTAATGAGTTGAACTTCTTGGAAAGTTCCTAGCAGCTTCCTTAAAGTTTCCTTGAGAATGGAGGATGTCAATGGTCAGCTTCTAGGTGCCTTGATTCAGTTGAAAATTAATTGAAGTGATTGGGAGCTGAATTGACTTAATTAGGTTCGGCCCAAGGGTATGAACCATCTTTAACAGGCTACCTTGAAGAGCTGATTGGTCTTGGACTTTAAATAACAGCTTGGGGTACTTCAACATCCATGGAGTGTGAACAAACAAAATTGATCAGCCATCTTGGTGTGAAAGCTCAAACCGAACAGTCATGAGTGTGAAAGGAACCTCCAACAAATGTGAAAATTTTTAAGGCTGTTGGAGATCACAATGGCCAGCTTGGGAAGAGAAATTAGCAGCTCAAGGTCTCTTGGACTCAACGAAGAGGTGCTTGGAGCATCTCAACCATCATTACAACCCATTCAATGCCGTCCATGCATATACCTGAAACAAAATTAAAATTAGCTTAAAACAACTTAAATTCAACTAGACAAATTAATTTGAAACAAAAAATTTTTGTCTTAGACTTGGACATTAAAACAAGTATTAAACATGTATTAACTAAGACACAAATTAAGTTCAGCAGCAACTAATTAATTTGTCTCTTCTTTGGACACATTTAAACCATGCATTAAACTAAAACACAAAATTAATAAGTTCAAATTAAGACATATTAATAAGCTGAAATTAAATTAACTAACTTAGTTAAACAACTAAATTTATTCCAGCAACTAAAATTGTAAAAAAAATTAAAGTAAGCTCAAAACGAGCAAATGAGCTCACTAAGCTAAAGTAAACTAAAATTCAGTTTGTAATAAGCTGCATGGGACGACCATTAAGCTGGCCCTTGTATAGTCATTGAGTTCAGCTACTCCTTCTCCCTAAGCTCGATCGACGCAACTTGTTTAAGCATCTTGGAACTTCTTGGCACGAGACCGAGTTATAGGTCCTTGAGGCAGCTCAATTGGATCGGTCGTAGCTTTTCGAGCTAGGGTCGCATCAATAAATACATTTAATTGAGAATTAATAATGTTGTTGAGGCTTATGAAAAGCATTGGGAACGGAAAGGAAAGTAAGTAAATTGAGAGGTGTATAATTTTATAGAAAGTTTGATGTTTATACATTATGTCCCATAAAATTATTGCATGTTATGAATTATAAATATATGTGACCTAAATGAATTACTCACTTACAAGTTGGTAATTATGGTTAGGTAAATCTTAAGGCATTGGTATAGGTTGAGATTTAAGCTATAATGTTTATTATTGAAATGTAATATTATGCTTATGGTTTATACGAGCTTACTAAGCATTCATTGCTTATATGGTTTTCTTTCCTTTACTTTTCAGATTATCAAAAGCTCGATCGGGTTAGAAGCTCGTCGGAGATCTATCACACTATCCAGTGATTATATCAATAGACTTTGATGTCTTGGTTAAGGTTATAATGGCATGTATAGGTGGACTTATGATTGATGACTAGTTGAATGTTAGTTGATGAGTTTGGCATGTATATGTCATTTTGGGTGATGTAGCCTTGGTACATTTGGTACCTTGTTGATATATGTTAATTTGATAATATGTTGTAGCATGTTTGAATGGCCCAAGTGATATATGATGAATTGACCTCAACATGGTCAAGATATGGTATGCTTTGGAAATGTTTTGAATAGATGTGCATGATTGAAATATGGTTTATATACATGTTAATTGTTGGAACCATCTAGGTACGGTTAGATTTGTGTCATTTAGATGGCCTTGATGGTTGGAGATGATATGGTCATTTGAAGTTGTGTTTTGAATAACCAAATTTGTATTTTTGAATAACCAAATTGGTATGTTTGAATGTAATTTAGACATATGTATATTTGGGATACATGATAACTATATGATGGAAGTTCAAATGGTGGATAAAAATGTATAATATAAATGGCCTTTTGATATGTTTGAATGTGGTGAATTGGTATAATTGTTATAGATGACATGTATGGCTATTGGTGCAAGATGTAAAATGGCATATTTGGTACTTTTGGTGTGGAATTTGATAGGTAAACAAAGTGGTAAGTTATAACATAAGTTTAGATATAAGTTAGTTGAACTTTTGCCCAATTTATGTTTATGTATATACATGTTTAATGGTTGTGATTAAGATGCCTTTTGCGCACAATGATTGTATGCTTATTTACCTTAATTGGATAGCCTGTTATAGCATGGTTTGGTGCACTTTGGAGTGCTTGATTATATGTGGAAAATTGGTTATAGGTGGATGCATGTTTGGGTGAGAAAAATGGCTTGAAAGTGTCCTATTTTTCGTCTACACGGGCAAAGACATGGGCGTGTGTCTCAGCTGTGTGTGACACACGGCCAGGCGACACGGCCATGTGTCCTTTGTAGCTTTTAAAGGGTTGCAAGTCAGGTTGTTACACGGCCTAGCACACGGTAGGGCACACAGGCGTGTGAGGCCATTTCGAAGGGTACACGGTCTAGCACACGGGTGTGTGGCTTGTAATGACCCAAAATTCACAAGCATCAGAAAAGTACATTATTGGGCCTCCGTCTTAATAAACTGAGTCATAGAAAAAATTATTTGAAGTAATTATGAGTTTAGCTGACTGCTTAATTAGGTATTAATTGGGTGAATTTAGTTTATTTAAGAGGGATTAGAAAAGAAGGACTAAATTGAATTAGGGGTAAAAGTTGAATTATAGATTAATAAAAAATAAAATGGATTAAAATGGCAATTAAGCCATTAACAAGAAATGAGGCAGTGATAAAAATTTTAGGTTTTTATGTTTTATATATATTATTTTATTTTATTTTATTAATTATTATATTATATTATATTATATTATTATATATTAAATAAACTAAATAGATGACAAATGTATGGTAAAAATTAAAGACAAGTGTAATAGTAATAATTATATAGGTACACTTGTAATAAAAATAAATATATTCTTAAATAATAAGTAAAAGATTTTTTTATAATAATATATTATTAATATTATTAGTTAAAATAAAAGAAATAAAGTAAAGTTAGTAAAACAAAAGAAAAAGAAACAAAGGAAGAACAGAAAAGAAACGGAGAAAGAGACGAAAACAGGGGAAGAAAAAGGGAAAGAAAAGAAAAGGGGAAATTTGAGATTTTAAAGCTTCAAGTTTAATTGGTAAGCTAAATTTAGCCCTTTTCTCTTAATTTTGATGTTTTAGAAGCTTTAAAACAAAGTTTTGTTGAAATTAAGTGGAGGTTATGGAAGTTCATAGGTTTTTGAACATGATTCATTTTGAACAAGTTGTTAAATTAGGGGTTTAGTTGATAGAATTTCTAGTTAGAATAGATAAAAGGATTGAATTGTAAACTAAGTTATAAGTTTTACATAGTTGGGATTAAGTTATAAAAAGCCTTAAATTAGGGTTTAATTATGAATATTGAATAGTTGAGTTAAATATGGTAAGAAATTAAGTAGAAAAGAAGTACGAATTAAGCTAGAAAAGTAAGTAAGCTTAGTTAGAATTAAATTGGGAATAAGTAGGAATTGAATAAAATTTAATTATTATTATTATTTTTTTAATGTTGTAATTAGTAGTGAAAATAATTATTATTTTCGTAGCTAAAAAGGAAAACGAGGCATCAACATCCAAGGGAAAAGAAAATATCGTTGAGGAGTAAACGCGTATTCCGGGTTTGTATTACTATAACTTAATCTATTTAATAAATGCTATATTGAAATTGTATTCATGGGACATTTAAAGTAAGGTAAGTAATAACATTTGAAATTAAGTAAGAATATGTGTGAATATTGAATTATATGTGAATTGAAATAATAGATGTTTTGAATTGATTGAATATTTGAAATATGTTGTGGAAATGAATTCGAAGTTTGAAAAGTAATATAATACCCTATTAACTTATCGGACTAGATTGGATACAAATGGCTTGCCATAGGATTTGTGATGTGATGAGGAGATTTGTAGTTCGGCCAAGAAGATAATTATGTTTTTATATGCTTCGGTTTATCCGAAGAGGCATTTAATGCCTTATTGGTGTGTTTGGGAGGATATAATATACTGGTGTGTTATGGAGGATTTGTATTATTCCGGGTGTGTTTAGGTTGGATATTCTAGTGTGTTTGGGTGGAATCCGCATATCTGTCAGAGTCAGAGCCTTGTTAATAGGGTAAATAATTGAAATGAAAATTTGAAAATGAGATTGATTGATTTGGCACTATTGAAAAGTACGAGAAAGAATGTATGAGTTAAATTATGAATTGAATTAGTATGAAACATATATATATATATATATATATATATGAATTTAAGATTTATGAAGTGATTTATAAATATGTATATTTAGTTTAAGTAATTTATAAAGCTTATGGTTGATGTTTGAAATTTTATTATTATTAAATAGCTTATGGTCATTGTTTCCGTGCGCAGGTTGTAGAAGTCAAGTACTGAACCAGCATCCAAAACCAGACCTGACTTCAACAAATTTTGGTGATGTATATTTTCTTTTGGTAATGTGGCATGTACATAGGATGTGTATAAATGTTATTATGTTTTGAATATAAATAGTTAAAAATGTTAGTATTATAAGTCTAAGAATTATAATGAAAGAAGTTTCTCCATTTCAATTTAATTAGTACATTGATAAATTTAAATTGATATTAAGTTGATTGAGTTTGATTAGAAGGTATTTAGAATAGAAAATGAGAATGTGAAATGAATTGGTTGAATTGGTTATATTTGGAAATGATATGGTTTTAATTGCAGGGGGTTTTACGTAAAAATAACCAGAAATGTTGTCGAAATTTATAAAAAAAACTTCGGAGTATTTGAACGAGTCCCATTTCACTTTTAATACATGTTTTAGACTTCGAAAGTTCGTTAAAAAACTTGTTTTTTTTTTCAATTATATTACGAATGTTATTTTATTTATGAATTATACGTAAGTTGTCTGATATGTTCGGTAATGCCTCGTAACCCTGTTTCGGTGACGGTTCGGGGTTAGGGGGTGTTACATGGCTTGGTTGTGTGACGCAAGTCAGTGAGTTACACGGGCACTGACACAGGCTGGAACACGACCATGTGTCCCTATTTCGAATGCCCACACAGCCTGAGACACGAGCGTGTGTCTCAGCCGTGTGACCCTTGCAGTTTGAAAATTTTCATCTTTTCCCGAAAAATTCTAAATGTTTCCGATTTAGCCTCGATTTGTTTCTAATGTGTTTTTAGGGCTCCGAGAGCTTGTATAAGGGACAATATGTATGTTATTGATGGAATTTGCTATGATTGATGTTGTGAAGTAAATGATTTATATTTTTGATAGTTTTGAAATGTAAACTCTAGTAATGCTCCATAACCTTATTCCGGCGACGAATACGGGTTAGGGGTGTTACATTATAACCTCACATCTATACATCAACTAAGATTACTCTTCCACTCAGACATTCTATTGAAAGCTTAATTACAAATTATATATTAAAACAATTTGTTTATAAAAATACTTGCATGAAAACAAGTTCCTAAGATCAATTAAATTTGTACTCTCTTCAATTGGTATACAGTACATAATCAAGCTTTCATTAAATTGGCATTATAGGCTTATAATCTTTTGTTGGTGTAAATGAGACATGCTACTAGAATTATGTTCCATTGGTCTTCTATATGGCAGTAAATAAGTAGAGATATTTTTCTCTTTTATCTTAACTTCTATAGAATTTGAATCTCCTTAAATATGATAATTTGATCATACTTAAATTCTTCGATTCAAAGTTCTCACTTGACTGATATTCATTAACCTCGTATAATTGATGCTCAATATCCAACACATAGCAAGTTGCTCAATCAAAAAGAAACTTAAATTTGAAACATAATATATTTTTTTAAAATAAAAGAAGACACCAAAAATATTCTTGCCGTTTCATTCAAAAGTTTATTATATATGTAAGAAGAAAAATGTGAAATATGCACAAGTTGGCGTTCTAAGAATTTAAAGGAAATTTCGCATTCATGGGATGTTTGCGAAAGGGGAGAAGAATTAGATAAAGCTATTGTTTACTAATGATTTGGACTACTTGAACATAAATTTTGGACGAATGGTAGCTACTAAAAACCTCAATATGTCAATACTAATTTGTGGGGTGGGGCATATAACTTTTAGACTTTACTCCAAGCCACTAGAATTTGTAACATATCTTGCATGTCGCAATTTCCTTAGCAACAATCATTGAAGAAATTTGTCATCAACTCTTATCAATACTAAAACTTATAATAAAGGAATACTTTAGGTACTAAAATGGGTAAAAAAAATTAAGTATCAAAATGAGAAAAATAAGTATACTTTAAGGACTAAATCGTGAATTAAGAGTTATTATTATTACTATTGTGATGATGATAATGATGGTGTATCAAACTATAATAGTAGTCATGGATTATGTTAGGTTGGGTTGGATTGAGCTCATATATGGTATTAATACCCTTTACATTAATATCCTACTTATGTTGTAAATAATGTGTAACCCAAATTCGTTTTAAGTTTATTCATATTATGTTTATTTTTAAAAATTATGTTATTTTTAATTTAATATTTAATAATTTAATGTATTTTTTATTGAAAATTTGAAAGTCTTCAACTTATTTTCCAATGTCAATCATACTATAGATTATTATAAATTTAATTTATACGTGATGTAATTCACATAATATATTAAATATTAAATAATATATTAAATAATTAAAAAAATGAGCTTGAATCGAGTTTGAATTTTAAACATTAGTGTCTAAGTCCGAAATAATTTATTAAAAACTTATCATTTCTTTTTCTCAAATCACTCCAATAGAATTTCGAGCTTTTAATTAACAACACAATCCTTAAAATAATCTAACATATATATAAATATAAGATAAATTATAAAATATATCAAATACCAAATATAAATATGTTATGTACGTTTCATATGTAAACGACTTGGGGTGTTTATTATATTACTTTTGTGCTCGTCATACGCCCACATCGCATTTTTGTATCATTTAAAAAAAAGTTATCAGATTTGAAACTCAGAGATTGAAATCAACCACTCATAATACACTATCATGATATTTAACTCAACCTCAAAAGATATATCTTATTTAGTAAATGGCCAAAGTTAAATATTTAAAGTTGTCAGATGTACAAGTTCGGATCGATCTTTCAATTTAGGAGGCGTGTTTTTATTTGGTCAAATAGTGAGTTAGATAGTGATTTGATATAATTGAACCCTATTTTGATAGATAAAATATTTGTTCATACATACTGCTTCTCTTTTTAGGAATATACAGTGCTTTTTTTATATTTACAAATATTTTATTTATATTTATTTTGTAGATTTGATTATTGCCAATTAGTGTAATTTCAAATTTAGATATTTAAATATTATCTGTAGTAAATTCAGAGTAGATGCTGATATTAACATTAAAATGTCCATTATCCGAATTCATTTACTTTGATAGATAATAGATTTAAATTTGAATAACGGATATCTAAATATACTTTACTTTTGAATATATCGTTTATGTGAATTCATCATTAACCTCATTCTTTATTTTTTAAACACAAAAAAAATTATATTTATTAAATTTAAACATTGAACGAATTTAAATATGTGACATATAATTTAACTAATTTGGATTCAAATAATAATTCTCAAATTTAATGTGAATAATAAATGAAACAAATTTAAAGTAAAATTGTATATTCAAATTTTACCAAATTCCAAATATTCAATCCACTGCCACCTCTAAATGTATTTAGTAAGTCGGGCTGCTCTAATTGTAGGTATTCAGTATACCAATTTTCAAGATACAGCATTAACAGCTAGGATGGTTGCTTGATTAAAAATTTAATGTTTCTCCTAAACAAGTTTAATTCTAGATACGAATCTCCTAAACCAAACAAAATTCCAACTTAGTACATTGAACCGTACGTCTTGCAATACGAAATCTTCGAAGAAACCAAGACAAAGATACGATAATCCAATCTTAGGGTACATAAACGTGGATTAACCCAAAACCAAAATCATTTACTGTAAAACATAATTAAAAAAAAAGAAGTCAAAGGAGCCTCCCTAGTTACCAAGAGCAATGATATAACAAAAATCTTGGCTGTCTTTAATAGATAAGGCAAAGGCAATGTCTCTCACGGGATAATCACGTGCCCACCGGTCCTCTTTGTACAGGACATGTTTGAAATATTTTAATACATGAGTGTGTTTATATTGAATAAAAGCAGCAAGCAACAACTGGAGACAAAAACATGGTCCCATTGTTTGGTAATGGTGTCATTTGAGATAATTTAAAATTTGCAGTGTCTCCATTTAAGGACAAGTTTCCCTTTCACCATGGTGTGTGTGTGTGTTTGGTGGATATTTTGGGATAATTGGTTCAAATTTATTCTACCAAATTTTAGATTTTAAAAGATCCTAATTAAAGATGATGTATGAAAGAGACTTAAGAGTTGAGCCGGTGCACACAAAAAAAGCCGCACGGTAGTGAAGTTAAAGCTGGCTAACCTTTTTATCTTATTTATATGTCGACAACCTTTTTTTTATTTTCAATTATTTTTCTTTTGGATCAAATTTCATAGGGAGCATTTAAACCGTCATGTATAGTGCAATCTGAACTTTCCCTGTGACTTTTAATTCTTTTCTTTTATTGTCTTTTCCTTTTTAACAATCATCAAAGGTTTCCAGTATATTTATATTTATAATATCATGTTTCTCAAAACAATGATACATATTCTAGAAAATTAATGTTATTATTATTATTTTATTAGAGTTAAGAGAAAGAATTATCTAAATTTCAAACTATAATTTGATGTGAACAAAATCTTAAATTATACAAGTTTATTTGCCAAGTGACTTAGTTTATAATGTTATTCTTGCAAACTTTCTTCAACTAACGGTTTAATGTTATTAGTTCTCTTAAAAAGTTGTAATGAAATATGGTTTAGAAGTGTAATTATAAAGTATGTGACTGAGTTGACATCACTTATCAATTGATTCTTAATTCAATTGTATAATTATAAAAAATTCATTTATTTATAAAGTAAGAAATATTACTATGTGGGTGTTTATGTCTTTATATTTTTATATAAAATTTAGAAAAAAATACACCCATAATAAGATTTGAGCATGAAATAATATAAATTTTAACATCTTAACTTTATCATTTTAACTAAAATCTTATTTTTATTTGTATAATTTTTTTTTATAAATTCATTTGTTACATAAATCTATTTTTTGCCATTTATAATTTATTGTTTTTAAGTGTGCAGAATTGCTAAAAATATGGGTTTGCTATAGATGGGCGGATTCAACTAGTTATGTTGATTTAATTATGGTAATTTTGAGTTAGGTATTTTTTTTATTTTCAAATTTTGAGTCAATTCACTACACCAAAACAGACTTTTAGCGGCATCTTTTGTGGCTTTTGGACGACAAACGCCGTTACAAATCGAGCATTAGCGGCGCAAACAATAAAACGCCGCTAAATATCTGGCATTAGCAGCGCTTCTCGCAAAACGCCACAAAAAGTCAAACATACAGTGGCGCTTTTTGAATAAACGCCATAAAAGAACATCATTAGCGGCGTTTACCATCCTGCGCCGCAAAATCTCAAGACCAAAACGCATCGTTTTTGTCTTGATGTATACTAGAATTAGTGGCGATTATGAGCAAACGCCGCTAAAGCAAGTATTAGCGGCGCATTGTGGGAAGCGCAGCAAAAATCTTAACGAAAACGCATCGTTTTGGTATCGATGTATATTAGAATTAGTGGCGCTTACAAAAAAATGCCGCTAAAAAGAAGCGCCGCAAAATATGATAACCAAAACGCAGAGTTTTAATCTTGATGTATATTAGAATTAGTGGCGCTTATTAGAAGCGCTGCAAAATATCTTAACTAAAACACAGCGTTTTGGTCTCGATGTATAATACAATTAGTGGCGTTAGGGAAAAACGCCACTAAAGCATAACATTAGCAGCGTTTTTGGAGAAGCGCCGCAAAAAATCTTAACCAAAACGCAGAGTTTGGTCTTGAAGTATACTAGAATTAGTGGCGCAAACTAAAAACGCCGCTAAAGCATACTATTAGCGGCGGGTTTGGAGAAGCGCCGCTAAATTTCTTAACCAAAACTCAGCTTTTTGGTCTTGATGTATACTATAATTACTGGCGCTTACTAGAAAACGCCGCTAAATAATAGTATTTGCGGCGCTTTGCGATAAGCGGCGCAAGATATGCACACCAAAGCGTAGAGTTTGGTCTTGAGGTATATTAGAATTAGTGGCGCTTATGGGAAAACGCCGCTAAAGCATACTATTAGCGGCGCGTCTTTAGAAGCGCCGCAAAATATATTAACCAAAACGCTGCGTTTAAGTCTTGATGTATACTGGAATTAGTGGCGTTCACGAGAAATCGCCGCTAAAGCATATTATTAGCGGCATTTTTTGGGAAGCGCCGCAAAATATCTTAACCAAAATGCATAGTTTTGGTCTTAACTATGCATTATATAATGTAGGTTATTATATATTTAGTTTATCGTATTTGGTTTACGTTTAGGGTATTAGGGATCATTATATAATGTTTATTATTTTTGGATTATAGTTTAGGGTTTAAGGTTTACGATGTAGGTATAGTGTTTTTGGTTTAGGGTTTGAGAGTTTAGGGATTAAGGTTCAGTGATTATTATAAGTTAAAAAGTTTATCGTATATAGTTTAGGGTTTTAGGGTTAATCATTATATAATGTTTAATATTTTGTGAATATTAGAGTTTTGAGTTTAGGGTTTATGATATAGGTTATGGTGTTTTGGGTTTAGGGTTTAGGAGTTTAGGGTTTAAGATTTGGGGTTTGGGGTTTAGGCCACTTTAGTCATGTTAAGAGGTTAATTAGTGTTTTAGGGGTTGATGCTTGTGGTTAACGGTTTGCAGTTTATAATTTAACGTTTACAATGCATGGTTTTAGGGTTTGGGTGATTTAGGGTTTAATGACTTTTTTGGTACCAATTTCAAAAAAATGACAAATACGTATTGTTTTTTAATTATTACTATGATACTATAGTTCTAAGTGACACAAATGACTAGTTTACTAATTAATGACGAATGACATATTTATATGTTATATATGATGAAACAAATTATTTAAATATTGTGTTATTTACATATATATATATATATTAATCATTTATATATTCACTTCAAAATAGAGTATATATAATTTTAAAATTATAATACATTATTTGAATAATATAAATAATTAATAATTTTGAATATTGATAATATTTAAATTATACACTCTCTAAGATTTATTTTTAAAATTTATAAAATTTTAACAATTGAAATTAATAAATCTGTATAAAATTTTTAAATAATATTATTAATAATATTAATAATGTCATAATTTTAATGTATGAATTAAAAATAATGTCTACAACAATGTAAATAATTTATAAAAAAAGCTAAATATTAGCGGCGTTTGTTAAGAAAACGCCTCAAAAATATATAAAAAATGAAGTAATACGACACCGTTTTGTTGACGAGTCGCAGGTTAGTGGCGTTTTTTGTGAAAACGCCGCAGAAGTTGTGAAATTAGTGGCGTTTATGCATAAGTGCCACAAATATTATAATATAAAACGATGCCGTTTTCATAGCAATGATCGATTAACTTTTCCGAATGCGACGTCGTTTCAGTGTTGGCAAAAATTTTATAGTGGCGTTTTAAAGGGAAACGCCACAATAATTAATTAAATTTCCCTATGCGGCACCGTTTCTGTACTGGAAAATAATTTAATAGTGGTGTTTTGTTAGAAAACGCCACAATTATATATAAACTTCCCCAATGCGGCGCCGTTTGTGAGCTTCATAAATTCTAATAGTAGCGTTTATTATAAAAACGCCGGAAAACTCAACGCAAAACGTCGTCATTTCGCTTACTGAAAAAAATTTTGGGGTATACCCCCGAAGCAATCTTCCCCCATCCCCAAATTCATCGCCCCCAAATCCCTAAGTCGCCTTCTCTCTGCGAATTTCTTGCGTCCAATTAGTTGAATAATCTTCTTGCCCAATTTCTTGAAATCCCAAATCCCTAAATCGCCTCCTTCTTGCCGAATTTCTTGAAATCCCAAATCCCTAAATCGCCTCCTTTCTCCTTCCAGAGAAGATGAACGTCGCACAATAGGCCTTGAAAACCTTCAAATTTCAAAGGTTCGATTTTGTTCCGATTCTGCGTATGTAATCTTTGGGTTTTCTAGTCTTTCTTAATTTTATTTTGTTTTTTATTCGTGAATTTTATTTTGATGTTCCTTACTTTAAAAAATTTCTCTTCTCTCTGTATAGGGTTTTCGTTCGTTTCAGTTCATCGTCCTACAGGTACTGTAATTGTTTGTTTTGACTTCTATTTGGGAATGGTTTCATTATTGGGTATGCAACTAATGTTATGTTGTTTTAGTATAGGGTTTAGGTTTATTTCATTTTGCCGTTGAAAGTGGTTTTCTTCATCGTCCTGCAGGCACACTGGTTTTCTTTATGTTTGAAATTATTTTTCTCGAAATGGTTTCAGTGGGTGTCATTTCATTTCATTTAACTGGTTTTAGGCAACGTTTCACAGACAATTGTTGTTGTGGATATGTTTCTGCATTTTTTAGGCATACTGGTCTGTTACTGTTTTTTCCTCCATGTGTAAACTGTAGAAATCTTAAAGTATGCTGAAACATGAAGTATCTAGCAACAGAGCCTGGATTTAATCTATTTTATTTTTATTAAATTATTACATGTACTTAGGTTAAATAAATTTTTAGCAGAATATGTGATAAGTTATAGAAATTGAAGCTAAAATTGGTAATTTAGAATTGCCGAAATTAACAGATCATGAAATTGAGTATGTCATAAGATTTGAATCGCTTGAAAATGTTGTCATGTTAAGATTTGTTTGAGTATTTACATATGCTAAATGTTGTGAATGGATTAGTATGAAATGAGCCTATGTATTGAATGGTAATGATGTATGGTATTTGTACAATTATGAATAAAGTAGTATTGCTTACAATTAAATTTGTTAAGAACATATTTGGCAAGAAATGTGGTATAAAAATGTGAATGGGCTGATTATGTATTTGCAGGTTGGTATCGAAAATTTAATCTTTTGGGGCTCCGATTTTGTATAGATTTTTTTGCTGGTTTTCCTTTCAAATATTAGATGATTTTACTTACTTAAAATTGCCATCTAGTTTTCTGCCTTATATTTTCTGCTATAATCTGGCATCCAGTTTGCCATGTTTTGGTATTAAATTATTTTGGTCCTTCACAAATCAAAGACGGTATATTAATGTATAGGGACTAATTGATGATACTTTGACTAAAGGAATCTAAATATGTTCTCATGTGTCCTGCCATCACCATTGCCGTTAATAAATAATTAAATTACATAATTAGATAAAATTGAAAGTATCCTATTTCAATCTACTTTCTTCTCACATTTAACTTTCATTAATAAATAATTAAATCTTCTTCCATTTCTCAAGTAATTCATTTCCAAAATCCCATTTTAAATGCGTAAATAATATTAACATGGATAAATAAATTGGTCCAAACTATACAAATGTTTATATGTTTTCCTTTTTCATTATTTTTTTTTTAATTTTATGCTATTTTAATCACGAAAAATATATTTTTTTATTTTGTTTTATTTTTAATTTACCTAATTAAATTAATTGTATTTAAAGTTATATTTTAAATATTTTATTTTATTTTAATCACAAATTTTTTTAAATATTTTATTTTATTTTAATCACGAATTTCTTTAAATATTTAAGTTTTTTTTTAAAGTTCAAATTTCATAACTTACGTAATTTACATAACTTACATAATTCATAACTTACATAATTTAAATTTATAAAACATAACTTACATAACTTATTAATATTTATATATAGTTTTGATATATATATTTAAAATTTATATATATTTTTAAAAATTGATACATTACATAACTTACATAACCTACATACATAAACTTACATATAATACATAACTTATATAACTTAAATTTAGCAATCATATCATAACTCACATACATAAATATTAATCATATCACAACTTACATAACCAACATAATGACTTACATAATAACCTACATAATAACTTACATAATAATACATAACATACATAAATTAAATAAGTTACATAATACACAAAGACAAAAACTTACATAACTTACATAATATCTTACATAATAACTTACATAATAATACATACCCTACATAAATTAAATAAGTTACATAATACACAAAAACAAAAACTTACATAACTTACATAATATCCTACATAATAACTTACATAATAATACATACTTACATTGTTAGAATTAAGTGACCCAAATCCTTATTTAAATAAAATACCGTGGTAAAATAAAATAAAAGTAAAATCCCTATAGAATTATACTTCTTTTATTTTATTTTAGAATAAGGTTTCTAAACCTTATTAAACTTCATCTATTTGATATTATTTGAATAAGGAGTTTCACTCCTATTAGAATAAGGTTTACAAGCCTATAAATAGGCATAGTCTACTCCTCTTGTAATCAAGTTTTTGACATAGTGAATTTTCTTCTCCTCTGCCCGTGGTTTTTTTCCCGAACGGGTTTCCATGTAAAATCTGTGTGTTCTTTATTTTTCTATTTTTATTTTTCTTTGCGATATATTGTCATTGCCGACATTATATTTTTCACAAATTGGTATCAGAGCTTTCGGGTTGTTCATCTCAATCACGGTAATGACGTCTTTGAAGTACGAAATTTCGTTGTTGAATCGCAACACCAGATTTGCATTGTGGCAGATAAAGATGCAAGCAGTTCTTACACAGATGGACTTAGAGGAAGCCCTACTAGGGGTAGATAAGATGCCTTCAACTTTGACGGAAGAAGAGAAGAAGTGCAAGGATCGAAAGGCGTTAACACAGTTACATCTGCATTTGTCTAACGAAATTTTACAGGATGTGATGAAGGAAAAGACTGCCGCTGGACTATGGAAGAGGTTGGAACAGATATGTATGTCGAAAACTCTAACTAGCAAGCTACATATGAAGCAACGTCTTTATGCTCATCGTTTGGAGAAAGGTGCATCTGTGCACGAACACTTAACAGTGTTCAAAGAAATTCTCTCAAACTTAGAGGCCATGGAGGTTCAGTATGATAAGGAAGATCTAGGGCTGATTCTACTTTGTTCGTTACCCCCGTCTTATTCAACCTTTAGAGATACGATTTTATATAGCCGCGAGTCTCTCACAGTTGATGAGGTTTATGATTCTTTAACCTCGTATGATAAGATGAAGCATCTTGTGGTTAAAACCGACTCTCAGAGAGAGGGTCTTATTGTTCGTGAGAGACAAGATCGGAATGCTGATGATGATCGTGGAAGGACACAGGAACGGAATCCTCGTAGTAAATCTAAAGGTAGATCGAAGTCTTCAAACAGAGGTAAAACTTGTAACTTTTGCAAGAAGAAAGGGCACATTAAATCTGAGTGCTATAAGCTACAGAATAAGATCAAAAGGGAGGCTGCGAGTCAAAATGGAAAACAACTAGAAAATTCTGGTAAAGCTGATGTTGTAGAAGATTACAGCGATGGTGAACTTCTAGTCGCTTCTGTCAACAATTCCAAAGCGAGCGAGGAGTGGATCCTTGATTCGGGTTGCACCTTCCACATGAGTCCCAATCGGGATTGGTTTACAACTTACTAAACAGTGTCTGAAGGTATTGTGTTGATGGGAAATAATGCTTCATGTAGAATTGCAGGTGTTGGAACAATTAGAGTTAAAATGTTTGATGGAGTTGTCAGAACACTCAGTGACGTACGACATGTTCCAGAATTAAAGAGAAATTTAATTTCATTGAGTACTCTTGATTCAAAAGGGTACAAATACATAGCTGAAAGTGGGGTTTTGAAAATTTCCAAAGGTTCCCTCATTGTGATGAAAGGGCAGAGAAAGACTGCCAAGTTATATGTTTTGCAGGGTTCTACTGTTGCTGGTGAGTAGCTGTGTCATCCTCTTCCTTGTCAGATGATGATATTACTAAACTTTGGCATATGCGCCTAGGGCATATAAGTGAGAATGGCATGGCAGAATTGAGCAAAAGAGGACTTCTTGATGGGCAAGGAATTTGCAAACTGAAGTTCTGTGAACACTACATTTTTGGGAAACAAAAGAGAGTTCGATTCACCAGAGGAATCCATAACACGAAGGGAACATTAGAGTATATACATTCTGATCTATGGGGGCCATCCAGAGTGCCTTCGAGAGGTGGAACTAATTATATGCTGACTTTTATTAATGATTTTTCCAGAAAAGTGTGGGCGTTCTTCCTGAAGCAGAAAAGCGATGTGTTTTCCGCATTTAAGTATTTGAAAACCATGATTGAAAAATAGACGGGAAAGAAGATAAAATATCTCCGCACAGACAATGGCTTAGAGTTCTGTTCTGATGAAATTAATAAACTGTGCCAGTCAGAAGGGATCATGAGACACTTGACAGTTCGTCATACTCCACAGCAAAACGGCGTTGCAGAACGAATGAACAGAACAATCATGGAGAAGGTTCGATGTATGTTGTCAAATGCCAACTTATCAAAGTCATTTTGGGCAGAAGCAGCCTCTACTGCATGTTTTTTGATCAATCGATCTCCATCCGTTGCCATTGAGAAAAAGACTCCACAAGAGGTATGGTCTGGTAATCCTGCAGACTATTCTGATTTAAAGATCTTTGGTTGTCCTGTGTATGCTCATGTTGATAATGGAAAATTGGAACCAAGATCTATTAAATGTGTTTTTCTTGGTTATAAAGCTGGTGTAAAAGGGTATAAGTTATGGTGTCCTGAAAATAGAAAAGTTGTGATTAGCAGAGATGTTGTTTTTGATGAAACTGCTATGCTATCTAACTTATCTCTTAAAGACTCTTCCAATAAAGAAAATCAAAAGCAGGTGGAGCATCAGATTGATCTAGAATCTACAACAGAGTCAACTACTAAAGGCAGTACAAAAATTCAAAATAGAGTTGCTTCTTCACCACAATACTCTATCGCCAAAAACAGAACTAGAAGAGAAATTAAACCTCCAAAGAAGTATGCCGAGGCTGATCTAGTTGCTTATGCTTTAAATGTGGCTAAAGATATAGATGCAAATCAAGAGCAATCTAATTATTCTAAGGCGGTTAGTTGTGAAGACTCAGAAAAGTGGATGTTTGCTATGCAAGAGGAGATGGAATCACTACACAAAAATCAAACATGGGATCTTGTGAAACTTTCTAAAGGTAAAAAGGTTGTTCGTTGTAAATGGGTGTTTAAAAAGAAAGAGGGGACTCCAAGAGTTGAACAACCCAAATATAAAGCAAGGCTTGTTGCAAAGGGTTACAGTCAAATTCCAGGAGTGGACTTCACAGATGTGTTCTCTCCAGTTGTGAAGCATAGTTCGATTCGAGCTTTGCTTGGTATTGTGGCCATGCATGATTTGGAGCTTGAGCAGTTAGATGTAAAAACTACATTTTTGCATGGAGAACTTGAGAAGGATATTTACATGTAACAACCAGAGGGTTTTACAGTTTCAGAAAAAGAGGACTATGTTTGCTTACTGAAAAAGTCCCTTTACGGTTTGAAACAGTCACCAAGACAGTGGTATAAGAGGTTTGATTCCTTTATGACTTCTCATGATTTTAAAAGAAGTAGCTTTGACAGTTGTGTTTACTTTAAGAAAAACAGTGATGGTTCTTTTGTGTATCTACTCCTTTATGTTGATGACATGTTGATAGCAGCAAAACATAAAGGAGAGATAAGAAAGGTCAAAGCCCAACTAAGTAAAGAATTTGAGATGAAAGACTTGGGACCAGCAAAGAAGATACTTGGTATGGAGATTCTCAGGGATAGAAAAGCAAGTAAATTGTATCTAAGTCAGAAAGGGTACATTGAGAAAGTTCTTTCCATATTCAATATGTAGAATGCTAAGCCTGTTAGTACTCCTTTAGCAGCCCATTTCAGAATTTCATCGGCTTTGTCTCCACAATCAGATGATGAGATTGAGTACATGTTACATGTTCCATACTCTAGTGCAGTGGGATCTCTCATGTATGCCATGGTTTGTTCATGTCCAGATTTATCATATGCAGTTAGTGCAGTTAGCAGATACATGGCGAATCCTGGTAAAGAACATTGGAAAGCAGTTCAGTGGGTTTTAAGATACTTACGAGTTACTACCGATGTTTACTTACAGTTTGGAAGAACAAGAGATGGAGTCATTGGGTATGTTGATGCTAATTTTACTGGGGACCTCGATAGAAGAAGATCTCTCACCGGTTATGTTTTTACAATCGGAGGTTGTGCAATCAGTTGGAAAGCCACTTTGCAAACTACAGTCGCTTTGTCTACCACTGAAGCTGAGTACATGGCGATTACTGAGGCTTGTAAAGAAGCTATATGGTTGAAGGGACTCTTTAGTGAAATCAATGAAGACCTTCAAATCAATACAGTATTTTGTGACAGTCAGAGTGCCATCTTCCTTACAAAAGATCAAATGTTTCATGAGAGAACAAAACACATTGATGTTCGGTATCATTTTGTTCGTGATATTATTGCTCGTGGTGATATTGTTGTGAGCAAAATTAGTACTCATGAAAATCCTGCAGATATGATGACTAAGTCACTTCCTATAACCAAGTTTGAGTATTGCTTAGACTTGGTTGGTGTTCATTGTTGCAAATAAACCCTTAAGGGGTTTTATGGAAGAGGTGGAGAAACTTGTTCGTTGAGAGTTCGCGATGAAGAACTTGTTCATTAAGAATTCGTGTCAAGGTGGAGATTGTTAGAATTAAGTGACCCAAATCCTTATTTAAATAAAATACCGTGGTAAAATAAAATAAAAGTAAAATCCCTATAGAATTATACTTCTTTTATTTTATTTTAGAATAAGGTTTCTAAACCTTATTAAACTTCATCTATTTGATATTATTTGAATAAGGAGTTTCACTCCTATTAGAATAAGGTTTACAAGCCTATAAATAGGCATAGTCTACTCCTCTTGTAATCAAGTTTTTGACATAGTGAATTTTCTTCTCCTCTGCCCGTGGTTTTTTTCCCGAAAGGGTTTCCACGTAAAATCTGTGTGTTCTTTATTTTTCTATTTTTATTTTTCTTTGCGATATATTGTCATTACCGACATTATATTTTTCACATACATAAATTAAATAAGTTACATAATACACAAAGACAAAAACTTACATAACTTACATAATATCTTACATAATAACTTACATAATAGTACATACCCTACATAAATTAAATAAGTTACATAATACACAAAAACAAAAACTTACATAACTTACATAATATCCTACATAATAACTTACATAATAATACATACTTACATAAATTAAATAAGTTACATAATACACAAAAACAAAAACTTACATAACTTACATAATACATAACTTACATAACCTACTTAATACATAACTTACATAACTTACATAATACACAACTTACATAACTTACATAATACACAACTTACATAACTTACATAATACATAATTTACATAACTTACATAAGACATAGCTTACATAAGTTTCATAATACACAACTTACACAACTTACACAACTTACATAACTTACATAACTTACATAATACATAACTTATTCCTAAATCCTAAACCCGTGCAATTTATTGTCAATGTCAGACTTCAAGAATTAAGAAATGGACCATTCTTGGATGAATTTGTCAAGGGTAAGCGACGGTTATCGAAATGGAGTACAGACTTTTCTAAATTTTGCATTTCAATATGCAAGCCAAGAGAACATGATTCTTTGCCCGTGTAAGAAGTGTGTCAACATAAACTGACATTATCGTGAAGTAGTATATGAGCATCTAATTGTTGATGGGTTTGTTCGAGGTTATAAACAATGGCTTTTTCATGGAGAATGCCCGCCTAGTACTTCCTCTTCAAGGATAGATGTATCTTATGATGGTAATGCTTACCATCAGTCTGTTAGAGGGGATGACATGGAAGGGATGTTGCGGGATGCATTTAATATGCACAATTATGGTTTGCAGTCATTCCCAGCAGACTTTGTGGCATCTGATGATTGTAATATTGGTGGAAATGCTTTTACTGAACTGGGAAGTAGTGTACGTCATGAAGAGCCAAATGGAGAAGCGGCGAAGTTCTACGCGCTACTTAATGACATGAACGAAGAACTGTATGAGGGATCAAAATTTTCAAAAATGTCCTTCTGTGTTCGTCTTTTTCAGTTAAAATGTTTGGGAGGGTGGACCGGAAACTCGTTGACAATGCTGTTAGAGTTTTTGAGAGAAATGCTTTCATTTGCAACTTCCGCCGTCATAATGTATTGCATAAATATTTTTATCATTTTAACTTTTAACATTTTTGTAAAGAAAAGAATGAATTCACTTTTATTTATTTATATTAATATTATTTTATTCGTTTAATTTGAAATATTATATAAATTTATTGCTTTTTCCTGGTTTAGATCTGGTTGCTTTTGATTTGTTGTTACAAGAGGGCTGAAAAAATAAAAAATTTTATTTTACAGAAATCCCAAAATTAGTGGCATTTTTTACAAAAGCGCCGCTAAAAGTCATGTTCTATACCGGCGTTTGTGAAAAAAACGCCGCTAAAGAACATGATCTTTAGCGGCGTTTTTATTTAAGCGCCGCTAAAGAACATGATCTTTAGCGGCGTTTTTATTAAAGCGCCGCTAAAGAACACGATCTTTAGTGGCGTTTTTATTTAAGCGCCGCTAAAGAACATGATCTTTAGCGGCGTCTTTTTTTCAAGCGCCGCTATAGAACATGACCTTTAGCGGCGTTTTTTTCTGTAAACGCTGCAAACGTTAGCGACGTTGTCCTTAGCGGCAATTTTTGCGGCGCTTGTGGAAGCGCCGCAAAGACCTTTAGTGGCGCTAAAAAGCGCCGCTAAAGACCTAAAAAAAGGCCGCTAAAAGCCTGTTCAGGTGTAGTGATTTTGAGTTCAAATTGTTTTGGGTTAGGGTCTTTTTGAATTCAGAATATTTTATGTTCAAGCCATCAACTTTGACATTGGTATTTTTGTGTTCAAGTCATTTACGGTTTAGATTATTTTATTATTTTTCTCTAAATTATATTTTTGAGTCTTTAGGTTGAATTTAATAATTAATTAATTAACTAAAGTAAATTAATTGACTAAGATTTATTTAAAATTAATCGTAATTAATAGAATAAATAATAATTATTGTTAAAAATAAATATATAAGATTATAGTTTTAATTTAAAAATGAATACCTAGATGAAGCTTTGGCAATTAATACTAAGAAACAAACTTTGAAAACTTTTGAGCCCAAATGTATTATGTTTTGATTGTTTGAGTTAATAGATTAACAATTTAACCTAGTAATAATAGTATATAATTATAGATTTTAAATGGTAAGATAGTAAAATTTATACATAATGATAGGAGAACAAATATAAGAAAAAGCTATTTATACATAGCGAAAGTAATGAACTTTTATCGCAATTCAAAATGGTATATATATAAGTTATAATATTAAAACAATTTAATACCAATAAATGTGAATGATAAGACACATTGCATTCTATGTAGTAGTTTTGAATCTTGGAGATAACATTGTTGAGAGAAATAACCATAAACTCCGAATATGGACCACAAAACGGACATAGAGAATACCAAAAACTATATAAAAAAAATTTAATAATTAAGATTATAGATATTATTTTTACTTTTACTGAAATTATCTTTTTTTAACAAATAATTAAAAAATTAAATTAAATTTGGATAATTTCATATTTGATTTGTTTTGAGTTCGGATTAATTTAAGTTTAGATCATATTTTATTTAAATCATTTTTAGTCTCAAGTTGAGAAAATCTTATTAATTTTTTATTATAAAATTAAATTGAATTGGATAAAAATTGATTGGTATAATTTTCATTCAGAATATATATTTCTATACTGAGATATCATCAAGGATGATAATATTAACGCAAATTCAATGGCTGACTATATTATATATCAAAGATTTAGTTTAACATATGTTTAGTAAATTTAGTGAAGCATGCATGCAATGCGAGGTGCGTGTAAAATTGAAATATACAGATAGGGAGATAGCTAGCTGTAAGCAACAAATTGTATGTCAAAGGGACCAAGGGTTCCACGAATTTAGGTAGATGTTTGGTCAATTCTTAGCATCTTCACAACTGACAGCTAAAATCGTTGAAGGATTATAGATTAATCCCCCTTCCGTATGGAATGAGCGAAACCATTGAAGCAGCCTGCACTCTTTAATTAATTATATTCGGTAATATTAGTGTGGAGCACGAGACAACACATGTGGGATTTTTAGTTTTTATTTATTTATACTTTCATATATTTTATCTAGTTTAACGTGGTCGGGTTTGAAGTTTCAACTTTTCATGTTTTGAGTTTTGAGCTTTAATTATTTTTTATATAATATAGCAAATATAATAATTGATTTACTAAAATGTTAATGTAGATATTTTTCACAAACTGAAATGAGAGCAAAAGGGAAGCTTTGATAAATAATGATAATGGGAATGTGTAGTCAAAACAACGTGACAATGAAACATTAATACACCTCAAATTAAAATCAAAATGAATGAAACCAAATCACATTCATGAAAACATGCATGCTCTCCTATCCTCTTCACCTTTCAAACCTTTTCCCTTCAAAGTTCCCAAGTTCTTTCATCAATGGCCGACCAACTGTCTAGGGTTAGTAATTCCCACATTAAATATTCTTTTACATATGATAACGTGTCCCATCCATAGATAGACAAAGGAATTGGATTTTTATTTTCTTTTATTGGGAAGGTGAGGTGCAGGAATCCAGACCACATCCCACCCTCTATAAGAAGCCTTTATCATTTCCTCTCATTTCCAACAACATTTTCATCTTTTTTGCTTTCTATTGTGCCACTCCAAAAGATATCAAAGAGTAAAACAAAGGAGAGACTTCAACATGAAGATCAGCTTAAGCAGTAGTTCTAGTGGTGCAGCAGCCATGGGAGAGTCCAAGAGGAAGGTTTCATGCAGAAAGCTAGGAGGGTATCTCAGACAACAAAAAGGCAGGCTATACATTATCAGAAGATGTGTGGTTATGCTCCTTTGCTGGCATGACTAACAAGTATTTGCTGCAAACTTGGGACTCAAGGATTAATGTCATGTGTCTAAGCATTTTTGCAGCAAATTTAAGCTTCTTGTTTTCCGATTGTAAATATAGCAGAAGAGAATCATATGTAGCTTAGGGCTTTAGTGAGGTTCTCCTAGCTTTTAGCTGCTTTTTAGACTACAAAGTTTCCTTTGTTAAATCAGATAAAACCTAAACTTCTCCATATTTACATTATATATAAAAAGTTTCCATATATTTTATGTATAGTGTTGTTTTCTTTTCTGTTTTCCTTTTTGTCTAAGCTAATATGAAGTTTATGTGTAAGTTTTGTTAAGTCATACGCATAGCTTTACTGAACTGCAAGTTTCAAAGTATTGATCAAATGATGGCTGTTTAGGAAAAAAACCAGAGAATGAAATAAGAAAAATAAAATTAGGTTAAGAAAGTAAGAAGGTTTTTAGGTATTAATACGGTAACCTTAACCATTTCGATCAGACAGTGAAAATGGTTTTAATAGAAGAATTCTTTATATATTTGAACAATGAAAACACTGATCTTTTTAATGAATACGTATCATTTTATTAAGCACACTTTTTATGAACAAGCTTAATATTTCATCAATGATTTTTTCATTACCTACATGTTGGAAGTGACTTGATCGCTTCCGATAATCATACTAATCAATTATGGTATGGTTTTTCCTTACCAAGTTATTTTGAGCTAATTGAACCAAGTCCATGGTAAAGAATGGGTTTGCATACATGATTTTAACTATAATATATATCCTTTTGTTTATGAGAATCTCCCATATCCAGATACCACATTGGGTTTTGTCTAAGTTCAGACAAGTTAAATTAGACCTCAAAACAGAGGACAAAGTACTATTTCTCCATTCATAATACTTGAAATCAAAATCTGAGTGAAAAAGTATCGAGTTTCTCACCACTCAACCCAACAAGCATAAGTAACTATAAAAGTTCATACATCAAAGCGATGCGTCTAATTTTGTCTTGATCATTGTGACTGTCAATTGACAATGCTTAAAGGCTATACTTGTGCTTCTTAATGTAATTTACTACTATTTATTGTTTAAGTGTGGTCTTAATTTGTCTTGATTTGTATGATGTAATGTTTAAAATTCTTGTCAAATGCTCATTTGACATACACACGACTCTATCTCTATCTCGATATTGTATATAAAAAAGGCATGATCCAAACTATAAATATGTATATGAATTTCATGAGACAATCAAATGCTTTAGAGGAAATTTGGTGAGACTTTAAAAAGATTTTATACATAGAATTTGGTGGAGACTTACCTATGAATGAGTATTAGAATGACCCTTAGGTAATCTAGGTGACTCGAACTAAGGACATCTATATGCCAAGGAAAATTATTGGATGCTCTTAGGTGCCATGTCAGCATTTGCATATTCAGGAATACCAACAATAAAAACAATTGAAAAAGGAATATTAATGTTCTCTTCTCTTCATTTCAGAATAAGGTTTGGACAACAAATCAATAGTTGGAAGAAGTAGAAGTGGACTTCTTTCCTAAACATTTAGACCAAATTCAAATTATGAAGTTGGCATTGTTAAGAGATCGTACTTGAATACCACCCCTGGCTTGAACAAGAATAAGATTGTAAAATGAATGAGGACACATGTGATTATACCATAATAAAAAAAGGTTGCAAAAAGACTAAAAGACATGAATTTTTTTTATATTTTAAAAAGTTTCATGCAACCCAATGCTTGTCAGATTGATTAGTAAAGAACTCAATATCCCTTAAGTAAGACATCTGGGATTCAAGTTTTGGGTGGAGAAAACAATATTGAAAATTTTTTGTTTTCCTTTTAAGAGTCCAACACGACGCGACTTTAAATTTCGTTAGGACCCAAGAAAAAAGTTCTGTCCAAGATGAGAAAATATTTTTTAAAGAAAAATAGGAGAGAACAATTATATATACTAGATTATTGTACACTCACATATGTAACAAATATATTTTAAAAAATTGATATAAAAAACAAATGAGACATTGGTTAAAATGGTAAAATTATGATATTGAAGATTATAATGCTTTTGGTTCAAATCGTATCATATTTTTATTCTTAAAAAATAATAGTAATTAGTTGATTGAACCTTAGCTTAGTTGGTTTTATAATTATTGTTGCAATCAAGAAGACATGTGTTCGAGCGTGTTTGAGTGTATTATTTTTATTTAAAAGTTGAGGAAAGGTTATGAGTAGAAGTAGGCATTGTATCTATCTATCTTTTTTTTTTTGCCAGATTGTATCCATCTGTAACACCCCTAACCCATCTCTATTACTGAATTAGGGTTAAAGAGTGTTACCGAGCAAAACAGAACTTTTGACTTTATTTCAAAATAGTTAAACAAATAAATCACAAACATATGGTAAAAAAATCGATTTATGATATAAATACACTTATGGGCCTTAAATCGAGCTTTAAAATTTAAGAACAATCTAGGATCAAATTGAAACAAATTAGAAAATTAAAAAAAACACTTCAAAATTTGCAAAATAGGGGGTCACAGGGCTGTGTGACATAGCCCAGACCGTGTGAACATTTGAAGTAGGACACACGGCCTTGTCCCAGCCCAGGAGTCCGTGTAACACCCCTAACCTGTATTCGTCACCGGAATAGGGTTACAGAGTATTACCGTATAAACGTAACATAAAAACATGCATTTCATACCTCAATATAAACATGGTATAAATAGTTCATACACATGCATATTGTCCCTTAATCGAGCGCTCTGGGCCCTAGAAATATGTTAGAAACAATTCGAGACTAAATTAGTGATACGAGCTCAGTTATAGATGTCTCGAGTTGTATGTGATGCCCAATCGTGAATTCGAGTAAGATGTTGCTTGTCCGAGTTTGGTTCAAAATTTTTAGTAAAATAGTTGCTGTAGCAAATGAAAAAGGGTTTTTAGTGAAAGGTGCAAGATAGATAATGGAATGGATAGATGGAATCGGCTAAGGCTAAAGAAAGAACCAACAATAAAAGGGGAATTGTTGACCCGAATCTTAACAAGGCACTTAGGTGAGTTTTGGTTCGGAAATGGATAGTTAAACCTTGACCCTCTACCAAGAATGATAGGAACCAGAGGTGTTTGAACGCCACACCAGCAAGGTGATAAGTTCGGTTAACAAGGAAAAGAATTGACGCCACAATAAAGCTTGATAAGTCGATTCAATCCCGTAAAAGAACAAGGAGAATTGGATAATCTCACAAGTGTAAAATTTAGCATAAATTCGACAAAAAGTGTCTCCAACATTCTGATTACAACATATTTATAGTAAAAGAAAAACCTAGCTGAATGGTCACTAATAACCAGCTTAAATGAGCTAATTAATAAGCTGAAATATCTTAATAACTAAGCTCAATCCTTTTGAAATGTTCTAGGCCTTGGAAACGGTAATGGGCAGCAGCTTAAAGTCTCAATTCAGCTGAATAAATGAGCTGATTTCTTAGGCTGGAAGAGTTCAACGTTTTGAACAGCCAATGACTTCAATTCTCTCCATTAAATCAGCCTTGAGAAGCCTAATGAATAGCAGCAGCATTTAGTGGCATCTTGGGCACACAAACAGCCCTTGGGTGTGAACTTGTGGATGCAATCGGTCACAGGTGTGAAAGGGTGTTCTTGAACAGCCACTGAGTGTGGAAAGGATATGTGAGCTGAATGGTCAGGTGTGGACACTCCTTTGTCCTTTGCTATGCACGAACAGACTATATGGGAATAGGAATGAGCTGCCAAATTAATTGATGTATTATGCTCCCTTTAATGCCGTCCATGCACCAAGCTGATTCCAGCTGAATGTACACCTAAAAACAACCATTAAAATTCGGTCAAGACACCTTTAATGAGCTTAATTAAGTTGTCTTAGCTTAGGACACTTTAAATAGCTGTTAAGACTAAAACAAATTAAATGGGCTAAAGACAACTTAAATTGCTGTAGTAATTTAGACAAATTAAATGACTTAGACCTATTAATGCCAAAACTACTTAGACAAATTAAATGGCTTAAAAACACATTTAACACTTAACTAAATTAATTAAATACTTAAACTAAACTAACTGAAATTTATTTAAGCAGCTAAGTTCTATTCCAGCAACTAAAATGCATGAAGTTAAATAAACTCAAAATGAGCAAACGGGCTCATCAAGCTGGAAACGAGCTAAATTGAGCTCAATGAGCTAGAATTGAACTAATTCAACGTTCAAAGGAGTGCTAACAACACTTAGGGAGCTGGACCAAAGGCGTTTCTGGGGCGTGATCGTATCATTCCCTCCCTCTTTAAAGCGATTTGTCCTCAGATCGGGCCACTTGCTTGAGAAAAATTTTTCGAGATCACAAGCCCTTTTGTTCATGATCCGGACAGTATTGTTTCTAAAACTCCAGGAACCACAAATGGTTTGAAAAGAAAACGAGTTATTTCCATGCCATCCCTCTTTAGGAGGAAACCATTCCAAAGAGTCACCTACACGAGAATGGAACGAATTAGTGACACTAAAATTTATTAACACAAATGAACTTTTCGGAGTCTTATTCAAAATTAGAATGCATAATCCAATGCCGAGATCAAAAACTTGAGCTGGCATTACCTTTTCATAATGATTTAGAAATTGAACCTTTTCATAATGATTTAGAAATGGTTCTCCATACTCGGCAATAGAGAATGCATAATAATCAAATCAAAATTATAATCAAAATGTATCAAGGAGTCCTCCAAATGTTCATGTAATCTAAGTTTCACTCGATCAATTTTACTTAAACATGCAGAATTTATATAACAAGGCAGATTTGAGACACCATATTCAAATTCAAATGCACTAACCATTTTACATGCCATCGTCTTGTCACATATTCGGATCAAAAGAAAATTAAACAAGTATGCCTTCAAACATTTATATGTCTCAAATTTGTTAAACAACAATATACAACATCCTTCAAAATCAAAGATTTGATTTTGTCTTAACAAGCCAACAAAATTCACATGTCTCGTTTTCAGACTTAATGACAAAGCATCATACAAGCAAAGATTGTTTACAGGTTCATTCAAACAAAATTTACGATGCTTACTTTCTCTCAAAGGTGAACCAAAATAGCGAACTCCAGGGTTGAACACACGATATTGTTCACTCATTCCAAAATGCAGCACGAATTTCTTAATCACCAAACACAAGTGAAACAAAGAGAATTTGAGGATGCACATATTCAAACAATCATACATCATAAATCTCATTCGAACAGACTTGCTCAGACATGGAGAATTTAAGCAACAAATCAGAAAATTCAAATTATCACCACACACAAGCAGACTAGATGTTTCACATGCCAACTTTTTATCACAAAAGACCAAATTTTGTTCGGGCTAATCTAATCCTACTTTAGGAACAATCTTGCCAATATCATGCTCCTTAGCAGAAAAACGCTTCGTATCACTATGTAAAATAAAATCATCATCATTCAAAATATGGCAATCAACCAAAACATGGTGAGGAGTTCTTTCAAAAACTAAGTTTTCGGCAATCTCATCAATATCATTCAAGTGGGATTGTAGAGACTCGCATAACAAAAAACCCTTACCTTGTTTATCTTTAAGCAATGGATGCATAATTTCACCTTCAACCTTACCTTTCGTGATCAATTGAAATCGTCTCTCATCAGGAAGGTATTGAAGCTGAAATTTGTCAAGGGGATCTTTAGAAACCCGAGAAGAAGAAGTAATACGAAGGCAACTTGCATATGGGTTAGCAATAACACTCCTTGCTTTATTTTGTCCACTTACATCTTTCTCACTCGTTTCTTCAAGCTCTCTTTCTTTTTCCATAGAAAACTCAAGTACTCTCATTTCTTTTTCAATGACACTCGTTTCTTGCATACTTTCTTTTCTTTCTTCAGTCTCACTCTCTTTTCCAATTTCTTTCGCTTTTTCTTCTTTTGCAATTTCTTTTTCAATCTCTTTTTCACTTTCATTTTTCTCTTCTTGTCTTTCTTTTATCTCACATATTTTAGAACTGAATTTTTCAATTTGATTTGGTCCTCATGGACTTGTTCTGGTGTGAGCGGCGCTAAGGTGATTTTCCTTCCTTGATGCTTGAAGGTATACCTATTGGCACGACCATCATGAGTGACCTTTCGATCCAATTGCCATGGCCCTCGCAGCAATAAATGGCAGGTATGAATAGGCACCACGTCGCAAATAACTTTGTCTTGATACTTACCGATAGAAAAGGCGATGCGCACTTGTTGCGTGACCTTAAATTTGCCTTCAAAGCCAAGCCCTTGCAGTTGATAAGGTCGTGGATGCTTGGTAGTGGTCAAGCCAGGTTTTTCAACCATTCGAATACTAGCCACGTTTGAGCTACTCTCTTCATCGATAACGGTGCAACACACATTACCGTGAAGACGGCATCGAGTATGAAACAGATTTTCACGTTGCGGTTCATTCTCCAAATTTTGAATGATTAAACTCCTTTTGATGTCAATGATATCATGTGTCAAATCTTCTTTATCTTCGACGTCTTGTGGCAATTCAAACTTAGAAATTTCTTGAAACATGGTTCAACAAAATGTTAGAAAAAATAAATTAGAAAGAAAAATAATCCTTACCACAAAAAAAATTCTCACAAGTTCTCTCGTAAAGAAAATAATAGATGGCACACCACTCGTGTTTCACTCCAACTATTTGCTTTTTTTTTCTTCACTCTATTTCTCTCACCAATCTCTTGCCTTTTACCACTCAAACTGCCTCTCTAAGTTCTTTATGGGGACTATTTGGACCTAACAGCAATCAAAGATAGTTGATGGTGTTGGGTAGGTTGATCTCGATTTAAGGTAGGCTAGGACAAATAGAGGCTAGTGTTAGGTGTGGCTGAAAAGTAAAGAATCAATAGACTAATTTTGGACAGCAAACAAAACTCTTGCAATGTCAGAAACAAGTAACTTCATCACCTTCTTTTTTTTTTTTGAATTTTTTTAACTACTAAATGCTAAATACAAAAGGAAAATTTGAACACAAAATAAACTTTTTTTTCAAATTTCTTTTTTTCAATTTTTTTACAATCTCGTAATACCGAAGACGATGATTCTTACTCCAATTTAGCTAGCTCTGATACCAAATGATATGAGCTCGGTTATGGATGTCTTGAGTCGTATGTGATGCCCAATCGTGAATTCGGGTAAGAAGTTGCTTGTCCGAGTTTGGTTCAAAATTTTTAGTAAAATAGTTGCTGTAGCAAATGAAAAAGGGGCTTTAGTGAAAGGTGCAAGATAGGTAATGAAATGGATAGATGGAATCGGCTAAGGCCAAAGAAAGAACCAACAATAAAAGGGGAATTGTTGACCCGAATCTTAACAAGGCACTTAGGTGAGTTTTGGTTCAGAAATGGATAGTTAAACCTTGACCCTCTACCAAGAATGATAGGAACTAGAAGTGTTTGAACGCCACACCAGCAAGGTGATAAGTTCGGTTAACAAGGAAAAGAGTTGACGCCACAAGAAAGCTTGATAAGTCGATTCAGTCCCGTAAAAGAACAAGGAGAATTGGATAATCTCACAAGTCTAAAATTTAGCATAAATTAGACAAAAAGTGTCTCCAACATTCTAATTACAACATATTTATAGTAAAAGAGAAGCCTAGCTGAATGGTCACTAATAACCAGCTTAAATGAGCTAATTAATAAGCTAAAATATCTTAATAACTAAGCTCAATCCTTTTGAAATGTTTTAGGCCTTGGAAACGGTAATGGGCAGCAGCTTAAAGTCTCAATTCAGCTGAATAAATGAGCTAATTTCTTAGGCTGGAAGAGTTCAACGTTTTGAACAGCCAATGACTTTAATTCTCTCCATTAAATCAGCCTTGAAAAGCCTAATGAACAACAATAGCATTTAGTGGCATCTTGGGCACACAAACAGCCCTTGGGTGTGAACTTGTGGATGCAATCGGTCACAAGTGTGAAAGGGTGTTCTTGAACAGCCACCAAGTGTGAAAAGGATATGTGAGCTGAATGGTCAGGTGTGGACACTCCATTGTCCTTTGCTATGCACGAACAGCCCCTTTGGGAAGAAGAATGAGCTGCCAAATTAATTGATGTATTATGCTCCCTTTAATGCCGTCCATGCACCAAGCTGATTCCAGCTGAATGTACACCTAAAACCAACCATTAAAATTCGGTCAAGACACCTTTAATGAGCTTAATTAAGTTGTCTTAGCTGAGGACACTTTAAATAGCTGTTAAGACTAAAACAAATTAAATGGGCTAAAGACAACTTAAATTGCTGTAGTAATTTAGACAAATTAAATGACTTAGACCTATTAATGCCAAAACTACTTAGACAAATTAAATGGCTTAAAAACACATTTAACACTTAACTAAATTAATTAAATACTTAAACTAAACTAACTAAAATTTATTTAAGCAGCTAAGTTCTATTCTAGCAACTAAAACGCATAAAGTTAAAATAAACTCAAAATGAGCAAACGGGCTCATTAAGCTGGAAACGAGCTAAATTGAGCTCAACGAGCTGGAATTGAACTAATTCAACGTTCAAAGGATTGCTAACAACACTTAGGGAGCTATACCAATGGCGTTTCTAGGGCGTGATCGTATCAATTAGAAACATTTGGAACATTTAAGAAAAAGTTGGAAAAATTGAACTGCAGGGGTCACACGGCTGAGACACACACTCGTGTGACATTGTAAAAGGGACACACGACCGTGTTCTAGCCCATGTCCATGCCCGTGTAACTTTCGAAGTTTGGTCATACGGCCAAGTCACATGCCCGTGTGCCAGGTCATGTGCTAGGCCGTATAACTGCCGGACTTGCATGCCTTAACACCTATGGGGGACACACGACAGTGTCGCATGGCTGTGTGTCATACATGGTTAAGTCACATACTCGTGTCTCAGGCCGTGTGTACATGAAATTGGCCAAAATCAAGCCATTTCTATCACTATTTCAAACTTGTACCCAAACACCATTTGTGCCCAAATTTAAAGCACCAAAACCTTACCAAAACTTGCATAAAATAATCAATTCAATAGGCCATTATCATACAACCAAAATGCCATACAAGGCACCTCAATTACAATCAACCAAACATACCTAAACATGTACACTTATCATATCTCAACCATACTTATAAAATTCAATACCACTTCCAAACATACCATAGTCATGACCATTAGAACTTCCTTTAAAACATACCATTTGATCACTCAAGCATGCATCATAACTTAGCTACATTAACACATACCATCAAGGCATCAAAAGTACCAAAAGTACATCAACCAAAATAACATATACATGCCAAACTTATCAACTGACATTCAAACACAAGTCCACCTATACATGCCATTATAACCTTGGCCAAAACATCAATAATTTCTGATGTAATTGCTGGATAGTGTGATAGACTTCCGACGAGCTTCCAAAACGATCAAGCTTTCGAATAACTATAAAACATAAGAAAGAAAACTACGTAAGTATATAATGCTGAGTAAGTTCATAAAACATGAACATAACTTACCATTTCAATGCATAACATTAGGATTAAACATGAAATAATCCAACCATAAGCTTGGCACAAGCCTAAGAACCATCAACAACACATATTAGTACATTAACTCATAATTCACTTGAATTAACATAAGGTAAGTCATTATACATGAACAACTTCATTTGAAACCATCATTTTCATGAACATAGGTATACTTTCATTGAACATTTCCTTTTTAATCCTTTTCATATATTCATGTCAAAGTTCATTTGAACATTTACCGCTCTTTACCTTTTCATGCTAGTTGAACCATTTAGAATAACATTGAATACGTGGGAAAGCTCACACGAAGTGTGCTAAACATATAATCGTAACATTTCTTTTTCCTTTACATCGTTGTTCACACGAGTTGTGAAATGGGTCTGCCCACACAAGCTGTAGGTTGGAATGTAAGCTACACAATACTGCTCACACAAGCTGTAGAGTATCCGCAACAAATGCAGGACCTCAGGCATTGGTATGACATTTTAGGCCAACACCCGAAACATGGTAACCCTAATGACATGTCATTTGTATCCTACGTATTCCTAAGGTTCAAAGGGACACGATAATCATTATAACATTTTTGGATTTCCACCATTTAATTTCATGGAAAATAATACATGAATATATAGATCAATTTAACATTAAAACGTTATTTAATCATAGGAAGCTACCTCGATGACAAAGACGTAGAAATGAGATCAACTAATTCGAGGCTTTAGTTTTTCTTTGATCTAGATCCGTACGAGGTCTATCTTGATCTAAATAAGCAAATTCAATCCACTTCATATTTACATTAGTCAATTTAGTCCAAAATTCATATTTTTGCAAAATTCAAAATTTCCCCTAATATTTTAACTTCTTTACGATTTAGTCCTTAAGCTCACAAATTGAAATTTAAGTAATTTCATCCATATTTCATGATAGCTGAAGTCACTAGGGACTTATATGAACCCATACAAATCAGCATTTTCACAATTTTACCATGAAATTTTACTACTTTTATAAATAAGTCCCTAAATGACAATTTCATCAAAAATCTCTTTATAAAACTTGTTTATTTAACAACAAGAATTCATATTCTTCCATTAAAATTCAAGAATAATTCAAGAAAATTCATATCAAAACCCTAAATTTTTAACAGTTTTGCAAATTAGTCCCTGGGCTAGCTAGGTTAAGATATAACAATCCTGAAAACATAAAAATCATTAAAAATGAGACAAAATGATACGAACTCACCTTAGTGAAGATTTGAGTCGTCTAGGTTGCCCGATCATTAAAATGAGAAGTATCGTTCGATTTAGAACAAAGGGGTTAAATTTGGATAAGTGTGGTATTTAGTTTCCAAAATAAGTTCAAAATGGCTAGTAAGATATGTGATGGATTCGGCTAAGCAAATAAAGAAAAATAGATAAGATAGAAGGTGGAGACGGATGTTAGAACTCAAGCGTCAAGAACGATTCGATACTATAGCGAGTATCACCCCGGAACTTATATGGACTAAGGGGAAACAAGGAAAAAGGTTGATGGACCTCGACCCCTTACTTAGCAAAGTAGGAACCAAAGGTATATTTAGATGGACGAACACCACACCAGGGTTGGTTATAAGTTTGGAAAGAAACAGAATGATGCCACTAGCAAGCTAGATAAGTCATGCTGAGTCTAAAACGAAATAGGAGAGTTGAAAAACTCACAAAATGTTATAAACATTAATCAAAGGAGAAAAATTCTAAACAACCAGCAAATAACACAATATTTATAGTAAAAATCCTAAGGCTAGCCGAATATTCTTTTAGTAACTAAATGGACATTTGATTTCAACTTTTAATGAGCTGAAAATTCTAGAATAAATTCATAAAGGTTCCATGAAACTTCTCCAGCCTTGAGAACGTCACTGGGTAGCTTCTAAGGTGTCTTCATGCTGCTGGAATTAATTGGAATGAATGGGAGTTGATTAGCCACATAAGTAACCGAATGGGCAGCTTGTGATTCAGCTAAAAGAGCTGAAACTTCCTTGAAGGTTCCTAGCAACTTCATGGAAGTTTCTCCAACATTGGTGATGCGAATGTACAAGTCTTTGATGATTCTAATCAGCTGGAATTAAAGAAAATTAATTAAGGTGCTGAATGGAGCTGAATGAGCATACTGGATTCAATCATAGTGCTTGAATGACTTAATTGTGCTGCTTTGGTTAGTTGAACAGCCTTGTTGATTTTAAAGGTGCCTTGAGTACTCCAATGGCCATCAGATGTGAAAGCTAAATGTAAGCAGCCCCTTGTGTGTGAATGCACAAAACCGAACAGCCATGCCGTGTGAAAACAACTTGCAGCAATGTGAAAAGAATTAAACAACTAAATGGTCAGGTTGGGAAGAAAAATCAGCAGCTTTTTTGCTAAAGGGGTGCTTGGAAAAACTGAATCATCAGCACACCATATTCATACCGTCCATACATGAACCTGAAACAAATAAATTCAGCAAATTAATTCTCTTTTAGACACATTAATTCAGCAACTAAAAACACATTAAAATGATGCATTCAGCTAGGACACATTAAAGCTATTAATAACTAAGACATATTAAACACAAATAAACTAAGACACATTTAAAACCTGCACTTAAAATGTTCAGCTTAAGACACATTAAAATGTTGTAGCTAGACATATCAAAAACATGTATTAAAAATTAAACACATTTAACACTAAATTAGTAAGATAAATTTATTAACACTTATTTATTAAATTAAACTAAACTAACCGAATTAACTAAATGCATTTATTTTATTCCAGAATTACATGCATGAGCTAAAGCATGAAAATATTCCAGTAATGCATAAATTAAAATAAAATAGCATCGAGCTCAATGAGCTAAGATTGAGCTGAATTGAGCTCAAGGAACTGAAATGCTAGTTGAATCAAGATCAATAAGCAAGGATCGAGCTGACCAACTAGAAAAATATTGGAATGCACACTTGGGAAGCTTGGCCAAGGTCGTTCGTAGGGCATGATCATATCATCCCCTCCCTCTTTAAGGCGATTTGTCCTCAAATCGGGCCACTTGCTCAAAAAAAATTTTCACTGTCACAGCCCCCTTGGTTGACGAAGCTGGCAACTTTGCTCCCGATATCTTGAAATTCACACATAGCTTGAACACAAGTCAGGTTATTTCCAGGCCCTCCCTCTTTAGGAGGGATCCATTCCGATGTTCCACCATTTCACAATGGATAAAAAGGCCCATCATTGACGTCAAAACAAAAACATAAAGCGTTCACAATGGATAAAAAGGCCCATCATTGACGTCAAAATAGAAACATAAAGCGTTCGAGAAATATGATTTTGGACAAAAAAAGTCCATGACTCAAATCCTTTGAACAACAATGTAGAACCAAAGCTTTGATTTAGCATTTGCAACTTGTCAGAGTTCAACAACTTCATTTTTAGATTTAAAGTCATAACATCAAGCAAGCACAAATGGTTCACACATCTATTCACACGAAATTCAGAATGCTTGATTGCTTTCAATAATGATAAAAAAATAACAAAGCTTTCGAAAGTTATAGTCTCGAAAATCAAAATCCATTGGTTCAAATCCCTCGGTCAATAATAAAGAATAAAAATCACTGGGATCAAAAACAAATTTTTTGCTTACTATATCACATTGACTTGAATATTTCTTGACTGGCAGCATGGTAGGAACATGAAGCAAACTACAGTTATAAGTATGCAATTCATGTTTGAATCCCTTAAACCAAAATATGGAGCAATTTCCAGAATCAAAAATCAAATTTTTTCTTTGCAAGCCAACGATATTCACATGCTTTGTCTTCACACATAGCGATAAAATTCAAAAAAGATGAGAAAGTTTAACACATTTATTCCAAACAAAATTACAGTACTCACTTTTACTTAGCAACAACATAGGTTCGCATACTCCGGGCTTAAAAATATAGTTTTGGTCACTCGTTCCACAATGCAGAAAGAATTTTGTTTTCACAATGAAATCTCACATGCCAAATAGAGAAGGTTTTGGCATAAACAAATTCAAGCAATCAAACCTCTTAAAATTCTTCCACATACATGAGGATTCCATACGAAACTTTAGAAAGTTCACATTAACATCACATTCAAACAAATTAATCACTTTACATGAAAACTCATTATTAAACAAGATCATATTTTGTATTGGCCGATTTAATCGAACGACATCAATAGATTTTTCAACACAAAACACATCAAGTGAACAACTTTTTATGCTCCCACTTAAAATGAATTTATCAACCAAATCAAGATGAATAACTCTTTCACACCCTAAGTCTTCGGCTTTCTCATTAATACCATTCAAACAAAATTGTTGAGACTTACCTTTAGATGCTTGGGAACTAAGGTTATCGATGTTCTTACCTGTCTCGATCAATCGAAATTGCCTCTCACCGGAAAGGTAATGAAGCTGGAATTTATCGATCGATTCTTCAAAAACCTGAGAAGAAGCAACACGAGGAAATCTCACATGTTGGTTAGTAAGAATGTTCCTTGCTTGTTCACTTCCATCTTTTTCACTTCTTTTTCTAACGCATTTTCAAATCCTCTCTCTTTTTCCATAACACTCGTTTCTTTTGCACTCTCATTTCCTTCTTCAATCTCACTCTCTTTTTTAGTTTTCTTTTCTTCCTCATACTTTTTTTCTTTTTGAATTTCTTGTTCTTTTTCTTTCATTTTTCTTCTCTCAATTCCATTCCATATTCGCTCATTTTCCTTTATTAACAACTCTTGCCTCTCTTTTCTTTTTATTTCTTTTCTCTTTATTTCATTACAAGATGGAGATGTTACAAATGAATCAGAACGGAAAGACTCTTGTTGGGTATGTATGGAATGACGTACATACAAAAAATGATCACCTTTTTGAGATTGAATCTCGGTGGACGAGTACGTTGGTACATACGAAGGATTACTTGTGATTTCTTGTTCGTTACCTTAAAAAGCTTCATACTCGAAACTTACTTTGCGTCGCCTTGAATTCCTCGTTAAATAGGAGTCATGATATGAATCTCTTCTCACAAAACCATTGGATATTTGCCTCCCTACTGATCTTGTTTTCATCCCTCGACTTGAGAAATTCGCTCCCGTTGGAATCGTTCATCCAATTCTTCAATCGTTCTTTAACAGGTTCCAATTTTCTTTGAAGCATTTGACCGACCTCGTGAATAAACTGCTTGATACATTGGGTCGGACAAAACATCGCCATAATCATCAATCCTTTCGGAACTTCTTAACATTTTGTTAAATCACACAACATACCTTACACTCCTCTCTCAAAGAAAATTCACACAATTCAGCTTTTGAACACTCTAATAATCTCACCGAACTCTCGTGCCTTTTACCACTCGATTCTCCTCTCGAAGTTCATAACAGACTCGTTTAGACTTACAAGCTAGTCTAGGGGTCGACTTCAAAAGGTTTCAAGGGTAGTTGACATTTTTGGGTGTTAGGTAGGCTGAAAGAAAGATTATGGTGCTCAGTGTGGCTATTGGTTTGTTTTTGGTAGGAATGAACTTTTGACGATCGAAAGAAACTATGAACACTTTCAAAACACTTTTTTTTGAAATTTCGTTTTTTCTTTTTTTTTTTCTAAAATGCTGAATGTATATAGATTCTTCTTTGTACATGAATTTTTTTATTTCTTTTTCAAAATTTTTTGTTTTTTTCAAAACTTACCCTGTGATGCTTGAACATCCATACTCCTCGATTTTAGCTAGCTCTGATACCAAATGATGCGAACTCGCGTCGGTGAAAATTTGAGTCATCTAGATTGCCCGATCGTTAAAATAAGAAGTATCGTTTGATTTAGAACAAAGGGGTTAAATTCGACTTAGTGTGGTATTTAGTTTCCAAAATAGGTTCAAAATGGCTAAGTAAGATATGTGATGGATTCAGCTAAGCAAATAAAGAAAAATAGATAAGATAAAATGTGGAGACGGAAGCTAGAACTTAAGCGTCAAGAACGATACGATACTATAGTGAGTATCACCCCGGAACTTATATGGCTTAAGGGGAAAGATGGAAAAAGGTTGATGGACCTAGACCCGTTACTTAGCAAATTAGGAACCGAAGGTATATTTAAATGGACGAATGCCATACCAGGGCTGGTGATAAGTTCAAAAAGTAACAAAATGACACCACTAGCAAGCTAGATAAGTCACGCTGAGTCTAAAACAAAATAGGAGAGTTGAAAAACTCACAAAATGTTATAAACATTAATCAAAGGAGTAAAAGTCTAAACAACTAGCTAATAACACAATATTTATAGTAAAAATCCTAAGGCTAGCCAAATAGTATTTTAGTAACTAAATGGACATTTGATTTAAGCTTTTAATGAGCTGAAAATTCCAGAATAAATTCATGAAGGTTCCATGAAACTTCTCCAACCTTGAGAACATCATTGGACAACTTTTAAGGTGTCTTCATCTAGCTAGAATTAATTGGAATGAATGGGAGCTGATTAGCCACATAGGTAACCGAATGGGTAGCTTGTGATTCAACTAAAAGAGCTGAAACTTCCTTGAAGGTTCCTAGCAACTTCCTGGAAGTTTCTCCAGCATTGGTGACACGAATGGACAAGTCTTTGATGATTCTAATCAGCTGGAATTAAACAAAATTAATTGAGGTGCTGAATAGAGCTGAATGAGCCTGCTGGATTCGGTCATAGTGCTTGAATGACTTAATTGTGCTGCTTTGGTTAGCTGAACAGCCTTGTTGATTTTAAAGGTGTCTTGAGTACTCCAATGGCCATCAGGTGTGAAAGCTGAATGTGAGCAGCCCCTTGTGTGTGAATGCACAAAACCGAACAACCATGCCATGTGAAAAGAACCTCCAGCAATGTGAAAAGAATTAAACAGCTAAATGGTTAGCTTGGGAAGAGAAATCAGCAGCTCTTTTGCCAAAGGGGTGCTTGGAAAAACTGAATCATCAGCACACCATATTCATACCGTCCATGCATGTACCTGGAACAAATAAATTCAACAAATAAATTTTCTTTTAGACACATTAATTCAACAACTAAAAACACATTAAAATGATGCATTCAGCTAGGACACATTAAAGCTATTAATAACTAAGACATATTAAACACAAATAAACTAGGACACATTTAAAACCTGCACTTAAAATGTTAAGCTTAAGACACATTAAAATGTTGTAGCTTGACATATTAAAAACATGTATTAAAAATTAAACACATTTAACACTAAATTAATAAGGCAAATTTATTAACACTTATTTATTAACTTAAACTAAACTAACCAAATTAACTAAATGCATTTATTTTATTCCAGAATTGCACGCATGAGCTAAAGCATGAAATTATTCCAGCAGTTACGAAATGCATAAATTAAAATAAAATAGCATCGAGCGCAATGAGCTAAGATTGTGCTGAATTGAGCTTAAGGAACTGAAATGTGAGCTGAATCAAGCTCAATAAGCGAGGATCGAGCTGATCAACTAGAAAAAGATTGGAATGCTCGCTTGGGAAGCTTGGCCAAGGTCGTTCACAGGGCGTGATCGTATCACAAAATAACACTTACATGCAAGGGATGTTCTTAGCCAAATGTTCAAGCTCCTTCGATGGAGTTTTCTTAACCAATTTTCGGTGGTGATATGAGCTAAGGAAGATGATACATTACTTTACCATATTTTACTTAATAAATTATTGAATTACCGTTTTAACCTTACTAATTGACCTTATAATCACTTAATTTATATCCATCTTTGTCCACTAATAATATAAATGGTCTAATTACCATATAAATCCCCTTACTTTAAAATTTCATAGCTTATTGATACCTTTAACTAAGAGAACTCTACTTTTGCATCTTTTAAGATTTAGTGCTTTTTACTTAATTAAGCATGCAAACATCAAAAATTTCTTAACAAAATTTTTAGATGACACTACTAACATACTGTAGACATTAAAATAATAATAAAATAATAATTAACTCATCAAATTTGTGGTCCCGATACCACTATTTCAATTTCACTAAAAACAGGCTGTTACAACTCTCCCTCCCTAAAGAAATTTTCGTCCCCAAAAATCTTACCAAAAAAGAGGTTTGATTATTGCACTTTCATAGCTTCTTTCGGTTCCCAAGTAGCCTCTTCTATTCTGTGACATTGTAAAGAAAAACTTTCATTAAAGCTATGCTTTATTTTTCAATTCTTTAACCTCTCGAGCTAGAATCCTAATCAGTTTTTATCTGTATATTATATCTGGCTGAATCTCAACATCAACAAGTGAAATCACATGTTAAGGATCTGATTGATACCATCGTAACATAGACACATGAAATACATTATGAATCTTTTCTAACTCTGACGGTAAGGCTAATTTGTAAGCAACTGGCCCAATTCTTTTAATGATCTCATACGACCCGATAAACCTCAGATTAAGCTTTCCTTTTCGACCAAAACGAAGAACTTTCTTCTAGGGCATTACTTTCAAAAACACTTTATCACTGACTTGAAATTTGATGTCTTTTCTTTTCAAATCTGCATAGGATTTTTGTCGATCCGAACCTGCTTTCAAACTGTCTCGTATTACTTTAACCTTTTCTTCAATTTCCTACATCAAATCAACCCTGAAAAGCTTTTTCTCACTAAGCTCTGTCCAGTATAATGGAGTTTGACACTTTCGACCATACAGAGCCTCACACGATGCCATTTTAATGCTTGATTGATAACTATTGTTGTCTGCAACTTCAACTAATGGTAGAAATCTCTCCCACTTACCTTCGAACTCCAAAAAAAAAATCGAAGCATATCCTTGAGTATCTGAAGCACTCGCTGAGATTGACTGTCAGTCTGAGGATGAAATGTGGTACTAAAATATAATCGAGTACCTAGAGCTTCATGTAACTTGCTCCAAAATCGAGACATAAACTGCGGATCTCTATAAAAAATAATAGAAACTAACACACTGTGCAATCTAACGATTTCAGCCACATACAACTCTGCTAATCTCTCGAGTGAAAAATCTATACGTATTGGAATAAAATGCATGGACTTCGTTAGACGATCAATAATGAACCCTATAACATCTTTCTTTCTCGAAGATAGAGGCAATCCGGATACAAAATCAATCGTGACATGTTCCTATTTCCACTCTAGAATCATTACTGGTTGTAACAAACCAGAAGGTACTTGATGCTCAGCTTTAACTTGCTGACAAATAAAACATGTTGATACGAACTCTAAATCTCTCGTTCCATACCTTACCACTAGTAAATTTGTTTCAAATCACCATATATTTTATTGCTACCAGGGTAAATAGATAAGCTACTATTGTGAACATCTTGTAAGAATTTCTGAACGAGATTAAAATATCTCAAAACACAAATTTTTCTTTTGAAATACAAACTATCATCAGAACCAACATGAAAATCTAAAACAGGTGTTGTCTCAATCTGTTTTCGTTTAGATATCAAAACATCATCACATTTCTGAGCTTTGCAAATCTATTGCAAAAACGTTGCTCTAGCTTTTAACTCAGCTAAAATCGAACCATCATCAATCAATGTCAACTGTGTGTTCAAAGTTCACAAAGCAAACAAAGACTTTCTACTCAAAGCGTCAAATTTGGGTGCATGCATGTGAGTAATTTTTATATTGTTTCTTGTAATTTTTATGTTTTTGAAATTGTTACAACTAGGTCCAACTAACCCGTACCTCTATTTTTAAAATTGTTAAAGATTTTAATGATGCAATTGATGAAACCTTGTTAATTTAGATGTTATTTGATGGAGTGGAAATTATAGGTGTTAATTTGAATTAGTTTATTAAGTAATTTTGTTAGTTTTTTATTAAAGGATTGAATTGAGTAAATATTAGAATTCATGAGGAAATGTTTTGAATTTAGAATATATATGGGTTGGAAATAAGAGGGTAAATATTTGGTTAGCATGAATAATTGGCAAATTTTCCTAAAATTGGAGATTTTAAGTTTAGGGACTAAATTGTGAAAAATGTAAAAGTTTAGGCAAAATGTGTAATTAATGAAAAGTTAAGGGTTATATGTATTGTATTAAATGTGAATTTAATAGATTGTATTTAATTACTCTATAGATCAAGATTTTAATCAAAAAGACAATAATTGAGGAAAAAAGAAAAATTGTAAAGTAGTCCCTGTGTGTAAATCGGAAGTGCTTTAGCGGTAAGTTCATAGTTATTTGCTACTAATGTGTTTCACTCATAGCTTTATTGTTATCTTCTTGTTAATTGATCTCTTTGCATCTACATGTGAATATAATTTAGTTAATTATATAATTATTAGGAATGCAAGTATCATGCATATATATGAAATTGAGAAGTGGTTAATAGTTGTGCTTCTTAGATTTGATATGAATTGTATGAGAGTGTATTGAGTTCTAATATGTATACAAAAATGTTGAAGTGCCTTCATTACACCTCGATGCCCTTGTATACACTTCGATGTCCTTGATTGCACTTTGGTGTTCCTGTTTGCACAACTGTGCCCCTGTAAACACATTGGTGTCCTTGTTTGCACAATTGTGCCCTTGTAAACACTTTGGTGTCCTTGTTTGCACAATTGTTCCCTTGTAAACACTTCGGTGCCCTTATAAAAATATAGCCTTTACAATCAACTCAGCTAAAATAGAACCGTCACATTCTATTGTCAAGCTCACAATCAAAGCTCTCAAGGAAAATAAATATTTTGGGCTCAAGGCATTTGCGAAAATATTAGCTTTCCTATGACGATAATCAATTACAAAATCATAATGATTTAGTAATTCAAGCCACCTTCGCTGACGCAAATTTAATTCTTTCTGAGTCGTCAGGTATTTCAAGCTTTTATGATTGGTAAAAATATAACATTTCTCATCGTATAAATAATGTCGCCAGAACTTCAAAGCAAAGACCACTGCAGCCAACTCCAATTTGTGTGTTGGATAGTTCTGCTCGTGAGGTTTCAATTTTCTCAAGGAGTAAGCAATCACCTTATTGCTCTGCATCAGGACACAACCTAAGCTACAAAGGGACGCATCAGTATATACGATAAGTTCTTTCCCAGTTTCAGGTTGAGTCAAAGCTGGAGCTTTAGTTAACATATTCTTCAGCTGCTCGAAGCTTTTCTAGCATGTATCGATGCAGAAAAAATTAACATATTTTTGCAATAGCTTAGTCATTGGAGACGCTATAATGAAAAAGTTTTTTACAAAATGCTGATTGTATCCTGCTAAGCCCTATAAGCTACGTACCTTAGAAACATTCTTGGGTACTTTCCAATCAATAATTGTTGATATTTTATTCAGGTCAACACGAATACCATCAGCAGAGATATCATGACCTAGAAATCCACCTTCTCGCAACAAAAATTCACATTTTTTGAATTTCGCATACAATTGTTTTTCACGCAGAACTTGTAATACAACTTTCAAATGCTCAACATCATTTGACTTGTTCAATGAGAATCAAAATGTCATCTATAAGCACTACAAAAAAATGATCCAAATACGGTTAAAACACTCGATTCATCAAATCCATAAATACTACAGGGGCATTAGTCAACCAAATGGCATCACCAGAAATTTATAATTATCGTATTGAGTTCTAAATGTAGTATTTGATACATTAGGCTCTTAAACTAGCAATTGGTAATATTCGGATCGCAAAACAATTTTTGAAAACATTGTAGCTCCCTTCAACTGATTGAAAAAATCATCAATGCGAGGTAATGTTTATTTATTCTTGATGGTAACTTGATTTAGCTGTCGATAATCTATGCATAATCTCATAGACCCATCTTTCTTTTTTCACAAACAAAACCGGAGCACCCCAAGGTGACACACTCGATCCAAAAAATCTACGGTCTAACAATTCCTACAACTATGCTTTCAGCTCCTTCAACTCGATAGGAGCCATTTTGTACTGTTGGAAACACAAAAATATATAGACTTTTTTAGCACCTTTTGAGCTCTTATTCATGTAATTTCGTAGTAAAATTGGTCAAAATTCACACTTTAATTACAAAATAATTAATTTTCACTTAAATTATTAACATATTGGATTTTAATTATTTTTATAATAAATTTTTAAAAATTTTTGAAAGTTTTGCACAAAAGATAAAAATTGACTCGCCAGGCTCCTCGAAAGGCTTGAACCGTTGCGAAATTTTTGCATCAAGTGAACCAGGGGCAAGATTAAATTTTTGCCAGCCAAGGTCGATCCAAATGATGATCATTTTATATACTTTATATTTAATTTTTATCCAAGTCAAATTGGGTTAAAATTTAATATAAAGCCTAAAGGAGAAAGTGGTCCAGTGTGCTAAACATTGAAGACTAATCCAATAAGAAAATTTACAGCCCAAAATTGAGTCAATATGCTGACTCAATCAGCTTATTTTGTAACGCCCCAAATTTGGGCCTAGATGGATATAGGTCTTGAGCGTAGGATCATATAAAAATTTATGTCCACAAGAAAATGACATAAATGAATGTTTGCTTCAGTGGTTAAGTGATTTAGGAAGAGTTGGGAGTGTTGGAGAAGTCCTAGGTTCAAACCTGGGCTTTAGCAAAATTTTTGATTTTTGCTCTTAAGTGAATCTTGGCCTTAGCTTGAAGGCTTCATAAATATTTTTTTGTGTAATCATTACACAAAAGAGCCTGTGGTTTAGTGGTAGGTGGCGTGTTTCTAATGCTAGGGGACTTGAGTTTAAGTCCTGGTTTGCACAATAAGGGGATCAATTTTTTATACCTTGCACGGCTGGAGTATGGTTGCAGTAAAATTCTGATTGATGAGATGTTGGAGTGATATGTGGAGGATTTCAAGTAGAGGATTGGAGGAGAGATTTTAGGAGGAAAAAGGGGAGTTTGAGTTGTTGAAGGTTTTGCCGAATTCGCTAAGGGAAAACTAGAGTATTTGGTTTTTGTCATTTCCTGAGTGTTTGTATTCTTTTCATTTGTTTAGTGGCCGAATACTTCGTTTCCAGGAACTCTTTTCTTTGCTTTTGGTACAACGTGAGTTGCTCTTTTGGTCTATTATGTGAAAGCCAAACCTTCTTTTACCATTCGGGTACTTTGGGCAATTTGGTTTCTTTTCTCTATTAGCTAAATACCCCTTTTGTTTTCTTCAATCACTTCTTTGTTAGCCGAATCTCTACTCATTTTTTTCTCCCTGGTTTCATTGATTAGTTTTTGTTGGCTGAACTCACCATACCATCCTCTCTTTTTCTGCTTTTCGACTTCTTTATTTTGTTTAAACCGAGTTTCTTCTTCTGCTAATCCTTGGGGTGGTTTCTTACTCTGCTTATTTTCTCTCTAAATCCCGATTGTTTTAATTGATAGATTCGACAGATTGGAGTCTTTTTTAGGGTTTAATTACGTGTTCTTGATTATCAAGAATCCTTATTAATACTTATTTCGAGTCTCAATTTGATTCTTTACTGATTTGGGGATTTTATTTCAGATCTGGAAATTCAAAGATCTAATCTTTTATTTTTTCTGTTTTGTTTCAGATCTGATTGTTTCAAACTTTCGTAGGAGTTTCCCGTGACTTGACAACTCGATCTTGGTCCGCATGCAACCCTCTATCATGTAGCATCATCTGTTTTGTGACAAGGAATAAAATGTGCCATCTTTGAAAACCTGTCAACAATAACAAATATACTATCTCTTCCTTTCTTAGTTCGAGGCAAACCTAGAATAAAATCGATGGATAAGTCTACCCAAGGTGAAGTAGGAATCGATAAAGGAGTGTAAAGGCCATGAGGCATTACCTTAGATTTTGCTTGTTTGCATGTAATGCACTTAGAATATACCTTTTCAACATCCTTCTTCATATGTGGCCAATAGAAGTGTTCTTGCAAGACGTCTAGTGTTTTGGCCACTCCAAAATGTCCCATTAGACCCCCACTATGGGCCTCATGAATCAATAAGTCTCTCATGGAACACTTTGGTAAGCACAACCTGTTTATACGAAAAGGAAAGCCATCTACAAGATAAAACTTTTCAAAAGTAGTATGTCCACAATTTCTATATATATGGCCGAAATCAATATCATCATCATATAACTCCTTAATATGTTCAAACCCTAATACTTTAGCATTCAATGTAGTTATTAAAGCATATCGTCTAGACAAAGCATCCTTGCAACTACATTATCTTTACCTATTTTATATTTTATCACATAGGGGAATGTTTTAATGAATTCTACCCATCGGGCATGCCATTTACTCAACTTACCTTGTCCCTTTAACCAGTTAAGGGATTCATGATCTGTATGTATGACAAACTCATTAGGCAGCAAATAATGTTGCCATACTTGAAGTGCGCGAACGAATGCCAACAATTCTTTGTCATAAATTGAATAGTTTAATTGTGCACCATTCAATTTTTCACTAAAATAAGCAATTGGTTGCTTATCTTGCATTAAAACGGCACCAATGCCAATTCCTAAAGTATCACACTCAAGTTCAAAAGTATTAGTAAAATCAGGTAATTTAAGAAGAGGAGCAGAACATAACTTAGCTTTTAGGGTCTGAAAAGCCTTTTCTTGGGTTTCACCCCATTTGAAACCCACAGATTTCTTTATAACCTCTGTTAATGGGGCAGCAATAGTAGAGAAATCTTTCACAAATCGTCTATAAAAACTAGCTAAACCATGGAAAGATCTCACCTCAGTTACGGATTTAGGAGTCAGCCACTCCTTGATTGCCTTGACTTTGTCCTCATCGACATGAATACCTTGAGCACTAAATATGAAACCTAAGAATATTAGCTTATCACAACAGAATGTGCATTTATCAAGGTTGGCAAACAACTTTTCAGCTCGCAGAATATCTAAAATGGTTCTAACACAGAAAACATGATCATCTAATGTCTTGGAGTAAATTAAAATATCATCAAAGTAAACTACTACAAATTTACCCAAGTGAAGCCTTAAAACGTGATTCATTAATCTCATAAATGTACTCGGCGCATTAGTAAGGCCGAAAGGCATAACTAACCATTCATACAATCCAAATTTTGTTTTAAAGGCTGTTTTCCATTCATCCCCTTCCCTCATTCGAATTTGATGATAACCGCTTTTTAAATCAATTTTAGTGAATATAATTGAACCATGTAATTCATCAAGCATATCATCAAGTCTAGGAATTGGATGTCTATACTTTACCGTTATTTTGTTGATTGGGCAGCAATCAACACACATTCTATACGTGCCATCTTTCTTCGGTACCAATAAGACAGGAACGGCACAAGGGCTTAGGCTCTCACGAATGTACCCTGTGTCTAGTAACTCCTCAACTTGCCTTTGCAATTCCTTTGTCTCCTCGGGATTACTTCTATAGGCTGGTCGATTTGGTATTGAAGCTCCGGGTACTAAGTCAATTTGATGCTCTATCCCACGTAAAGGTGGTAAACCTTTAGGGGCCTCACTAAAAACATCCTCATAATCCTGCAAAAGACACTAAAAAACACTAGGCAAATTTTTGTTAATGTCAGATAAAGATAAATAAATTTGCCTAAACCTCACAAGGATACAAGGCTGTTTATTTTGTAGGGCTCTCTGCACATCTTTTTTTGTTGCCATCAATTTTTTTCTCTCATTTTACCACTTGTGGATTCACTCACCTTTGGGCTTTTTTGATTTTGACTTTTTTCACTACTAGCCCTTTTTCTCTCTGTCTTTTGTATTTGTCCTTTCTCCCTTACCCCCTCACAAAATTTCATCATCTTTAATTGATCTTTATATACATTAGTGGGATTTAAAGGAGCAAAGGTGAATTTTTGGCCTTTAAATATAAAGGAGTGTCGATTAAGCTTACCTTGGTGTGTAACATTGCGATCAAATTGCCAAGGCCGTCCAAGAAGCAAATGTGCCGCATGCATTGGGACCACATCACACCATACCTCATCCTCATAATTCCCGAGCTTAAAAGTGACCAAGAACTGTTTTGTAACTTTAACTTCGGAGCATTCATTAAGCCACTGAATGTGATATGGCTTAGGGTGTTTGGTACAAGGTAACTTTAAAGAATCCACCAAATAACTGCTCACGACATTCGAACAACTCCCACTATCAATAATAAGTGAACATAAGTTACCTTTAATAAAACACCGATGATAGAGGGTTGCACGCGGACCAAGATTGAGTTGTCAAGTCACGGGAAAGTCCTACGAGCTCTATAAACAAATTGGCTGCAACGAAAATAGAAAACAAAGAACTAAACTTGTCAGATCAAGAAACCCAAATCGAATAGAATAAGAAATACTTGGGCGGCAAGAAATCTGGAAATTATGAATGAAGAACGTTTCTTGATGCCTAAGAACGAAACCGAATCAGATCTTAAAGTTTGGAATGGCTGAAACACAATAAGAACAATTAATCCCAAGTTAATCAATAAATCAGCACAAGCAGAAATTAATAAAGAAGAACGAACAGCAAGAAAATAAAGAAAGTCCTAAGAAGCCTTGAAATTGAAAAAAGATTTCACAACTCCCTTTAAACGGCTCTAATCTCCCCTCCAATGTAGGACAATGGCAAGAAGAAGGCTGAAGATGGCTCCCACAATCAAAAAGATTGTTAAAACTACTTCTAACGAAAATTCAAAAGAGAATTCTTGGAGAAAACTCAAAGAGAATTTTTCACTCAATAAAATTTGATCTGATTTCAATGTATTATTCAAGTGTAATGTGTATAAGGGTGGCTGGCCAAGCCATACATATAGGCCTTCTAACTATTTTCCTAGTCCTAATAGGAAAACTAAAAAAAAACCTAATTTTTTTTTACTTTCAAGGGAATTTCGTCCAAGGCCTTTAATGGGCCTCTTTGGGCTGAATTTTTCCATAGAAATTTATTTATAAAGTCTAAAAATTAAAACTAAGTATTTAAAGAATTAAAATTTTACAAATTGGGCCACTTTGACAATTTGGCCTGGTTTTCAACTAAGTCTGATTTAAACTTCAAGATTGGGCTTGGAACATCTTATTGGGCCGTGTCTTCAAGAACTTGGGCTTGTAATCCGTTCTCTCTCGAAATTGGCTTGTTAATGCTCGTAACTGAGATCCAATGCGCCTTAGTTGTAAGATTCGGTTTCTTGGACCAAGATTTCCAAGATTTGAAATCTTGATTTTCTTGATTCTTGAAATCGCTCAAAATAGCAAAATTGGAGCAAGATTCAGTTTCTTGATTTTCTTGAAAACAAGAAAGTGAATCTTGATTTTCTTTTTTTTTTTCGTATATGCATCTAAGGCCTTTGTGACTCGTATCAACTGAGAATGGAAAATATTTATCCTTTGGTTATCAACATCATCTCTCATCTGGATGTTAAGGGTGCGCCGAACTACAAGGCATTGAAAATCGGCAAAGTCCCCTTCTTTTGGTGGTTCAACCAACTCTTCTCCATTATCACTATCATCCATAAGTTCAGGCATATCTGGATCTGTTTTATCGGAGTCGGAAGTGTACTCACCATTATCTTTCATAAGAAGTAATCTCATGTTAGGACATTCCCTACTATAATAACCACGCCCTTTGCACTTGAAACATTCAATCTCACGAGTCCTCTTCACATTCGAATCGCCTAAATTGGGCTGCTTAGAAGGTGTTTGCATTTTAACAGGAGCCCCTTTTTTCCAATCTGATTGCTTACTTCCATTACTCAAAGAAGACTTATTAGTAACAAAAGGTGATTTCGAACTTTTAAAATCAGAATTGGAAGTGTTACCTCTGTAATATTGTCAAGTAGAGAAGGAACCAAACCTTTGTTCCTTTAATTGTTGCTCGATCTCAATGGCTTTATGAACTGTTTCTTCTAAATCAATGTAAGTTTGTAGCCTCAATGTATTAGCTATCGGCCTATTCAAACCATCAATAAATCGAACCATAGTTGTTTCATCTCCTCCACATTAGCTCTCTGAATGAGCATCTCCATCTCCTTAAAATATTCATCCACCGTCCTACTACCTTGACCAAGTCTTCTAAGCTTTGTTTTAATCTCTCTATAGTAATGAGGTGGAATAAATCTTTTACGCATAATTTGTTTCAACTCATCCCATGTCGTAATCTCACCTTCATAATTCCGATAGCGATTTATCCCAAGTTGAGTCCACCAACTTAATGCATAATCTGAAAATTCCAACGTTGCTAACGCTACCTTTTCATCCTCTGGACATTTATAATAGCGAAACATAAGTTCAATTTTAGATTCCCATTCACAATAAGCTTCTGGATCATCCTTACCACGAAATTGAGGAATTGGGAACTTCGGTTTTGCCAAAGAGGGTTGCCCACGATCATGAAAATCATAATCAATTCTCAGGACACGTCGAGGAGCGTGCCTATGAGTAGGAGGCTAGTTATCCACATCTTCTTTAATTGGATCTCGATACTGAGGCTCTTGATTCAATCGCACCTTATTGATAGTAGCATTCAAAGTTCAAAACAAGTCAACCTGTTTGTCTAACTGTTGTTCGAATTTTGTAAATGTGTCATAGACATCATTATGGTCATTATCACCTTGACCAATCCTAGACATTTTCAAAAACCTGCAAAACAAACACTCAACACTCAAAAAGGAAAATTAGCAAATGATACGAGTCACAAAGGCCCAACCCAAGCTCAAGAATGTGATGGGCTCAAATTACCACAAGGCCCAATAACGAGGTCAAAGGCCAGACAAATGCGTTCCAAACTAAATGGGACCATTTAGGAATTTGTTAGCAAGGCCTTAGATGCGTACACGAAAGAAAGAGAAAATCAAGATTCACTTTCTTGTTTTCAAGAAAATCAAGAAACCGAATCTTGACCCAATTTTGCTGTTTGGAGCGATTTCAAGAATCAAGAAAATCAAGATTTCAAATCTTGGAAATCTTGGTATAAGAAACTGAATCTTGCAGCCAAAGCGCATTGGATCTCCGTTACGAGCATCAACGAACCAATTTCGGTAGGAGATGGACTACAAGCCCAAGTTCTTAAAGGCAAGGCCCAATAAGATGATTCCAAGCCCAACCAAGAAGTCAAACCATACTTAGTTGAAAATCAGGCAAATTGTTAAAGTGGCCCAATTTGTTAAAGATTTTAATTGTTTAAATATCTAGTTTAATTTTTAGACTTTAGGATTATTATATGTCCAAATTCGGCCCAAGCAGCCCATTAAAATGCCTTGGTCGAATTTCCCTCTTAATTTATTAATTAGGTTTTTTTTTAAGTTTTCCTAATGAGATTAAGAAATAGATAGAAGGCCTATTAATAGGCAAGGCCAGCCACCCTATTGAAACACATTACCATACATTAAATTTTCAGTTTTTGCTGAGTATCAAATTCTCTTAGAGTTTTCTCCAAGAATTCTCTCTTGAGTTTCTTTAGAAGTAGTTTTAACAATCTTTTTGATTGTGGGAGCCATCTTCATCCTTCTTCTTGCCATTGTTCTTCATTGGAGGGGAGATTAGAGCCTTTTGAAAGGAGTTGTGAAATCTTTTGGGGTTTCAAGGCTTCTTAAGACTTTATCTTTTATTTTCTTGCTGTTCGTTTTCCTTTTAATTCTTGTTTGGGGCCGATTTCATCATCTAACTTATTTACGGTTTCTTGTTGTGTTTCCACCTTTCTTCAACATTAAAGAGGCTGATCGGTATTCTTTTGGCAGCAAGAACCATTTGTTCATTCATCTTTTCTATTGATCTTGTCGACTTTTCATCTCAATTTTGATTAAATTCAGTTTGCTGGAATTTAGAGTTTGATTTGTTGTTTTGGAATTCAATCTTTTCAGATTCGGCTTGGAAAGTTCATAAACATCCTTGATTATCGAAGATCATTCTTAATCCATAATTTCTCTCTTTCTTGCTACATGATTCCTCATTCTAATTCAATTTTTGGTTTTGGTTCAATTGACAGAATCAGCTGAATTGGTGACTTCTTTGAAGCTTATTCATGAGTTCTTGACTTCCGAATTCCTTAATAATAAGTGTTTTGATTCTTGGTTTATTTTCTGCTATTTTAGGGTTCTTTGATTTCAGATCTAGGAATTCTAAAAGTTAATCTTTTTTCTTCGTTTCAGATCTGATCATCTAGAGTTTTCGTAGGAGTTTCCCGTGACTTGACAACTCGATCTTGGTCCGCGCGCAACCCTCTATCAGCAAACCTCACCGTTAATCACTCAAAAAGAAAAATCAAATTCTCAATGAGGTAGAATTTAGTCTTGTGAGTTCTTTAGTAGAGTCTATATCAATCAATTAGAAAGTGTATGAACCGAAACTACCAAAGAATCCTAATTGCCCTAGGATGCCAAAAACTGACGAGACACCAATTGATTTGTGTCGCACCGAGGAAGAATTGTGCACACCTTAAAATCCTACTAACACAAGAAACAATAAGGTGTTAGATAGTGTAAAGGGAGAATAAAGACAAAGCAAATGAAAACCTACAGCTAAGAATCAGTAAAAATTGCTGAAATCCAACAACCCAAAAAACTGCGGAGTAGCTTGACAACTTCTTTGAGGTATTCCCGATCTCCAAAAATCATGAAATTAAAACTAGAATGTCCTTAAATATTGAATTTTTTTATCTGCAAAGTTTGTGCACTAAACTCAACCCGCTGAATATTTTTTTAAATTTTTATTGGATTTCATCTTTTTCAATTTTTTTAAATTTTTTGACTGATTTTTTGAGTAAATATTTTTTAATATTCAATAACAGTGCCATAAATATGCATGTCAAATTTCAGATCAATCAGAAAATGTTTACCCACTCGAATGAATTTTTTTCTAAAAAATTTTCTGGGTAAAACTGCTGTTTGTTGTTAAAAAAAGAGATCAGTTTAGAAATCAACCAAGAACGCCCAAAATCTGATACCAAATGATAGAGGGTTGTGCGCGGACCGAGATCGAGTTGTCAAGTCACGAGAAACTCTACGAAACTCTAGACGATCAGATTTGAAACGAAACAGAGAATTAAAGTTAGATCCGATTAGATCTGAACACAAAATCCCCAAATCAATCAATGGACAGCAAGAATTAAAACGCCCTAAGAGATGACAATTCTTGGAAGCCAAGAACCCGAATTTGAGTTTAGAGAGGAAACTTAAGAAGTTAGGATATGAAATCGGCATAAAACAGAAATTAAAAGTAGATTGAACAACAAGAAAATAAAGATAAAGTCCTAAGAAGCCTTGAAATCCCGAAAGATTCCACAACTCCCTTCAAATGGTTCTAATCTCTCCTCTAATGAAGATCAATGGCAAGAAGAAGGCTGAAGATGGTTCCCACAATCAAAAATATTGTTAAAACTACTTCTAGAGAAAACTCAAGAGAAAATTCTTGGAGAACTCAATGAGAATTTTCACTCAAACAAATCTGAAATTTTTTATGTAACTGTAATGTGTTTTACAATGTGGCCGGCCATGCCTATTAATAGGCCTTATTTTCCTAAAAAAACCCTAATAAATTGAGAGGGAAAATTCAGCCAAGGCATTTAATGGACTGCTTGGGCCGAATTTTTACATATATAATAATCCTAAAGTCTAAAAATTAAACTAGGTATTTAAACAATTAAAATTTTACAAATTGGGCCACTTTAATAATTTGGCTTGATTTTCAACTAAGTATGGTTTGACTTCCTTGGTTGGGCTTGGAACCTCTTAGTGGGCCTTGCCTTCAAGAACTTGGGCTTGTAGTCAATCTCCTACCGAAATTGGTTCGTTGATGCTCGTAACGAAGATCCAATGCGCTTTAGCTACAAGATTCGGTTTCTTGGACCAAGATTTCCAATATTTGAAATCTTGATTTTCTTGATTCTTGAAATCGCTCCAAACAGCAAAATTGGGCCAAGATTCGGTTTCTTGATTTTCTTGAAAACAGGAAAATAAATCTTGATTTTCTTTATCTTTCATGTATGCATCTAAGGCATTGTTAACAAATTCTTGAATGATTCCATTTAGTTTTGAATGCATTTGTCTGGCCTTTGACCTCGTTATTGGGCATTATGGTAATTTGAGCCCATCATGTTCTTAAACTTGGGTTGGGCCTGTGTGACTCGTATCAAACTTGCTGTTTTGTGTTCTTCTTTTCAGATTTGGCTGTTCGGAACCTATCTTGAATTCAATTCCATGTTCTTGGCTTCCAAGATTAGCTATCCATAAGTGTTTTTAATTCTTGGCCGATCTTTTATTGATTTGGATATTTTCCTTTCAGATCTAATTGATTCTAAACTAAATTTTCTGTTTCATTTTAGATCCAAGCGTTTAGAGTTTTCGTAGGAGTTTCCCGTGACTTTACAACTCGATCTTGGTCCGCGCGCAACCCCCTATCATTTGGTATCAGATTTTGGGCATTGTGGGTGTTCTTGGGTGATTTCTAAACTAATCTCCTTTTAAAAACATTAAACAACAGTTTTTACTCAGAAAAAGTTTAGGAAAAAAATTCATTTGAGTGGATAAACGTTTTCCGATTGGTCTAAAATTTTACATGCATATTTGGCTCTGTGATAGAATATTAAAAAAATATTTCCCGCAAAAAAATAGTAGAAAAAGTCAAAAAATTGAAAAAGATGAAATAAAGTAAAAATTAAAAAAATATTCAGCGGGTTGAGTTTAGTGCCAAAACTTTCCAGATCAAATATAAAATATTTAAGGACATTCCAGTTTAAATTTAGTGATTTTTTGAGATCGGGAACACCTCGAACGAAGTTGTCAAGTTACTCCGTAATTTTTTCAGGTTTTCGGGTATTAGCAATTTTTATTGATTCTTTAGCTGTAGGTTTTCATTTGTTTTGCTTTTATTCTTCCTTTATACTATCTAACACCTTCTTGTTTCTTGTGTTAGTGGGATTTAAAAGTGTGCACAATTCTTCCTCGGTGCGACAGAAATCAGTTGCTGTCACTTTTTGGACTCATAGTGCAATTAGGATTCCTTGGTAGTTATGGTTCATACACTTTCCAAATTGATGGATATAGACTCTACTAAAGAACTCACAAGACTGAATTCTACCTCTCTAAGAATTTAATTTTCCTTTTGAGTGATTAATGATGAGGTTTGTTAATTTTTTTTGAGTGTTGAGTGTTTGCTTTGCAGGTTTTAAAATAAGATGTCTAGAATTGGTTAAGACGATGATGAGAATAATGACCATAATGAGGTCCTTGTAGTCCGCCGCACCCTTAACATCCAAATGAGAGACGATGTTGATAATCAAAGGACCAATATTTTCCATTCTAGGTGTTTTATAAAAGGTAACTTATGTTCACTTATTATTGATAGTGGGAGTTGTTCGAATGTAGTGAGCAGTTATTTGGTGGATTCTTTAAAGTTACCTTGTACCGATCACCCTAAGCCGTATCACCTTCAATGGCTTAATAAATGCTCGGAAGTTAAAGTTAAACAGGCCTTGATCACTTTTAAGCTCAGAAATTACGAGGATGAGGTATGTGTGATGTGGTCCCAATGCATGCGACACACATGCTCCTTGGACGGCCTTGGCAATTTGATCGTGATGTTACACACCAAGGTAAGCTCAATAGATATTCTCTTGTGTTTAAAGGCCGAAAATTCACTTTTGCTCCTTTAAATCCCAATGATGTATATAAAGATCAATTAAAAATGATGAAATTTTGTGAGGGGGTGAAGGAGAAAGGACAAATAAAAAAGACAGAGACAAAAGAGGCTAGTAGTAAAAAAAGTAAAAATTTAAATAGCCCAAAGGTGAGTGAACCCGCAAGTGGTAAAACTAGAGGAAAAAAAATTAATTGCAACAAAAAAGATGTGTGGAGGGCCCTACTCAATAAACAGCCTTGTATCCTTGTGAGGTTTAGGCAAAACTATTTATCTCTATCTAACATTAATGAAAATTTGCCTAGTGTGTTTCAATGCCTTTTGCAGGATTATGAGGATGTTTTTGGTGAGGCCCCTAAAGGTTTACGACCTTTACGTGGGATAGAACACTTCCAGTGGCCACATATGAAGAAGGATGTCAAAAAGGTTCCCGAAAGACCGAAAGATAGGCAAAGATGAAATCACACTTTAATACCTTTCTGATGAAAGATGCTTTCATACGATCAACATAGGCAAAGATGAAATCACACTACATGAGCCCGAAGGTAAGCCAGGTAAGGAAATTTTAGCAACCGAGTCTCGTGCAGATTTGAAAATTATTGATACAACTTTTGGTGACTTAGTTCTTAAAAGATCCCCTCATTTTGATCTGATTAATTGTTATTCTTCGATTGTGGTTGATAAAGTCATTACGAAAGGAAGCGTGAGTTGTTATTCTCTTGTTTTGCCTTGTGTAAAATCTGCGAATTTGTGCAAATCTATTTTGGTGAATAAAAAAAGTTTTGAATGTATGTTTGTATGTATGCGAAAATCCTCATGGTTTAACTTGATTGGTTTAATGAAATCTTTGTTACACTTTGGCATGACTAATCAAAATCAAGTTTTTAAACCCGGAATCTATTTTGGTATATTTTGTTGGAAAATATTGTGTGCAAATACTTTCTATTGTTTTGATACTTGGTTTTTGAATAAGGTAACGAAATTTTCCAAATTTGTTTTCAATTTATATTCGTGCCTTAAACAGTTTCTGTGGTTGTACATGAAGTTTGAGTTCCATTTGACAAAAGTTAACTCAACAATGGAGCTTCGACTACACTATGCCCCCGATGAGCGAAGGTTTGTATTAAATGGAAAAGGTAAAATTGACCCTTATTCTTCTGCTTATAAAGGTAAGATGCTTGAAACTTTTGAAACACCTTTGTACTCCTCGGATATTGGCAAAGATCGAGTTGATGATTTAATTTTTGTAAAACACTTAGATCGAAACGTGCTTGACTGTCCTATTTTATTTATTGATGATCTATCTGTTTTGATGGTTGATAAAAAGATTCTTGTTTTTGATAATGCATGTGTAAGTGAATATATAGACCGTCGATTAATGCATGGTATGATTGTGCAACTCTGTGAACCGTGTGAACCTTTTCAAATACCTACTTATGATGATTACATTTAACATTTGATTTATTACTTGCGATTTATTCATGGTTTGTGGAAACAATTTGAGATGATCGAATGCCTTAAAACATGTCCATCTTTGTTTCAAATATTTGACGAGGCATTGGCGAGTAAATTAGCTTGTTTACATGGTAATCTGAATCTGTCCATTTGCATGTGTTATACTTGTTTTGTTATGCTTATGATTGGACTACAAGTTCTACTTTCAATGTGGCTAACTTATCTCCATTTGATTTTTTAGATTCGAGGATGAATCTTTTTGAGGAAGGGGAAATGATACGAGTCACGAAGGCCTTAGATGCGTATACGAAGGAAAAAGAAAATCAAGATTCACTTTCTTGTTTTCAAGAAAATCAAGAAACCGAATCTTGGTCCAATTTTGCTGTTTTGAGCGATTTCAAGAATCAAGAAAATCAAGATTTCAAATCTTGGAAATCTTGGTCCAAGAAATCGAATCTTGCAACTAAGGTGCATTGGATCTTAGTTACGAGCATTAATAAGCCAATTTCGGGAGAGAACAGATTACAAGCCCAAGTTCTTGAAGACAAGGCCCAATAAGATGTTCCAAGCCCAATCTAGAAGTTTAAATTAGACTTAGCTGAAAATCAGGCCAAATTGTCAAAGTGGCCCAATTTAATTCTTTAAATACTTAATTTTAATTTTTAGACTTTATGAATAAATTTCTATGTAAAAATTCAATCCAAGAGGCCAATTTAAAGGCCTTGGACGAAATTCCCCTTTGAAAGTCAAAATTAGGGTTTTTGTTTTTAACTTTTCCTAGTAGGGCTAGGAAAGTAGTTAGGAGGCCTATATATATGGCTTGGCTAGCCACCCTTATACACATTACATTATACTTGAATAACAGATTGAAATCAGATTTTACTGAGTGAAAAACTCTCTTTGAGTTTTCTTCAAGAATTCTCTCTTAAGTTTTCTTTAGAAGTTGTTTTAACAATCTTTTAGATTGTGGGAGCCATCTTCAGCATTCTTCTTGCCATTATTCTTCATTGGAGGGGAGATTAGAGCCGTTTGAAGGGAGTTGTGAAATCTTTCAGGATTTCAAGGCTTCTTACGACTTTATCTTTATTTTCTTGCTGTCCAATCTCTTTTTAATTTCTGCTTGTGTCGATTTCATTACTAACTTACTTAAGATTTCTTGTTGCGTTTCCAGCTTTCTTCAACATTAAAGAAACTGATCGGCACCCTTCTTGGCAGCAAGAATCGATCATTAATTCATCTTTTCCATTGATCTTGCCGTCTATTCATCACAATTCTGATTAAATTTGGTTTGCTAGAATTTCTAGTTTGATTTGCTATTTTGGATGTTAATCTTTTCAGATTCATTTTGGGAAACTCATAATCGTTCTTGATTATCGAAGATCATTCTTAATCCATAATTTCCCTCTTTCTTGCTGCACGATTCCTCATTCTAAATCAACTTTCGTTCTTTTTGTGATATGTTGAATTAACTTTCTGTTTTGGTGCAATTGACAGATTCGGTTGAATTAGAGACTTCTTTGAAGTTTATTCACGTGTTCCTTACTTCCGAATTCCCTAATAATAAGTGTTTCGATCTTGGTTTATTCTTTACTGATTTAGAGTTTTCATTTCAGATCTGGAAATTCTAAGATTTGATCTTTCTGCTTCGTTTCAGATCCAAGTGTTTAGCATTCTTCGTAGGAGTTTCCCGTGACTTGACAACTCGATCTTGTTCTGCGTGCAACCCCCTATCACCAAATGCTTGAAGAAACAACCCAATAAGATGTTCCAAGCCCAATCAAGAAATTTAAATTAGACTTAGTTGAAAATCAGGCCAAATTGTCAAAGTGGCCCAATTTGTTAAGTTTTAATTCTTTAAATCCTTAGTTTTAATTTTTAGACTTTATGAACAAATTTCTATGTAAAAATTCAGTCCAAGATGCCCATTTAAAGTCCTTGGCCGAATTTCCCCTAGAAAGTAAAAAAAATATTAGTTTTTTTTTTTAGTTTTCCTATTAGGACTAGGAAAATAGTTAGAAGGCCTATATGTATGGCTTGGCCAGCCACCCTTATACACATTACACTTGAATAATACATTGAAATCAGGTTTGTTTTGTTGAGTGAAAATTCTCTTTGAGTTCTCCAAGAATTTTCTCTTGAGTTTTCTTTAGAAGGAGTTTTAACAATCTTTTCGATTGTGGGAGCCATCTTTAGCCTTCTTCTTGCCATTGTTCTTCATTGGAGGGAAGATTAGAGCCGTTTGAAGGGAGTTGTGAAATCTTTCGGGATTTCAAGGCTTCTTAGGACTTTTCTTTATTTTCTTGCTGTTTATTCCTCTTTAAATTTTCTGCTTGTGCCGATTTGTTGATTAACTTGTTTTAATCTCTTGTTGCGTTTCCAGCCATTACACTCTTCAAGAATCTGATCGGCACCCTTCTTGGCAGCAAGAAACATTCCTTAGCCATCCTTTTCAATTGATCTTGCCGTCCAATCATCCTAATTCTGATTCAATTCGTTTTGTTAGACTTTTGAGTTTAATTTGCTGTTTTTGGTGTTATTCTTTTCAGATTCGGTTTGGAAAAGTCCACAACATTCTTGGGCATCAAGAATCATTCTTGATTCATAATTTCCCTTTTTCTTGCTGCACAAACCCTAGATCTAGTTCAATTTGATTTTTGTGATCTGTTGAGTTTGATTTGTTACTATTTCATGTTTACCTATCAGATTCGGCTGTTTGGAATCTCTCTTGAAGTTAAATTTTATGTTCTTGACTCTCAAGAATAGCTATTAATAAGCGTTTTCGATTCTCGGCTGGTTCTTTCCTATTTTGGAGGTAAGACCCATTTATATTCTTAGACTCAGCAATGGTTTATTTGTTCAAGTTCTGATTGACATTTCTGCAGGAGTTTGTAAGTCCTTCATTCATTGTGCCCCCAAGTCCTTTCTCTTTTATATAGATGATCCATTTAAATGTTATATCCCTAAAGGGGGAGGATGATACGGCCACACCCCAAGTCACAACTAGCTCGAGCAAGGAACCTTTGGAGCTACCCCAAGGTCCTATCACTCGATCACGAGCCAATCATTTTAAGGAGGCTGTTTCGACCCTAGTGAATAAAGTTTGGGGCGAGACCTTAGTTGGACACATCGAAGAAGCTTGGGCCAATTCTATGAGCTCTCCGTGCAATTTGTTGCGAGCTGAATTAAGCTCTATTTCAGGTCAATGAGCTCGAACCAGCTCAATTTTAGCTCAATAATTTTTGTTTCAGCTCAATTTCATTCCTACGATTACATAGTTATTGAAATAAATTAATATGTTAATTTATTTAGCTCAATTTATATTCGGTATTTAATTGGTTCAAATCTGGACAAACCTTATTAATTTGTGTTTAATTGCATGTTATTAAGTTGTCTTAATTATTACAGCTCATAAATAAGTTTGTGTTATTGCATGCTTTTAATTTGTCTTATCTTATTTTAATTAAGTGTGTCTAGTTTTAATCATGTGTCTTTAATTTGTCCAGGTTATTTTCTTAATTATGTTCAGCTGAATTTTGCCTTAATTTAAGATTCATTCATCCTTGTGTAGGTTGGCCGGATGTGGAGGGAAGCATTTAAGCTAGATGCATGTACAACAGATTCAATGAACTTATACATGCATGATGAATGTTCAGCTAATTTCATTATTCCAAGAATCAGCATAATGCCGTTCACACATGGAGTTCACACTCATGACTATACGGTTTGGAATGTTCACACTTGAGGACTCTTCAAAGTTGAGCTTTCACACTTCATTTGGCTGTTCAAATCCCTTTTAACTACTGGTCACTTTTCAGTAAAAGTTACAACTTAAATGAGCTTATTTATGCACATTGGCCGAACCTAGCTCATCCATGCACCATCCAAGTTGTCCAAGATTCAATTATCCATCTAGAAGCTGACCATTGGAGCTTACATTCAGCGGAATCTAGCTAGTTTAATTAATTGGGTTCATTTGCTTAATTCTTAAGAATGTATGTGACTATTCGGCTAGCTTAGGTGCTGTATATAAATAGTTGTTTCCTTCATTTTTGTAAAGAACTTTTGACATTTTGTTAATGAATTGCTACCGAATTCGTGAGGCATTTTCTCTCATATTTCGTTCGAGACCCATAAGACTTATCTAGTTTCTAATGGCATCTTTCTGAGTCTTTTTTGAACTTATCACTCTCTAAACCTGAGTGTGGTGTTCACCCTTAATACCTTTGGTTCATACATTCCTAAGTATCAAGCCAAGGTTCCTAAATTACCAATTTCGACTCTTTTAGGTCCTATAAGCTTCGGGTCAACACTCTTCTTTAGTGTTGGTTCATCCTTGACCTCTTTGAGCCAATTTGGTTTATTTCATACCAAAAATCTCATACCATTTCGTACCAATACCCAATTCCAATTCATACCAAAACCAAATCCATTTCTTAATTAAACCTAAACCGAATTTGACCAAACCTATTTCACATTCTTTTCTAGCCTAAATCAAATCCATATCCATCTTTGATCGAACCTACTTGACTTCTTTGAACCCAATCATATTTTCTTTTTCTTGAATCGATATATTCAAATATACTTCTTCGTTTACGATCGGGAACAAAACGACTCAGATTCAACTACTAAACTAAGGTCATATCAGAGGAACCGTGTCTAACTTTATTTTTAATAAATTTGTGATCCTCAGATTTTTGGAAGCAACGTTATCAACCAAGGGACTTGTGATGAGGAAAGATTTGTCGTGAGCAAGTGGCCCGACTTGAGGACAAGTCGTTTGAAGAGGGGGAATGATACGATCCCACCTCGAGAACAGCCATTGGTTCAACCAACAAGCGAGGCTCGTCGTTTTTGCAAGCTGAACTAATACGAGTCACAAAGGCCCAACCCAAGCTCAAGAACGTGATGGGCTCAAATTACCACAAGGCCCAATAACGAGGTCAAAGGCCAGACAAATGCGTTCCAAACTAAATGGGACCATTCAGGAACTTGTTAGCAAGGCCTTAGATGCGTACACGAAAGAAAGAGAAAATCAAGATTCACTTTTTTGTTTCCAAGAAAATCAAGAAATCGAATCTTGGCCCAATTTTGCTGTTTGGAGCGATTTCAAGAATCAAGAAAATCAAGATTTCAAATCTTGGAAATCTTGGTCCAAGAAACCGAATCTTGCAGCCAAAGCGTATTGGATCTCCGTTACAAGAATCAATGAACCAATTTCGGTAGGAGATGGACTACAAGCCCAAGTTCTTGAAGGCAAGGCCCAATAAGATGATTCCAAGCCCAACCAAGAAGTCAAACCATACTTAGTTGAAAATCAGGCCAAATTGTTAAAGTGGCCCAATTTGTAAAAATTTTTATTGTTTAAATATCTAAGTTTAATTTTTAGACTTTAGGATTATTATATGTAAAAATTCGGCCCAAGCAACCCATTAAAATGCCTTGGCTGAATTTCCCTCTTAATTTATTAATTAGGTTTTTTTTTTTAAGTTTTCCTGATGAGATTAGGAAATAGATAGAAGGCCTATTAATAGGCATGGCCGACCACCTTATTGAAGACATTAGAATTACATTGAAAATTTCAGATTTGTTTTAAGTGAAAATTCTCTTTGAGTTCTTCAAGAATTTTCTCTTGAGTTTTCTTTAGAAATAGTTTTAACAATCTTTTTGATTGTGGGAGCCATCTTCAGCCTTCTTCTTGCCATTGATCTTCATTGGAGGGAAGATTAGAGCCGTTTGAAGGGAGTTGTGAAATCTTTCGGGGTTTCAAGGCTTCTAAGGACTTTATCTTTTATTTTCTTGCTGTTCGTTTTCCTTTTAATTATTGTTTGGGGCCGATTTCATCATTGATATGAGTCACAAATGCCCAATTTAAGCTCAAGGACGTGATGGGCCCAAATTACCACAAGGCCCAATAACGATGTCAAAGGCCAGACAAATGCGTTCAAAACTAAATGGAATCATTCAAGAATTTATTATCAAGGCCTTAGATGTGTACACGAAGGAAAAAGACAATCAAGATTCACTTTCTTGTTTTCATGAAAATCAAGAAACCGAATCTTGGTCCAATTTTGCTGATTTGAGCGATTTCAAGAATCAAGAATATCAAGATCTTAAATCTTGGAAATCTTGGTCCAAGAAACCGAATCTTGCGGCTAAGGCACATTGGATCTCAATTACGAGCATCAACGAACCAATTTCGGGAGAGAATACAAGCCCAAATGCTTGAAGAAACGGCCCAATAAGATGTTCCAAGCCCAATCAAGAAATTTAAATTAGACTTAGTTGAAAATTAGGCCAAATTGTCAAAGTGGCCCAATTTGTTAAGTTTTAATTCTTTAAATACTTAGTTTTAATTTTTAGACTTTATGAATAAATTTCTATGTAAAAATTCAGTCCAAGAGGCCCATTTAAAGTCCTTGGCCGAATTTCCCCTTGAAAGTAAAAAAAAATTAGGTTTTTTTTTTAGTTTTCCTATTAGGACTAGGAAAATAGTTAGAAGGCCTATATGTATGGCTTGGCCAGCCACCCTTATACACATTACACTTGAATAATACATTGAAATCAGGTTTGTTTTGTTGAGTAAAATTCTCTTTAAGTTCTCCAAAAATTTTCTCTTGAGTTTTCTTTAGAATGATTTTTAACAATCTTTTCGATTGTGGGAGCCATCTTCAGCCTTCTTCTTACCATTATTCTTCATTGGAGGGAAGATTAGAGCCGTTTGAAGGGAGTTGTGAAATCTTTCAAGATTTCAATGCTTCTTAGGACTTTTCTTTATTTTCTTGCTGATCGTTCTTCTTTATTAATTTCTGCTTGTCCTGATTTATTGATTAACTTGGGATTAATTATTCTTGTTGCATTTCAGCCTTTCCAAACTTCAAGATCTGATTCGGCTTTGTTCTTAGGCATCAAGAAACGTTCTTCATTCATAATTTTCAGATTTCTTGCTGCCCAAGTATTTCTTTTTCTATTCGATTTGGGTTTTTTGATCTGGCAAATTTAGTTCCCTGTTTTCTATTTTCGTTGCAGCCAATTTGTTTATAGATCTCGTAGGACTTTCCCGTGACTTGACGACTCGATCTTGGTCCGCGCGTGACCCTCTTTATCATGTTTGGAACCTATCTTGAATTTAATTCCGTGTTCTTGGCTTCCAAGATTAGCTATTCCTAAGTGTTTTTAATTCTTGGCTGATCTTTTATTGATTTGGATGTTTTCGTTTCAGATCTAATTGATTCTAAGCCGAATTTTCTGTTTCGTTTTAGGTCCAACCGTTTAGAGCTTTCGTAGGATTTTTCCCGTGACTTGACAACTCGATCTTGGTCCGCGCGCAACCCTCTATCAATCATCTAACTTATTTATGATTTCTTGTTGCGTTTCCAGCTTTCTTCAACATTAAAGAGGCTGATCGGCATACTTTTGGTAGCAAGAACCATTCGTTCATTCATCTTTTCTATTGATCTTGTCGACTTTTCATCTCAATTCTGATTACATTCGATTTGCTGGAAATTAGAGTTTGATTTGCTGTTTTGGAATTTAATCTTTTCAGATTCGGCTTGGAAAGTTCATAAACGTCCTTGATTATCGAAGATCATTCTTAATCCATAATTTCCCTCTTTCTTGCTGCACGATTCCTCATTCTAATTCAATTTTCGTTTTTTTGTGATCTGCTGAATTAATTTCCTGTTTTGGTTTAATTGACAGAATCGGCTGAATTGGTGACTTCTTTGAAGCTTATTCAGGAGTTCTTGACTTCCGAATTCCTTAATAATAAGTGTTTTGATTCTTCGTTTATTTTCTGCTATTTTAGGGTTCTTTGATTTCAGATCTGGGAATTCTAAAAGTTAATCTTTCTACTTCGTTTCAGATCTGATTGTCTAGAGTTTTCGTAGGAGTTTCCCGTGACTTGACAACTCGATCTTGGTCCATGCGCAACCCCCTATCACTTGGTATCAGATTTTGGGCATTTTGGGTGTTCTTGGTTGATTTCTAAACTGATCTTTTTTTTTTTTAAACAACAAACAACTGTTTTACCCAGAAAATTTTTTGGAAAAAAATTCATTCGAGTAGGTAAATGTTTTCTGATTGATCTGAAATTTTACATGCATATTTGGGGCACTGTGATTCAATATAAAAAAATATTTCCGCAAAAAAATCAGTCAAAAAAGTCAAAAAAAATTGAAAAATACAAAATTTAAAAAAATAAAAAAATATTCAGCGGGTTGAGTTTGGTGCCCAGACCTTTCAGATCAAAAATTCAATATTTGAGGACATTGCAGATTTAATTTAGTGATTTTTGGAGATCAGGAACAGCTCGAACGAAGTTGTCAAGTTACTCCACAGTTTTTCGGGTTTTTGTATTTCAGCAATTTTTATTGATCTTTAGCTGTAGGTTTTCATTTGTTTTTCCTTTATTCTCTCTTTACACTATCTAACACCTTCTTGTTTCTTGTGTTAGTAGGATTTTAAGGTGTGCACAATTCTTCCTCAGTGCGACAAATCAATTGGTGTCTCGTCAGTTTTGGCATCCTAGTGCAAATTAGGATTCTTTGGTAGTTTCAGTTCATACACTTTCTAATTGGTTGATATAGACTCTACTAAAGAACTCACAAGGCTGAATTCTACCTCATTGAGAATTTGATTTTTCTTTTGGACTGATTAACGGTGAGGTTTGCTAACTTTCCTTTTTGAGTGTTGAGTGTTTATTTTGCAGGTTTTTGAAAATGTCTAAGGTTGGTCAAGGTGATAATGACCGTAATGATGTTTATTACACATTTAAAAAATTCCAACAATAGTTAGACGAACAGGCTGCCGTACTTCGAACTTTGAGTGCTACTATCAATGAGGTGCGATTGAATCAAGAGCCACAATATCAAGATCCAATTAAAGAAGATGTGGATAACCAGCCTCCTGCTCATAGGCGCGGTCCTCGACGTGTCCCCAGAACTGATTATGATTTTCATGATCGTAGGCAACCCTCTTTGGCAAAATCGAAGTTCACAATTCCCCAATTTTATGGTAAGAATGATCCAGAAGCTTATTGTGAATGGGAATCTATGATTGAACTTATGTTTCGATATTATAAATGTCCGGATGATGAAAAGGTAGCATTAGCAACGCTGGAATTTTCAGATTATGCATTAAGTTGGTGGACTCAACTTGGGGTGAATCGTCATCGGAATTATGAAGGTGAGATTTCGACATGGGATGAGTTGAAACAAATTATGCGTAAAAGATTTATTCCACCTCACTACTATAGAGAGATTAAAACAAAGCTTAGAAGACTTGTTCAAGGTAGTAGGACGGTGGATGAATATTTTAAGGAGAAGGAGATGCTCATTCAGAGAGCTAATGTGGAGGAGGATGAGGAAACAACTATGGTTCGATTTATTGATGGTTTGAATAGGCCAATAGCTAATACATTGTAGCTACAAACTTACAGTTATTTGGAAGAAGTAGTTCATAAAGCCATTGAGATCGAGCAACAATTAAAGGAACAAAGGTTTGGTTCCTTCTCTACTTCACAATACTACAGAGGTAACACTTCCAACTCTGATTTTAAAAGTTCAAAATCACCTTTTGTTACTAATAAGTCTTCTTTGAGTGATGGAAGTAAGCAATCAGATTGGAAAAAAGGGACTCCTGTTAAAGCGCAAACACCTTCTAAGCAGCCCAATTTAGGTGATTTGAATGTGAAGAGAGCTCGTAAGATTGAATGTTTTAAGTGCAAAGGGCGTGGTCATTATAGTAGGGAATGCCCTAACACGAGATTACTTCTTCTGAAAGATAATGGTGAGTACACTTCTAACTCTAATAAAATAGATCTAGATATGCCAGAACTTGTGGATAACAGTGATAATGGCGAAGAGTTGGTTGAACCACCAAAAGAAGGGGACTTTGCTGACTTTCAATGCCTTGTAGTTCGCCGAAACCTTAACATCCAGATGAAAGATGATGTTGATAACCAAAGGACCAATATTTTCCATTCTCGGTGTTTTATTAAATGATAAGGGGTTGCGCGCGGACCAAGATCGAGTTGCCAAGCCACGAGAAAACTCCTACGAAAACTCTAGATGTTCAGATCTGAAATGAAGAAGAAAGATTAACTTTTAGAATTTTTGGATCTGAAATTAAAGAACCCTAAAATAGCAAAGAATAAACCAAGAATCGAAACACTTATTATTAGGGAATTTGGAAGTCAAGAACTCGTGAATAAGCTTCAAAGAAGTCTCCAATTCTGCCGAATCAAGCCGAATCTGAAAGATTAACTTCCAAACAGCAAATCAAACTCTAAATCCCAGCAAACAAGATTTAATAAGAATTGGGATGAATAGACGGCAAGATCGATGGAAAGGATGAATTAATGAATGATTATTGCTGCCAAGAAGGGTGTCGATCAGCTTCCTTAATGTTGAAGTATGCTGGAAAATGCAACAAGAAATCTTAACAAGTTAGATAATGAAATCGGCACAAAACAGGAATTAAAAGATTGAAACGAACATCAAAAAAATAAAGAAAGTCCTAAGAAGCCTTGAAATCCCGAAAGAGTTCACAACTCCCTTCAAACGGCTCTAATCTTCCCTCCAATGAAGATCAATGGCAAGAAGAAGGCTGAAGATGGCTCCCACAATAAAAAAGATTGCTAAAACTACTTCTAAAGAAAACTCAAGAGAAAATTCTTGGAGAACTCAAAGAGAATTTTCAGTCAAAAACAAATCTGAAAATTTAATGTAATTGTAATGTGTTCAATAAGGTGGCCGGCCATGCCTATTAATAGGCCTTCTATTTATTTCCTAATCTCATTAAGAAAACTTAAAAAAGACCTAATTAATAAATTAAGAGGGAAATTTGGCCAAGGCATTTTAATCGGCTACTTGGGCCGAATTTTTACATATAATAATCCTAAAGTCTAAAAATTAAAGTTAGATATTTAAACAGTTAAAATTTTTACAAATTGGGCCACTTTAACAATTTGGCCTGATTTTCAACTAAGTATGGTTTAACTTCTTGGTTGGGCTTGGAATCATCTTATTGGGCCTTACCTTCAAGAACTTGGGCTTGTAGTCCATCTCCTACCGAAATTGGTTCGTTGATGCTCGTAACGGAGATCCAATGCGCTTTGGCTGCAAGATTCGTTTTCTTGGACCAAGATTTCCAAGATTTGAAATCTTGATTTTCTTGATTCTTGAAATCGCTCCAAACAGCAAAATTGGGCCAAGATTTGGTTTCTTGATTTTCTTGAAAACAAGAAAGTGAATCTTGATTTTCTCTTTCTTTCGTGTACACATCTAAGGCCTTGCTAACAAATTCCTGAATGGTCCCATTTAGTTTGGAACGCATTTGTCTAGCCTTTGACCTGTTATTGGGCCTTGTGGTAATTTGAGCCAATCACGTTCTTGAGCTTGGGTTGGGCCTTTTTGACTCGTATCATTCCTCCCTTCCTCAAAAAGATTCGTCCTCGAATCTGAAAAATCAAATGGAGATAAGTTAGCCACATTGAAAGTAGAACTTACATTGTACTCACCGGGTAGGTCAATTTTGTATGCATTATCATTGATCCGCTCTAGTACTTGTAAAGGCCCATCGCCTCTTGGATCCAACTTGGTCTTTCTTTTTGTAGGAAATTGTTCTTTCCTCATATGGACCTAAACCCAATTTTCGGGTTTGAAGACAACCCGTTTGCGCCCCTTATTTGCTTTGTTGGTGTTGATGTCATTTGTTTTGGCCATTCGTTGCCTAGCCTTCTCGTGTGAAGATTTCACCAGCTCAGCAATAGTGGAGAAACCTTTCACAAATTGTCTATAAAAACTAGCTAAACCATGGAAACATCTCACCTCAGTTATTAATTTAAGAGTTGGCCACTCCTTGATTGCCTTAACTTTGTCCTTATCGACATGAATACCTTGAGCACTAACTATGAACCCTAAAAATATTAGCTTATCACAACAAAATGTGCATTTATCAAGGTTGGCAAACAATTTTTCAGCTCTTAGAATGTCTAAAATCGTTCTAACATGGAAAACATGATCATTTAATGTTGTTGAGTAAATTAAAATGTCATCAATCCAAGAATGGCAATTATCGACAATAACATACAGTACCTTTTCAAAATTCAAGTCATGAGCAAAGTCATCAATACGAGTTGAATGAAGTTGTTGAGAGAATAGAGAAACTTCACCTTGCTTACCATTAAAGGTGGGAAAACGAGGATCAATTTTACCTTGTTCAATCAATTGAAAACATCTCTCATTAGAAGGGTAATGAAGCTTGACCCTGTCCATGGGTGGAATCTTGCAAACCTAAAACAAAGAGAAATCACAAGGCTATTTTGAATGGGGTTTAGCAAAAATATTCCTCCCTTGTGTTTGAGCATTCTCTTCTTCTTCACTCATTCCTTGTTTAAGCTCTCTCTCTTTTTCACTCACTTCATTCACATTTTCTTTTGTTTCTCTCTCACTTTCCTTTTTTCCTTTTTCATTTTCTTCTTTTTCACTTTTATTTTTCTCTTCTCCTTTTTCTTTTCCTCTCTTGTTTTAACAACAGAATTTTTCAGTTTGATTTGGTCCTCATGGACTTGTTCTGGAGTGAGCGGCACTAAGGTGACTTTCCTTCCTTGATGCTTGAAAGAATACCTATTGGTACGACCATCGTGGGTGACCTTTCGATCCCTTTGCCATGGTTCTCCTAGCAACAAATGGCAGGCTTGAATAGGCACTACGTCGCACATGACTTCGTCTTGATACTTGCCGATGGAAAAGGTGATGCACACTTGTTGAGTGACCTTAAATTGGCCTTCGCTGCTAAGCCCTTGTAGTTGATAAGGTCGTGGATGCTTGGTAGTGGTTAAGCAAAGCTTTTCCACCATCGTCGTGCTGGCTACGTTCGAGCAACTTTCATCATCAATAATAACTCTACAGACCTTACCTTGTACATGGCAGCCAGTATGAAAGAGATGTTCTCGTTGCTGCTCACTCTTTGGTTTTGCCAAAGAGGGTTGTCCGCGATCATGAACGTCATTTTCAGTTATAGGGACACGTCTAGGAGCGTGCCTATGAGCACGAGGCTGGTTATCCACATCATCTTTAATTGGGCCCCAATACTTAGGCTCTTGATCTAATCGCATCTTATTGATAGTAGCACTCAATGTTCGAAGTAAAGTAGCCTGTTCGTCTAACTGTTGTTGGAATTTTTTAAATGTGTCATAGACATCATTATGGTCATTATCACATTGACCAACCTTAGACATTTTCAAAAACCTGCAAAATAAACACTCAACACTCAAAAAGGAAAGTTAGCAAACCTCACCGTTAACCACTCCAAAAGAAAAATCAAATTCTCAATGAGGTAGAATTCAGTCTTGTGAGTTCTTTAGTAGGGTCTATATCCACCAATTAGAAAGTGTATGAACCGAAACTACCAAAGAATCCTAATTTGCACCAGGATGCCAAAACTGATGAGACACCAATTGATTTGCGTCGCACCGAGGAAGAATTGTGCACACCTTAATATCCTACTAACACAAGAAACAAGAAGGTGTTAGATAGTGTAAAGGGAGAATAAAAGCAAAACAAATGAAATCAATAAAAATTGCTGAAATCCAAAAACCTGAAAAACTGCGGAGTAACTTGACAACTTCGTTCGAGGTGTTCCTGATCTCCAAAAATCATGAAATTTAAATTGGAATGTCTTTAAATGTTGAATTTTTGATCTGGAAAGTTTGGGCACTAAAATCAACCCGCTGAATATTTTTTTAATTTTTATTGGATTTCGCATTTTTAAATTTTTTTGACTTTTTTGACTGGTTTTTTTGTGGAAAATATTTTTTAATATTCAATCACAGTGCCAAAAATATGTATGTAAAATTTCAGATCAATCGAAAAATGTTTACCCACTCGAATGAATTTTTTTCCAAAAAATTTTTGGGTAAAACTGCTGTTTGTTGTTTAAAAAAAAGAGATTAGTTTAGAAATCAACCAAGAACACCCAAAATGCCCAAAATCTGATACCAAATGATATGGGGTTGCGCGTGGACCAAGATCGAGTTGCCAAGTTGCGAGAAAACTCCTACGAAAACTCTAGACGATCAAATCTGAAACGAAGCAGAAAGATTAACTTTTAGAATTTCCAGATTTGAAATTAAAGAACCCTAAAATAGTAAAGAATAAACAAAGAATCGAAACACTTATTATTAGGGAATTCAAAACTCAATAACTCGTGAATAAGCTTCAAAGAAGTCTCCAATTCAGCCGAATCAAGCCGAATCTGAAAGATTAACTTCCAAACAGCAAATCAAACTCTAAATTCCAGCAAACAAGATTTAATGAGAATTGGGATGAATAGACGGCAAGATTGATGGAAAGGATGAATTAATGAATGATTATTGCTGCCAAGAAGGGTGCCGATCAGCTTCCTTAATGTTGAAGAATGTTGGAAAACGCAACAAGAAATCTTAACAAGTTAGATAATGAAATCGGCACAAAACAGGAATTAAAATATTGAAACGAACAGCAAAAAAAATAAAGAAAGTCCTAAGAAGCCTTGAAATCCCGAAAGAGTTCACAACTCACTTCAAACGGCTCTAATCTTCCCTCCAATGAAGATCAATGGCAAGAAGAAGGCTGAAGATGACTCCCACAATCAAAAAGATTGTTAAAAACTACTTTTAAAGAAAACTCAAGAGAAAATTCTTGGAGAACTCAAAGAGAATTTTCAGTCAAAAACAAATCTGAAAATTTAATGTAATTGTAATGTGTTCAATAAGGTGGCCGGCCATGCCTATTAATAGGCCTTCTAACTATTTCCCATCTCATTAGGAAAACTTAAAAAAGACCTAATTAATAAATTAAGAGGGAAATTCGGCCAAGGCATTTTAATGGGCTTCTTGGGCCGAATTTTTACATATAATAATCCTAAAGTCTAAAAATTAAACTTAGATATTTAAACAATTAAAATTTTTACAAATTAGGCCACTTTAACAATTTGGCCTAATTTTCAACTAAGTATGGTTTGACTTCTTGGTTGGGCTTGGAATCATCTTATTGGGTGATACGTGTCACAAAGGCCTTAGATGCGTATACGAAGGAAAAAGAAAATCAAAATTCACTTTCTTGTTTTCAAAAAAATCAAGAAACCGAATCTTGGTCCAATTTTGCTGTTTTGAGCGATTTCAAGAATCAAGAAAATCAAGATTTAAAATCTTGGAAATCTTGGTCTGAGAAACCGAATCTTGCAACTAAGGCGCATTGGATCTACGTTACGAGCATCAACGAACCAATTTCGGTAGGAAACGGACTACAAGCCCAAGTTCTTGAAGGCAAGGCCCAATAAGATGTTCCAAGCCCAATCCAGAAAGTTAAATGAGACTTAGTTGAAAATTAGGGCAAATTGTCAAAGTGGCCAAATTTGTAAAATTTTAATTCTTTAAATACTTAGTTTCAATTTTAGACTTTATAAATTAATTACTATGTAAATATTCAGTCCAAGAGGCCCAATTAAAAGCCCTTGGCCGAACTTCCCTTTAAATTAAATAATTAGGAGTTTTTTTAGTTTTAGTTTTCTAATAGGGTTAGGAAAATAATAGAGGCCTATATATATGTAAGGCTTGGCCGGCCATTACACAACAATACACTTGAAATTAGATTTTGATTGCTTGCAAATTCTCTTGAGTTTTTCTCCAAGAATTTTCTTTTGAGATTTCTTTAGAAGTAGTTTTAACAATCTTTTAGACTGTGGGAGCCATCTTCAGCCTTCTTCTTGCCATTGTTCTTCATTGGAGGGGAGATTAGAGCCGTTTGAAGGGAGTTGTGAAATCTTTCAGGATTTCAAGGCTTCTTAGGACTTTATCTTTATTTGCTTACTGTTCGTTCTTCTTTATTAATTTCTGCTTGTGCTGATTTATTGATTAACTTGGGATTAATTGTTCTTGTTGCGTTTCAGCCATTCCCAAATTTTAAGATCTATCTTTGAAACATTCTTTGCATCAAGAAACGTCCTTCAATCATATTTTTCCAGATTTCTTGCCGTCCAGGTATTCTATTTCCTATTCCAATTTGGTTTCTTGATCCGTTGAGTTTAACTTGCTGTTTTGGTGTTTTCTTTGTCAGATTCAGCAAGAGAGTCTTCATTGAAGTTAGATCTCATTTTCTTTGCTTCCAATCAACGCTATTAATAAGTGTTTTGAATCTTGACTGATTCTTTATTGTTTTGGAGTTTTTGTTTCAGATCTGGAATTCTAAGATTTAATTTTTTCTGTTTTGTTTCAGATCTAATCGTCTAAAGCTTTCGTAGGATTTTCCCGTGACTTGACAACTCGATCTTGGTCCGCGTGCAACCCCCTATCATTTGGTACTGATTTGACTTGGGGAGTCATTCTTGCTATTTAGATCTAGTTTCTTGGCCTCCACGGAACCATATTAATTCATGTTCTGATTATTAGGTAATTATCCATGGTTTTAGGGTTTTCGTTTCAGATCTGGTACTGATAAGTTTGATTTCTTTGTTTCGTTTTAGATCCGATTGTCTAAAGCTTTCTTAGGAATTTTCTCGTGACTTGGCACTGGATCTTGTTCCGCGCGCAACCCTCTATCATTTGGTATCAGATTTTGGGCATTTTGGGTGTTCTTGGTTGATTTCTAAACTGATCTCCTCTTAAAAACATTAAACAGCAGTTTTTACCCAGAAAAATTTTTGGAAAAAAATTTATTTGAGTGGGTAAATGTTGTGTGATTAGCCTTAAACTTTATATGCATATTTTTGGCACTGTGATAGATTATTAAAAAATATTTCCCGCAAAAAAAAGTAGAAAAAGTCAAAAAAATTGAAAAAGATGAAATAAAGAAAAAAATTAAAAAAATATTCAGCGGGTTGATTTTAGTGCCAAAACTTTCCAGATAAAATATAAAATATTTAAGGACATTCCAGTTTAAATTTTGTGATTTTTTGAGATCGGGAACACCTCAAACGAAGTTATCAAGTTACTCCGCAGTTTTTCGGGTTTTTGGGTGTCAACAATTTTTATTGATTCTTAGCTGTAGGTTTTCATTTATTTTGATTTTATTCTTCCTTTACACTATCTAACACCTTGTTGTTTCTTGTGTTAGTAGGATTTAAAAGTGTGCACAATTCTTCCTCGGTGCAACACAAATCAATTGGTGTCTCATCAGTTTTGGGACTCATAGTACAATTAGGATTCTTTGGTAGTTACAGTTCATACACTTTCTAATTGATTGATATAGACTCTAGTAAAGAACTCACAAGACTGAATTCTACCTCTTTGAGAATTTGATTTTCCTTTTTGAGTGATTAACGGTGAAGTTTGCTAATTTTCTTTTTTGAGTGTTGAGTGTTAAGTGTTGAGTGTTTGTTTTGCAGGTTTTTGAAAAAAAGAAAAAAAATGTCTAGAGTTGGTTAAGTTGATGATGACCATAATGATGTCCATGATAAATTTAAAATGATCCAACAACAGTTAGACGAACGGGCTGCCATACTTCGAACATTGAGTGCTACTATCAATGCGATGCGAGTGGAGAAAAGAGCCCAACGAGGACAACTTAATTCAAGTGAAAGGGCAGAAATGAGACTGCCAAGAAGACGAACATCCAATGAATATTCGAGAAGAGATTCATATCATGATTCTTATTCAACGAGGAATTCAAGACGATGCAAAGCAAGTTTTGAGAGTGAAGTTTTCCAAGGGGATCATTGTTCGTATGCAAGTCATTCCGTACATACCCAACGAGAGTCTTTCCGTTCTGATTCATTTGTAACATCTCCATCTTATAATGAAAGGAAGACACAAAATGAAATAAAAAGAAAAGAGAGGCAAGAGATGTTGATGCGAGAAAATGAGCTAATATGGAATGAGATTGAGAGACGAAAAAAAGAAATAAAAGAAAAAGACGAGGAAAGGGTAGTGAGTAATATTTCCACTAACCAAGATATGAATTTTTCTTGTGTTGCTACTTTTTAGGTTCCCGAAATACCGAAGGATAACTTCCAACTTCAATACCTCTCAAATGAAAGATGCTTTCATATGATCAACATAGGCAAAGATGAAATCACACTACATGAGCCCGAAAGTAAGCGAGGTAAGAAAATTTTAGCAACCGAGTCCCGTGCAGATTTGAAAATTATTGATAAAACTTTTGGTGACTTAGTTCTTAAAAGATCCCCTCATTTTGATCCGATTAATTGTTATTCTTTGATTGTGGTTGATAAAGTCATTACGAAAGGAAGCGTGAGTTGTTATTCACTTGATTTGCCAAGTGTAAAATCTGCGAATTTGTGCAAATCTGTTTTGGTGAATAAAAAAAGTTTTGAATATATGTTGGTATGTATGCGAAAATCCTCATGGTTTAACTTGATTGGTTTAATGAAATCTTTGTTACACTTCGGCATGACTAATCAAAATCAAGTTTTTAAACCCGAAATCTATTTTGGTATATTTTGTTGGAAAATCTAGCATCATCTATTGTGTGCAAATACTTTCTATTGTTTTGATACTTGGTTTTTGAATAAGGTAACGAAATTTGCCAAATTTGTTTTCAATTTATATTCGTGCCTTAAACAGTTTCTGTGGTTGTACATGAAGTTTGAGTTCCATTTGACAAATGTTAACTCAACAATGGAGCTTCGACTACACTATGCCCCCGGTGAGCGAAGGTTTGTATTAAATGGAAAAGGTAAGGTTGACCCTTATTCTTCTGCTTATAAAGGTAAGATTCTTGAAACTTTTGAAACACTTTTGTACTCCTCGGATAGTGACAAAGATAGTGTTGATGATTTAATTTTTGTTAAACACTTAGATCGAAACGTGCTTGACTATCCTATTTTATTTATTGATGATCTATCTGTTTTGATGGTTGATAAAAAGATTCTTGTTTTTGGTAATGCATGTGTGAGTGAATCTATAGACCGTCGATTAATGCATGGTATGATTGTGCAACTCTGTGAACCTTTTCAAATACCTACTTGTGATGATTACGTTTACCATTTGATTTATTACTCGCGATATATTCATGGTTTGTGGAAACAATTTGAGATGATTGAATGCCTTAAAACATGTCCATCTTTATTTCGAATTTTTGACGAGGCATTGGCGAGTAAATTAACTTGCTTGCATGGTAATCTGAATCTGTCCATTCGCATGCGTTATACTTGTTTTGTTATGCTTATGATTGGACTACAAGTTCTACTTTCAATATGGCTGACTTATCTCCATTTGATTCTTCAGATTCGAGGACGAATCTTTTTAAGGAAGTGGGAATGATACGAGTCACAAAGGCCTTAGATACGTATACGAAGGAAAAATAAAATCAAGATTCACTTTCTTATTTTCAAGAAAATCAAGAAACCGAATCTTGGTTCAATTTTGTTGTTTTGAGTGATTTCAAGAATCAAGAAAATCAAGATTTAAAATCTTGGAAATCTTGGTCCGAGAAACCAAATCTTGCAACTAAGGCGCATTGGATCTCCATTACGAGCATCAACGAACCAATTTCGGTAGGAAACAGACTACAAGCCCAAGTTCTTGAAGGCAAGGCCCAATAAGATGTTCCAAGCCCAATAAGATGTTCCAAGCCCAATCTAGAAAGTTAAATGAGACTTAGTTAAAAATTAGGCCAAATTGTCAAAGTGGCCCAATTTGTAAAATTTTAATTCTTTAAATACATAGTTTCAATTTTAGACTTTACAAATTAATTACTATGTAAATATTCAGTCCAAGAGGCCCAATTAAAAGCCCTTGGCCGAACTTCCCTTTAAATCAAATAATTAGGAGTTTTTTTAGTTTTAGTTTTCTAATAGGGTTAGGAAAATAATAGAGGCCTATATATATGTAAGGCTTGGCCGGCCATTACACAACAATACCCTTGAAATCAGATTTTGATTGCTTGCAAATTCTCTTGAGTTTTTCTCCAAGAATTTTCTCTTGAGTTTTCTTTAGAAGTAGTTTTAACAATCTTTTAGATTGTGGGAGCCATCTTCAGCCTTCTTCTTGCCATTGTTCTTCATTGGAGGGGAGATTAGAGCCGTTTGAAGGGAGTTGTGAAATCTTTATCGATTTCAAGGCTTCTTAGGACTTTATCTTTATTTTCTTACTGTTCGTTCTTCTTTATTAATTTCTGCTTGTGCTGATTTATTGATTAACTTGGGATTAATTGTTCTTGTTGCGTTTCAGCCATTCCCAAATTTCAAGATCTATCTTTGCAACATTCTTTGGCATCAAGAAACGTCCTTCAATCATATTTTTCTAGATTTCTTACCGTCCAAGTATTCTATTTCTGATTCGAATTTGGTTTCTTGATCCGTTGAGTTTAACTTGCTGTTTTGGTGTTTTCTTTGTCAGATTCAGCGAGAGAGTCTTCATTGAAGTTAGATCTCATTTTCTTTGCTTCCAATCAACGCTATTAATAAGTGTTTTGAATATTGGCCGATTCTTTATTATTTTGGGGTTTTTGTTTTTAGATCTAGAATTCTAAGATTTAATTTTTTCTGTTTCGTTTCAGATCTAATCGTCTAAAGCTTTCGTAGGATTTTCCCGTGACTTGACAACTCAATCTTGGTTCGCGCGTAACCCCCTATCATTGGGCCTTGCCTTCAAGAACTTGGGCTTGTAGTCCATCTCCTACCGAAATTGGTTCGTTGATGCTCGTAACTGAGATCCAATGCGCTTTGGTTGTAAGATTTGGTTTCTGGGACCAGGATTTCCAAGAGTTGAAATCTTGATTTTCTTGATTCTTGAAATCGCTCCAAGCAACAAAATTGGGCCAAGATTAAGTTTCTTGATTTTCTTGAAAACAAGAAAGTGAATCTTGATTTTATCTTTCTTTCGTGTACGCATCTAAGGCCTTGCTAACAAATTCCTGAATGGTCCCATTTAGTTTGGAACGCATTTGTCTGGCCTTTGACCTCGTTATTGGGCCTTGTGGTAATTTGAGCCCATCACGTTCTTGAGCTTGGGTTGGGCCATTGTGACTTGTATCATTAAAGGTAACTTATGTTCACTCATTACTGATAGTGGGAGTTGCTCGAATGTAGTGAGTAGCTATTTGGTGGATTCTTTAAAGTTGCCTTGTACCAAACACCCTAAGCCATATCACCTTCAGTGGCTTAATGAATGCTCTGAAGTTAAAGTTACAAAATAGTCTTTAGTCACTTTTAAGCTCGGGAATTATGAGGATGAAGTATGGTGTGATGTGGTCCCAATGCATGCGGTACACTTGCTCCTTGGACGGCCTTGGCAATTTGATCGCGATGTTACACATCAAGGTAAGCTTAATCGATACTCCCTTGTGTTTAAAGGCTAGAAATTCACTTTTGCTCCTTTAAATCCCACTGATGAATATAAAGATCAATTGAAGATGATGAAATTTTGTGAGGGGGTAAGGGAGAAAGGCAAGTACAAAAGACAGAGAGAAAAGAGGCTAGTAGTGGAAAAAGTCAAAATCTAAAAAGCCCAAAGGTGAGTGAATCCACAAGTGGTAAAATGAGAGAAAAAAAATTTTGGCAACAAAAAAGGATGTGCGGAGAGCCCTACTCAATAAACAGCCTTGTATCCTTGTGAGGTTTAGGCAAAATTATTTATCTTTATTTGACATTAACAAAAATTTGCCTAGTGTGTTTTAGTGTCTTTTGCAGGATTATGAGGATGTTTTTAGTGAGGCCCCTAAAGGTTTACCACCTTTAAGTGGGATAGAGCATCAAATTGACTTAGTACCCGGAGCTTCAAAACCAAGTCGACCAGCCTATAGATGTGATACGACCACGCCCCAGGATGGACAAATACATGAAAGAGCATTAAAGTCCAAGTGCATGAATAGATTGGTGCAATGTATGGGAGTATGCATGCACAATTGAGGTTCAATGGAAGGTATTTAAGGGAGCACAAGTACTTGGGACGTTCATGCAAGAGGGGATTGCTGAATGTTCATGCATTTGCACATTTATGGACCGAATTTATGGAAGTACATACCATGGGACGTTTTAGGCCTATCCATGTATTTTCCATGATCACTATTCAAGTTTTCAAGACACTTTAAAGCTCCAATCAGCCAAGGGAGATGTTGGAACAATTAAGGGGCTGCACATCCATGGAATTGAGCTCTCTTCAAGGTTAAGGATGCATGAATGCATCAAGTGAAGCAACATGATGATTCGGCCAATCCATGCATCATCACCAAGCATGAACCAAATTTTTAATGCTTCATTCATACGCATTCAACTGAATTTAGCTATAGCAAATTAATGATTTCTTTCTAGAATTTTCTAGCATATTCATGGCTGAATTCTTAGCCATTAAGTTGCCCATTCGGCTAGCCATGACTGGTTCTATAAATAGTTGTTTATTTTATTGTAAAGGACTTTTTGTCAAATTTCTGAATGAACTATTGTTCTTGTGAGGTTTCTCCCTCTCAAATTTCGTGTGAGTCTCGATTTGGCTTATCTAGCGTGCTAGTGGCATCAACCGAACTCTTTCCGAACTTATTACCAATCTTGGTGTGGCGTTCATCCATTTCGATATACCTTCGGTTCTTACTTTGCTAAGTAACGGGTCGAGGTCCATATTCCTCTTTCCATCTTTTCACCTTAAACCATATAAGATTTGGGGCAATACTCATTATAGTATTGAAACTTTCTTGACATTTAAGTTCTATTTTCCATCTCCATCAATTACCTTTTCTATCCTACCTTGTTTCTATTCTAAACTGAACCTACCAGCACCAAACCACTCATCTAAACCCCTTTAAAAAACTTCCGCAACCCTTAGCCTAAATCACCCAATTTTGACAACTCCATCTACTCCTCGTCGACGATCGGGCAACTACGTGAAACGACTCGATTAACCCGGGCTGGATCGTATCATTTGGTATCAAAGCTAGCTAAATCGGAGTAAGAATCGTCGTCTTCGATATTACGGTATTGTAAAAAAAATTCAAAAAAATTGAAAAAAATAAAAAAATTCAAAAAAAATTTGTATTCAATTCATTTTTCCTTGTTGTATTCAGTATTGAAAAACAAAAAAGAAAAAAAATTTGAAATTATTTAAAAAAAAACAAGTGTGACAAAATTCATTGTTGCCGAATTGTGAAGGTGAAGTTGTTGCCGTAGTATTCAAATTATTTCTAGCCACACTTAACCATTTCTATTTTGTTTGATAGCCTACCATTTCCGACATCAGCCCCACCAAAGCCACATCAATTTTGTAAGCCGACCCCAAACGGTATTGATTCGTCTATCTAGTTTGCGGAGAACTTCGAGAGGCGAAAATCGAGTGGTAAAAGGCAAGAGCGATTGGTGAGACCATTCGAGAGAAGTAAAAGCCAAATTGTGTGAATTTTCTTTGCGAGAGATTGGTGAGGATTTTGAATTGGTGAGGTTCAATTGCTGTTTGTTTTATCTTTCGATTTCTAACATTTTCTTGAATCATGTTCCAAGAATATTATAAGTCTGATTTGCAACCAACTTTCGAAGATGAAGCCCATGACATCAAGATGAGTTCAATCCTTCAAAGATTGGAGAATGAATCACATCGTGAAGATATGTTTCATATGCGTTGCCGTGTCCACGATAATGTTTGTTGCCTCATTATTGATGGTGGAAGTAGATCAAACATGGCCAGTATTCGAACGGTGGAAAAACTTGGCTTGGCCACTACCAAACATCCACGACCCTATCAATTGCAAGGACTTGGTGTTGAAGGTAAATTGAAAGTCACTCAACAAGTGCGCATCGCCTTCTCCATCGGTAGATACCAAGATGAAGTTATTTGCGACGTTGTGCCTATTCATACTTGCCATCTATTGCTAGGAAGGCCATGGCAATCGGATCGTAAAGTTATTCACGATGAACGTACCAATAGGTATTCCTTCAAGCATCAAGGAAGGAAAATCACCTTAGCGCCGCTCACACTGGAACAAGTCCATGAGGACCAAATCAAATTGAAAATTTCGATTGTAAAAGAAAGTGAGCAAGAAAAGAACAAAGAAAAAGAAAAAGAGTGCGAGCGAGAAAATGAAAAAGAAAAGGAAATGAAAGAAAAAGAAGATGAGTGTGAGATAGAAAAGAAAATTAAAAATGAGGTTGAGAATAAAAACGAGCGTGAAAAAGAAAAGAAAACTGAAAAAGAAGTTGAGATTAAAAAAGAAAAGAGAGAAAAAGAGACAATATACTTTTTGAACCTTATATGAAATCTGATTACTTTGTGAGTTTGTTTCAACTCTCATTGTTCTCCAAAGACTCGTCTGACTTATCAAGTAACCCTTGTGGCGTCAACCCGTCTTTCTTTTCCGAACTTATCACTTTGCACCCAAAGTGTGGCGTTCAAATTATACCGAGGTTCCTATCATCTTTGATAGCGGGTCGAGGTTTCATCTTATTCGTTTTTCCATCCATACATCATTTAACCTTTCCTAAGTATTCATATAAGTCCCGGGTTAACACACTTATATTGTGTTGGTTCAACTTGAATACTTGGTTTTCGTTCACTTATCAACCTCAATACATTCCATAACCTCTTTTGAACCAAATTTGAGCCTTTATCTCTTCTTTCTTAATCTATCTTTGACAAACCTTAACATTACTCCAATTCACGATCGGGCACATCAACGACTCGACTCTCATCACCGAGCCTGTTCGTATCAAGATGCAATCCCGAGGAGACAAAGGAATTGCAACGGCAAGTTGAGGAATTACTAGACAAAGGGTACATTCGTGAGAGCCTAAGCCCTTGTGCTGTTCCTGTCTTATTGGTACCAAAGAAAGATGGTACGTATCGAATGTGTGTTGATTGCCGCCCAATCAACAAAATAACGGTAAATTATCGACATCCAATTCCTAGACTTGATGATATGCTTGATGAATTACATGGTTCAATTATATTTACAAAAATTGATTTAAAAAGCGGTTATCATCAAATTCGAATGAGGGAAGGGGATGAATGGAAAACAGCCTTTAAAACAAAATTTAGATTGTATGAATGGTTACTTATGCCTTTTGGACTTACTAATGCACCTAGTACATTTATGAGATTAATGAATCACGTTTTAAGGCTTCACTTGGGTAAATTTGTAGTAGTTTACTTTGATGATATTTTAATTTACTCCAAGACATTAGATGATCATGTTTTCCATATTAGAATTGTTTTGGATATTCTGCGAATTGAAAAATTATTTGCCAACTTTGATAAATGCACATTCTGTTGTGATAAACTAATATTCTTAGGTTTCATAGTCAGTGCTCAAGGTATTCATGTCGATGAGGACAAAGTAAAGGCAATCAAGGAGTGGCCGACTCCTAAATCGGTAACTGAGGTGAGATCTTCCCATGGTTTAGCTAGTTTTTATAGACGATTTGTGAAAGATATCTCTACTATTGCTGTCTGATTATTAGAGGTTATAATGAAATCCGTGGGTTTCAAATGGGGTGAAACCCAAGAAAAGGCTTTTCAGACCCTAAAAGCTAAGTTATGTTCTACTCCTCTTCTTAAATTACCTGATTTTACTAATATTTTTGAACTTGAGTGTGATGCTTCAGGAATTGGAATTGGCGCCATTTTAATGCAAGATAAGCAACCAATTGCTTATTTTAGTGAGAAATTGAATGGTGCACAATTAAACTACTCAACTTATGACAAAGAACTATTGGCATTGGTTCGTGCACTTCAAGTATGGCAACATTATTTGCTGCCTAATGAGTTTGTCATACATACAGATCATGAATCCCTTAAGTGGTTAAAGGGACAAGGTAAGTTGAGTAAACGGCATGCCCGATGGTAGAATTCATTGAAACATTCCCTTATGTGATAAAATATAAAACAGGTAAAGATAATGTAGTTGCAGATGCTTTGTCTAGACGATATGCTTTAATAACTACATTGAATGCTAAAGTCTTAGGGTTTGAACATATTAAGGAGTTCTTGCAAGAACACTTCCATTGGCCACATATGAAGAAGGATGTCAAAAAGGTATGTTTCAAGTGCATTACATGTAAACAAGCAAAATCTAAGGTAATGCCTCATGGCCTTTACACTCCTTTACCGATTCCTACTTCACCTTGGATAGACTTATCCATGGATTTTATTCTAGGTTTGCCTCGAACTAAGAAAGGAAGAGATAGTATATTGGTTGTTGTTGACAGGTTTTCAAAGATGGCACATTTTATTCCTTGTCACAAAACAAATGATGCTACACATGTGGCAGACTTATTCTTTAAAGAGGTGGTAAGACTTCATGGCATCGCTAAAACAATTGTTTCTGACAGAGATGTCAAATTCCTTAGCCACATTTGGAAGGTATTGTGGGGTAAGCTTGCTACGAAATTACTTTATTCCACTACATGTCACCCCTAAACTGATGGCCAAACTGAAGCTGTTAATCGGATCTTAGGAACCTTGTTACGATCTGTTGTGGGAAAGAACATTAGAAATTGGGAAGAATGCCTACCATTTGTTGAATTTGCATATAATAGATCTATTCATTCTACAACTAGTTATTCTCCATTTGAACTTGTTTATGGTTTTAACCCACTAACAGTATTTGATCTTGCGCCAATACCACTTGAACACATTGTTAATTTAGATGGAGAACAGAAAGCTGAGTTGGTGAAATCCTTACATGAGAAGGCTAGGCAACGAATAGCCAAAAAAAATGATGCCAACACCAACAAAGCAAATAAGGGGCGCAAACGGGTTATCCTAGAACCCGGGGATTGGGTTTGGGTCCATATGAGGAAAGAACGATTTCCTACAAAAAAGAAAGACCAAGTTGGACCCAAGGGGCGATGGGCCTTTCCAAGTACTCGAGCGGATCAACGATAATGCCTATAAAATTGATCTACGTGGTGAGTACAATGTAAGTTCTACTTTTAATGTGGCTGACTTATCCCCATTTGATTTTTCAGATTTGAGGACGAATCTTTTTGAGGAAGGGGGAATGATACAAGTCACAAAGGCCCAACCCAAGCTCAAGAACGTGATGGGCTCAAATTACCACAAGGCCCAATAACGAGGCCAAAGGCCAGACAAATGCGTTCCAAACTAAATGGGACCATTCAGGAACTTGTTAGCAAGGCCTTAGATGCGTACACGAAAGAAAGAGAAAATCAAGTTTCACTTTCTTATTTTCAAGAAAATCAAGAAATCGAATCTTCACCCAATTTTGCTGTTTGGAGCGATTTCAAGAATCAAGAAAATCAAGGTTTCAAATCTTGGAAATCTTGATCCAAGAAACTGAATCTTGCAGCCAAAGCGCATTGGATCTCCGTTACGAGCATCAACGAACCAATTTCGGTAGGAGATGGACTACAAGCCCAAGTTCTTGAAGGCAAGGCCCAATAGGATGATTCCAAGCCCAACCAAGAAGTCAAACCATACTTAGTTGAAAATCAGGCCAAATTGTTAAAGTGGCTCAATTTGTAAAAATTTTAATTGTTTAAATATCTAAGTTTAATTTTTAGACTTTAGGATTATTATATGTCAAAATTCCGCCCAAGAAGCCCATTAAAATGCCTTGGCCAAATTTCCCTCTTAATTTATTAATTAGGTTTTTTTAAGTTTTCCTAATGAGATTAGGAAATAGATAGAAGGCCTATTAATAGGCATGGCCGACCACCTTATTGAAGACATTACAATTACATTGAAAGTTTCAGATTTGTTTTGAGTTAAAATTCTCTTTGAGTTCTTCAAGAATTTTCTCCTGAGTTTTCTTTAGAAATAGTTTTAACAATCTTTTTGATTGTAGGAGCCATCTTCAGCCTTCTTTTTGCCATTGTTCTTCATTGGAGGGAAGATTAGAGCCGTTTGAAGGGAGTTGTGAAATATTTCGGGGTTTCAAGGCTTCTAAGGACTTTATCTTTTATTTTCTTACTGTTCGTTTTCCTTTTAATTCTTGTTTGGGGCCGATTTCATCATCTAACTTATTTACGGTTTCTTGTTGCGTTTCCAGCTTTCTTCAACATTAAAGAGGCTGATCGACATTCTTTTGGCAGCAAGAACCATTCGTTCATTCATCTTTTCTATTGATCTTGTCGACTTTTCATCTCAATTCTGATTAAATTTGGTTTGCTGGAAATCAGAGTTTGATTTGCTGTTTTGGAATTTAATCTTTTCAGATTCGGCTTGGAAAGTTCATAAACGTCCTTGATTATCGAAGATCATTCTGTATCCATAATTTCCCTCTTTCTTGCTACACGATTCCTCATTCTAATTCAATTTTTTTTTTTGTGATCTGCTGAATTAATTTCCTGTTTTGGTTCAATTGACAGAATCGGCTGGATTGGTGACTTCTTTGAAGCTTATTCACGAGTTCTTGACTTCCGAATTCCTTAGTAATGAGTGTTTTGATTCTTCATTTATTTTCTGCTATTTTAGGGTTCTTTGATTTCAGATCTAGGAATTCTAAAAATTAATCTTTCTACTTCATTTCAGATCTGATCGTCTAGAGTTTTCGTAGGAGTTTCCTGTGACTTGACAACTCAATCTTTGTCTGCGTGCAACCCCTTATCATGAACGTAGCTCCATCTCAACTCCATGAGCTTCAATTAGCTTGAATTTAGCTCGAGGAGCTCACTTTTAATTTTTGTTGAACTTGCTGGAATAAATAAATTCAGTTGCTGATTAGTTAAATAAATTAATTAGCCTAAGATTAATTAATTTAATAAAATCTGGACATTTAATTAAGTGTGTTAATTATGTCTTACGCCAATGCATGTTTTTAATTTGTTCTAATTATTACAGAGTATAAATGTGTTTGTTTTATTACAATTAATTAATGTGTCTTATTGCTGATTTATTATGTCCAAGTCCAGTCGAATTTATGTTTAATAATTAAGTTGTTTCAAACATGTTTTAATTGTGTCCTAAGGGCTGCCGAATTTAATGTGCAGGAATTTAGTGTTATTTGCTGCCAAATTAATGTGTCTAAAATGTATCTAATTTATTGAATGTATTTGCTGCAGGTACATGCAAGGGACGGTACATGCATGTTTGGTAATTTAAATTTGGCTGCTGTTTGAAGTTTCCTAAGTGACCATTCGGCCAAAGGAGCTGTTGTTTCCTACTCCCAAGCTGCCCATTCAGCCGAATTTAATTCCTTTCACATTGCTGGGCAAATGTTCACACATAATGGCTGTTTGGTTCAAAGCTTTCACACCTCAAAAAGGCTGATCAGTAACTCCTTAATTACTGGTCACTTTCAAGCAATAGTTGCAATATAAATCAGCTTATTTGAGCCTATTAAACGAACCTAGCTTGATACGAGTCACAAAGATCCAATTCAAGCTCAAGGACGTGATGGGCTCAAATTACCACAAGGCCCAATAACGAGGTCAAAGGCCAGACAAATGCGTTCAAAACTAAATGGAACCATTCAAGAATTTATTAGCAAGGCCTTAGATGTGTACACGAAGGAAAAAGAAAATCAAGATTCACTTTCTTGTTTTCAAGAAAATCAAGAAACCGAATCTTGGTCCAATTTTGCTGTTTTAAGCGATTTCAAGAATCAAGAAAATCAAAATTTCAAATCTTGGAAATCTTGGTCCAAGAAATCGAATCTTGCAGCTAAGGCGCATTGGATCTCAGTTATGAGCATCAACGAACCAATTTCAGGAGAGAATAGATTACAAGCCCAAATGCTTGAAGAAACGACCCAATAAGATGTTCCAAGCCCAATCAAGAAATTTAAAGTAGACTTAGTTGAAAATCAAGCCAAATTGTCAAAGTGGCCCAATTTGTTAAGTTTTAATTCTTTAAATACTTAGTTTTAATTTTTAGACTTTATGAATAAATTTCTATGTAAAAATTCAGTCCAAGAGGCCCATTTAAAGTCCTTGGCCGAATTTCCCCTTGAAAGTAAAAAAAAAAAAAGGTTTTTTTTTAGTTTTCCTATTAGGACTAGGAAAATAGTTAGAAGGCCTATATGTATGGCTTGACCAACCACCCTTATACACATTACACATTGAACAACAGATTGAGATCAGATTTTATTGAGTGAAAATTTCTCTTTGAGTTTTCACCAAGAATTCTCTCTTGAATTTTCTTTAGAAGTAGTTTTAACAATCTTTTTAATTGTGGGAGCCATCTTCAGCCTTCTTCTTGCCATTTTTCTTCATTGGAGGGGAGATTAGAGCTGTTTGAAGGGAGTTGTGAAATCTCTTTTCGATTTTAAGGCTTTTTAGGACTTTTCCTTATATTTATTGCTATTTATTTTTCTTTAGATTTTTTCTGCTTGTGCTGATTCATTGATTAACTTGTTTTATTCTTTCTTGTTGCGTTTCCAGCCCTTTTCAATCTTCATGAAGCTGATCGGTACCCTTCTTGGTAGCAAGAAAACATTTTCTATTCATAATTTGCAATTGATCTTGCCACCCAATTATCTTATCTCTGATTCAATTCGGTTTGCTGAGTTTTTGAATTAACTTCTGTTTTGTGTTCAATTATCAGATTCGGCTGATTGGATTCCTTCTTGAAGTTTAATTTCGTGTTCTTGGCTTCCAAGAATCCCCTATTAATAAGTGTTTCGGTTCTTGGCTAATTCTTTATTGTTTTGGGGTTTTTCTTTCAGATCTGGAATTCTAAGATTTATTTTTTTCTATTTCATTTTAGATCTAAGCGTCTAAAGCTTTCGTAGGATTTTTCCCGTGACTTGACAACTCGATCTTGGTCCGCACGCGACCCACATTGATTATACATTAAAGTCAGATTTTTTTGAGTGAAAATTCTCTTTGAGTTTCTCTAAGAATTTTCTCTTGAGTTTTCTTTAGAAGTAGTTTTAACAATCTTTTTGATTGTGGAAGCCATCTTCAGCCTTCTTCTTGTCATTGTTCTTCATTGGAGGGGAAATTAGAGCCGTTTAAAGGGAGTTGTGAAATCTTTCTCGATTTTAAGACTTCTTAGGACTTTATCTTTATTGTTCATGCTGTTCAATCTTTTTAATTTTTGCTTGTGTCGATTTCATTATCTAACTTGTTTAAACTCTCTTGTTGCGTTCCCAGCCCGTTCAACCTTCAAGAATTTGTTCGGCATCAACCTTGGACAACAAGAAATGTTTTGCTTTCACAAAACCCCTTTTTCTTGCCGTCCAAACCCTAGATCTAATTCAATTTGATTTTTGTGATCTGCTAAGTTTGATTTGTTTCTGTTTTGTGTTTACTTGACAGATTCGGCTGATTGGAGTCCTTCTTGAAGCTTAATTTCGTGTTCTTGGTTTCCAAGATTCTCTATAAATAAGTGTTTCGATTCTACGCTGGTTCTTTATTGTTTTGGGTGTTTTACTTCAGATCTTTTAATTCTAAGTTCGACCTTTCTGTTTCGTTTCAGATCCGATTGTCTAAAGTTTTCTTAGGAGTTTTCTCGTGACTTGGCAACTCCATCTTGGTTCCCATGCAACCCTTTATCATTTGGTATCAGATTTTGGGCATTTTGGGTGTTCTTGGGTGATTTCTAAACTGATCTTCTTTTAAAAACATTAAACAGCAGTTTTTACCCAGAAAAATTTTTGGAAAAAAATTCATTTGAGTGGGTAAACATTTTCCGATTGGTCTGAAATTTTACATGAATATTTTTGGCACTGTTATAGAATATTAAAAAATATTTCCCACAAAAAAATCAGTAGAAAAAGTCAAAAAATTGAAAAATACGAAATTAAGTAAAAATTAAAAAAATATTCAGCGGGTTGAGTTTAGTGCCGAAACTTTCCATATCAAATATAAAATATTTAAGGACATTCCAGTTTAAATTTCATGATTTTTTGAGATTGGGAACACCTCGAACGAAGTTGTCAAGTTACTCCACAGTTTTTCAGGTTTTCGGGGTTTCAGCAATTTTTATTGATTCTTAGCTGTAGGTTTTCATTTGTTTTGCCTTTATTCTTCCTTTACACTATCTAACACCTTCTTGTTTCTTGTGTTAGTAGGATTTAAAAGTGTGCATAATTCCTCCTCGGTGCGACACCAATTGGTGTCTCATCACGTTTTTGGACTCCTAGTGCAATTAGGATTATTTGGTAGTTATGGTTCATCCACTTTCTAAATTGATTGATATAGACTCTACTAAAGAACTCACAAGACTGAATTCTACCTCTTTGAGGATTTGATTTTCCTTTTTGAGTGATTAACGGTGAGGTTTGTTAATTTTTGTTTATGGAGTGTTGAGTGTTTGTTTTGCAGGTATTCCAAAAGAAAAAAAATAAGATGCATAGAATTGGTCAAGTTGATGATGACCATAATGATGTCCATGATAAATTTAAAGAGATCCAACAACAGTTAGACGAACGGGCTGCTGCACTCAAACAAACAAATGCCATACTTTGAACATTTAGTGCTGCTATCAATGAGATGCGATTGGATCGAGTGGAGAAAACAGCCCAACGAGGACAACTTAATTCAAGTGAATGGGCAAAAATGAGAGTGCCAAGAAGACGAACATCCAACGAATATTCGAGAAGAGATTCATATCATGATTCCTATTCAACGAGAAATTCAAGATGATGCAAAGCAAGTTTCGAGTGTGAAGTTTTCCAAGGTGACGAACAAGAAATCACAAAAAATCCTCGTATGCCCCAAGGAACTCGTCCACTGAGAATCAATTCTGAAAAGGTGATCATTGTTCGTATGCAAGTCATTCCGTACATACCCAATGAGAGTCTTTTCGTTCTAATTCATTTGTAACATCTCTATCTTGTAATGAAAGGAAGACATGAAAAGAAATCAAAAAAGAAAAAGAGAATGAAAAAGAGCAAAAAGAGATTGAGAGTGAAAAGGAAAAAGACAAGAAAATTGAAAGAGAAATTGAAGAAAGAAGAGAAAATGAGTTAGAAAAAGAAACAAAAGAAAAAGACGAGGAAAGGGTAGTGAGGAATGTTTCCACTAACCAAGATATGAATTTTTCTTATGTTGCTACTTTTCAGGTTCTCGAAAGATCGAAAGATAACTTTCAACTTCAATACCTTTCCGATGAAAGATGCTTTCATACGATCAACATAGGCAAGGTTGAAGATGAAATCACACTACATGAGCCCGAAGGTAAGCGAGGTAAGGAAATTTTAGCAACCGAGTCCTGTGCAGATTTGAAAATTATTGATAAAACTTTTGGTGACTTAGTTCTTAAAAGATCCCCTCATTTTGATCCGATTAATTGTTATTCTTCGATTGTGGTTGATAAAGTCATTATGAAAGGAAGCGTGAGTTGTTATTCTCTTGATTTGCCTTGTGTAAAATCCGTGAAATTGTGCAAATCTGTTTTGGTGAATAAAAAATGTTTTGAATGTATGTTGGTATGTATGCGAAAATCCTCATGGTTTAACTTGATTGGTTTAATGAAATCTTTGTTACACTTCGGCATGACTAATCAAAATCAAGTTTTTAAACCCGGAATCTGTTTTGGTATATTTTGTTAGAAAATCAAGCATCATCTATTGTGAGCAAATACTTTCTATTGTTTTGATACTTGGTTTTTGTATAAGGTAACGAAGTTTTCCAAATTTGTTTTCAATTTATATTTGTGCCTTAAACAGTTTCTGTTGTTATACATAAAGTTTGAGTTCCATTTGACTAAGGTTAACTCAACAACGGAGATTCGACTGCACTATGCCCCCGATGAGCGAAGGTTTGTATTAAATGGAAAAGGTAAAATCGACCCTTATTCTTCTGCTTATAAAGGTAAGATGCTTGAAACTTTTGAAACACCTTTGTACTCCTCGGATAGTGACAAAGATTGTGTTGATGATTTAATTTTTGTAAAACACTTAGATCGAAACATGCTTGACTGTCCTATTTTATTTATTGATGATCTATCTATTTTGATGGTTGATAAAAATATTATTGTTTTTGATAATTTTTATGATGCATGTGTGAGTGAATCTATAGTCCGTCCAAGAAACCGAATCTTGCAACTAAGGCGCATTGGATCTCAGTTACGAGCATTAACGAACCAATTTTGGGAGAGAATGGATTACAAGCACAAATGCTTGAAGAAAGGGCCCAATAAGATGTTCCAAGCCCAATCAAGAAATTTAAATTAGACTTAGTTGAAAATCAGGCCAAATTGTCAAAGTGGCCCAATTTGTTATGTTTTAATTCTTTAAATACTTAGTTTTAATTTTTAGACTTTATGAATAAATTTCTATGTAAAAATTCAGTCCAAGAGGCCCATTTAAAGTCCTTGGCCGAATTTCCCCTTGAAAGTAAAAAAAATTTAGGTTTTTTTTTTAGTTTTCCTATTAGGACTAGGAAAATAGTTAGAAGTATGTATGGCTTGGCCAGCCACCCTTATACACATTATACTTGCATAATACATTGAAATCAGATTTGTTTTGTTGAGTGAAAATTCTCTTTGAGTTCTCCAAGAATTTTCTCTTGAGTTTTCTTTAGAAGGAGTTTTAACAATCTTTTCGATTGTGGGAGCCATCTTTAGCCTTCTTCTTACCATTGTTCTTCATTGGAGGGAAGATTAGAGCCGTTTCAAGGGAGTTGTGAAATCTTTCGGGATTTAAAGGCTTCTTTGGACTTTTCTTTATTTTTGTGCATTTCTTCAAGCATTTGGGCTTGTAATCCATTCTCTCCCGAAATTGGTTCGTTGATGCTCGTAACTGAGATCCAATGCGCCTTAGCTGCAGGATTCGGTTTCTTGGACGGACTATAGATTCACTCACACATGCATCATAAAAATTATCAAACACAATAATGATAGAGGGTTGCACGCGGACCAAGATTGAGTTTCCTAGTCACGAGAAATCTCCTACGAAGCTCTAAACGATCAGATCTGAAAATGAAATAGAGAGTTAAGACTAGATCCAATCAGATCTAAAAACAAAAATCCCCAATTCAATTAATGGGCAGCAAGCATTAAAACGCCCCAAGAGATATCAATTCTTGGAAGCCAAAAACCTGATTTGAGTTTAAAGAGAATTCCCCAAACAGCCGAACCTAACAGCACCAAAAGAAAATGAATTAGAAATCAAATCAAAAGAAAACAATCAGATTTAATAGAAAGCTAGGGTTTGGAGCGGCAAGAGAAAAGAAAGGTTGATGAATCAAAAACGATCCTTGATGGTCAAGAAGATTGCGATTTGCCCAAATTGAAACAGTAAGATAATTTCCCCAAATTCCAGCAACCGAATTTAACTAGAATGAGAAAGAATAATAGGCAAGAACAATTGAAAAGATGGAGTTTGATCGATCTTTGCTACCAAGAAAGGGTGCCGATTGGTTTCTTTAATGAAGAGGGCTGGAAAACACAACAAGAAGATTTAATAAATTAGGATGAGAAATCGGCACAAAAATAGAAAATTAAAAGGAAATTGAACAGCAATAAATTAAAATAAAGTCCTAAGAAGCCTTGAAATCCCGAAAATTTCACAGCTCCCTTCAAACGGCTCCAATCTCCCCTCCAATGAAGATCGATGGCAAGAAGAAGGCTGAAGATGGCTCCCACAATCAAAAAAATTGTTAAAACTACTTCTAAAGAAAACCCAAGAGAAAATTCTTGAAGAACTCAAAGAGAATTTTAACTCAAAAAAAAATCTAAAATTTTCAATGTAATTGTAATGTGTTTAATACGGTGGCCGGCCATGGCTATTAATAGGCCTTCTATCTATTTCCTAATCTCATTAGGAAAACTTAAAAAAAAACCTAATTAATAAATTAAGAGGGAAATTTGGCCAAGGCATTTTAATGGGCTGCTTGGGCCGAATTTTTACATATAATAATCCTAAAGTCTAAAAATTAAACTTAGATATTTAAAAAATTAAAATTTTTACAAATTGGGCCACTTTAACAATTTGGCCTGATTTTCAACTAAGTATGGTTTGACTTCTTGGTTGGGCTTGGAATCAACTTATTGGGCCTTGCCTTCAAGAACTTGGGCTTGTAGTCCATTACCTACCAAAATTGGCTCGTTGATGCTTGTAACGGAGATCCAATGCGCTTTAGCTGCAAGATTCGGTTTCTTGGACCAAGATTTCCAAGATTTGAAATCTTTATTTTCTTGATTCTTGAAATCACTCCAAACAGCAAAATTGGGCCTCTTGGACTAAATTTTTACATAGAAATTTATTCATAAAGTCTAAAAATTAAAATTAAGTATTTAAAGAATTAAATTGGGCCACTTTGACAGTTTGGCCTGATTTTCAGCTAAGTCTAATTTAAACTTCTAGATTGGACTTGGAACATCTTATTAGGCCTTGTCTTCAAGAACTTGGGCTTGTAATCCGTTCTCTCCCGAAATTGGCTTGTTAATGCTCGTAACTGATATCCAATGCTATACGAGTCACAAAGGCCCAACCCAAGCTCAAGAACGTGATGGGCTCAAATTACCACAAGGTCCAATAACGAGGTCAAAGGCCAGACAAATGCATTCCAAACTAAATGGGACCATTCAGGAATTTGTTAGCAAGGCCTTAGATGCGTACACGAAAGAAAGAGAAAAATCAAGATTCACTTTCTTGTTTTCAAGAAAATCAAGCAACCGAATCTTGGCCCAATTTTGCTGTTTGGAGCAATTTCAAGAATCAAGAAAATAAAGATTTCAAATCTTAGAAATCTTGGTCCAAGAAACCGAATCTTGCAGCCAAAGCGCATTGGATCTCCATTACGATCATCAACGAACCAATTTCGGTAGGAGATGGACTACAAGCCCAAGTTCTTGAAGGCAGGGCCCAATAAGATGATTCCAAGCCCAACCAAGAAGTCAAACCATACTTAGTTGAAAATCAGGCCAAATTGTTAAAGTGGCCCAATTTGTAAAAATTTTAATTGTTTAAGTATCTAAGTTTAATTTTTAGACTTTAGGATTATTATATGTAAAAATTCGGCCCAAGCAGCCCATTAAAATGTCTTGGCCGAATTTCCCTCTTAATTTATTAATTAGGTCTTTTTTAAGTTTTCCTAATGAGATTAGGAAATAGATAGAAGGCCTATTAATAGGTATGGCCGGCCACCTTATTGAAGACATTACAATTACATAAAAAATTTCAGATTTGTTTTGAGTGAAAATTCTCTTTGAGTTCTCCAAGAATTTTCTCTTGAGTTTTCTTTAGAAGTAGTTTTAATAATCTTTTTGATTGTGGGAACCATCTTCAGCCTTCTTCTTGCCATTGATCTTCAGTGGAGGGGAGATTAGAGCCGTTTGAATGGAGTTGTGGAATCTTTCGGGATTTCAAGGCTTCTTAGGACTTTATCTTTATTTTCTTGCTGTTCAATCTATTTTTAATTTCTATTTTGTGCCGATTTCATATCCTAACTTCTTAAGTTTTCTTGCTATGTTTCCAGCCTTCTTCAACGTTAAAGAAACTGATCGGCACCCTTCTTGGTGGCAAGAATCGAACATCAATTCATCTTTTCTATTGATCTTGCCGATTATTCCTTCCAATTCTGATTAAATTCGGCTTGCTGGGATTTGGAGTTTGATCTGCTGTTTTGGGAAAATTAACTTGCTGATTCATGTTGGGAAAATTCGTAACGTTCTTGAGTATCAATAATTGTTTTTGATTCATAATTCTTTATTTCTCTTGTCATCCCAAACCCTAGGACGCTATTTAATCTGATTGTTCTTTGTGATCTGATTTTGATTTGTTCTTGGTGCTGATAGGTTTGGCTATTTGGGTTTCTCTCTAAACTCAAATTCGGGTTATTGGCTTCCAAGAATTGTCATCTCTTAGGGCGTTTTAATTCTTGCTGTCCATTAATTGAATTGGGGATTTTTGTTTTTAGATCTGATTGGATCTAATCTTAATTCTCTGTTTTGTTTTCAGATCTGATCGTCTAGAGCTTCGTAGGAGTTTTCTCGTTACTTGGCAACTTGATCTTGGTCCACGCGCAACCCTCTATCAAATGCGCCTTAGTTGCAAGATTAGGTTTCTTGGACCAAGATTTCCAAAATTTGAAATCTTGATTTTCTTGATTCTTGAAATTGCTCAAAACAGCAAAATTGGACCAAGATTCGGTTTATTGATTTTCTTGAAAACAAGAAAGTGAATCTTGATTTTCTTTTTCCTTCGTATACGTATCTAAGGCCTTTATGACTCGTATCAACGGGATTCTGAGAACAATCATATTCGATCGAGACACAAAGTTCCTAAGTCATTTTTGGAGGTCTTTATGGGAAAACTAGGAACGAAGCTATTGTTCTCCACAACATGTCATCCCTAAACGGATGGACAAACGAAGGTTGTGAATCGTGTATTATCGACTTTATTGCGAGCTATCATTCGAAAGAACCTCAAATCATGGGAGGATTGCCTACCACATGTGGAATTTGCTTACAATAGATCCGTTCATTCTGCCACTAAACATTCACCATTTGAGGTTGTTTACGGGTTTAATCCTCTAACCCCACTGGATATGCTTCCCTTGCCTAATGATTAGCTCGTACATGCCGATGCTAAACGAAAGGCTGATTATGTGAAGCAACTTCACCAAAAGGTGAAGGCCAATATTGAAGCTCGAACCGAACAATATATGCGAGCTACAAATAAAGGAAGAAAGCTATTACCAACGAAGGTTTGGGTTCATATGAGGAAGGAAAGGTTCCCGGCCCAATGAAGGTCAAAGCTATTACCAAGAGGAGACGGTCCCTTTCAAGTTCTGGAACGAATTAATGAGAATTCCTACAAGCTTGATCTTCTAGGTGATTATAATATTAGCGCAAGTTTTAATGTGGCTGATTTATCTCCATTCGATGCAGGTAGCGATTTGGGGACAAATCGCCTCGAAGAGGGAGGGAATGATGCAATCGAGACCCAATAGCTATTAAGTGCTAACGACCCTTCTCTCGAGCTGCCCAAAGGACCTATTACTTGAGCTAGGGCTAAGAAGTTCAAAGATGCAATTTCAGCTTTGGTTGATCAGGTTTGGGGCGAATCCTTGGCTGGTCTTCTTGAAAGCTCATGGACCAGCAAGACGAGCAATCCATTCACTCGACTTCAAGCTCACTCAGCTGAACTTTAGCTCAACGAGCTCATTCTTAGCTCATTTAGCTCATCTTAAGTTTATTTGAGTTTACATTTATTTTGCTGGAATAATTATTTAATTTGTCATTAGTTAAAGTAGTTAAGTAATTAATTAAGTTTAATTCTGGTCAAATAATAATTGAGTGTTATTAAATATGTCCTAATTAGTTTAGTATCTTAAATATGTCCTAAACTCATACAAATATTTAATTAGTTCACCGAATTTTATGTGCAGATTTTTACATTCATTTGCTGCCGAATTTAATGAGTTTGATGCATGATTAATTTGTTGATTTATTTTGGAGCAGGAATCTACCTTGGACGACATGGGTACATGCACCTTAGGTTCAATGCATTTGGGCGATGCATGCATGGTTCTCCAAATGAATGTTCAGCAGAATTTGTCATCTCCAAACATCTACATGCTGCTCATTTTTAGCATTCACACCAAAGACTATTCAGCTGATAATGTTCACATCAAGTGACTCTCCATAACCGACTTTTCACACTTATTTTGGCTGTTCAAGACCCTCTTTAATGTTCCTAACTTTTCAGCCAACAAGTACCAATTTAAGGAGTCATTTAAAGGCCTGGCCAAATCTAGACATGGCCATTTGACTACCGGTGCATTCATCTCTACAAGATTCATTTGCTTAATTCTTAAGCTGCCCATTGAAGCTCCCATTCAGCCGAATCTCCTTAGGGAATTAATTCTGGAATGTTCTTGATTTTTCTTAGCTTTTAAGTTTGTCTATTCGGCTAGCTTATGAAGAACTATAAATATTTGATTGTTCATTTATAAAAGGACTTTTGCCAATTTCATAATATACTGAATATTTTTGTGAGAATTTTCTTCTCTCAATTTCGTCCAAAGACTCCCATTGGCTTATCTACTAGTTAGTGGCGTCAACCCTGCTCTTTGCAAACCGAACTTATCACTTTCAACCAAAGTGTGGCATTCTACTTATACCGAGGTTCCTATCTTTGATAGATAGTGGGTCGAGGTCCTTTTACACCGTTCATCATCCACCTTAAGAACATATAAGATTCGGGTCAGCACTTACCCTTAGTGTTGGTTCTTTCTTGTTTTTAAGCCTATCAATCCGTTTTTCATTCAAACTGAATTTACCTTTCTCAAACTAAATCTTTTCTTTTAGTAACCGAACCTTTGCACTTAAACAACTCCATTGCACATAATTTGAACCCAAGAGCCATTTTAAAGACGACTACATCTTTACTTGAAGCAATACGAATGAGACTTCGTTGTTAGAGGATTGGGCAAAAAAAGTGACTCAACTCAATCAGACGAGGCTGGTTCACATCAGTAGTAATCCTCCACACTTTTGGTCACTTGGTGAGATTTTGGAGCTTTTGATACAACTCTCGATGATAATATGAAGGAATAAACCTTCGCCGCATCACGGCTTTCATCTCGGCCCAAGTGGTGATAGGACGCTCACTATTTCGCCTTCGACTCATGACAAATTGGTCCCACCAGATCATAGCATAATCTAAAAATTCAGTGGCTGCCAACTTGACCTTCTTTGCCTCGGAATAATTGTGACATTTGAACACTAATTCAATTTTCTTCTCCCATTCCAAATAAGCTTCTGGATCTGAACGTCAATGGAAAGGAGGAATTACTTTTAAGGTCGTCATCATACCTTTTTTGCTCTCGTGGTCCATGATGTCATCGACCTCTCCTTTGATCACTAATGTTTCAGCCTTGTTCACTTTCGGCCCCACTTGTTTCAGATACTTCATTATCTTGAGATTGTCTTCGGTTTCGATTTCTAGGTGGACTTAGAGGAGTCCTTCCTCGGCGGCTTCTCCCTTCCACTTGATCAAGTCGATCTTGTATTGGCTCCAACTGATGATTAAATAAACGTTCAACCTCGCGTAGCAAGGCTTGCAAATTTAAATCTAGCACATTTCTTACGGGTTGTCTTTCTGCCATATTTCTTTCAGGGCTTCTAGACATAAGTAAAATAAACCTCACTCACAAAACTCATGGTTCACTCAGAAAGAAAATATTCGTCACTCACACTCGTATTTGCACTCTTTTAGGCTTTTTCTTTGATGTAATTCACTCTTGCCTTTTACCACTCAACCTCGTTTCACAATTTCATAATTCATCTCGTATCGACTTAATTTGCAGCTTGAGGGTCGGTTTCAAAATGGGTAACAAAGGGAATGATGAAATGGTGTAGGGTAGGCTAAACAAAAATAAACTCAGGGTATAAGTGTGGCGTATTTTTGGGGTAGTATAAAAAGAAAATAATGTAGAACTCACGTATGTGATATTTAGAAGAAGAAATAGAATTTTCAAGACTTCAGTTTTTTTATTTTTATAATCACTCGATTTTTTTTAACTTTGAAATTTTTTTTTCAATTACAATAGGTGAATAAATACAATTGAGTGCCTTTCTTTTTTTTTTATGCACGAATTTTTTTTACAAACCTATCTTCCGAGATAGCTACGAACGTCGGTGCTCCTCGTTTTGCAAGCTCTGATGCCAAATGACGTGATCCGGCTCGGTTGATTGAGTCAAGTTCACTTAAGATGCCCGATCATCGATGAGAAGTTCGTTTGAAATTATTTTAAGATGAAGATTGTTTTTAGTTTAAGCGGAAGACTTTTAAAAGGGTTCAAAAGATAGGCTAAATTTGGATATTTTGTAGGTTCGGTGTAATAAGAAAAGAAATAAAGTTTATATTTAATAAATAGGATGGAGATGGAAAAGTGAACTTAAGTATCAACAATGATTCAATACTATAGGGAGTATTGCCCCGAGACTTATATTGCTTAAGGTGGGTTAATGGAATATCGAAGATGAACCTTGACCCGTTACCTATTGATGCGATTCGGCCCGGGTTAATTGAGTCATTTCACAAAGTTTGCCCGATCGTTGACGAGGAGAAGTTCTAGCAGCCAAAAAGGTGTAAATTTGTTTTAAAATTTGCGGAAGCTTACAAAGTGAATTTTGAAATGATAGAAGGTTTAGAAAGATGTAGGTTTGGTTTAATAAAGGAGTCAAAGGATAGTTAATTTGGGATAATTTGTGGGAATGGAAAAATGGACTTAACTCCAAAAATGATTCAACACTAAAGAGTGTCACCCCGATTTCTATTTGGTTAAGGTGGATTTGCAAAATTGTAGAAGGGTTGAACGCCACACCAAAATAAGGTGATAAGTTCAAGAAGAGAACAATAGACGCCACTAGCTCGCTAGATAAGTCAGATCGAAACTCGTACGAATTTAGAGAGGAGAAAACTGACTCTTTGAACAAAGTTCATTCAATAATCTGGCAAAAAGTTCTTTCACAAAATGAAATAGCAAACTATTTATAGACTAAGTACTAGCTAGCCGAATGGTCATCTTCATGGCTAAGCAAATTAAACTAGAAAATTTTAAAATTGAAGCATTAAGTTGCTGTAGCTAAATTCAGCTGATTGAAGTCTAATAGGTAGATTCTAGACTAAGCAAATGAACTTGGAATGCTTGGAAAGATGCATGGCAGCAGCTAGGTTCGACCAATGAGCTTAAATGAGCTCATTAAGATGCAACTCTTGGCTAAAAAAATACCAACTGATACGAGTCACAAAGGCCCAACCCAAGTTCAAGAACATGATGGGCTCAAATTACCACAAGGCCCAATAATGAGGTCAAAGGCCAGACAAATGCATTCAAAACTAAATGGAACCATTCAAGAATTTATTAGCAAGGCCTTAGATGCGTACACGAAAGATAAAGAAAATCAAGATTTATTTTCTTATTTTCAAGAAAATCAAGAAACTGAATCTTCGCCCAATTTTGCTATTTGGAGCGATTTCAAGAATCAAGAAAATCAAGATTCCAAATCTTGGAAATCTTGGTCCAAGAAACCGAATCTTGCTGTTAAAGCCCATTGGATCTCCGTTACGAGAATCAACGAACCAATTTTGGTAGGAGATGGACTACAAGCCCAAGTTCTTGAAGGGAAGGCCCACTAAGAGGTTCCAAGCCCAACCAAGGAAGTCAAACCATACTTAGTTCAAAATCAGGCCAAATTATGAAAGTGGCCCAATTTGTAAAATTTTAATTGTTTAAATACCTAGTTTACTTTTTAGGCTTTAGGATTATTACATATGTAAAAATTTGGCCCAAGCAGTCCATTAAATGCCTTGGCCAAATTTTCCCTCTCAATTTATTACATTTTTTTTAGGAAAATAAGGCCTATTAATAGGCATGGCCGTCCACATTGTAAAACACATTACAATTACATAAAAAATTTCAGATTTGTTTCAGTGAAAATTTTCTTTGAGTTCTCCAAGAATTTTCTCTTGAGTTTTCTTTAGAAGTAGTTTTAACAATCTTTTTGATTGTGGGAACCATCTTCAGCCTTCTTCTTGCCATTGATCTTCATTGGAGGGGAGATTAGAGCCGTTTGAAGGGAGTTGATACGAGTCACAAAGGCCCAACCCAAGCTCAAGAACGTGATCGGCTCAAATTACCACAAGGCCCAATAACGAGGTCAAAGGCCAGACAAATGCGTTCCAAACTAAATGGGACCATTCAGGAGTTTGTTAGCAAGGCCTTAGATGCGTACACGAAAGAAAGAGAAAAATCAAGATTCACTTTCTTGTTTTCAAGAAAATCAAGAAACCGAATCTTGGCCCAATTTTGCTGTTTGGAGCGATTTCAAGAATTAAGAAAATCAAGATTTCAAATCTTGGAAATCTTGGTCCAAGAAACCAAATCTTGCAGCCAAAGCGCATTGGATCTCCGTTATGAGCATCAACGAACTAATTTCGGTAGGAGATGGACTACAAGCCCAAGTTCTTGAAGGCAAGGCCCAATAATATGATTCCAAGCCCAACCAAGAAGTCAAACCATACATAGTTGAAAATCAGGCCAAATTGTTAAAGTGGCCCAATTTGTAAAAATTTTAATTGTGTAAATATCTAAGTTTAATTTTTAGACTTTAGGATTATTATATGTCAAAATTCGGCCCAAGCAGCCCATTAAAATGCCTTGGCCGAATTTCCCTCTTAATTTATTAAATAGGTCTTTTTTTAGAGTTTTCCTAATGAGATTAGGAAGTATATAGAAGGCCTATTAATAGGCATGGCCGGCCACCCTATTGAAACACATAACACTAGAATTACATTGAAAATTTCAGATTTGCTTTGAGTGAAAATTCTCTTTGAGTTTTCTTTAGAAGTGGTTTTAACAATCTTTTTGATTGTGGGAGCTATCTTCAGCCTTCTTCTTGCCATTGATCTTCATTGGAGGGGAGATTAGAGCCGTTTGAAGGGAGTTGTGAGATCTTTCGGGATTTCAAGGCTTCTTAGGACTTTTCTCTATTCTATTGCTATTCATTCTTCTTTATTAAATTCTGCTTGTGCCAATTTGTTGAATAAATTGGGATTAATTGTTCTTGTTTCGTTTCAGCCATTCCAAACTTCAAGACCTGATTCGGCAGTTCCTTGTACATAAAGAAACGTTTTTTATTCACAAAAAATCCCCTTTTCTTCCCGTTCAATCCCTAGAACTAGTGTCCATTGATTTCACAATCTGTTTTTAATTTAGTTGTTGTTTTGTGTTCTTTGATAGTTTCGGCTGATTGGAAGTTAATCTTGGGGCTTAATTTCGTGTTCTTGGCTTCCAAGAACATCTATTCATAAGTGTTTTGATTCTTGGTTGTACTTTATTGATTTGGGGATTTTTAGTTTCCAGATCTAATTGATTCTAATTAAGTTTTGCTGTTTCGTTTCAGATCTGATCATCTAAAACTTTCTTAGGAGTTTCTCGTGACTTGACAACTCGATCTTGGTCCGCGCACAACCCTCTATCAGGAGTTGTGGAATCTTTCGGGATTTCAAGGCTTCTTAGGACTTTATCTTTATTTTCTTGCTATTCAATCTATTTTTAATTTCTGTTTTGTGTCGATTTCATATCCTAACTTCTTAAGTATTCTTGCTATGTTTCCAGCCTTCTTCAACGTTAAAGAAACTGATCGGTACCCTTCTTGGTAGCAAGAATAGAGCATCAATTCATCTTTTCCATTGATCTTGCCGATTATTCCTTCTAATCCTGATGAAATTCGGTTTGCTGAGATTTGGAGTTTGATTTGTTGTTTTGGGAAAATTAACTTGCTGATTCGTGTTGGGAAAATTCGCAATGTTCTTGAGTATCAATAATTGTTTTTGATTCATAATTCTTTATTTCTCTTATCGTCCCAAACCCTAGTACTCTATTTAATCTGATTGTTCTTTGTGATCTGATTTTAATTTGTTCTTGGTGCTGATAGGTTTAGCTATTTGGGGTTTCTCTCTAAAGTCAAATTTGGGTTCTTGGCTTCCAAGAATTTTCATCTCTTAGGGCGTTTTAATTCTTGCTATCCATTGATTGATTTGGGGATTTTGTGTTCAAATCTAATCGGATCTAACTTTAATTCTCTGTTTTCGTTTCAGATCTGATCGTCTAGAGTTTCGTAGGAGTTTCCCATGACTTGACAACTCGATCTTGGTCCGCGGGCAACCCTCTATCATTTGGTATCAGATTTTGGGCGTTTTGGGTGTTCTTGGTTGATTTCTAAATTGATCTCTTTTTTTTTAACAACAAACAGCAGTTTTACCCAAAAAAATTTTTAGAAAAAAATTCATTCGAGTGGGTAAACGTTTTCCGATTGATCTGAAATTTGACATGCATATTTGTGGCACTGTGATTGAATATTAAAAAATATTTCTCGCCAAAAAAAAGTCGAAAAAGTCAAAAAAATTAAAAAAGATGAAATCTAATAAAAATTAAAAAAATATGCAGCGGGTTGAGTTTAGTGCCCAAACTTTCCAGATCAAAAATTAAATATTTAAGGATAGTCCAGTTTTAATTTCATGATTTTTGGAGATCGGGAACACCTCAAACGAAGTTGTCAAGTTACTCCGCAGTTTTTCGGGTTTTTGGATTTCAGCAATTTTTATTGATTCTTAACTGTAGGTTTTCATTTGTTTTGCCTTTATTCTCCCTTTACACTATCTAACACCTTCTTGTTTCTTGTGTTAATAGGATTTTAAGGTGTGCACAATTCTTCCTCGGTGCCACACAAATCAATTGGTGTCTCGTTAGTTTTTGGCATCCTAGGGCAATTAGGATTCTTTGGTAGTTTCAGTTCATACACTTTCTAATTGATTGATATAGACTCTACTAAAGAAATCACAAGACTAAATTCTACCTCGTTGAGAATTTGATTTTTCTTTTTGAGTGATTAACGGTGAGGTTTGCTAATTTTCCTTTTTGAGTGTTGAGTATTTGTTTTGCAGGTTTTTGAAAATGTCTAGGATTGGTCAAGGTGATAATGACCATAATGATGTCTATGACAAATTTAAAAAATTCCAACAACAGTTAGACGAGCAGACTGCCTTACTTCAAACTTTGTGTGCTACTATCAATGAGGTGTGATTGAATCAAGAGCCTCAATATCAAGATCCAATTAAAGAAGATGTGGATAACCAGCCTCCTGCTCATAGGCACGGTCCTCGACGTGTCCCTAGAACTGATTATGATTTTATGATCGTGGGTAACCCTCTTTGGCAAAATCAAAGTTCACAATTCCTCAATTTCGTGGTAAGAATGATCCAAAAGCTTATTGTGAATGGGAATCTAAAATTGAACTTATGTTTCGCTATTATAAATGTCCGGAGGATGAAAAGGTAGCGTTAGCAACGTTGGAATTTTCAAATTATGCATTAAGTTGGTGGACTCAACTTGGGATAAATCGCCATTGGAATTATAAAGGTGAGATTACGACATGGGATGAGTTGAAACAAATTATACTTAAAAGATTTATTCCACCTCATTACTATAGAGAAATTAAAACAAAGCTTAGAAGACTTGTTCAAGGTAGTAGGACGGTGGATGAATATTTTAAAGAGATGGAGATGCTCATTCAGAGAGCTAATGTGGAGGAGGAGGATGACACAACTATGGTTCGATTTATTGATGGTTCGAATAGGCAAATAGCTAATACATTGCGGCTACAAACTTAGATTGATTTAGAAGAAGCAGTTCATAAAGCCATTGAGATCAAGCAACAATTAAAGGAACAAAGGTTTGGTTCCTTCTCTACTTCACAATATTACAGAGGTAACACTTCCAATTCTGATTTTAAAAGTTCAAAATCACATTTTGCTACTAATAAGTGTTCTTTGAGTAATGGAAGTAAGCAATTAGATTGGAAAAAAGGGGTCCCTGTTAAAATGCAAACACCTTCTAAGCAGCCCAATTTAGGCGATTCGAATGTGAAGAGGTGATACGCCCCGGCCTCGTTGATTATTCTGAGTCGTATAGTTGCCCGATCGTTAAAACAAAGAAGAATCGTTGGAGTTTGAATTGAAGTCAGATATAGGCTAAATAGAGCTTATGGGTGTCAAGGGATAGGTTTATGAAAGAAGGCTAATTATTTGTATAAGGTTTGGCTATGAAAGAAAAGAAAACTCGGTGTTTGAATTTAAAATGGTAACTTGAGAACAAGAGTGAACCAATACTTCGTTTGAAGATTGACCCGAAACTTATAGGTTCTAAAGTTGATAGGAGATGGATTGGGAAAACCTCGACCCACTATCTATAATAGATAGGAACCTTGGTATATTTTAGAATGAACGCCACACGATATCGTGATGAGTTCGGTTGAACAAAAACGGGTTGACGCCACTAACTAATTAGATAAGTCAACGAAGTTTTTGGACGAAATTTAAGAGAAGAGTTCTCTCAACAATTTGACAGCAATTCCATAATGTTCAAAAGTCCCTTTACAAAATGAAATCAACACAATTTATAGGCAAATAACTAGGCTAGCCGAATAGCCACCTGAATTCTTAAAAACTAAGTAAATGAATCTATTTAATTAGTGAATAAGATTCAGCCGAATGGGAGCTTGAATGGGCAGCTTCTAGAGCAAACATTGGACTTGGAAGCTTGAAGATGTGCATGGCAGCAGCTTGATTCGTTTAACATGCTTAATGAGCTCATTTATATTGCAACTATTGCTAAAAAGTGATCAGCAATTAAGGAGTTACTGATCAGCCTTTTTGTAATGTGAAAACCTTGAAACGAACAGCCACCATGTGTGAACATTCGATCTTGAAGAGTCCCTAATGTGTGAACACTCAGAGCCGAATAGCCTCAACATGTGAAAGGAATTTAACTAGCTGAAAAGTCAGCTTGGAAAAAGAAATCAGCAGCCCAATTGCCGAAAAGTTATCTTGAATAGTTGGCAAACTTTAGCTGAATGGTCACTTTGGAGTCATCAAAAGTCAGCACAACTTCTTTAAGTTCTCATGCACCTAGGACGTCCCAATTTAGTGTACCTGCAGCAAATTCATTCAACAAGTTAAATGCAATTTAGACACATTAATATGGCAGTAATTAACAGTAAAAATCTATGCATTAAATTCGGCAGCCCTTAGGACAAATTAAAAGCATGTTCAAGAATTGGACAACTTAATTATTTAATCATTAATTTGGCTGGACTTTGGACACCATTAATTCATGTTATAAACTTGGACATATTAACAACATGCATTAAAATAAAACACATCAAAATTTAATATGTCCAGATTTTAGCATATTAATTAACCTTAAACTAATTAATTATTTAACTAATCAGCAACTAAGTTTATTTATTCCAGCAAATCAACAAAACTAAAAGTGAGCTCCTCGAGCTAAATTTGAGCTAGTTGAACTTGAAGTATATTGCATGGTTTGCTCGGTTCATTGATCTCAAGTTGTCCAGCCATGATATTGTACCAAATTCCATTGATGAATGCCGAAATTCCTTCCTTAAATCTTTTAGCTCGAGCACGGGTTATAAGACCTGTTGGAAGCACCAAGGGTTCGTTGGCATCCTTAGTTGATTCCTTAGCCATGGCCGTATCATCCCCTCCCCCTTCGAAACGACTTGTCCTCAAGTCGTCACCTACATCGTAAGGAGATAGGTCAAAAACATTAAAGCTAGCACTCACACTATACTCACCGGGAAGGTTGAGTTTATAAGAGTTATCATTGATCCTTTCCAAAACTTGAAAAGGACCATCACCCCTTGGCTATTGTCCTCATGTGTACCCAAACCCAGTCTCCAGGCTCAAAGATGATTCCCTTTCGACCTTTATTGGCTTTTTGCACATATTACCTAGTCCTTTCTTCAATGTTCTTTCGCACCTTTTGGTGTAAGTCCTTCACAGATTCAGCCTTTCGTTTTGCATCTGCATTCACAATTTGTTCATTAGGCAATGGAATTAAATCTAGTGGTGTCAAAGGGTTGAATCCATAGACGATTTCAAAGGGAGAATGTTGAGTTACTGAATGAATAGAACGGTTGTATGCAAACTCTATGTGCGATAGGCATTCCTCCCATGTTTTGAGGTTTTTTCGAACGATGGCTCGTAACAACGTTGACAAGACTCAATTCACTACTTCGGTTTGCCCGTCTGTTTGAAGATTGCAAGTGGTCGAGAACAAAAGCTTTGTGCCTATCTTTCCCCAAAGTGTTCTCCAGAAATGACTCAAAAATTTTGCATCTCGATCGGAGATGATTGTCCTAGGCACTCCATGTAAGCGTACCATGTCCCTAAAAAACAAGTTAGCAACATACGAAGTGTCATCAGTTTTATTGCAAGCAGTAAAGTGTGCCATTTTGGAAAACCGATCTACAACCACAAATATTGAGTCTTTGCCATTTTTAGTTCTAGGAAGTCCTAGAACAAAGTCCATTGATATGTCGATCCAAGGCCCTTCAGGAATAGGTAAAGGAGTGTACAACCCATGTGGCTTGACCTTCGACTTGGCCCTTTTGCAAGTGATACATCGGTCACAAACTCGCTCCACGTCTCTTTTCATCTTTGGCCAATAGAAATGCTCGCGCAAAGTGGCCAATGTCTTTGCAACTTCGAAATGACCCATGAGGCCTTCGCTATTCGCCTCATTCACTAAAACATTCCGTATAGAGCCTTGAGGAATACAGAGTTTTCCTCTTTGAAAAAGATAATCATTTAAACGATAAAATTTCTCACACAATCCAGTTTCACAAGCTTTGTACATTTCAGCAAAGTCAGGATCATTTTCATATAAGTCTTTCAAATACGAAAATCCCATTAATTTTGATTAAGCGAATTTAAAAGAACATATTTTCTGGACAACGCATCTGCTACGAGATTGTCTTTACCTTGCTTGTATTTGATAACATACGAAAAAGATTTCAGGAACTCCATCCACTTGGCATGTCATTTATTTAACTTATGTTGACCCTTTAGATGTTTTAACGCCTCGTGGTCCGTATGAATAACGAATTCTTTGGGCCATAGATAATGCTGCCACGTTTCCAATGCTCGAATCAAGGCGTACATCTCCTTGTCGTAGGTAGGATAATTAAGTGTTGCCCCGTTCAACTTTTCACTAAAATAGGCTACCGGACGACCTTCTTACATTAACACGGCTCTAATGCCTAAACCTGAGGCATCGCACTCTATTTCAAAGGTCTTGTTGAAATCTGGCAAAACAAGTAATGAGGCGTTAGTTAAAAGATCTTTAAGTAAATTAAAAGAACGCTCTTGTTCATCACTCCAAAAGAAAGCTGAATTTTTCTTAATAACACTAGTTAATGGAGCAGCGACGGTGCTGAAATTTGGAACAAAACGCCTATAAAAGCTTGCCAAGCCGTGGAAGCTTCGAACTTGACTAATGCTCGTGGGCCTTGGCCATTCGTGAATTGCCTTAACCTTATCTTGATCAACTTCGAGTCCTCTCGAGCTGACAATGAATCCTAAGAAAACAACCTGATCAGAACAGAAAGTACATTTCTTAATGTTGGCATATAATGTTTCCTTACGTAACACTTCCAACATAGCTCACAAATGTGTCACGTGATCTTCTAATGACCTGCTATAGACAAGAATATCGTCAAAATAAACAACACAAAATTTTCCAATAAAAGCTCGTAAAACATAATTCATTAAACGCATAAATGTGCTAGGTGCGTTCGTTAGACCGAATGGCATGACAAGCCACTCGTATAAACCTTGCTTGTCTTAAAAGTCGTTTTCCACTCGTCTCCTTCTCGCATCCAGATTTGATGATATCCGGTCTTAAGATCGATTTTGGAGAAGAGTTGTACCCCGCTAAGTTCATCCAGCATGTCATCAAGGCGCGGAATGGGATGCCTATACTTGATGGTAATCTTATTGACTGCTCGGCAATCCACGCACATTCACCAAGTACCATCTTTTTTTGGCACCAAAAGTACGGGCACAGCACACGGACTTAGACTTTCCCGTATGTAGCCCTTTTCCATCAATTCGGCCACATGTCGTTGCAACTCCTTGGTCTCTTCGGGGTTACTATGATATGTAGGGCGATTCGGTATTTTTGCTCCAGGAATGAAGTCAATTTGGTGTTCAATCCCTCGAAGAGGGAGTAAGCCACTAGGGACGTCCTCCGGGAACACGTCTTCAAAGTCCTGCAACAAAGAAACAATCGAAGATGGAAGTGTAGCTTCCAATTCGTTAGTGTTAAAGAAACTTTCTTTATACATAAGAAAAAGCATCGGTTGACGAAGAAGCAAAGATTTCCTAATCTCTCGCTCCTTAGCAAAAACACTCAATTTTTCAATCCTTCGCTCTTCTTGCTCTTTTGAATATCACTCACTTTCACCTCATTTTCTTTGCTTTTATCTCTCAATTTCAACTCACCTTTTCTTTTTGTTTTCTCACTCTTTTTTTCTTTTTCTATCTTTTCTTTTTGTTCCTTTGCCTTCATTTGCTGAACATAATTTTTCAATTGCACTTGATCCTCGTACACTTGTTTCGGAGTCATGGGAGCCAAAGTCACATTCTTGCCATGGTACTCAAAAGTAAATCGGTTGGTGTAACCATTGTGAATGGCTCGTCGGTCAAATTGCCATGGCCTTCCCAAGAGGAGATGACCTGCATGCATCGGGACTATGTCACAAACAACTTCATCACTATATTTACCTATAGAGAAAGAAATGACGGCTTGTTTGGTGACCTTTAATTTACCACAATCATTTAGCCATTGTAGTTTATAAGGTTGAGGGTGTTTCGTCGTCGGTAATTCGAGTTTTTCTACGACCATGCTGCTAACGATGTTTGTGCAACTTCCCCCATCAATAATCATACTACAGACCTTACCTTGAATTAGGCATCTCGAATGGAAGATGTTCTCGCGTTATTGTTCATCTTCGATGCTTTGAATGCTCAAACTTCGTTTTACCAGGAATAACTCTCCTTCAATAGCAAATTCAAGTTCTTCCTCCCTTTCTTCATCGGTGGGATGATCGAGATCATTCTCTTCCTCATCTTCAGACTCGATTTCACCATTAGACTTCAAGGTCATCACTCGGTGATTTGGGCATTGACTTACTATATGGCCTCGCCCGAGACATTTGAAACACTTAATGTCTCGAGTAGAATTGTGCCCAGCTTCATTATTGCTTTTGCTCGCCTCTCCACTTGGTTTAGGGGCTTTTGGAATCGGCAATGGATCTCGTGCCCGAATGGAATTCTCTTTCCTACCAAGTCCTTGACTCCATTTTGAGGTAGGAGATGAATTTGGATAAGCTCCACGATTAGGACCTTTTCTTTTAAGTTGTTTTTCTACCTTGATGGCCATATGCACCATTTCTTCGATTTCAACATAATGATGAAGTTCAACTACGTTGGCAATATCTTTGTTGAATCCAGCCAAAAACCTTGCCATGGTAGCCTCCCGGTCCTCTTCGATGTTGGCTCGAATCATGGCCACCTCTATTTCTTTGAAATAATCGTCCACGCTTCGATTACCTTGCGAAAGGTGTTGTAGTTTTTGGTGCAACTCTCGATGATAGTATGAAGGAATGAACCTTTTGCGCATCAAAGCTTTCATTTCGGCCCATGTGTTGATTGGCCGCTGCCCGTTCCTCCTTTGGCTCGAGATTAGTTGACCCCACCAGATCATTGCATAGTCAGAGAATTCAATGGCCGCCAACTTCACCTTCTTGCTTTTCGAGTAGTTGTGACATTCGAAAACTAGCTCGATCTTCTTTTCCCATTCCAAGTACGCCTCCGGATCAGATTTGACTTGGAATGGGGGAATGGACATTTTGATGTTCTTCAAATCATCGTCTATTCGGCCTCGTTTGTTGGACTCTTCGTTGTCCACTTGCATTGGATCCATGTTCACTTTCGGCGTCACTTTGCTCGAGAGATTCATCCTCTAAATCAGCTTGCCAACTTCGATTTCTCGGAGGGCTTAAGGGGGTTCTTCTTCGTTGGACTCTTCCTTCCACACGATCAAGTCTTTCTTGAATTGGTTCCAGTTTTTGATCAAGCAGTCGTTCCATCTCGCGTAGCATTGCTTGCAAATTCAAGTCCGGCACATTCCGAACAGGTTGCCTTTCCGCCATGTTTCTCGCAGGGCTTCTTGACATACAAAATTATAACCTCACAACAAAAACTCACAAGTCACTCAAAAGAAGAATAATTCGGCACTCCGCTCGTGTGTACACTCTTTAATGGCTTTTACCTCCCCTCTATTGTGCTCACACACTCAAGCATTTTTCTGCTCATATCTTCTCTTGTGATTTCGTATAAAACTCCGTAAAACTTAATCTTCTAGTTTAGGGGTCGGTTTCAAAAGTGTTGCAAAGGAAATTATGTAAAGGTTGTAGGTGGGCTGAAAGAATCAGGTTTGTTGGCTAATAAGTGTGGCGTAATTTGCTTTGAAGGGGGATGAAAAGAAATCTTGATTGGATATGACCAGAACGAAATGTATCTAGATTTTTTTTAATTTCAATACAATATGCTGATTTACAAAATAAAATAAATACAACTTTTTTATACGAAATTTTTTTTGACAATTTCTTCTTAATCTGGCTCTTCTCGAACGTCCGTTCTTCTCGTTTTAAATAGCTCTGATACCAGATGATACGCCCCTACCTCGTTGATTATTCCGAGTCGTATAGTTGCCCGATCGTTAAAACAAAGAAGAATCGTTGGAGTTTGAATTGAAGTCAGATATAGGCTAAATAGAGCTTATGGGTGTCAAGGGATAGGTTTATGAAAGAAGGCTAATTATTTGTATAAGGTTTGGCTATGAAAGAAAAGAAAACTCGGTGTTTGAATTTAAAATGGTAACTTGAGAACAAGAGTGAACGAATACCTCGTTTGAAGATTGACCCGAAACTTATAGGTTCTAAAGTTGATAGGAGATGGATTGGGAAAACGTCGACCCACTATCTATAATAGATAGGAACCTTGGTATATTTTAGATTGAATGCCACACGATATCGTGATGAGTTCGGTTGAACAAAAACGGGTTGACGCCACTAACTAATTAGATAAGTCAACAAAGTTTTTGGACGAAATTTAAGAGAAGAGTTCTTTCAACAATTTGACAGCAATTCCATAATGTTCAAAAGTCCCTTTACAAAATGAAATCAACACATTTTATAGGCAAATAACTAGGCTAGCCGAATAGCCACCTGAATTCTTAAAAACTAAGTAAATGAATCTATTTAATTAGTGAATAAGATTCAGCCGAATGGGAGCTTGAATGGGCAGCTTCTAGAGCAAACATTGGACTTGGAAGCTTGGAGATGTGCATGGCAGCAGCTTGATTCGTTTAACATGCTTAATGAGCTCATTTATATTGCAACTATTACTGAAAAGTGATCAGCAATTAAGGAGTTACTGATCAGCCTTTTTGTAATGTGAAAACCTTGAAACGACCAGCCACCATGTGTGAACATTCGGTCTTGAAGAGTCCCTAATGTGTGAACACTCAGAACCGAATAGCCTCAACATGTGAAAGGAATTTAACTAGCTGAAAAGTCAGCTTGGAAAAAGAAATCAGCAGCCCAATTGCCGAAAAGTCATCTTGAAAAGTTGGCAAACTTTAGCTGAATGGTCACTTTGGAGTCATCAAAAGTCAGCACAACTTCTTTAAGTTCTCATGCACCTAGGACGTCCCAATTTAGTGTACCTGCAGCAAATTCATTCAACAAGTTAAATGCAATTTAGACACATTAATATGGCAGTAATTAACACTAAAAATCTATGGATTAAATTCGGCAGCCCTTAAGACAAATTAAAAGCATGTTCAAGAATTGGACAACTTAATTATTTAATCATTAATTTGGCTGGACTTTGGACACCATTAATTCATGTTATAAACTTGGACATATTAACAACATGCATTAAAATAAAACACATCAAAATTTAATATGTCCAGATTTTAGCATATTAATTAACCTTAAACTAATTAATTATTTAACTAATCAGCAACTAAGTTTATTTATTCCAGCAAATCAACAAAACTAAAAGTGAGCTCCTCGAGCTAAATTTGAGCTAGTTGAACTTGAAGTATATTGCATGGTTTGCTCGGTTCATTGATCTCAAGTTGTCCAGCCACGATATTGCACCAAATTCCATTGATGAATGCCGAAATTCCTTCCTTAAATCTTTTAGCTCGAGCACGGGTTATAGGACCCGTTGGAAGCACCAAGGGTTCGTTGGCATCCTTAGTTGATTCCTTAGCCATGGTCGTATCAAGAGGACTCGTGAGATTGAATGTTTCAAGTACAAAGGGCGTGGTCATTATAGTAGGGAATGCCCTAACACGAGATTACTTCTTATGAAGGATAATGGTGAGTACACTTCCGACTCCAATAAAACAGATCCAGATATGCCTGAACTTGTAGATAATAGTGATAATGGAGAAAAGTTGGTTGAACCACCAAAAGAAGGGGACTTTGCCGATTTTCAATGCCTAGTAGTTCGCCGCACCCTTAATGATAGAGGGTTGCACGCGGACCAAGATCTAGTTGTCAAGTCACGAAAAACTCCTACGAAAACTTAGACGATCAGATCTGAAACAAAACAGCAAAACTTAGTTAAAATCAATTAGATCTGACAACTAAAATATCCAAATCAATAAAGGAGCAGCCAAGAAACAAACGCCCTTAAGAATAACAAATCTTGGACACAAAGAACATGGATTTGTGATCGAATTAAATCCCAATCTGATACGACCACACCCCGAAAATGTCCATGCTCCAGCTCATCAGGCGTCATTCGTAAACTTTCGCACGATGATCTAGTTGTTCCAGCTCATTGGAGCTCTATTCGAGCTGATTCTAGCTCACTGAGCTTGAACTTCGATTTATTTTAATTTATGCTTTTACATAGTTGCTGGAATAAAGAATTGCTGCTAGTTAAATTAGTTAATTAGTTTAAAGTTAATAAATTTGTTTAAAATCTGGACATATTAATTTCCATGTTAAATATTTTATTTGTTTTAATGCATTCTTTAATTGTCTTAAGCCTATTTAATGTGTTCTAATTAGTACAGCTTTTTAATGTGTCTGGCCGAATTAATTGTGTGTCTAAATGTTAAATTAATGTGTTTTGTCGTAGTTAATGCTGTTGTTTAATGTGTCTAGCCGAATTAATTAAGTGTTTAAATTGTGTTTGAATCTATTACATGTTATAAATATGTTTGGACGAATTTAATACTGCTACTACATGTTATAAATATGTTTACTTAATGTGTTTTTACTGCTGTTGTTTAATGTGTCTTAAGTGCTTAAAAGTGACGAATTTAATGTGCTAATATTAATTATGTCTTGACCGAATTTAATTGGTGTCTACAGGTAATAAATTCGATTGAATCAGCTGGTTTAATAGTAAGGGGAAGCATTTAAGGAGCTGCTGACTTCTCCTTCACAAGCATGCATGGACGGCATTAAAGGAGGCATGCTGGCTGGCCGGATTTAATGTGCAGCAAAACAAGTATTAAAGGAGCTGTTTGGCATGCAAGAGACCACCATTTAATGAGCATGAGCTGCTGATTTCTTTTTTCCCATATGCCTTTTTCGTGAACATCAAAAGGGGCTACCGTTTCACTCTCCAAAGCACCTTGGAAGACGCCACCAGCAGCTATGTAATTTCCCCACTTTTTTGGCCATTCGGTTCTATGTGTTCACACTCATGGCTGTTCAAATGCATGTGTTCACACTTCATGACCATTAAGCTGCTCATTAAATTTAGAACTATTTAGCTGATCAAGGAAGCTTCTTCAAGGCTCATAAACACCCTTGGCCGAACATACATTGTCCCTTTTCAGCTCACAAGGCAACTTCATCAATTTAGCTGAATTCCAAGGCATCTAGAAGTGGCTATTGGCGTCACCCATGCCCAAGAGAGCTTCATGGAAGTTACCTAGAAATTTCAAGGAAGTTTTAGCTCATTAAAGCTGAACTAAGTTGTCCATTCATGTGCTTAATGTCCATTCAGCTATCCTTGAACTTAGCCTATAAATAGAGTCTTCTTTCATTTTGTAAAGGACTTTTGAGTTTTGATCATTTGAATGAACTTTGTTCAAAGAGTGAGTTTTCTCCTCTCTAAATTCGTACAAGTTTCGATCTGACTTATCTAGCGTGCTAGTGGCGTCTATCGTTCTCTTTTGAACTTATCACCTTGTTTTGGTGTGGCGTTCAACCCTTCGACAATTCCGTAATCCCACCTTGAACTGAATAGAAATTGGGGTGACACTTTTTAGTGTTAAATCGTTTCTGGTGTTTAAGCTCATTTATCCGTTCCACCGAATATCCTAGATTTTTACCCAACTATAATATCTTTTTACAAAACCGAGCCTTCATTTACCCAAATTCCATTTTTCTTATTTTAATCCTTAAATCGAACCTACTATCCCTTATAAATTTACCATCACCATAGCCAACCTTTAAAAACCATTTGAAAGCTTCCGCACCTTTAGCTTTATTTCATCCTATTTTCGATAACTCAACTATTCCTTGTCGACGATCGGGCAATTATGTGAAACGACTCGATTAACCCAGGCCGGATCACATCACAATCTACCGAATCTGAGAAGAACAAACACAAACAACAAGTTAATCTTAAAAGTTCAGCAAAATGATAGAGTAAAGATAGGGTTTGGGATGGCAAGAACAAAATAAAGATTTAAGAATCAAAAACTATCTTTGAAGCCCAAAGAGATAGCGATTTGCCCAAATTGAAACAGCAAGTTAATTTCACCAAAATTCTAGCAACTGAATTCAACCAGTGATGAAAAAGGAGAAATTGACAAGAACAATAGGAAATAGTGATCTTGAATGATCTTTGCTGCCAAGAAAAAGAGGCTGATCCGTTCTTTAATGATGAAGATGGCTAGAAAAAAAAGAATAAGATTAAATAATTAAGATCAAGAATCGACACAAGCAGAATTTAAAAGAAAAGAATTGAACAGCAAGTAATTAGGATAAGTCCTAAGAAGCCTTGAAATCCCGAAAGATTTCACAACTCCCTTCAAACGGCTCTAATCTCCCCTCCAATAGAGATCAATGGCAAGAAGAATGCTGAAGATGGCTCCCGCAATCAAAAAGATTGTTAAAATAACTTCTAAAGAAAACTCAAGAGAAAATTCTTGGAGAACTCAAGAAAATTTTCACTCAAAGCAAATATGAAATTTTCAATGTAATTCTAGTGTTATGTTTTTTAAATAGGGTGGCTGGCCATGCCTATTAATAGGCCTTCTATCTATTTCCTAATCTCATTAGGAAAACTTTAAAAAAACCTAGTTAATAAATTAAGAGGGAAATTCGGCCAAGGCATTTTAATGGGCTACTTGGGCCGAATTTTGACATATAATAATCCTAAAGTCTAAAAATTAAACTAGATATTTAAACAATTAAAATCTTTTACAAATTGGGCCACTTTAACAATTTGGCCTGATTTTCAACTAAGTATGGTTTGACTTCTTGGTTGGGCTTGGAATCATCTTATTGGGCCTTGCTTCAAGAACCTGGGCTTGTAGTCCATCTCCTGTCGAAATTGGTTCGTTGATGCTCGTAATGGAGATCCAATGCGCTTTGGCTACAAGATTCGGTTTCTTGGACCAAGATTTCCAAGATTTGAAATCTTGATTTTCTTGATTCTTGAAATCGCTCCAAACAACAAAATTGAGCTAAGATTCGGTTTCTTGATTTTCTTGAAAACAAGAAAGTGAATCTTGATTTTCTCTTTCTTTCGTGTACGCATCTAAGGCCTTGCTAACAAATTCCTGAATGGTCCCATTTAGTTTGGAACGCAGTTGTCTGGCCTTTGACCTCGTTATTGGGCCTTGTGGTAATTTGAGCCCATCACATTCTTGAGCTCGGGTTGGGCCTTTGTGACTCGTATCATTCCCCCTTCCTCAAAAAGGTTCGTCCTCGATTCTGAAAAATCAAATGGGGACAAGTCAGCCACATTAAAAGTAGAACTTACATTGTACTCACCAGGTAGATTAATTTTATAGGCATTGTCATTGATCCGCTCGAGTACTTGGAAAGGCCCATCGCCCCTTGGGTCCAACTTAGTCTTTCTTTTTGTATGAAATCGTTCTTTCCTCATATGGACCCAAACCCAATCTCCGGGTTCAAAGACAACCCGTTTGCGCCTCTTGTTTACTTTGTTGGTGTTGATGTCATTTGTTTTGGCTATTCGCTGCCTAGCCTTCTCGTGTAAGGATTTCACCAACTCAGCAATAGTGGAGAAATCTTTCACAAATCGTCCATAAAAACTAGCTAAACCATGGAATGATTTCACCTTAATTATCGATTTAGGAGTTGGCCACTCCTTGATTGCCTTAACTTTGACCTCATCGACATGAATACCTTGAGCACTAATTATGAAACCTAAAAATATTAACTTATCACAACAAAATGTGCATTTATCAAGGTTGGCAAACAATTTTTTAGCTCTTAGAATGTCTAAAACCGTTCTAACATGGAAAACATGATCATTTAATGTTGTTGAGTAAATTAAAATGTCATCAATCCAAGAATGGCAATTACCAACAATAACATACAGTACCTTTTCAAAATTCAAGTCATGAGCAAAGTCATCAATACGAGTTGAATGTAGTTGTTTAGAGAATAGAGAAACTTCATCTTGCTTACCATTAGAGGTGGGAAAACGAGGATCAATTTTACCTTGTTCAATCAATTGAAAATGTCTCTCAGTAGAAGGGTAATGAAGCTGGAACCTGTCCATGGGTGGAATCTTGCAAACTTGAAACAAAGAGAAATCACAAGGCGATTTCGAATGGGGGTTAGCAAAAATATTCCTTACTTGTGTTTGAGCACTCTCTTCTTCTTCATTCATTCCTTGTTTAAGCTTTCTCTCTTGTTCACTCACTTCATTCACATTTTCTTTTGTTTCTCTCTCGCTTTCCTTTTCGCCTTTTTCATTTTGCATTTTCTTCTTTTTCACTTGTATTTTTCTCTTCTTTTTCTTTTTCCTCACTTATTTTAACAACAAAATTTTTTAGTTTGATTTGGTCCTCATGGACTTGTTCCGGAGTGAGCGGAACTAAGGTGACTTTCCTTCCTTGATTCTTGAAAGAATACCTATTGGTACGACCATCGTGGGTGACCTTTCGATCCCTTTGCCATGGTTCTCCTAGCAATAAATGGTAGGCTTGAATAGGCACTACGTCGCACACGACTTCGTCTTGATACTTGCCGATAGATAAGGTGATGTGCACTTGTTAAGTGACTTTAAATTGGCCTTCGTTGCTAAGCCCTTGTAGTTGATATGGTCGTGGATGCTTGGTAGTGGTTAAGCAAAGCTTTTCCACCATCGTCGTGCTGGCTATGTTCGAGCAACTTTCACCATCAATAATAACTTTACAAAGCTTACCTTGTACATGGTAACGAGTATGAAAAAGATGTTCTCGTTGCTGCTCGTTCTTTGGTTTTGCCAAAGAGGGTTGTCCACGATCATGAAAATCATATTCAATTCTAGGGACACGTCTAGGAGCGCGCCCATAAACAGGAGGCTGGTTATCCATATCTTCTTTAATTGGATCTCGATACCGAGGTTCTTGATTCAATCACACCTCATTGATAGTAGCACTCAAAGTTCGAAGTACGGTAGCCTGTTCATCTAACTGTTGTTGGAATTTTTTAAATGTGTCATAGACATCATTATGGTCATTATCACCTTGACCAATCCTAGACATTTTCAAAAACCTGCAAAATAAACACTCAACACTCAAAAAGGAAAATTAGCAAACCTCACCGTTAATCACTCAAAAGAAAAATCAAATTCTCAAAGAGGTAGAATTCAGTCTTGTGAGTTCTTTAGTAGAGTCTATATCAACCAATTAGAAAGTGTATGAACCGAAAATACCAAAGAAACCTAATTTGCACTAGAATGCCAAAACTGACGAGACACCAATTGATTTGTGTCGCACCGAGAAAGAATTGTGCACACCTTAAAATCCTACTAACACAAGAAACAAGAAGGTGTTAGATAGTGTAAAGGGAGAATAAAGGCAAAACAAATGAAAACCTACAGTTAAGGATCAATAAAAATTACTGAAATCTAAAAACCCAAAAAACTGCAGAGTAACTTGACAACTTCGTTCGAGGTGTTCCCGATCTCCAAAAATCATGAAATTAAATCTGGAATGTCTTTAAATATTTAATTTTTGATCTGGAAATTTTGGGCACCAAACTCAACCCTCTGAATATTTTTTTAATTTTTATTGGATTTCATCTTTTTCAATTTTTTTGACTTTTTTGACTGATTTTTTTGCGGGAAATTTTTTTATATTTAATCTCAGTGCCACAAATATGCATGTAAAATTTCAGATCAATTAGAAAACATTTACCCACTCGAATGAATTTTTTTCCAAAAAATTTTCTGGGTAAAACTGCTGGTTGTAGTTTTAAAAAATAGAGATCAGTTTAGAACTCAACCAAGAACACCCAAAATGCCCAAAATCTGATACCAAATGATAGAGGGTTGCGCGCGGACCAAGATCGAGTTGTCAAGTCACGGAAAACTCATATGAAAGCTCTAGACGATCAGATCTGAAACAAAACATCAAAACTTAGTTAAAATCAATTAGATCTGACAACTAAAATACCCAAATCAATAAAGGAGCAGCCAAGAAACAAACGACCTTAAGAATAGCAAATCTTGGATGCAAAGAACACGGATTTGTGATCGAATTAAATCCCAATCTGCCGAACCTAAGAAGAACAACACAAACAGCAAGTTAATCTTAAAAGTTTAGCAAAACGATGGAGTAAAGATAGGGTTTGGGATGGCAAGAACAAAATAAAGATTTAAGAATCAAAAATGATCTTTGAAGCCCAAAGAGATAGCGATTTGCCCAAATTGAAACAGCAAGTTAATTTCACCAAAATTCCAGCAACCGAATTCAACCAGTGTTGACAAAGGAGAAATTGACAAGGACAATGGAAAATAGTGATCTTGAACGATCTTTGCTGCCAAGAAAAAGAGGCTGATCCGTTCTTTAATGATGAAGATGGCTAGAAACAAAAGAATAAGATTAAATAATTAAGATCAAGAATCGACACAAGCAGAATTTAAAAGAAAAGAATTGAACAGCAAGTAATTAGGATAAGTCCTAAGAAGCCTTGAAATCCCAAAAGATTTCACAACTCCCTTCAAACGGCTCTAATCTCCCCTCCAATAGAGATCAATGGCAAGAAGAATGCTGAAGATGGCTCCCGCAATCAAAAAGATTGTTAAAACAACTTCTAAAGAAAACTCAAGAGAAAATTCTTGGAGAACTCAAGAAAATTTTCACTCAAAGCAAATATAAAATTTTCAATGTAATTCTAGTGTTATGTGTTTCAATAGGGTGGCCAGCCATGCCTATTAATAGGCCTTCTATCTATTTCCTAATCTCATTAGGAAAACTTAAAAAAGCCTAATTAATAAATTAAGAGGGAAATTCGGCCAAGGCATTTTAATGGGTTGCTTGGGCCTAATTTTGACATATAATAATCCTAAAGTCTAAAAATTAAACTAGATATTTAATCAATTAAAATCTTTTACAAATTGGGCCACTTTAACAATTTGGCCTGATTTTCAACTAAGTATGGTTTGACTTCTTAGTTGGGCTTGGAATCATCTTATTGTGCCTTACCTTCAAGAACTTGGGCTTGTAGTCCATCTCCTACCGAAATTGGTTCATTGATGCTCATAATGGAGATCCAATGTGCTTTGGCTGCAAGATTCGGTTTCTTGGACCAAGATTTCCAAGATTTGAAATCTTGATTTTCTTGATTCTTGAAATCGCTCCAAACAGCTAAATTGGGCCAAGATTCAGTTTCTTGATTTTCTTGAAAACAAGAAAGTGAATCTTGATTTTCTCTTTCTTGCGTGTACGCATCTAAGGCCTTGCTAACAAATTCCTGAATGGTCCCATTTAGTTTCGAACGCATTTGTCTGGCCTTTGACCTCGTTATTAGGCCTTGTGGTAATTTGAGCCCATTTGGGCCTTTGTGACTCCTATCACTTAACATCCAGATGAGAGATGATGTTGATAACCAAAGGACAAATATTTTCCATTCTCGGTGTTTTATTAAAGGTAACTTATTTTCACTTATTATTGATAGTGGGAGTTGCTCGAATGTAGTGAGCAGTTATTTGGTGGATTCGTTAAAGTAACCTTGTACCAAACACCCTAAGGCATATCACCTTTAGTGGCTTAATGAATGCTCCGAAGTTAAAGTTACAAAATAGTCCTTGGTCACTTTTAAGCTCGGGAATTATGAGGTTGAGGTATGGTGTGATGTGGTCCCAATGCATGCGGCACATTTGCTTCTTGGACGGCCTTCGCAATTTGATCACGATGTTACACACCAAGGTAAGCTTAATCAATACTCCCTTATATTTAAAGGTTGAAAATTCACCTTTGCTCCTTTAAATCCCACTGATGTATATAAAGATCAATTAAAGATGATGAAATTTTTGAGGGGGTAAGGGAGAAAGGACAAATACAAAAGACAGAGAGAAACGAGGCTAGTAGTGAAAAAAGTTAAAATCAAAAAAGCCCAAAGGTGAGTGAATCGACAAGTGGAAAAATGAGAGAAAAAATTTTGATGGCAACAAAAAAAGATGTGCGGAGAGCCCTACTAAATAAACAGCCTTGTATCCTTGTGAGGTTTAGGTAAAATTATTTATCTTTATCTGACATTAACAAAAATTTTCCTAGTGTTTTTCAGTGTCTTTTGCAGGGTTATGAGGATGTTTTTAGTGAGGCCCCTAAAGGTTTACCACCTTTACGTGGGATAGAGCATCAAATTGACTTAGTACCCGGAGCTTCAATACCAAATCGACCAGCCTATAGAAGCAATCCCGAGGAAACAAAGGAATTGGAAAGGCAAGTTGATGAGTTACTAGACAAAGGGTACATTCGTGAGAGCCTAAGCCCTTGTTCCGTTCCTGTCTTATTGGTACCGAAGAAAGATGGTACGTATAGAATGTATGTTGATTGCTACCCAATCAACAAAATAACGGTAAAGTATAGACATCCAATTCCTAGACTTGATGATATGCTTGATGAATTACATGGTTCAATTATATTCACTAAAATTGATTTAAAAAGCGGTTATCATCAAATTCGAATGAGGGAAGGGGATGAATGGAAAACAGCCTTTAAAACAAAATTTGGATTGTATGAATGGTTAGTTATGCCTTTCGGCCTTACTAATGCACCGAGTACATTTATGAGATTAATGAATCACGTTTTAAGGCTTCACTTGGGTAAATTTGTAGTAGTTTACTTTGACAATATTTTAATTTACTCTAAGACATTAGATGATCATGTTTTCCATGTTAGAACCATTTTAGATATTCTGTGAGCTGAAAAGTTGTTTGTCAACCTTGATAAATGCACATTCTGTTGTGATAAGCTAATATTCTTAGGTTTCGTAGTTAGTGCTCAAGGTATTCATGTCGATGAGGACAAAGTCAAGGCAATCAAGGAGTGGCCGACTCCTAAATCGGTAACTGAGGTGAGATCTTTCCATGGTTTAACTAGTTTTTATAGATGATTTGTGAAAGATTTCTCTACTATTGCTGCCCCATTAACAGAGGTTATAAACAAATTTGTGGGTTTCAAATAGGGTGAAACCCAAGAAAAGGCTTTTCAGACCCTAAAAGCTAAGTTATGTTCTACTCCTCTTCTTAAATTACCTGATTTTACTAATACTTTTGATCTTAGTGTGATGATTCAGGAATTGGCATTGGCGCCGTTTTAATGCAAGATAAGCAACCAATTGCTTATTTTAGTGAAAAATTGAATGGTGCACAATTAAACTATTCAACTTATGACAAAGAACTGTTGGCATTGGTTCGTGCACTTCAAGTATGGCAACATTATTTGTTGCCTAATGAGTTTGTCATACATACAGGTCATGAATCCCTTAAGTGCTTAAAGGGACGAGGTATGTTGAATAAACGGCATGCCTGATGGGCAGAATTCATTGAAACATTCCCCTATGTGATAAAATATAAAATAGGTAAAGATAATGTAGTTGCGGATGCTTTGTCTAGACGATATGCTTTAATAACTACATTGAATGCTAAAGTATTAGGGTTTGAACATATTAAGGAGTTATATGATGATGATACTGATTTCGGCCATATATATTTGTAGTCCATCTCCTACCGAAATTGGTTCGTTGATGCTGGTAACGGAGATCCAATGCGCTTTGGCTGTAAGATTCGATTTCTTGGACCAAGATTTCCAAGATTTGAAATCTTGATTTTCTTGATTCTTGAAATCGCTCCAAACAGCAAAATTGGGCCAAGATTCGGTTTCTTGATTTTCTTGAAAACAAGAAAGTGAATCTTGATTTTCTTTTTCCTTCATATACGTATCTAAGGCCTTTGTGAATCGTATTATAACTTCTTAAGTTTTCTTGCTGTGTTTCCAGCCTTCTTCAACGTTAAAGAAACTGATCGGCACCCTTCTTGGTAGCAAGAATTGAGCATCAATTCATCTTTTCCATTGATCTTGCCGATTATTCCTTCCAATTCTGATTAAATTTGATTTGCTGGCGTTTGGAGTTTGATTTACTGTTTTGGGAAAATTAACTTGCTGATTCGTGTTGGGAAAATTTGCAACGTTCTTGAGTATCAATAATTGTTTTTGATTTATAATTCTTTATTTCTCTTGTCGTCCCAAACCCTAGTACTCTATTTAATCTGATTTATTCTTTGTGATCTGATTTTAATTTGTTCTTGGTGCTGATAAGTTCGGCTATTTGGGGTTTCTCTCTAAACTCAAATTCGGGTTCTTGGCTTCCAAGAATTGTCATCTCTTAGGGTGTTTTAATTCTTGCTGTCCATTGATTGATTTGGGGATTTTGTGTTCAGATCTAATCGGATCTAACTTTAATTCTCTGTTTCATTTTAGATCTAATCGTTTAGAGTTTCGTAGGAGTTTCCCGTGACTTGACAACTCGACTTGGTCTGCGCGCAACCCTCTATCACCAGCATTAAAGGAGAACGTGAATGGCCAAAATAAGTGTGAAAAGTCAGCCTTGAAGAGTCTTTTAGGTGTGAACATGCCCAACTGAATAGTCATTGGTGTGAACTCCAAGTGCGAACAGCATTATGCTGTTTTGTTGAGAAATGAATCAGCTGAACATTCACTTGCATGTATCGCCAAGTTCGTTGTATCTAGGGTGCATGCATCTTTGATACGCGCTTGCCTCGTTTGATGAAGGAGTCGTATGAAATGCCCGATCGTGAATTAAGAGTAAGTTGAAGGCTTTTGAAAGTAGGTTAGGAGAAAAAGAGTTAATCAGGCTCAAAAGGTTTTGTTGGTTTAGGAAATGAATCATAAATCAATGGAAGTAATTTGGGCTAAGTATTCAAAGCCGAACTAACACAATAATAGTGTGTTAACCCGTAACTTAGGAGAATGCTTAGGTCGGTAGGGTGTGATGGAAGGTTTGTGAAGTGGATAGAAACTTCGACCCACTGTCAAAAGATGATAGGAACCTCAGTACGAATCGAACGCCACACTTTTGAGATTAAAGTGATAAGTTCGGGTAGAAACAAAGACGAGTTTGACGCCACAAAGATGTTTGATAAGCCTCACAAGTCTTTGGAGAATATCGAGATTTGAAAACAACCTCACAATTTAGCAAAGCTATCAAATTGTTCATGAACCTCAAAATGTGAATTACATAGCCTATTTATAGGCTGGACTAAGGAAGCCGAATAGCCTATTAATCAGATTCTTATGCCTTAAGTTTCTTTAGGAAACTTCATAGAAATTTCCTAGATATATTCATGAACAAAATATAAAAATTAACCTTCTAGAAAAGATGATTCAGCTGGCCCTTTTAAAGGTGAAAATTCACATTCAACTAATGTTTTAAAAGAGCTTAATTGCTGCTTTGGAGAAGAGAAATGGACAGCTTGAAAAATCATGCTTCTTTGGCCGAATATGAGCAGCCACCAAGTGAATTGGCTGCTGGAATTTATGAAGCACTCTTTGGCCATTGATCTCCACGAAATTGACCCTTGGAGAAGCTCAAAACAGTAGCTTGAAGTCCATTGAGTTGCACGAAAAGTCAGCTGGAAACACAAGGAAGCTGCACTTTAAATGCCGTCCATGCATGTGCCCAAATACATGCTCCTTATTTAATTGCCTTCCTTTGCCTTTAAGCTAGCTGATTCATCTAAAAAATATCAAATACATTCAGTTAAAAACATATTTAAAGCTTATGAAATCAGCAGCTAAACAAATTAAAATGCTGCACATTAATTCGGCTAAAACAAATTAATTAGCAGCCACTAATAAATTTGTCTTAATCTAGACACATTAAAACTTTGTAATTAACTAAAAATATTTAATTTATGACTTAATATAGGCATAGTAAAGACATGTACTAATATAAGACACATTTAATAAGCTAAATTAAAATGTCCAGATTTAAAACACATTTATTTAATTAAATGATTTGAGCTGATTCTAAACTAACACAACTAATTTAATTTATTCAAAATGAATATAATCAGCTCCTTGAATTAGTTAAGTGCCGAATTGAGCTGAATTGAGCTGACACGAGCTAAAATCAGCTTGTAGAAAGGTGCGAATCAAGCTAGTTGAGCTGAGCGTTTTATGTGCAGCCAACCCATCATTCCACACTCGAGCAATATAGCTTGCTAGGGCATCTTGGAACTTCTTGGCACGTGCTCGAGTGATTGGCCCCGAAGGCAACTCCATGGATTCGGCATCTAGCTTCGTAGGCGAGCTCGCATCATCCTCCCCCTCTTCAAAGTGATTCGTCCTCGAATCGTCACCTACATCAAAAGGAGAGAGATCAGCAACGTTAAAACTCGCACTCACTCCATACTCACCCGGTAAATCAATTTTGTAAACGTTATCATTGATCCGTTCTAGCACTTGGAATGGACCGTCACCCCTTGATTGCAATTTGGATCTCCTCTGTTCGGGAAATCGTTCCTTGCTCATGTGGATCCAAACCCAGTCACCGGGTTCGAATACAACTCATTTGCATCCCTTATTGGCTGCTCGAACATTTTGTGCAATTGCTTAACAAAGTCGGCCTTTCTTTTTCCATCTACATGCACTAACTCATTAGCAAGCATAGGAACCAAATCAAGAGGGGTAATGGGGTTAAAGCCATATACTACCTCAAAAGGAGAAAATTTCATAGCGGAATGAATGGTTCGATTGTATGCGAACTCCACATGAGGTAAGCAATCTTCCCACATCTTCAAATTCTTTTGCAAAATGGCTCGAAGTAAAGTTGATAGCACATGGTTTACTACTTCGGTTTGGCCATCCGTTTGAGGGTGGCATGTCGTCAAAAATAGAAGTTTGGTGCCCAATTTCCCCCACAATGTCCTCCAGAAATGACTTAGAAACTTTGTGGCACGGTCGGACACAATGGTTCGAGGAATTCCATGCAACCTAACAACTTCCTTGAAAAATAAATTGGCAACATTAGTAGCATCATTTGTTTTATTACAAGGTATGAAATGGGCCATTTTTGAAAAACGATCTACAAAAACAAATATTGAATCCTTTCCTTGTTTAGTTTTAGGAAGGCCCAAAACAAAATCCATCGAAAATTCATCGAAATATCAACCCATGGTGCATCGGGGATAGGCAACGGAGTGTATAAGCCATGTGGCTTTATTCGGGACATAGCCTTCTTGCAAGTGATACAACGCTCACACTTTCTTATTACATCACGTTTCATTTTAGGCCAAAAAAATGTTCATGCAATATTGCTAGAGTTTTAGCAATTCCGAAGTGGCCCATAAGCCCACCGCTATGAGGTTCTTCTACAAGGACATTTCGCACCGATCCTTGAGGCACACAAAGTTTTCCCTCACGAAAAAGGTAGCCTTCATGTTGAAAATACTTTTCGTGCGCACCATGCTAACAATTCTTATAAATTTCACCAAAGTCAATATCAAACATATAAAGATCTTTTATAAACTCAAAACCAAGCAGTTTAGAATCCATTAAATTGACAAGTGCATACCTTCGTGACAAGGCGTCGGCTACAACATTTTCCTTACCCTTTTTATACTTGATCATGTACGGAAATGATTCCAAATATTCCACCCACTTGGCATGACGTTTATTGAGCTTTGTTTGTCCTTTTAAATGCTTTAAAGCTTCATGGTCCGAATGAATTACGAATTCTTTCGGCCATAGGTAGTGTTGCCATGTCTCCAAGGCTCGAATCAACGCATACAATTCCTTGTCATACGTTGGGTAGTTCAACGTAGCTCCATTGAGCTTTTCACTAAAGTACGCAATAGGCCATCCATCTTGCATCAAAGCAGCGCCTATGCCGATACCTGAAGCATCACACTCTATCCCGAATGTCATGTTAAAATCAGGTAAAGACAATAATGGTGCATTAGTTAGACATTCTTTAAGCTTATTAAAAGAATTCTCTTGTTCATCAGTCCACACAAAATGAGAGTTTTTCTTAATTATACCTGTGAAGGGGGCAGCTACGGAACTAAAATTAGGCACAAACCTTCGGTAAAAGCTTGCCAACCCATGAAAACTCCTTACTTGGCTGATGTTAGTTGGACGCGGCCATTCGTTGATTACCTTAACCTTTTCTTGATTAACTTCTAAACCACGAGCACTTACCACAAAACCTAAGAAGACAACTTCATTAGTGCAAAAAGAACATTTCTTTAAGTTAGCATAAAGTACCTCTTTTCGCAACACTTCAAGCACCGCACGTAGGTGTTGAATATGATCTTCCAAACTTTTGCTATAGACTAAAATATCATCAAAATACACAACACAAAATTTCCCAATGAACGAACGTAAAGCGTTGGTAAGTCCGAATGGCATTACCAACCATTCATACAAACCATACTTAGTTTTGAACTCAGTTTTCCATTCGTCTCCTTCCCGCATTCTGATTTGTTGATACCCACTTTTTAAATCGATCTTCGAAAATAATTGGGCTCCACTAAGTTCATCAAGCATGTCGTCGAGGTGGGGAATAGGATGGCGGTATTTTATGGTAATTTTGTTGATGGCGCGGCAGTCGACGCACATTCACCATGATCCATCCTTTTTAGGAACCAACAATACCGGAACCGCACACGGACTTAAGCTTTCACGGATGTAGCCCTTCTCCATTAATTCGGCTACTTACTTTTCCAATTCCTTCGTTTCCTCAGGGTTACTTCTATATGCTGGCCTATTTGGAATTGTAGCACCGGGCACAAAGTCGATTTGGTGCTCGATTCCTTGAATGGGAGGTAGGCCATTTGGCACTTCTTCGGGAAAAACATCTCCAAATTCCTGCAACAAAGAAACGATAGGAGTAGGCAAGGTATCTTCAAGTTCGTTAGTTTCCAATAAACACTCTTTGAACATAAGTACAAAGATGGGTTGCCTTGCCAACATCAATTTTCAAATCTCTCTTTTTTTAGCAAAAATGCTTGCTTTTCCAATTTCACATTCCTTTTCTTTTTCTTTTGTCACTCTTGTTTTTTTCTCACTTTCATCATTCTTTTCGTTCTTTTTCTTTTCACTCTTTTTGTTTTTCTCTTTTCTTTTTCTCGCTCAATAGATTGCTTCATCTTGAGTTGATCTTCATGCACTTGCTTCGGTGTGAGAGGAGCTAATGTAACATTCCTTCCAAAGTACTTGAAAGAGTATCGATTTGTGTAGCCGTCGTGGACTACTCACCGGTCAAATTGCCAAGGACGCCCCAATAGCAAATGTCCCGCGTGCATTGGCACGACATCACAAATCACCTCGTCTTGGTACTTGCCTATGGAAAATGCCACTTTTGCTTGCTTCGTCACCTTGAGTTCACCTCCGTCATTTAGCCATTGTAGCTTGTAATGAGTTGTGGTGGCTAAACCAAGTTTTTCAACAAGCAAAGAACTTGCGACATTGGTGCAACTACCTCCATCAATAATCAAACTACACACCTTGCCTTGAACATGGCAACGGGTGTGAAAGATGTTATCTCATTGTTGTTCTTCCTTGGCTACTTGGATATTCAAACTCCTTTTGACTACAAAGTAATTCTGCTTCAATGGGAAGCTCGAGCTCTTCACCTTCCTCCATGGGAATTTCAGGCTCCTCCTCTTGTTCATCTTCAGACTCAATTTCGCCATTTTAGCGAACCACCATTTGATACGTGATACGAGCTCGTTTCGGAAGATGTGACGAGTCGTAATAATTCCCGATTGAAATTAGGTAGTGTCGGTTTAGAATGGTTTCAAGCCTTTGAGTTTTTAAAGTGATTGACTTAGAAACAAAGATGTTTGATAGGTTGTTGTTTGCTGGAAAATTCAATGAAACAAGTGCGAACCCTTACTAACAAATAAGGACCCGGGCTTAAAGGTTTCAAAGAAAGAAAAGGTAATAGGATAAAAATCGAGACCCTCTATTTAGCAAAATAGGAACCTACGGTATGAAGAACGCCACACCAACGGTGATAAGTTTGGAACAAAGTCAGATTGACGCCACTCGTTGAAGATAAGTCAATTTGAGCTTTGGAGAATAAAGAGAGTGAATTAACTCACTAAAATGATATTTCATTCAGAAATTTGTCAAAAGTCCTTTTACAAGAAATTAAGCAGCTATTTATAGTCTAATGTCTAGTAGCCGAATGGACATATTCTAGACTTAATTTCTAAGCAAACATTGAACAAAAATTCAGCTTAAATTCATGTATAAGCTTGCATCAAGGATCGGCTAAATAGAGACCAAGGAAGAGCTTTCAATGAACTTGGAAAAATGGCAGCAGCTACATTCGGCCAATGGAGTTTAATGAGGTCATTCATGAAGCAACTATTGATGAAAAATTACCAGCATTAATTGGCAACTTGAACAGCCATTTAGAAGTGTGAATGGACGGTTTTGAAGGCCATGAGGTGTGAACATGGCTGAACCGAATAGCCATAGTGTGAACAGCTTTTATACTCCCTTGGGAAGAGAATCGGCCAAGCTTGAAAGGATGAAAAGCTTGGTCACTCTTGGCCGAATAGTTGCCTTGAAAAACACCAAAATTAATCAACTTTAATGCATTAAATCAGCTGCACATGCATCTTCAAATTCATTGAATCTCCATGCATGAATCTGCCTAATTCATCTCCAAATTCGGCTGCACCTAAAAATAAACATGAACTTAATTAATTTCAAGCAAATTCAGCTGAACTAAATTAAAGTATAATGTGAACATCCTAAATGACATTGAGACAACTTAAATATTAACAAAACATAACACATAAATTCGGCTGGACAGATTTAAAACATGTAATAATTTAGACAAACTAAATGAAATCAAGAAATCTTTAATTTGACTAAATCAAGACATATTAAACACTTGTATTAATTAAAGACATATTTATAAGCTGTAATAAAACTAAATTCAGGCTTATTTAAATGGTCCAAAAATTCCAGCAGCAAATTAATTAGCTGGAACGAAATTCAACTTCAAAGAAGTTAAAAATGTTTAGCTCGTCTCTAAGCTCGTTGCTATCGTTTTCCTCAGTTCGTTCCACAAGTGCTGAAATAGCATCTTTGAATCGTTTAGCTCTAGCTCGCGTTATCGGACCAATAGGTAAATTAATGTCTTCTTGTTCGTTCTTTACTTGGTTCATAGGCAAGCTCACATCATTCCCGTCCTCTTCAAAACGATTTGTCCTCAAATCGAATTCTGCATCAAACGGAGACAAATCAGAAACATTAAAGGTCGCACTAACATTATATTCACCAGGCAAGTCCAACTTATAAGAATTATCGTTAATTCATTCAAGGACTTGAAACGGTGCATCCCCTCTTGGAAGAAGTTTAGATCGTCGTTGCATAGGAAATCTTTCCTTGCGCATATGCAACCACACCCAATCTCCCGGCTCGAACACAACTCATTTGCGACCTTTGTTACCATGTTGTTCATAGTTCTTGGTCTTTGCCTCAATGTTGTCTCGAACTCGTTGGTGCAATTGCTTGACGAAATCAGCTTTACGCTTTCCATCTACATGCACAAGTTGGTTAGAAGGCAATGGCATTAAGTCAAGTGGTGTTAATGGATTGAAACCATAAACGATTTAAAAAGGAGAAAATTTGGTAGCTGAGTGAACAGCTCGATTATACGCAAACTCCACATGCGGTAGACATTCTTCCCAAGCCTTCAAATTTTTCCTAATGATTGCTCGAAGCAATGTTGACAAAATTCGGTTAACCACTTTGGTTTGACCGTCCGTTTGCGGATGGCAAGTGGTTGAAAACAGCAACTTCATTCCAAGACACCCCCATAGTGTCCAAAAATGTCTAAGGAATTTTACGTCTCGGTCAGACACGATCGTTCTAGGCATGCCATGCAACCTGACCACTTCTTTGAAAAATAAGTTAGCAATATTAACGGCATCATCAGTTTTATGACATGCTATAAAATGGGCCATTTTTGAGAACCTATCTACAACCACAAATATTGAATCTCGGCCATTTTTACTCCTTGGTAAACCTAGCACGAAATCCATTGATATATCGGACCAAGGGGTTTCAGGAATAGGCAATGGCTTATACAAACCGTGGGGCCTTATTCGTGACTTAGCCCGTTTGCATGCAATGCAACGATTACAAAATCGTTCGACATCTCGTCGCATCTTAGGCCAAAAGAAGTGTTCGTTGAGCATGGCTAACATCTTTGCAACTCCTAAGTGCCCCATTAATCCTCCGCTGTGAGCTTCTTCGATCAACACTTCTCGTACGGAACCTTGGGGTATACAAAGCTTTCCTTCTCGGAATAAGTACCCATCATGTCGATAGTACTTCTCGTAAGCTCCCTTTGCGCATAACCTAAAGAATTTACCAAAGTTAGCATCGTTGACATATAAATCTTTAAGAAATACAAACCCCATTAACTTAGCATCCAAAATATTTAACAACGCATACCTTCAAGATAGTGCATCAGCCACTATGTTTTCCTTACCTTTTTTATATTTAATAACATATGGAAAAGATTTGAGAAATTCTACCCACTTAGCATGCCGCTTATTCAACTTGTGTTGCCCCTTTAAATACTTCAAAGACTCATGATCGGTGTGTATGACGAATTCCTTGGGCCAAAGATAGTGTTGCCACGTTTCTAAGGCTCGGATCAACGAATAGAGCTCCTTGTCATACGTTGGATAGTTTAAAACAGCACCATTGAGTTTCTCGCTAAAATAGGCAATAGGACGACTGTCTTGCATCAACACAGCTCCAATGCCTAAACCTAATGCATCACATTCTAACTCGAAAGTTTTATCAAAATTAGGCAAAGCTAATAACGGTGCATGCGTTAGACAATCTTTAATTTTCAGAAAAGATTTTTCTTGCTCCTCTCCCTAAACGAAGTTGGAATTCTTACGAATAACCCCGGTTAAAGGTGCGGCTAAGGTGCTGAAGTTTGGCACGAATCGACGGTAAAAACTTGCTAAGCCGTGGAAACTTCAAACTTGAGAGATGTTTGTCGAACGGGGCCATTCTTGAATCACCTTGACCTTCTCTTGATCGACTTTAAGGCCCTCCGAACTAACAACGAAACCTAAAAACACAACCTTGTTAGTGCAAAAATCACATTTCTTCAAGTTAGCAACAAGGTTTCTTTCCTCAATACTTCCAAAACAGCATTTAAATGTAAAACATGTTCATCCAAATTTTTACTATAAACTAATATATCATCAAAATATACTACGCAAAATCTACCAATAAAAGGTCTTAAAACGTGATTCATAAGCCTCATGAACGTGCTTGGGGTGTTCGTTAAGCCATATGGCATAACGAGCCATTCATAAAGCCCATGCTTCGTTTTGAACGCAGTCTTCCACTCATCACCCTCACGCATCCGTATTTGGTGATAACCACTCTTAATGTCGATTTTTGAAAATAAACTCGCGCCACTTAGCTCGTCAAGCATATCATCCAATCGTGGTATAGGATGACGATACTTGATAGTTATTTTGTTTATAGCACGGCAGTCCACGCACATCCTCCATGTTCCATCCTTCTTCGGGACAAGCAAAACAGGCACGGCGCATGGACTAAGGCTTTCACGCACATAGCCTTTTTCAAGAAGTTCATTTACTAGCTTTTGTAGTTCTTTCGTCTCTTCAGGATTACTCCAGTAAGCAGGACGATTTGGAATTGCGGCTCCCGGCACAAAATCTATTTGGTGTTCAATTCCACGAATAGGTGGCAACCCACTCGGGATTTCTTCCGGGAATACGTCTTGAAATTCCTGCAACATAGACAAAACAGAAGAGGGCAACTTGTCATCAAATTCGTTAGTGCCAAGCAAGCTCTCCTTGTACAAAAGAACCAACAATGGTTGTTTCAATAACATTAATTTTTGAACTTCCCTCTCTTTTACAAACAAATTCTTTTTTTCAATCTCTCCACTCATTTCTTTTTCTTTTGAATCACTCTCTCTTTTTTTATCACTCATCTTTTTGTTTTTCTTCTTTTCAATCTTTTGCTCTCGCTCATTTTCTTTTGATTTTTCAATTGAACTCCTCATTTTGAGCTGATCCTCGTAAACTTGTTTCGGTGATAATGGAGCTAGTGTCACCATTCGTCCCATATGTTTGAAAGACAAACGGTTTGTGTATCCATCATGTATTGCTCTCTTGTCGAATTGCCAAGGGCGTCCCAACAGAAGATGCCCCGCATGCATCGGTACAACGTCACATATCACTTTATCTTGATATTTTCCGATTGTGAATGAAATGAGCACTTGCTTTGTTACCTTCAATTCTCCACCATCGTTAAGCCATTGGAGTTTATACGGATGGGGATGTTTGGTGGTGGCCAATCCGAGTTTTTCCACCATCAATGTACTAGCCACATTTGTACAACTCCCCCCATCGATTATAACGCAACAAATCTTACCTTGCACTTGACATCGCGTATGGAATATGTTTTCGCGTTGTTGATCATTTTTGGCACCTTGCAAAGTGAGACTTCTTTTCACCACCAATATTTCTCCATTTTCGGCTTGTTCAACATCCTTCTCATCTTCGATTGGTTCAACAGCCTCATTCTCTTGTTCACTTTCGAATTCAATTTCTCCATCATCTCGAACAAACATCGCATTCCGATTTGGGCATTGGCTCGCGATGTGGCCCCTTCCAAGGCATTTGAAACATTTGTCTCGAGATCGACTTGATTGGGCTCCCATCTTTCCCTTGCTATTTTCAACATTCGGTTTATTGAACTTTGCTGCTCCACTCACTTCTTTGCTTCAATTTGGTATGTCTCGTTTGTTGGTTCCTTGCCCCCACCTAGACATCGAAGAAGTGTTAGGGAAAGAACGGGACGTACCTTTTCTCTTTAATTGTTTTTCAACCTTTATGGCCATATGGACCATATCCATGACTTCGACATAGTGGTGTAGCTCCACGATATTGGTGATATCACGGTTAAGGCCAGCGAGAAATCGAGCCATGGTGGCTTCTCGATCTTCCTCCACATCAGCGCGGATCATGGCCACTTCCATTTCCTTGTAGTAATCCTCCACGCTTCGTTGGCCTTGAGTTAAACTTTGGAGCTTTTGATACAATTCCCGGTGATAGTAAGCCGGTATGAATCGTTTTCTCATTATCGCCTTCATTTCGGCCCATGTAGACATGGGACGTTCACCATTGCGTCTTCGACTCAACGTGAGTTGATCCCACCATATTATGGCATAGTCGGAGAATTCTATAGCAGCTAGCTTCACCTTTTTACTCTCGGAGTAATTGTGACATTCGAAGACTAACTCGACCTTTTTCTCCCATTCAAGATAGGCCTCGGGATCCGACTTCCCTTGAAAAGCAAGAATTGCCATTTTAATATTCTTTAAATCATCGTCGGGCCGCTCTCGATCTCTTCGTTCCCGTGCTCGATGGCCTCGTCGTCTTTCGCTTTGCTGCGAACCTTGTTCACTTTCTACATCACTTGGTTCATATAAGTCGTTTGCATGTTGCCAAGGACGTTCTTGCTCTCTTCTAGGGATCGGAGGGGTATTTGCTCGTTGACTTCGTACTTCCGTTTGTTCCATTCGCTCGTTGATGGAATCGAATTGGGGTTGGAACAAACGGAAGATTTCTCGTACTATAGCTTGCACTTGAAGATCGGGCACATTCCTTCTTGGTTGAAGGTTTGCTCCTCCACCCGCGGCATTCGAAGCTCCTCCACTTGCTGCTCGTCGTTCCGGGCTCCTAGACATGATGATTAAAATTAAGAAATTATCCTCACCACAAATCCTCACAATTTCTCTCACAAGAAAAGAATTCACTCCTCTCGTGTTTCACTCTATTTCTGACTTTTATCTTGATGTACTCTGTTGCCTTTTACCTCTCAAATCCAACTCTCGATATTCTAAAAAGCTACTTAGACTTTTCCACACTTGTGGGTCGGCTTCAAGGGGTTAAACAAAGGAGAATGATATGGTTTAGGGTAGGCTCGAAAGAAAAGAAAGGTTTTAGATGTGGCGTATAGAATGAATTCAATATTTGGAAAACCAGAACCACTTGTTCGGAACAACAATCAACACTTGCAAAATTTTCTCTTTTTTTTTAACTCGAATTTTTTTAATTCGAAATTCTTTTTTTTAATGAATTTCATAGTATAGATATGCTTCTCTTTTTTAATTTTGAAATTTTTTTCTCCGAATTTTTTTTCGAATTTTGAAACTACGAATACGTACCTAATTTAACCAGCTCTGATACCAACTGATACGAGCTTGTTTTGGAAGATGTGACGAGTCGTAATAATTCCTGATCGAAATAAGGTAGTGTCGGTTTAGAATGGTTTCAAGCCTTTGAGTTTTTAAAGTGATTGACTTAGAAACAAAGATGTTTGATAGGTTGTTGTTTGCTGGAAAATTCAATGAAACAAGTGCGAACCCTTACTAACAAATAAGGACCCGGGCTTAAAGGTTTCAAAGAAAGAAAAGGTAATAGGATAAAAATTGAGACCCTCTATTTAGCAAAATAGGAACGTACGGTATAAAGAACGCCACACTAACGGTGATAAGTTCGAAACAAAGTTAGATTGACGCGACTCGTTGAAGATAAGTCAATTTGAGCATTGGAGAATAAAGAGAGTGAATTAACTCACTAAAATGATATTTCATTCAGAAATTTGTCAAAAGTCCTTTTACAAGAAATTAAGCAACTATTTATAGTCTAATGTCTAGTAGCCGAATGGACATATTCTAGACTTAATTTCTAAGCAAACATTGAACAAAAATTCAGCATAAATTCATGTATAAGCTTGCATCAAGGATCGGCTGAATAGAGACCAAGGAAGAGCTTTCAATGAACTTGGAAAAATGGCAGCAACTACATTCGGCCAATGGAGTTTAATGAGGTCATTCATGAAGCAACTATTGATGAAAAATTACCAACATTAATTGGCAACTTGAACAGCCATTTAGAAGTGTGAATGGACGGTTTTGAAGGGCCATGAGGTGTGAACATGGCTGAACCGAATAGCCATAGTGTGAACAGCTTTTATACTCCCTTGGGAAGAGAATCGGCCAAGCTTGAAAGGATGAAAAGCTTGGTCACTCTTGGCCGAATAGTTGCCTTGAAAAACACCAAAATTAATCAACTTTAATGCATTAAATCAGCTGCACATGCATCTTCAAATTCATTGAATCTCCATGCATGAATCTGCCCAATTCATCTCCAAATTCGGCTGCACCTAACAATAAACATGAACTTAATTAATTTCAAGCAAATTCAGCTGAACTAAATTAAAGTATAATGTGAACATCCTAAATGACATTGAGACAACTTAAATATTAACAAAACATAACAAATAAATTCGGCTGGACAGATTTAAAACATGTAATAATTTAGACAAACTAAATGAAATCAAGACATCTTTAATTTGAGTATATCAAGACATATTAAACACTTGTATTAATTAAAGACATATTTATAAGCTGTAATAAAACTAAATTAAGGCTTATTTAAATGGTCCAAAAATTCCAGCAGCAAATTAATTAGCTGGAACGAAATTCAACTTCAAAGAAGTTAAAAATGTTCAGCTCGTCTCTAAGCTCGTTGCTATCGTTTTCCTCAATTCGTTCCACAAGTGCTGAAATAGCATCTTTGAATCGTTTAGCTCTAGCTCGCGTTATCAGACCAATAGGTAGCTTAATGTCTTCTTGTTCGTTCTCTACTTGGTTCGTAGGCAACCTCACATCAATACGAGTCTCAAAGGCCCAACCCAAGTTCAAGAAAGTGATAGGCTCAAATTGCCACAAGGTCCAATAACGAGATCAAAGGCCCGATAAATGCGGTCCAATGTAAATGGGACCATTCAAGAGTTTGTTAGCAAGGCCTTAGACGCATACACGAGAGAACAAGAAAATCAAGATTCACTTTCTTGTTTTCAAGAAAATCAAGAAACCGAATCTTGGCCCAATTTTGCTTTTCGAAGAGATTTCAAGAATCAAGAAAATCAAGATTTCAAATCTTGGAAATCTTGGTCCAAGAAACCAAATCTTGCAGCCAAAACGCATTGGATCTCCGTTACGAGCGTCAATGACCCAATTTTGGTAGGAGATGGATCACGAGCCCAAATTCTTGAAAGCGAGGCCCAATAACCAAATTCCAGCCCAATCAAGAAATTCCTTCATACTTAGTTGAAAATCAGGCCAAAATATCAAAGGGCCCAATTTGTAAACATTTTACTTGTTTAATTTCATTTTTTAAGTTTTAGTAACATACATGTAAAATTTGGCCCAAAACAGCCCATATATGTGCATGGCCGAATTTTCTCTTTTTATGTTATTAATTAGGTTTAATTTTATTAGTTACTTGTTAGATTAGGATTACTTGAGGCCTATTTAAAGGCATGGCTGGCCACCCCTTGTACACACCACTTAGATTTATTCTTCAATTTCAGATTTGTTGAGAGCAGAATTTTCTTTGAGTTTTCTCCAAGATTTCTCTCTTGAGTTTTCTTTAGAAGTTGTTTTAACAATCTTTTGATTGTGGGGGCCATCTTCAGCCTTCTTCTTACCATCGATATTCGTTGGAGGGGAGATTAGAGCCGTTTGAAGGGATTTGTGAGTTCTTTCGGGAATTCAAGGATTCTTAGGACTTTTCTTTAATTCCTTGCTGTTCAATTTATTTTCTTTATTATTGCTTGTGCCGATTCATTATCGAATCTTTTTTGCTATTCTTGCTTGTGTTTCCAGCCTTGAATAAACTCAAGATCTCATCGTTTATGCTATTCTCCTATTGGCAGCACACATTCGAATCTTAAAATCCCCAATTCCTAGGGTTTGGCCAATTGGATCTCTTTCAATTTGGGAATCAATTGATTGCTGGAAATTAGGCATTCTTGGCCGAATCAATTCCTTGGCAGATTCACATCTTTTCTTTCTTCTAAATTTTGTTTGGTTTTTGATTCTATGTCTTTTCTTCTTGCCGACCAAAACCTTAATTTAATCCCATTGATTTGCTGAATTTTTTTAAGATTAAGTTGCTGTTGTGTTTGTTTCCTCAGATTCGGCAGATTGGTTCTTTTCCTTGATTGCTAAATCGAGCTCTTGGCTTCCAAGAAACCCCTTTCATAAGTGTTTCGATTCTTGTTTAAATCTTGCTGATTTAGTGTTCTTTTTCCAGATTTTAATTTTCTAGATTTAATTTCATTATTTGTTTTAATTTCAGATCTGTTCGTTAGAGCTTTCGTAGGAGTTTCCCGTAACTTGACGACTCGATCTTGGTCCGCGTGCATCCCTGTATCATTTGGTATCAGATTTTGGGCGTTTTGGTTGTTCTTGGTTGATTTACCGGTCTCTATTTTTTAAAGCACAAACAGTAGTTTTACCCGAAAAATTGTTCGAAAAAAATTCATTTGAGTGGGTAAACGTTGTCTGATTGATCTGAAATTTTACATACATATTTGTGGCACTATGATTGAATATAAAAAAATTAATCCCACAAAAAAATTAGTCAAAAAAGTCAAAAAAATCTAAAAAGATGAAATTCAATAAAAATTTAAAAAAGATTCAGCGGGTTGAATTTGGTGCCCAAAATTTCCATATAAAAAATTCAATATATAAGGACATTCTAGATTTAATTTTGTGATTTTTGGAGTTCAGGAACACCTCGAACGAAGTTGTCAAGTTACTCCGTAGTTTTTCGGGTTTTCTGTTTTCAGCACTTTTTATTGATTCTTAGTTGTAGGTTTTCATTTGTTTGCCTTTATTCTTCCTTTACGCTATCTAACACCTTCTTGTTTCTTGTGTTAGTAGGATTTAAACGTGTGCACAACTTCTTCCTCGGTGCAACATGAATCAATTGGTGTCTCGTCAGTTTTTGGCATCCTAGTGCAAAATTAGGACTCTTTGGTAGTTCGGTTCATACACTCTCTAATTGGTTGATATAAACTCTCCTAAAGCACTCACAAGACTGAATTCTAGCTCATTGAGAATTTAAATTTTCTTTTTGAGTGATTAACGGTGAGGTTTGGTAACTTTTATTTTTGAGTGTTGAGTGTTTTGCAGGTTTTTGGAAAATGTCTAAAGATGACCATAATGATATACTTATGAAAGTCCAACAACAGTTAGACGGACATGCTGCTGCAATCACACAAATAAATGCTACACTTCAAGCATTGAATACTACTTTGAATGAGGTACGATTGAATCAAGAACCTCAATATCGAGATCCAATCAAGGAAGATAGGGATAACCAGCCCCATAGGAGCGGCCCTCGACGGTCCCTAGAATGGATGATGATTTTCATGATCGTGGGCAACCTTCTTTGGCAAAACTAAAGAGCGAGCAGCAACGAGAACATCTCTTTCATACTCGCTACCATGTACAAGGTAAGCTTTGTAGAGTTATTATTGATGGTGAAAGTTGCTCGAACGTAGCCAGCACGACGATGGTGGAAAAGCTTTGCTTAACCACTACCAAGCATCCACAACCTTATCAACTACAAGGGCTTAGCAACGAAGGCTGATTTAAGGTCACTCAACAAGTGCGCATTGCCTTTTCTATCGGTAAGTATCAAGACAAAGTTGTGTGCGACGTAGTGCCTATTCAAGCCTGCCATTTGTTGCTAGGAGAACCATGGCAACTGGATCGAAAGGTCACTCACAATGGTCGTACAAATAGGTATTCTTTCAAGCATCATGGAAGGAAAATCACCTTAGTGCCGCTCACTCTGGAACAAGTCCATGAGGACCAAATCAAACTGAAAAATTCTGTTGTTAAAACAAGTGAGCAAAAAGAAAAAGAGAATAAAAAAGAGCAAAAAAAGATTGAGAGTGAAAAGGAATGTGAAACAGACAAGAAAATTGAAAAAGAAGTTGAAGAAAGAAGAGAAAATGAGTTAGAAAAAGAAACAAAAGAAAAAGACGAGGAAAGGCTAGTGAGGAATGTTTTCACTAACCAAGATATGAATTTTTCTTGTGTTGCTACTTTTCAGGTTCCCGAAAGACCGAAAGATAACTTTCAAGTTCAATACCTCTCAAATGAAAGACGCTTTCATACGATCAACATAGACAAAGATAAAATCACACTACATGAGCCCGAAGAGCTTCGACTACACTATGCCCCTGATGAGCGAAGGTTTGTATTAAATGGAAAAGGTAAATTGACCCTTATTATTCTGCTTATAAAGTGGACTCAATTGCCATTAGTCCCATTCGATCGAGGAAAGTCGAGTCCATTTGATTTTTTAGATTCGAGGACGAATCTTTTTGAGGAAGGGGGGAATGATACGAGTCTCAAAGGCCCAACCCAAGTTCAAGAAAGTGATGGGCTGAAATTGCCACAAGGCCCAATAATGAGATCAAAGGCCCGACAAATGCGGTCCAAACTAAATGGGACCATTCAAGATTTTGTTAGCAAGGCCTTAGACGCATACACGAGAGAACAAGAAAATCAAGATTCACTTTCTTGTTTTCAAGAAAATCAAGAAACCGAATCTTGGCCCAATTTTGCTTTTCGAAGAGATTTCAAGAATCAAGAAAATCAAGATTTCAAATCTTGGAGATCTTGGTCCAAGAAACCAAAACTTGCAGCCAAAACGCATTGGATCTCTGTTACGAGCATGGATCAGGAGCCCAAATTCTTGAAAGCGAGGCCCAATAGCCAAATTCCAGCCCAATCAAGAAATTCCTTCATACTTAGTTGAAAATCAGGCCAAAATATCAAAGGGCCCAATTTGTAAACATTTTACTTGTTTAATTTAATTTTTTAAGTTGTAGTAACATACATGTAAAATTCGGCCCAAAACAGCCCATATATGTGCATGGCCGAATTTTCTCTTTTTATTTTATTAATTAGGTTTAATTTTATTAGTTTCTTGTTAGATTAGGATTACTTGAGGCCTATTTAAAGGCATGGCCGGCCACCCCTTGTACACACCACTTAGATTTATTCTTCAATTTCAGATTTGTTGAGAGCAGAATTTTCTTTGAGTTTTCTCCAAGATTTCTCTCTTGAGTTTTCTTTAGAAGTTGTTTTAACAATCTTTTGATTGTGGGGGCCATCTTCAGCCTTCTTCTTACCATCGATATTCGTTGGAGGGGAGATTAGAGCCGTTTGAAGGGATTTGTGAGTTCTTTCGGGAATTCAAGGGTTCTTAGGACTTTTCTTTAATTCCTTGCTGTTCAATTTATTTTCTTTATTATTGCTTGTGCCGATTCATTATCTAATCTTTTTTACTGTTCTTGCTTGTGTTTCCAGCCTTGAATAAACTCAAGATCTCATCGTTTATGCTATTCTCCTATTGGCAGCACACATTCGAATCTAAAAATCCCTAATTCGTAGGGTTTGGCCGATTGGATCTCTTTCAATTTGGGAATCAATTGATTGCTAGAAATTAGGCATTCTTGGCAGAATCAATTCATTGGCAGATTCACATATTTTCTTTCTTCTAAATTTCGTTTGGTTTTTGATTCTATGTCTTTTCTTCTTGCCGACCAAAACCTTAATTTAATCCCATTGATTTGCTAAAATTTTTTTTAAGATTAAGTTGCTGTTGTGTTTGTTTCCTCAGATTCGGCAGATTGGTTCTTTTCCTTAATTGCTAAATCGAGCTCTTGGCTTCCAAGAAACCCCTTTCATAAGTGTTTCGATTCTTGTTTAAATCTTGCTGATTTAGTGTTCTTTTTCCAGATCTTAATTTTCCAGATTTAATTTCATTATTTGTTTTAATTTTAGATCTGTTCGTTAGAGCTTTCGTAGGAGTTTCCCGTAACTTGACGACTCGATCTTGGTCCGCGCGCATCTCTATATCACCATTACTCGTCGATTAGGACATTGACTCGCAATGTGGCCTCTTCCTTGACACTTGAAACCCTTGATATCACGAGAATGATTTGAAGCAGCATCGTTTTTATTTTTGCTAGCTTTGCCACTTGCTTGATTGAATTTGGCAGCAACAAAAGGCTCCTTAGGTTGATTGGGAGCTTTGCTAGTCCCTTGAGCCCACTTGTTGGTAGAAGCCGTTGGATATGTCCGAGTGGGTCCTTTCCGTTTCAATTGTTTTTCCACTTTTATTGCCATATGCACCATGTCCATAACTTCTACATAGTGTTGTAGCTCGACGATATTGGCAATATCTCGATTTAGGCCGGCTAGAAACCTCGCCATTGTTGCTTCACGATCCTCCTCCATGCCGGCTCTTATCATAGCAATTTCCATGTCTTTATAGTAGTCCTCGACGCTTCGGTTGCCTTGAGTGAGATTTTGCAATCGTTGGTACAACTTTCGATGGTAATAGGAGGGAACAAAATGCTTGCGCATAACAGGCTTCATTTCGGCCCACATAGAGATAGACCTCTCACCATTTCGTCTTCGGCTCGTCACGAGCTGGTCCCACCATACAATAGCATAATCTGAAAATTCAATAGCCGCAAGTTTCACCTTTTTAATTTCTGAATAATTGTGCCAATCGAAGACTAATTCAATCTTCTTTTCCCACTCCAAGTATACTTCGGGATCATTCTTGCCTTGAAAAGGGGGTATAGCCAATTTGATATTTTTAAGGCTATCGTCTTCATGTTCTCTTCCTCGTTGTCTTTGATTTCTTTGACCTTGTTGACGAACACTTTGGATGGATGAATTTTTGCTCTCATGGTCATTAAGCTCGTATAAGTCTTCTCGATTTGGTCTAGGACGACCTCGCCCTTGCCTTTGGTGTTGAGGGGTTCCTCCACGTTGTACTTGCTCATCTAATTGCTCCAAATGTTCATGGATCGGTTCTACGGCTTCTCGGAGCATCCTTTGGAATTCACGCAACATGGCTTGTTGCGTCAAATCAGGAACTCCGCCACCTTGGCCAACGTTTCGATTTCTTTCGGAACTTCTTGACATGTTCAAACTCTCCACAAAACCTCACAAATTCTCTCGCAAAGAAATCACTACCTTGGCTTTTCCACACTCGATTGCACTCACAACTCACTTTCCTTTTACCACTTGATTTTCGCCTCTCAAAATTCTCCGCAAACTAAGTTTGACAAATCAAAATCGTTTGGGGTCGGCTTACAAAATAGATGTGGCTTGGTAGGGAAATATTTTAGGATCGGGTAGGCTAACAAACAAGGAAAATAGAAGAAAGTAGTGTGGCTGTATAGATGTGGTCCTTTGGGCAGCAAACAATGCTTTTACAATCTAACTATGAACTCTTTTTTTTTTTAATTCCAAAAATTTTTTTTTACACTTTGCTGAATACAATAGAAAATTTTGAACACAAAGCAATAATAAATTTTTTTGAATTTTTTTTCAAATTTTTTTGAATTTTTTTTACAGTTTCGTAATATCGATTACAATGATTCTTACTCTAATTCAACTAGCTCTGATACCAACTTGATACGCGCTTGCCTCATTTGATGAAGGAGTCGTATGAAATGCCCGATCGTGAATTAAGAGTAAGTTAAAGGCTTTTCAAAGTAGGTTAGGAGAAAAAGAGTTAATCAGGCTCAAAAGGTTTTGTTGGTTTAGGAAATGAATCATAAATCAATGGATGTAATTTGGGCTAAGTATTCAAAGCCTAACTAACACAATAATAGTGTGTTAACCCGTAACTTAGGAGAATGCTTAGATTGGTAGGGTGCATAGAAACTTCTACCCGCTATCAAAAGATGATAGGAACCTCAGTACGAATCGAACGCCACACTTTTGGGATTAAAGTGATAAGTTCGGGTAGAAACAAAGACGAGTTTGATGCCACAAAGATGTTTGATAAGCCTCACAAGTCTTTGAAGAATATCGAGATTTGAAAACAACCTCACAATTTAGGAAAGCTATCAAATTGTTCATTAACCTCAAAATGTGAATTACATAGCCTATTTATAGGCTGGACTAAGGTAGCCAAATAGCCTATTAATCAGATTCTTATGCCTTAAGTTTCTTTAGGAAACTTCATAGAAATTTCCTAGATACATTCATGAACAAAATCTGAAAATTAACCTTCTAGAAAAGATGATTCAGCTGGCCCTTTTAATGGTGAAAATTCACATTCAACTAATGTTTTAAAAGAGCTTAATTGCTGCTTTGGAGAAGAGAAATGGACAGCTTGAAAAATCATGCTTCTTTGGCCGAATATGAGCAGCCACCAAGTGAATTGGCTGCTGGAATTTATGAAGCACTCTTTGGCCATTGATCTCCATGAAATTGACCCTTGGAGAAGCTCAAAACAGCAGCTTGAAGTCCATTGAGCTGCACGAAAAGTCAGCTGGAAACACAAGGAAGCTGCACTTTAAATGCCGTCCATGCATGTGCCCAAATACATGCTCCTTATTTAATTGCCTTCCTTTGCCTTTAAGCTAGCTGATTCATCTGAAAAATATCAAATACATTCAGTTAAAAACATATTTAAAGCTCATGAAATCAGCAGCTGAACAAATTAAAATGCTGCACATTAATTCGGCTAAAACAAATTAATTAGCAGCCACTAATAAATTTGTCTTAATCTAGACACATTAAAACTTTGTAATTAACTAAACATATTTAATTTATGACTTAATATAGACATATTAAAGACATGTACTAATATAAGACACATTTAATAAGCTAAATTAAAATGTCCAAATTTAAAACACATTTATTTAATTAAATGATTTGAGCTGATTCTAAACTAACACAACTAATTTAATTTATTCAAAATGAATATAATCAGCTCCTTGAATTAGTTAAGTGCCGAATTGAGCTGACACGAGCTAAAATCAGCTTGTAGAATGGTGCGAATCAAGCTAGTTGAGCTGAGCATTTTATGTGCAGCCAACCCATCATTCCACACTCGAGCAATATAGCTTGCTACGGCATCTTGGAACTTCTTGGCACGTGCTCGAGTGATTGGCCCCGAAGGCAACTCCATGGATTCGGCATCTAGCTTCGTAGGTGATGTGAGCTTGCCTACGAACCAAGTAGAGACCGAACAAGAAGATATCAAGTTGCCCATTGGTCCGATAACGCGAGCTAGAGCTAAACGATTCAAAGATGCCATCTCAGCAATGGTGGAACGAGTTGAGGAAAATGATAGCCAAGAGCTTAGAGATGAGCTGAACATTTTCAACTTCTTTGAAGTTGAATTTCGTTCCAGCTAATTAATTTGCTACTGGAATTTTTGGACCATTTAAATAAGCTTTAATTTAGTTTATTACAGCTTATAAATATGTCTTTAATTAATATAAGTGTTTAATATGTCTTGATTTAGTTAAATTAAAGATGTCCTGATGTCATTTAGTTTGTCTAAATTAATACATGTCTTAAATCTGTCCAGCCGAATCTATGTGTCATGTTTTATTAATATTTAAGTTGTCTCAATGTTAATTAGGATGTTCACATTATACTTTAATTTAGTTCAGCTGAATTTGCTGTGTTTAGGTGCAGCCGAATTTGAAGGTGAATTAGGCAGATTCATGCATGTAGATTCAATGAATTTGAAGATGCATGTGCAGCTGATTTAATGCATTAAAGCTGATTAATTTTGGTGTTTTTCAAGGCAACTATTCGGCCAAGAGTGTCCAAGTTGTTCATCCTTTCAAGCTTGGCCGATTCTCTTCTTAATGGAGCATAAAGGTTGTTCACACCATGGCTGTTCGGTTCAGCCATGTTCACACCATGGGGACTTTTCAAAACCGTCCATTCACACCCAAAAAGGCTGCTCAAGTTCCTTTTTAATGCTGGTCACTTTTCATCAAGAGTTGCCTAATGAATGAATCAATTAAATTCATTAGATGTACTTGGCTGCTACATGAATTTCCAAGATCCATTTGCTTAATGTGGAAGCTTCATAGTTGGTCACCATTCAGCCGAATCTACATGGGCTACTAATTGTGCAATTAAGCTGAATTTTTGTTCAATGTTTGCTTAAGAATTAAGCCTAGAATATGTCTATTCGGTTACCAGCACTAAGGCTATAAATAGTTGTTGAATTTCTTGTAAAAGGACTTTTGATAAATTTCTGAATGAAATATAATTTTAGCAAGTTAATTCACTCTCTTTATTCTCCAAAGCTCAAATTGACTTATCTTCAACGAGTGGCGTCAATCTGACTTTGTTTCGAACTTATCACCGTTGGTGTGGAGTTCTTCATACCGTAGGTTCCTATTTTGCTAAATAGAGGGTCTCGGTTATTATCCTAATTCTTTTTTCTTTCTTTGAAACCTTAAGCCCGGGTCCTTATTTGCTAATAAGGGTTCGTCTTGTTTCATCGAATTATCCAGCGACCAACACTTTGTCAACTCCTTTGTTTCCCGAAGCCATTTAATTTTAAACACCAAGACTTGAATTTGTTTCAAAACTGACACTACCTAATTACGATCGGGAAAGATTACGACTCGTCACATTCTTCAAAACGAGCTCGTATCAATTGGTATCAGAGCTAGTTAAATTAGGTACGTATTCGTAGTTTCAAAAAAAAATTTGAAAATAAAGTTTCGAAATTAAAAAAAAGAAGAAGAATATATATTACAAAATTTAAAAAAATTTGTATTTAAAAAAAGAGAGGTTTGCAAGTGTGAAGATTATTCCGAACTACTAAATTTGTTTCCAATTAGTGATCATATAATTACGCCACATCTTAAACCAAAGTTTCTTTCTTTTCTAAGTAGCTTTTTAAAATATCGAGAGTTGGATTTGAGAGGTAAAAGGTAAGAGAGTACATCAAGATAAAAGCCGGAAATAGAGTGAAACACGAGAGGAGTGAATTCTTTTCTTGTGAGAGAAATTGTGAGGATTTGTGGTGAGGATAATTTCTTAATTTTAATCATCATGTCTAGGAGCCCGGAACGACGAGCAACAAGTGGAGGAGCTTCGAATGCCGCGGGTGGAGGAGCAAACCTTCAACCAAGAAGGAATGTGCCCGATCTTCAAGTGCAAGCCATAGTACAAGAAATCTCCCGATTGTTCCAACCCCAATTCGATTCCATCAATGAGCAAATGGAACAAATGGAAGTACGAAGTCAACGTGCAAATAACCCTCCGATCCCTAGAAGAGAGCAAGAACGTCCTTGGCAACATGCAAACGACTTATATGAACCAAGTGATGTAGAAAGTGAACAAGGTTCGCGGCAAAGCGAAAGACAACGAGGCCAACGAGCACGGGAATGAAGAGATCGAGAGCGGCCCGATGATGGTTTAAAGAATATTAAAATGGTGATTCCTACTTTTCAAGGCAGGACGGATCTCGAGGCCTATCTTGAATGGGAGAAAAAGGTCGAGTTAATTTTTGAGTGCCACAATTACTCCGAGAGTAAGAAGGTGAAGCTAGTTGCTATTGAATTCTCTGACTATGCTATAATATGGTGGGATCAACTCACGTTGAGTCGAAGACGCAATGGAGAACGTCCCGTGTCTACATGGGTGAAAATGAAGGCGATAATGAGAAAGCGATTTATTCCTGCTTATTACCACCAGGAGTTGTATCAAAAACTCCAAAGTCTAACTCAAGGCCAACGAAGCGTGGAGGATTACTACAAGGAAACGGAAGTGGCCATGATCCGCGCTGATGTGGAGGAAGATCGAGAAGCCACCATGGCTCGATTTCTCATCGGCCTTAACCGTGATATCGCCAATATTGTGGAGCTACACCACTATGTCGAAGTCATTGATATGGTCCATATGGCCATAAAGGTTGAAAAACAATTAAAGAGAAAAGGTACGTCCCGTTCTTTCCCTAACACTTCTTTGATGTCTAGGTGGGGGCAAGGAACCAACAAACGAGACATACCAAATCAAAGCAAAGAAGTGAGTGGAGCAGCAAAGTTCAATAAACCGAATGTTGAAACTAGCAAGGGAAAGATGGAAGCCCAACCAAGTCGATCTCGAGACATAAAATGTTTCAAATGCCTTGGAAGGGGCCACATCGCGAGCCAATGCCCAAATCAGAATGTGATGTTTGTTCGAGATGATGGCGAGATCGAATCTGAAAGTGAACAAGAGAAGGAGGCCATTGAACAAACTAAAGATGAGGAGGATGTTGAACAAGCCGAAAATGGAGAAATATTGATGGTGAAAAGAAGTCTCACTTTGCAAGGTGCCGAAAATGATCAACAACGCGAAAACATCTTCCATACACGATGTCAAGTGCAAGGTAAGATTTGTTGCGTTATAATCGATGGGGGAAGTTGTACAAATGTGGCTAGTACATTGATGGTGGAGAAACTTGGATTGGCCACCACTAAACATCCTCATCCGTGTAAACTCCAATGGCTTAACGATGGTGGAGAATTGAAGGTGACAAAGCAAGTGCTTATTTCATTCATAATTGGAAAATATCAAGATGAAGTAATGTGTGACGTTGTACCGATGCATGCGGAGCATCTTCTTTTGGGACGGCCTTGGCAATTCGACAAGCGAGCGATTCATGATGGATGCACAAACCGATTCTCTTTCAAACACATGGGATGAATGGTTACGTTAGCTCCATTATCACCGAAACAAGTTTATGAAGATCAACTCAAAATGAGGAGTTCTATTGAAAAATCAAAAGAAAATGAGCGAGAGCAAAAGATTGAAAAGAATAAAGAAAAGAGTGTGGAAAAAAAAAAAACAAAAAGATGAGTGACAAAAAAAGAGAGAGTGATTCAAAAGAAAAAGAAATGAGTGATGAGAATGAAAAAAATAATTTGTTTGTAAAAGAGAGGGAAGTTCGAAAATCGATGTTATTGAAACAACCATTGTTGGTTCTTTTGTACAAGGAGAGCTTGCTTGGCACTAACGAACTTGATGCCAAGTTACCCTCTTCTGTTTTGTCTGTGTTGCAGGAATTTCAAGACGTATTCCCGGAAGAAATCCCAAGTGGGTTACCACCTATTTGTGGAATTGAACACCAAATAGATCTTGTGACGGGAGCCGCGATTCCAAACCGTCCTGCTTACCGAAGCAATCCTGAAGAGACGAAAGAACTACAAAAGCAAGTAAATGAACTCCTTGAAAAGGGCTATGTGCGTGAAAGCCTTAGTCCATGCGCCGTGCCTGTTTTGCTTGTCCCGAAGAAGGATGGAACGTGGAGGATGTGTGTGGACTGTCGTGCAATAAATAAAATAACTATCAAGTATCGTCATCCTATACCACGATTGGATGATATGCTTGACGAGTTAAGTGGCGCAAGTTTGTTTTCAAAAATCCATCTTAAGTACGGTTATCACCAAATACGGATGTGTGAGGGTGATGAGTGGAAGACTGCATTCAAAACGAAGCATGGGCTTTATGAATGGCTCGTTATGCCATTTGGCTTAACAAACGCCCCAAGCACGTTCATGAGGCTCATGAATCACGTTTTAAGACCTTTTATTGGTAGATTTTGCGTAGTATATTTTGATGATATATTAGTTTATAGTAAAAATTTGGATGACCATGTATTGCATTTAAAAGCTATTTTGGAGGTTTTGAGGAAAGAAACCTTGTATGCTAATTTGAAGAAATGTGATTTTTACACTAACAAGGTTGTGTTTTTAGGTTTCGTTGTTAGTTCGGAGGACCTTGAAGTCGATCAAGAGAAGGTCAAGGCGATCCAAGAATGGCCCCGTCCGACAAACATCTCCCAAGTACGAAGTTTCCATGGCTTAGTAAGTTTTTACCGTCGATTCGTGCCAAACTTCAGCACCTTAGCCGCACCTTTAACTGGGGTTATCCGTAAGAACTCTAATTTTATATGGGGAGAGGAGCAAGAAAAATCTTTTCTGAAAATTAAAGATTGTCTAACTCATGCACCGTTATTAGCTTTGCCTAATTTTGATAAAACTTTCGAGTTAGAATGTGATGCATCAGGTTTAGGCATTGGAGCCATGTTGATGCAAGATGGTCGTCCTATTGCCTATTTTAGCGAGAAACTCAATGGTGTTGTCTTAAACTATCCGACGTATGATAAGGAGCTCTACGCGTTGATCCGAGCCTTAGAAACGTGGCAACACTATCTTTAGCCCAAAGAATTCGTCATACACACCGATCATGAGTCCTTGAAGTATTTGAAAGGGCAGCACAAGTTGAATAAGCGACACGCTAAGTGGGTAGAATTTCTCGAATCTTTTCCCTACGTTATTAAATATAAGAAAGGTAAGGAATACGTAGTGGCTGATGCACTATCTCGAAGGTTATGTGAAAAAGGAGCTTATGAGAAGTACTATCGATATGATGGGTACTTATTCCAAGAAGGGAAGCTTTGTATACCCCAAGGTTCCATATGAGAAGTGTTGATCGAAGAAGCTCATAGCGGAGGATTAATGGGGCACTTTGGTGTTGCTAAGACTTTAGCTACACTCCACGAACATTTCTTTTGGCCTAAGATGCGACGGGATGTCGAACGATTTTGTGATCGATGCATTGCGTGCAAACGGGCTAAGTCACAAATAAAGCCCCACAGTTTGTATAAACCATTGCCCATTCCCAAAACCCCTTGGTCTGATATCTCAATGGATTTTGTGCTAGGTTTACCAAGGAGTAAAAATGGCCGAGATTCAATATTTGTGGTTGTAGATAGGTTCACAAAAATGGCCCATTTTATAGCATGTCATAAAACTGATGATGCCGTTAATATTGCTAACTTATTTTTCAAAGAGGTGGTCAGGTTGCATGGCATGCCTAGGATGATCGTGTCTGACCGGGACGTGAAATTTCTTAGCCATTTTTGGCGAACACTATGGAGGCGTCTTGGAACGAAGTTGCTGTTTTCAACCACTTGCCATCCGCAAACGGACGGCCAAACGGAAGTGGTCAATCAGATTTTGTCTACATTGCTTCGTGCCATCATTCGAAAAAATTTGAAGGCTTGGGAAGAATGTCTACCACATGTGGAGTTTGCGTACAATCGAGCTGTTCACTCAGCAACCAAATTTTCTCCTTTTGAAATCGTTTATGGTTTCAATCCATTAACACCACTTGATTTAATGCCATTGCCTTCTAACCAACTTGTGCATGTAGATGGAAAGCGTAAAGCTGATTTGGTCAAGCAATTGCACCAATGAGTTCGAGACAACATTGAGGCAAAGACCAAGAACTATGAACAACATGCTAACAAAGGTCGTAAATGAGTTGTGTTCGAGCCGGGAGATTGGGTGTGGTTGCATATGCGCAAGGAGAGATTTCCTATGCAACGACGATCTAAACTTCCTCCGAGAGGGGATGGACCATTTCAAGTCCTTGAACGAATTAATGATAATTCTTATAAATTGGACTTACCTGGTGAATATAATGTTAGTACGACCTTTAATGTTTCCGATTTGTCTCCGTTTGATGCAGAATTCGATTTGAGGACAAATCGTTCTGAAGAGGAGGGGAATGATGTGAGCTTGCCTACGAACCAAGTAGAGACCGAACAAGAAGATATCAAGTTGCCCATTGGTCCGATAACGCGAGCTAGAGATGAACGATTCAAAGATGCCATCTCAGCAATGGTGGAACGAGTTGACGAAAATGATAGCCAAGAGCTTAGAGATGAGCTGAACATTTTCAACTTCTTTGAAGTTGAATTTTGTTCCAGCTAATTAATTTGCTGCTGGAATTTTTGGACCATTTAAATAAGCTTTAATTTAGTTTATTACAGCTTACAAATATGTCTTTAATTAATATAAGTGTTTAATATGTCTTGATTTAGTTAAATTAAAGATGTCCTGATGTCATTTAGTTTGTCTAAATTAATACATGTCTTAAATCTGTCCAGCCGAGTCTATGTGTCATGTTTTATTAATATTTAAGTTGTCTCAATGTTAATTAGGATGTTCACATTATACTTTAATTTAGTTTAGCTGAATTTGCCTGAAATTAATTAAGTTTATGTGTGTTTTTAGGTGCAGCCGAATTTGAAGGTGAATTGGACAGATTCATGCATGTAGATTCAATGAATTTGAAGATGCATGTGCAGCTGATTTAATGCATTAAAGCTGATTAATTTTGGTGTTTTTCAAGGCAACTATTTGGCCAAGAGTGTCCAAGTTGTTCATCCTTTCAAGCTTGGTTGATTCTCTTCTCAAGGGAGCATAAAGGCTGTTCACACCATGGCTGTTCGGTTCAGCCATGTTCACACCATGGGGACTTTTCAAAACCGTCCATTCACACCCAAAAAGGCTGCTCAAGTTCCTTTTTAATGCTGGTCACTTTTCATCAAGAGTTGCCTAATGAATGAATTAATTAAATTCATTAGATGTACTTGGCTGCTACATGAATCTCCAAGATCCATTTGCTTAATGTGGAAGCTTCATAGTTGGTCACCATTCAGCCGAATCTACATGGGCTACTAATTGTGCAATTAAGCTGAATTTTTGTTCAATGTTTGCTTAAGAATTAAGCCTAGAATATGTCTATTCGGTTACCAGCACTAAGGCTATAAATAGTTGTTGAATTTCTTGTAAAAGGACTTTTGACAAATTTCTGAATGAAATATAATTTTAGTGAGTTAATTCACTCTCTTTATTCTCCAAAGCTCAAATTGACTTATCTTCAACGAGTGGCGTCAATCTGACTTTGTTTCGAACTTATCACCGTTGGTGTGGCGTTCTTCATATCGTAGGTTCCTATTTTGCTAAATAGAGGGTCTCGGTTATTATCCTAATTCTTTTTTCTTTCTTTGAAACCTTAAGCCCGGGTCCTTATTTGCTAATAAGGGTTCGACTTGTTTCATCGAATTATCCAGCAACCAACACTTTGTCAACTCCTTTGTTTCCCAAAGCCATTTAATTTTAAACACCAAGACTTGAATTTGTTTCAAAACCGACACTACCTAATTACGATCGGGAAATATTACGACTCGTCACATCCTTCGAAACGAGCTCGTATCAGTAGGTGAGCTTGCATCAATCTTGCTTAAATACTCCCCCACATTCAGCCAACCTACAAAAAAGATGAATCAATTTAAATTAATTCACATTCAGCTGAACATAACTAAAAACATAGCCTGGACAGTTTAAATACACATAATTAAAACTAGACACAATTAATTAAGTTAAGACACAATTAATTCGATTGGACAAGACATATTAAAAACATGCAATAACAAAAACATATTTATAAACTGTAATATTTAAGACATCTTAATAACATGCAATAAAAACACATTTAACATGAATAATTAAATTTGTCCAGATTTTAGACCAATTAAACAACGATTATTAATTGATTTGTGTTTAACTAATTTAACTAACTCTAATAATTATTCCAACAGCTATGTTAATGTCTAAATGGAATTGAGCTAAATTTGAGTTGATTTCAGCTCATTGAGCTGAAATGGAGCTTAGTTCAGCTCGCAACAAATTGCAAACAATGCTTAGAGAGCTGGTCCAAAAATGTGCCCGGGGCGTGGTCGTATCATCCCCTCCCTCTTTTAAGCGATTTGTCCCCAAATCGGGCCATTTACTTGCGAAAAATCCTTCCTCATCACAATCCCCTTGGTTGACGACGATGCTTCCAAAATTTTGAAAATCACACATTTATTGAAAAAGAATAAAGTTAGTAGTCTCTCCCTCTTTAGGGATATAACATTTAAATATGTGATCTACATAATAGAGAAAAGAATTGGGGACACAGTGAATGAAGGACTTACAAGCTGGCTCATAGATTTCAATCAGAACTTGAACAAATAAACCATTGTTGAGTTCAAGAATATAAATGCGTCTTACCTCCTCAAATTGATTCCCCGTATTCGGTAATAGGAAGTACAAATGAATCAAGCTCAAGTTGCAACCACAAGACTTTGAAAAATTAGTCACTCGATTATGAACCCTTGGTTCCATTTGATCACAACTTGCAAACTTCAATTTTTCAAACAATCTCGATATGCCATTCTTACAACCAAGTGAACTCATGATGTGCGAACGCTTACACCAACAAAGCAAACTGATTCAGAGGTCTTACCATTAGGACCTATTACCCGATCTAAGGCAAAGAAATTTAGGGAAGCCTTGTTCCTTATTTGTGCTACGATTCCAAATTTATTCGATCATGTTCATGCCTCAGAACATAGGCTTTATAACATGTTGCATGCTGATATGTGACGTATTTAGGTTCTACTATGTATTATGTGTGTTTAATTAGGTACAAATTAAGTTACGTATGTTTTGGTATTGATTTGATGTTGTTTGTGTTTTAATGAATAAGTTTGCATTATATTTACAGGTTGTTAATAAGTTTTCAATAAGTTTGCATTACTTTAATGCATGTTTGTTTTGTTTACCATAAGGAAAAGTAAATGGACAGCAGCTTAAGACCTCATTTCTAGCTCGGTTGAAGCTCAAATATGTGCATGCAGCTCATCTCAGCTCGAAATAGTTCTGAAAGATTATTTCCAGCTCATTTCAGCTCAGTACATTTCTAGCTAGCTCAAACTCAGCTCCACCAGCTCAACTCCAGCTGACGAGTCCAGAAGCAGCTGAAACGTGTCCTACGTAATGGCAATTGTCCTATGCATTTGTGGCTGCCCATGTGGCGTCCAAACATGTGAGGAGCACATGACCGCTTGTGCACAAGAGTGTGTGTGTTCATGTGTAGCCAAATATACAAGGAGTTATAACTTCTTATTTTAAACCCTTTTGATTACAGCCACGAATTTCCATTCAACACCCCTCTTTGTACTTATAAATACATATTAAAAATGATGTATTCAGGATATATGATTTATGAAAACAATTATGTTTGAGAATTTCTCTCAATTTCGATTCTTCATTGAACTTTCCTTGGCATTTCAGACTTAGTTTGTTGTGTCAAATTTTCTTGATACTGCGGGTTCCTAGATCGCTATCTAGAGGGTCCAAGTCCTTTTTTTGACGTTGAACAGATTCGATTCGGGTTTGCTCAGTAGATTGTGCAGGTTCTTTCGAGTTTAACGTTATTCTAACCCAACAATTACTTTTGCCATTGTTGAACACTCAAGTTGCTGCCTTGGCCGTTTCATGAAGCGTTCGATTTCACCGATTGAATTTCTTTTTGTTTTAAACCCCAACAACTTCATTTTCCTTCCATTTTCGTTCTTTTTTTTATACCCATATTTTACCATGATTATTTCTTTAATTCCTTGCTGTTTTCTTGTTACAGGAACGTGCTTACAACATTCCTAGATCCGTAACATACGAAGATAGTCTGTTTCGTTAGGCTACATCGTATCATCTGGTATCTGAGCCAAGGGTTGGAATTGTTGTACTTTTCTTCTCCAACAAGAAAATTTGAAATTCAAAACAAATATATATATATATTAGTTTTGAAATATTCAAAAAAAACAAAAAAAAACAACAAAAGAGAAAGAAAAATCAGATTTTAAAAAAAAAAAGAGGAATTAAAATTCATCAAGTTTGGGAAAGAAAAAGTGTGTTTTGTTATGTTGAAATATTGAATAATGTTTAGTTTTGTACCCTGTAATTGCGAAGTGCTTGGATATCAACCGAAACGAGCTATTCTTATTTGTTCGGTGCTAGGAACGTTGTAAAGCACTTCTTTGCAGTAAGAAACTAAATTATTTAAATTCCATCCTTTCCCTTTGTTTATTTTATTTTCTTATCCTTTTACTTTTTTTTTCTTATCCTTTTCCTTTGTTTATTTTTTTTTCTTCTTCTCTCTAACCGTGTGTTTCCCTTATAGCCAACACAATTATAACAGGTTCTGAAATGTTTGATTAGTCCTTTAAAGAACTAAAAAAACGAGAAATTGTGAGGGAAAAAGGCATTGAGCGTTGTGAGAACAGAAGGGGAGACAAAAAGAGTCATTCATGCATTCTCCCGAGTGAAACACGAGCGCTGAGTGCTAATTTTTGAGTGCACAGTTCTTTGGAGTGAAAACTGAGAGGTTTTGAGAGTGTGTTGTGAGGACTTTTACTTTTGTTTTACTTAACTCATTATCTGTATTCTTGTGTGTTGCTTTAGATGACAGGATCAGAAGATCGTAGTCGTGGTGGAGATCAACCACCAGATTTGCAAATGCAAGCTATTACTCGCACCTTGCAACGTCTATTAGAAAATGCATTAGAGTCTATACACTCTCGTTTGGACAAGATTGAAGGGGGTGGTCCACAATCTGTCCATAATGAACATAATGATGAAAATGACATTGAACATTCACCAAGGGTGAATCAACGACCAGGACGCACAGTTGACGATAATATTTCTAACATTAAAGTTGCCGTACCTTCTTTTCAGGGACGTTCAGATCCAGATGCTTATCTGACATGGGAAAGCAAGGTTGAGCACGTTTTTGAGTGTTATAACTACTCAGAATAGAAGAAAGTTCGACTAGTAGCTATGGAGTTTGTTGACTATGCACTGCTATGGTGGGACCAATTACTGATTAGTCGATGACGTACAGGTGAAGGTCTAGTGAGAACATAGGAAGATATGAAGCTTATCATGCGGAGACGATTTGTTCCTTCTCACTATCATTGAGATTTATTTCAGAAATTACAAACCTTGAAACAGGGCAACAGGAGCGTTGAGGACTATTTCAAAGAGATGGAGATGTCCATGATGCGTGCAAACATAGTTGAGGACCATGAGGTGACTATGGCTCGGTTTTTGGTAGGTTTAAATTTTGAAATAGCAAACGTTGTTGAAATGCAACATTATGTTGAGTTGGATGACATGGTGCATATGGCAATCAAAATTGAGCGACAACAACGTAGAAAAGCTTCTACTCGAGGAAATACTCCATTTAAAACTTTTTCAAATCCTTTATATACCCCTAACAATGCCAGGAAACAAGCACCACAATCGCCATTATGGATTCGAGAGCCAGGCGAATCCAGCAAACCAAAGCCTCCTATTGCTGATAATGGACGTGGCAAACAACCAATGGTGGCACCAGAACGATCAAGAGATATTCAGTGCTTTAAGTGCTTTGGTAGAGGACATGTTGCTAGACAGTGTCCTAATCGGAGGGTTATGTTGATGCGAGAAGATGGAGAGATCGAGTCAGATTCTGAGGAAGATGTACATGAACTCCCGACTAAAGAAGATGAAGAGAATGACCTAGAAGTTGCTGAAACTGGTCAAGTTATGGAGATCATGGTTGTCAAACGTAGTTTGAATGTGGAACAGGTGCAAGACGAGCAACAACGTGAGACTATCTTTCACACACGATGCAAGGTTCAAAATAAGGTATGTGTTGTGATTATTGATAGCGGTAGTTGTACTAATGTTGCTAGTTCAGTGATGGTTGACAGATTAGGTCTTAAGATGACAAAGCATCTGAATCCGTACAAGTTGCAGTGGTTGAATGATGGTGGAGAACTTAAAGTGACGAAACAAGTGGTTGTACCGTTTTCAATTGGAAACTACAAGGACGAGGTCCTTTGTGATGTTGTGTCGATGGATGCTACTCACCTTCTTTTGGGGCGTCCTTGGCAGTATGACAAGAGGGCAATGCATGATGGTTTTACAAATCGATACTCTTTTATGCATGCAGGTAAGAAGATTACTTTGGCTCCTTTGACACCGAGTCAAGTAATTGAAGATCAAACAAGCTTGAAAAAGAGTAAGGAAGTTACAAAGGAGAAGAAAAAGATGAGCGTATATGCAAGCAGTCGAGAAATCAGGAAATGTCTTTCCTCTCACCAATCCTTGTTTATTTTAATGTTTAAAGATAATTGTTTATTGGCTGAGTTTCCTGCTGATTTGCCTGTATCGATTGTGTCCCTTTTGCAGGAGTTTGAGGATGTGTTTCTGAAAGAAACACCGAAGGGATTACCACCTCTTTGTGGCATTGAGCACCAGATTGATTTCATTCCAGGTGCTACCATTCCAAATCGACCAGCTTATCATACTAATCCTGAAGAGACGAAAGAGCTTCAAAGGCAAGTTGCAGAATTGATAGACAAGGGTTATATTCGAGAAAGTCTGAGTCCATGTGCTGTTCCGGTGTTGTTAGTACCAAAGAAAGATGGGTCTTGGAGGATGTGCGTAGATTGTAGAGCTATGAATCAAATTACAATTAAGTATCGTCATCCTATCCCTAGACTTGATGACATGTTGGACGAGCTTTGCGGAGCCGTCATCTTCTCCAAAATTGACTTGAAGAGTGGATATCATCAGATTCGCATGCGAGAAGGCGACGAATGGAAGATAGCCTTCAAAACAAAGCTAGGTTTGTATGAATGGTTAGTGATGCCTTTTGGTTTAAGTAATGCACCTAGTACTTTTATGCGACTAATGAATCATGTTCTGTGATCTTTTATTGGAAAGTTTTGTGTTGTGTACTTTGATGATATTTTAGTTTATAGCAAGACTTTGCAGGATCACGTAGAACATCTGAGAGCTGTATTGCAGACTTTGAGAGAAGAAAGATTGTATGGTAACGTAGAGAAATGTGTGTTTTGTACTGACAGACTTACATTTCTTGGTTACATTGTGAGTGCACAGGGTGTTGAAGTTGATCATGAGAAAATAAAGGCAATTCAAGAATGGCCACGACCGACATCGATTACTCAAGTTAGATCATTTCATGGTTTAGCTAGTTTTTATCGACGGTTTGTTCCTAACTTCAGTTCTATTACCGCACCCTTAACCGGGATTATTAAGAAGAATTCCAGCTTCTTGTGGGGTAAAGAACAAGAAGATGCCTTTCTAAAAATTAAGGATTGTTTGACAAAAGCACCAGTGTTAGCCTTACCTGACTTTGATAAAACTTTTGAAATTGAATGTGATGCTTCTGGAGTTGGTATAGGCGCAGTTTTAAAACAGGAAAAGAGGCCCGTTGCATATTTTAGCGAGAAACTGAGTGGAGCAACATTGAATTATCTGGTTTATGATAAAGAGATGTATGCACTGATTCGGGCATTGGAGACTTGGCAACATTACTTGTTGCCTAAAGAGTTTGTAATCCACACTGACCACGAGGCTTTATGATATATCACAGGTCAGCGTAAATTGAGCAAATGACATGCTAAATGGGTTGAATTCTTAGAATCTTTTCCTTATGTCATTCGATACAAAAAAGGGAAAGATAATGTCGTTGCTGATGCATTATCACGCAGATATGTACTATTGAGTTATCTTGATTCACATTTGATTGGATTTGCATATATTCGAGAGTTATACTCTAATGATCATGATTTTTGCGATAAGTATAGTGCTTGTGAGAAAGGTGCAGATGGAAAATACTACAGGCATGATGGATATCTTTTCAAAGAAAACAGAATATGCATTCCATAGGGTTCAATGCGTGATATACTGATCTGTGAAGCACATGAAGGTGGATTGATGGGTCATTTTGGGGTCACTAAAACGTTACACACCTTAAAAGAGCATCTTTTCTGGCCTAAGATGCGCCGGGACGTTGAACGCTACTGTGAACGTTGTGTGACATGTAAGAAAGCAAAATCGAAGGTTTCACCACATGGTATGTACTTACCTTTACCTATACCTGAATCCCCTTGGACTAATATTTCAATGGACTTTATTTTGGGATTACCTCGAACTAGAACAGGTCGGGATAGTATATTTGTTGTGGTTGATAGGTTCTCGAAGATGACACATTTCATTTCATGCCATAAGACTGATGATGCTGTTAATGTGGCTAACTTGTTCTTTAAAGATGTTGTACGATTACATGGTATTCCTAGGTCGATTGTTTCTGACAGGGATGTGAAGTTTTTGAGTCATTTCTGGAGAACTCTTTGGAGCAAACTAGGTACGAAACTTATGTTTTCTACTACTTGTCATCCCCAGACTGATGGGCAAACTGAGGTTGTTAACAGAGTTTTATCTACTTTACTTCGTTCCATCATTAAAAAGAACATCAAAACTTGGGAAGATTGTTTGCCACACGTTGAATTCGCTTATAACCATGCTGTACATTCTGCTACTAAGATGTCCCCTTTTGAGGTTGTTTATGGCTTTAATCCTATTACGCCTCTAGATATGTTGCCTTTGCTGCAGGAACAGATGATGAACAGGGACGGTAAAGCAAAAGCAGAATACGTGAAGAAATTGCATCAACAAGTTAAGGAAAACCTCGAACGAAGGACTCAACAGTATACAAAGCAAGCAAACAAGGGCAGAAAGCGAGTCACCTTCGATGTGGGAGATTGGGTTTGGGTTCATTTCCGAAAGGAACGATTTCCAGCCCAGAGGAGGTCCAAGCTGTTACCGCGTGGTGATGGTCCTTTTCAGGTGTTGGAGAAAGTGAATGACAATGCCTACAAGTTAGGCTTGCCGGGAGAATACAACGTGAGTGCCACATTTAATGTTTCTGACTTAACCCCTTATGATGATTCTACAGATTTGAGGTCAAATCCTTTTCCAGAAGGGGGGGATGATGTGCACACGCTTACACTAACAAAGCAAACTGATCCGGAGGTCTTACCATTAGGACCTATTACCCGATCTAAGGTAAAGAAATTCAGGGAAGCCTTGTTCCTTATTTGTGCTACGATTCCAGATTTATTCGATCATGTTCATGCCTTAGAACATAGGCTTTATAACATGTTGCATGCTGATATGTGACGTATTTAGGTTCTACTATGTATTATGTGTGTTTAATTAGGTACAAATTAAGTTACGTATGTTTTGGTATTGATTTGATGTTGTTTGTGTTTTAATGAATAAGTTTGCATTATATTTACAGCTTGTTAATAAGTTTTCAATAAGTTTGCATTACTTTAATGCATGTTTGTTTTGTTTACCATAAGGAAAAGTAAATGGACAGTAGCTTAAGACCTAATTTCTAGCTCGGTTGAAGCTCAAATATGTGCATGCAGCTCATCTCAGCTCGAAATAGTTCTGAAAGATTATTTCCAGCTCATTTCAGCTCAGTACATTTCTAGCTAGCTCAAACTCAGCTCCACCAGCTCAACTCCAGCTGACGAGTCCAGAAGCAGCTGAAACGTGTCCTACGTAATGGCAAGTGTCCTATGCATTTGTGGCTGCCCATGTGGCGTCCAAACATGTGAGGAGCACATGACCGCTTGTGCACAAGAGTGTGTGTGTGCATGTGTAGCCGAATATACAAGGATAAGAACAAGGGAGGTTGTCGTTTGAAATTTAAATGTATGGCTGCTATTAAAATGACGCCAAAAGGAGTTATAACTTCTTATTTTAAACCCTTTTGATTACAGCCACGAATTTCCATTCAACACCCCTCTTTGTACTTATAAATACATATTAAAAATGATGTATTCAGGATATATGATTTATGAAAACAATTACGTTTGAGAATTTCTCTCAATTTCGGTTCTTCATTGAACTTTCCTTGGCATTTCAGACTTAGTTTGTTGTGTCAAATTTTCTTGATACTTCAGGTTCCTAGATCGCTATCTAGAGGGTCCAAGTTCTTTTTTTAACGTTGAACAGATTCGATTCGGGTTTGCTTAGTAGATTGTGCAGGTTCTTTCGAGTTTAACGTTATTCTAACCCAACAATTACTTTTGCCATTGTTGAACACTCAAGTTGCTGCCTTGGCCGTTTCATGAAGTGTTCGATTTCACCGATTGAATTTCTTTTTGTTTTAAACCCCAACAACTTCATTTTCCTTCCATTTTCGTTCTTTTTTTTATACCCATATTTTACCATGATTATTTCTTTAATTCCTTGCTGTTTTCTTGTTATAGGAACGTGCTTACAACATTCCTAGATTCGTAACATACAAAGATAGTCTGTTTCGTTAGGCTACATCGTATCAACTCAATCGATTCATATGATAGTCAATCAAATATCTTCGCACATAGTCAAACTCAACAATACACTTCTATACCTGTTCAACATGATCAGTCAGAATGATCAATTTATACCGACTTTCATCTTGCGCATTCAAAACACGCATTTCATTGCAAGTTAAAGATAAACAACCAATACCATAAGAAAAATAATATCTTTCAAAGATCAAAGCATCAACAAAGTGTTCATCAACATGCGAATAAGACAAGGATGTCTTAGAGTTTTCCAAAGTCATTTCTTGTTTACCTTTAAGAGTAGGAAGAGAAGAGTCAGTTGTACCTTTTTTGTTTAAGACAAACCTTCTCTCCTCGGGAAAGTAGTCTAGTCGAAGCTTCGTGGCTGAATTAACCTTGTCGAAATGAAATACGAACTTCAGGTACAACCACAAAAATGGATTAAGGAATGAATTTAAATTGAAATCAAATTTATCATACCTCATTTCCTTTTTCAACCGCCAAGCATCAAAACAATAGAAATTGTTCGCACACAATCGATGATGCTTGATTTTCCCACAAAATGTACCAAAATAGATTCCGAGTTTAAAAACTTGATTTTGATTATTCATGCCAAAGTGTAGCAAAGAGTTCATTAAACCAAACTTGTCAACCAAAAGGATTTTTGTGTCCACAGAAACAAACGTTCAAATCTCTTTACTTCCTTCAAACTAAATTTGCAAAAACTCGAGGATTTCAAACAAAGTAGTAAAGGGTTCACATAATCTCCACAATTAATTAAATTGAGATGTTTATATGAAAATTTGTTGTTACGCAGAATCGAGTTTCGCATTTGCCGATTAGACATGACTTCACCTTTAAAATTATCAATGCAAAAATTTGTTTTGGAAAAGCTTGTCTCACCACCATTTGAGATTACAACACTAATTGATGAAGGAAAATCAACCATTTTTTGCACGAAGCTTTTACAAAGATGAAGTTTTCAACATTATGCTTACCCACATTCAAGGAAGATAGTGGAAATTCAAGTGCTAGGTGTTCCTTACCTATCTTACCTTCGGGCTCGAGTGGTTCGATTTCAACTTCATCCTTACCTTTTTCAGTCATGCAAAAACGTTGCTCGTTAGGAAAATATTGAATTTGATAATCGTCACAGGGATTTCTCAGAACCTGAAAAGAAGGAACAGAACAAAAGCAAACATCACGGGGGTTAGTTAAAATTTCGTTCTCATTTTCTTGTTCTCGCTCACTATATTCATTTTCTCTCTTTTCTTTTTCAACATCTTTTCTTTTTCAATTTTTTTCTCAATCTCAATTTCTTTTTCAATTTTCTTTTCTTCGTTTTCTTTTTCTCTCACTTTTTCGATTTCTTTTTCTTTTGCAATTTCTTTTTCATTTTCTTTTTCTTTTTCTTCTTCACTTTCTTTTTTCTTTTTCTTCTTTTTCATTTTTATTACAATGTGAGGATGAGACAAAAGAATCAAAAAGATAATCGTTTGACTCAAAGAAAGAGAAACTATTTTCGTAGGCTTCTCATCCATTTCTTTGGGAATTCTTTCGAGAAGGACTTTTTTCAAGCACACGAGGAATAACTCGTGCTTTCTCGTTCGTCATACCGAAAGGTCGCAAGCTCAAAGCTGTCACATCTTGAATTCCTTAATGAATAGGAATCCCGATAAGAATCTCTTAGCGAATAGTCTGTAGACATATATCTCCATGATGATCTCGACTCCATTTCTCGACTTGGTGGATTTTGTTTTCGTTGGATCTTTTCCTCCACTTGGACCAAACGTCTTCGTAATGGACTTAGTTTTTCCTCCAAAATTCAGCCCATCTCGTTCACTAAGTATTGAAATTCATCGGCAGAGAATTCTTCTCGAGACATGATTATTCACTCACCACAAAATCTCGCAAGTCACACAAAAAGAAAATTTCACTCCACTCTCGTGTTTGAACTCTCTCTTTTAGGCTTTTGCTCGCTCTAATTTACTCACCTCTCGTGCCTTTTTTCGCTCGTCTCACTCTCGTGAATTCGTATTTTGTTTCAAGAAGACTTATTACAGTTTAGAGGGTCGGCTTCAAATGGGTGCAAAGGATAACGTTAGGGTATATAGGGTAGGTTAAAACAAAAAAATAAAAATAAAAAATAAAAAAATAAAAATAAAAGTATGTGTGGCATTTTTTATAGAGGGTTGCGCGCGGACCAAGATCGAGTTGTCAATTCATGGGAAACTCCTACGAAAACTCTAGACGATCAGATCTGAAACGAAGTAGAAAGATTAACTTTTAGAATTCCCAAATCTAAAATCAAAGAACCCTAAAATAGCAAAAAATAAACCAAGAATCAAAATACTTATTATTAAGGAATTCGAAAGTCAAGAACTCGTGAATAAGCTTCAAAGAAGTCACTCATTCAGCCGATTCTGTCAATTGAACCAAAACAAAAAATTAATTCAGTAGATCACAAAAAAAATGAAAATTGAATTAGAATGAGGAATCGTGCAGCAAGAAAGAGGGAAATTAGGGATTAAGAATGATCTTCGATAATCAAGGACGTTTATGAACTTTCCACGCCGAATCTGGAAAGATTAAATTCCAAACAGCAAATCAAACTCTAAATTCCAGCAAACCGAATTTAATCAGAATTGAGATGAAAAGTCGACAAGATCAATAGAAAAGATGAATGAACGAATGGTTCTTGCTACCAAAAGAATGCCGATTAGCCTCTTTAATGTTGAAGAAAGCTGGAAACGCAACAAGAAACTGTAAATAAGTTAGATGATGAAATCGGCCCCAAACAAGAAAATAAAAGATAAAGTCCTAAGAAGCCTTGAAACCCCGAAAGATTTCACAACTCCCTTCAAACGGCTCAATCTCCCCTCCAATGAAGAACAATGGCAAGAAGAAAGTTGAAGATGGCTCCCACAATCAAAAAGATTGTTAAAACTACTTCTAAAGAAAACTCAAGAGAAAATTCTTGGAGAACTCAAAAAGAATTTTCACTCAAAGACAAATCTGAAAATTTAATGTAATGTAATGTGTTCGATAAGGTGGCCGGCCATGCTTATTAATAGGCCTTCTATCTATTTCCTAATCTCATTAGGAAAACTTAAAAAATACCTAATTAATAAATTAAGAGGGAAATTCGGCCAAGGCATTTTAATGGGCTCTTGGGCCGAATTTTTACATATAATAATCCTAAAGTCTAAAATTAAACTTAGATATTTAAACAATTAAAATTTTTACAAATTGGGCCACTTCAACAATTTGGCCTGATTTTCAACTAAGTATGGTTTGACTTCTTGGTTGGGCTTGGAATCATCTTATTGGGCCTTGCCTTCAAGAACTTGGGCTTGTAGTCCATCTCCTACCGAAATTTGTTCGTTGATGCTCGTAACGGATATCTAATGTGCTTTAGCTCAAGATTCGGTTTCTTGGACCAAGATTTCCAAGATTTGAAATCTTGATTTTCTTGATTCTTGAAATCGCTCCAAACAGCAAAATTGGGCCAAGATTCGGTTTTTTGATTTTCTTGAAAACAAGAAAGTGAATCTTGATTTTCTCTTTCTTTCGAGTACGCATCTAAGGCCTTGCTAACAAATTCCTGAATGGTCCCATTTAGTTTGGAACGCATTTGTTTGGCCTTTGACCTCGTTATTGGGCCTTGTGGTAATTTGAGCCCATCACGTTCTTGAGCTTGGGTTGGGCCTTTGTGACTCGTATCAATTTTTTTGGGGGGTAGAAGAAATGGTAGAATGATCTCGGTGATCGGGACTAATAGAAAAAAAATCAAGAACTTGCAAAACTTTCCAAACTTTACACTTTTTTTTAATTTCTTTTTCTATTGAATTTCCTTTTTTTCTAATTTTTTTTCAATTTTTTCGAATTTCCTCTTCTTTTTTTATTTTTTTGTTCAATTACAATATACTGAAATACAAAGGAAAAAAATTACAACTTGAATTTTTTTATTTTTTTCACGTTACGAACCTACTCCGGGCTTGATACGAACATCGGCGTTCCTCGCTTTAGTAGCTCTGATACCAAATGATGCGATCCAGCCTAGGTTAATTGAGTCGTTTCACAAAGTTTGCCCGATCGTCGACGAGGAGAAGTTCTAGCAGCTAAAAAGGTGTAAACTTATTTTAAAATTTGCGGAAGCTTACAAAGTGAATTTTGAGATGATAGAAGGTTTAGAAAGATGTAGGTCTGGTTTAATAAAGGAATCAAAGGATTGTTAATTTGGGATAATTTGTGGGAATGGAAAAATGGACTTAACTCCAAAAATGATTCAACACTAAAGAGTGTCACCCCGGTTTCTATTTGGTTAAGGTGGATTTCCGAAATTGTAGAAGGGTTGAACGCCACACCAAAATAAGGTGATAAGTTCAAGAAGAGAACGATAGATGCCACTAGCTCACTAGATAAGTTAGATAGAAACTCGTACGAATTTAGAGAGGAAAAAACTCACTCTTTGAACAAAGTTCATTCAATAATCTGGCAAAAAGTTCTTTCACAAAATGAAATAGCAAACTATTTATAGACTTGATACGAGTCACAAAGGCCCAACCCAAGCTCAAGAATGTGATGGGCTCAAATTACCACAAAGCCCCCTAAGGAGGTCAAAGGCCAGACAAATGCGTTCCAAACTAAATGGGACCATTCATGAATTTGTTACCAATGTCTTAGATGCGTACACGAAAGAAAGAGAAAATCAAGATTCACTTTCTTGTTTTCAAGAAAATCAAGAAACCAAATCTTGGCCCAATTTTGCTATTTGGAGTGATTTCAAGAATCAAGAAAATAAAGATTTCAAATCTTGGAAATCTTGGTCCAAGAACCGAATCTTACAGCCAAAGCGCATTGGATCTCTGTTACGAGCATCAACGAACCAATTTTCGTAGGAGATGGACTACAAGCCCAAGTTCTTGAAGGCAAGGCCCAATAAGATGATTCCAAGCCCAACCAAGAAGTCAAACCATACTTAGTTGAAAATCAGGCCAAATTGTTAAAGTGGCCCAATTTGTAAAAGATTTTAATTGTTTAAATATCTAGTTTAATTTTTAGACTTTAGGATTATTATATGTCAAAATTTGGCCCAAGCAGCCCATTAAAATGCCTTGGCCGAATTTCCCTCTTCATTTATTAATTAGTTTTTTTTTAAGTTTTCCTAATGAGATTAGGATATAGATAGAAGGCCTATCAATAGGCATGGCCGGCCACCCTATTGAACACATTACAATTACATTGAAAATTTCAGATTTGTTTTGAGTGAAAATTCTCTTTGAGTTCTTCAAGAATTTTCTCTTGAGTTTTCTTTAGAAGTAGTTTTAACAATTGATACGAACAAGGCCCGTTGGTTGGAAAGGGGTGTTCGATAAGTAAATGATCGTTGCTAAGGGAAAATAGAAACTTAGATTAAGTTGGGAAAAGATAGGTTCGAAATAGGCTAAGGATAGTGTGATTCAGGATTGCGACCCACCAACTAACGAAGAGTTAGGAACTGACAATATCAAAGGATAGTAGACAATCAGATTGACGCCACAAACAATGTTGATAAGTCAACTCGAATTTGTAAAAAGAAAGAAGAGTGAAAACTCTTTAATAATCTCACTTAGATAAAAGTTCATTAACCTCAAAATGTCCTATTACAAAGCCTTATATAGGCACACAAAATGACCATTCAGTTTTGGGTATCTAATTGGTCACAGTAGACATAAATCTGTTCACACACAACATTAAATTAGGTGCCTGAATGTGATGGATTCATGCATGGCCGAAATATCCTTTGATGAGTAAATGAACCCTTAGTCTTGAAGAAAACTCATGGTTCAATGCATTGGCAGATTCTTTGTTCCAAATTTATCACTAAGCTCCCCCCTTGGACGTACATGCACTTGGACAAACATGCATCTTTATGAACGGTCACATTAAGCCCCCTTGGTGCGCATGAATCTTCAAATCTCCATAAATGCAAGATTTATTCTCTCCATTGCCCCAAAAATGTGCATGTATCCTTGGTGTTTAAACCTTCACGAATGGACACCTTCATGCCCCCTTTTCAGCTTCAAAAGGTTGTTTACATTCATCTAATTCATGGCTTGTCTCTTGAATATTCTGGAAGTATTAATCAGCTTCTTTAATACACCTGTTAGGACACATTTAAATGACTTATTAGGACACATTAATCATACCAATAATTCTGTAGTAAAATAGACATATTCAATGACTAGTTTTAAGACATAGTTATCATGTAAGAAAATAGTTAATATAACCAACAACTAACTTAACTAAGAACTTCCAGAATTAAAATATGGACTAACAGAATTGAATAACACGAAATTAAGCTGTGGAAAACATAAATAATTAATTAATGATTAAAATTGGTATCATATTAAACTCCCTCAAGGTTCTTGGACCAAAAGATGAATTGGGCCTGAATTTTGGGTAACACTCAAGCATTCGTTCCATGCTTGATTCACCAGGCCTGAAAGGGCTTCCTTAAATTTCTTTGATCATGAACGAGTAATTGGGCCCAAGGGAACCGTCAAATCGGCATCCTCACTTGCTTGTGTGTCTTTGCTAAGCTGGCTCATATCATCCCCTCCCCCTTCGAAACGATTTGTCCTCAAATCGTCTTCTGCATCAAATGGAGAAAGATCAGCAACATTGAATGTAGCACTAACATTATACTCACCTAGAAGTGCTAGCTGATAAGAGTTGTCATTGATTCGTTTAAGCACTTGGAATGGCCCATCGCCTCGAGGTAAAAGCTTTGACCTCTTTTGGACAGGAAACCTCTCTTTTCGCATATGTACCCAAACCCATTCTCCAGGCTCGAATACAACTCTTTTACGTCCTTTATTTGCTTTGGCCACATAGTGCTCCGTTTGCTTCTCAATATTCTCCCGAACCTTCTTGTGTAATTCCTTAACAAATTCAGCTTTCTTCTTCCCTTCAATATGAACAAACTGGTCAATAGGTAATGGAATTAAATCTAAAGGAGAAGAAGGATTAAAACCATAAACTGTTTCAAATGGAGTGTGGTTAGTTGCTGAATGTGTCGAACGGTTATAAGCAAACTCAATATGTGGCAAACACTCCTCCCATATCCTCAAGTTCTTTTTGATGACGGCACGCAGCAAGGTAGATAAAACCCAATTAACTACCTCCGTTTGTCCATCTGTTTGAGGATGACAAGTTGTTGAAAACAATAACTTAGTCCCAAGCTTTCCCCACAATGTTCTCCAGAAATGGCTAAGGAACTTGGTGTCACGATCAGACACAATTGTTCGAGGAATGCCATGTAATCTAACAACTTCCCTGAAAAATAAATTAGCCACGTTAGTCGCATCATCAGTTTTATTACATGGTATGAAATGTGCCATTTTCAAAAATCGATCGACTACAACAAAAACTGAATCCTTTCCACTCCTAGTCCTAGTCAAACCAAGTACAAAATCCATTGAGATGTCAGTCCAAGGTGTCTCAGGTATGGGCAAAGGTGTGTACAAGCCATTAGGTTGTACGCGTGATTTGGCCTTCTTACATGCTATACACCTATCTCAAACTCTTTCGACATCTCTACGCATCCTGGGCTAATAAAAATGTTCCTGTAGAGTATTCAACATTTTTGCCACTCCAAAATGACCCATAAGTCCACCTCCATGAGCTTCCTTTGTCAACAATTCTCGTATTGATCCTTGGGGAATACAAAGCTTTCTTTCCCTGAAAAGGTACCCATCTTGGATATAGAAATTGTTACAAGGACCCTTCTCACAAACCTTGTATACTTGGCCAAAATCATCATCATTGGCATACAACTCCTTCATTTGAGCAAAACCAAGCAGTTTAATGTCTAAAATATTGAGAAGTGCATACCTTCGAGACAAGGCATCAGCCACAATGTTTTCTTTACCTTTCTTGTATCGGATGTTATAAGGGAATGATTCCAAAAATTCCACCCATTTCGCATGCCGTTTGATCAACTTATACTGGCCTTTAATGTATTTTAACGACTCATGGTCAGTGTTGATGATGAACTCCTTGGGCCAGAGGTAATGTTGCCATGTTTCCAAGGCCCTAATCAATGCATACATCTCTTTGTTGTAAGTGGGGTAATTCAAAACAGCACCATGAAGCTTTTCACTAAAGTAGGCAATCCATTTTCCTTCTTGAGATAGTATCGCGCCAATTCTGATACCTGAAGCATCACAATCTATTTCGAAAGTTTTTGAGAAATCAAGTAAGGACAAAACAGGTGCGTTAGATAATTTTTCCTTAATCAAATGGAAAGCATTTTCTTGTTCAGTTCCCCAAATAAAAGTGGAGTTTTTCTTAAACCTGTGAGTGGAGCGGCCAAGGTACTAAAGTTAGGTACAAACCTGCGATAGAAACTTGCAAGGCCATGGAAACTCCTTACTTGGCTGATGTTCAGAGGCTGTGGCCATTCTTGGATAGCCTTAACCTTGTCTTTGTCCACAGATAGTCCTGTTGAGCTAACCACAAACCCTAAAAACACAATTTGGTTAGTACAAAAAGAACATTTTTTTAAGTTCGCATAAAGAACCTCTTTTCTCAAAACTTCCAAAATCATTCGTAAATGACTCACATGCTCTTCCAATGACTTACTATAAACCAAAATATCATCAAAGTAAACTACACAACATTTCCCAATAAAATTTCGAAGCACATGATTCATAAGTCGCATGAAAGTGCTAGGGGCGTTAGTGAGTCCGAATGGCATTACCAACCATTCATATAACCCGTACTTAGTTTTAAACGCTGTCTTCCACTCATCCCCTTCTCTCATTCTAATCTGATGGTAGCCACTCTTTAAGTCTATTTTTGAAAAGATTTGTGCACCGCTCAACTCATCTAGCATGTCATCGAGGCGAGGTATAGGATGTCGATACTTGATGGTTATTTTGTTAACGGCTTGACAAGCCACACACATCCTCCACGATCCGTCCTTTTTGGGTACTAGTAATACTGGTACAGCACATGGACTCATACTTTCCCGTATATATCCCTTTGACATCAATTCCTCTACTTGTCGTTGAAGCTCCTTTGTCTCTTCTGGATAAGCTGGCTGATTTGGAATAGTGGCACCAGGAATGAAATCGATTTGATGCTCAATCCCACGAAAAGGTGGTAGCCCACTAGGCATCTCATCAGGAAAAACTTCTTGAAATTCCTGTAAAAGAGAAACAACAACAGATGGAATAGCTTCATCAAGTTCAATAGAGTTTAACAAAACTTCTTTGTACATAAGTACAAGTATGGAACGTCGCATCAAAATAGATTGCCTCACATCTCTCATACTCGCATAAACACTTGTTTTTCCACTCGAATTTTTGTCACCCACTTTTTCTTGCAATCTTTTGTCACTCTCATTTTTTTTTCTCTCGCTCTTTTTTTATTCTCTTTCTTTTTCTCTTGAACTCTCAATTTTTCTTTTTCAAAAGAATCTCTCAACCTCACTTGATCTTCAAAGACTTGTTTAGGGGTTAAAGGAACGAGGGTAATATTTCAACCGTTGTGTTTGAAAGTGTGGCGATTGGTGTATCCATCATGAATGACCTTTCGATCAAACTGCCATGGCCTTCCAAGTAATAAATGGCTCGTATGCATGGGAACAACATCGCATATCACTTCATCCTCATACTTCCCTATGGAGAAAGGAATCCGCACTTGTTTGACCACCTTTATTTCTCCACCATCATTTAGCCACTGCAACTTGTAGGGACGTGGATGTTTAATAATAGATAATTGAAGTTTTTCCACCAATAAGGTACTTGCCACGTTGATACAGCTACCACCATCAATAATAAGGCTGCAAACCTTGCCTTGGATGTGGCAACGTGTGTGAAAAAGGTTTTCACGCTGTGGCTCTTCATGGGTAATTTGAGCGCTCAGGCTTCTTTTAACAACAAGTGCTTCTCCATCCACAGCAAATTCTAATTCTTCTTCATCATCCTCTTTTGGCAAGTTTGGTTCACCTTCTGATTCTGACTCAGATTCTATGTCGCCATTGGCCATCAACATAATAGTTCTTTTATTTGGACATTGATTAGCAAAGTGACCTCTTCCTAGGCACTTAAAACACTTTACATCCTGTGCCCTATTTTGAACAACTTCATTTTTACCTTTACTAGAATCTCCAGTTTGCGTATTGGCTTTTGTTTGGATGGGAGTCTCCTTGGGACGTACAAAAGGCTCCCTTTTGTTTGACGTTTGCCCCCACTTGGTTGGAGCACCTGATTGGATACCCCGAAAAGGAACCTTTTTCTTTAGCTGGCGCTCAATCTTAATAGCCATGTGAACCATGTCTACAAGCTCCACATAATGTTGTAATTCTACTATATTGGCTATCTCTCGGTTAAGCCCGGCTAAGAATCGAGCCATGGTGGCCTCTCGATCTTCTTCTGTGTTGGCTCGGATCATTGCGATCTCCATCTCTTTATAGTAATCCTCTACGCTCTTGCTACCTTGAGTTAGGCTTTTTAGCTTTTAGAACAAGTCCCTGTGATAATGAGCAGGAACAAACCTCCTTCGCATAACTGCTTTCATCTCAGCCCAACTATTGATAGCGCGCTCACCATTCCTTCTTCGGGTGGTAGTGAGTTGGTCCCACCAAATGCTTGCGTAGTCAAAAAACTCTATCGCCGCCAACTTGACTTTCTTACTTTTTGAGTAGTTGTGACACTCAAAGATAAGGTCCACCTTCCTTTCCCAATCCAGGTAGACTTCTGGATCAGTTCTTCCTTGAAAGGGTGGGATAGACAACTTGATGTCGTTTAAGTTATCATCCACTTGATTTCAGACACGATGGGGACGGTGTCTACGATCTTGCGGCCTTTCTTCTAAATTAGACTCCTGGTCACTTGCTTGATCTTGATGATCATAAAAAGCATTTCGTCGGGGCATAATTGGCTCTCGGCCTCGCCTTAATTCAGGAGGAGCTTGGCCACGTTGTGAACGTTCTTCTACTTGATCAAGCCTTTCATGAATTGGCTCAAGTTCTTCTCGCAACATTCTTTGCATTTCTCTTATTATTGCTTGCACTTGGAGATTTGGAGGAGCATCTCTCATATTGTTTCCTTCTCGAGTTGGACTTCGGGACATAATTTTCACACTCTTTCAAAGACCTCGCAATACACTCCAAAGAAATTTTCACTCAATTGGCTTTTACTCACTCTTATAAGCTCACCACTCGTGCCTTTTTCCTCTCTAGTTTTCACTCGAGTTTCTTAAGCAAATTTCTCGTGACTTTATCAACATAGAAATGTAGCAATCGGTCTTTTAAAAGATGAATGTTTTGGAAACGGAAAAGGTCAGAGGGTATTTTGGTATTTTTTCACAAAATTGATTCAAAAGGATGTCAATGGGGTTTTGGGAGGGTTTTTAAGGATTTCTGGGTACAAGGGTAAAACGAGAAAATTTTTTTTAATAGCATGAAATTTCACTAAGAGGGATATAAAAGAGTGTAGGATGTGATTCTGGAAATATTTTTGCTGAAGTGTCTCCAGACTTTTTTTTACGGATTTTTCACGTTCTTTTCGTCTGTACCTAGACTGTATACAATTTTTTTCTTTTCGAATTTTCTTTTTTTTTAAATTTTTTTCGAATTTCCTTTTCTTTTTTAACAAAAACAACAAAATAAAAATAAAAACTAACTCACGTTGATTTCCTGACTTAGCGACTGGCTCTGATACCACCTGATACGAACAAGGCCCGTTGGTTGGAAAGGGGTGTTCGATAAGTAAATGATCAACCTAAGGGAAAATAGAAACTTAGATTAAGTTGGGAAAAGATAGGTTCGAAATAGGCTAAGGATAGTGCGATTCAGAACTGCGACCCACTAACTAACGAAGAGTTAGGAACCGACAATATCAAAGGATATAGACAATCAGATTGACGCCACAAACAGTGTTGATAAGTCAACTCGAATTTGTAAAAAGAAAGAAGAGTGAAAACTCTTTAATAATCTCACTTAGATAAAAGTTCATTAACCTCAAAATGTCCTATTACAAAGCCTTATATAGGCACACAAAATGACCATTCAGTTTTGGGTATCTAATTGGTCACACTAGACATAAATCTGTTCACACACAACATTAAATTAGGTGCCTGAATGTGATGGATTCATGCATGGCCGAAATATCCTTTGATGAGTAAATGAACCCTTAGTCTTGATGAAAACTCATGGTTCAATGCATTGGCAGATTCTTTGTTCCAAATTTATCACTAAACTCCCCCTTGGACGTACATGCACTTGGACAAACATGCATCTTTACGAACGGTCACATTAAGCCCCCTTAGTGCGCATGAATCTTCAAAGCTCCATAAATGCAAGATTTATTCTCTCCATTGCCCCAAAAATGTGCATGTATCCTTGGTGTTTAAACCTTCATGAATGGACACCTTCATGCCCCCTTTTCAGCTTCAAAAGGTTGTTTACATTCATCTAATTCATGGCTTGTCTCTTGAATGTTCTAGAAGTATTAATCAGCTTCTTTAATACACCTATTAGGACACATTTAAATGACTTATTAGGACACATTAATCATACCAATAATTCTGTAGTAAAATGGACATATTCAATAACTAGTTTTAAGACATAATTATCATGTAAGAAAATAATTAATATAACCAACAACTAACTTAACTAAGAACTTCCAGAATTAAAATATGGACTAACAGAATTGAATAACACGAAATTAAGCTGTGGAAAACATAAATAATTAATTAATGATTAAAATTGGTATCATATTAAACTCCCTCAAGGTTCTTGGACCAAAAGATGAATTGGGCCTGAATTTTGGGTAACACTCAAGCATTCGTTCCATGCTTGATTCACCAGGCCTGAAAGGGCTTCCTTAAATTTCTTTGCTCATGAACAAGTAATTGGGTCCAAGGGAACCATCAAATTGGCATCCTCACTTGCTTGTGTGTCTTTGCTAAGCTGGCTCGTATCAACAATCTTTTTGATTGTGGAAGCCATCTTCAGCCTTCTTCTTGCCATTGATCTTCATTAGAGGGGAGATTAGAGCCGTTTGAAGGGAGTTGTGAAATCTTTATCGATTTCTAGGCTTTTTAGGAGTTTCTTTATTTTCTTACTGTTCGTTCTTCTTTATTAATTTCTGCTTATGCTGATTTATTGATTAACTTGGGATTAATTGTTCTTGTTGCGTTTCAGCCATTCCAAACTTCAAGATCTGATTCGGCTTCGTTCTTAGGCATCAAGAAACATTCTTCATTCAGAATTTGTAGATTTCTTGCCGCCCAAGTATTTCTTATTCTATTCGATTTGGGTTTCTTGATCTGACAAGTTTAGTTCTCTGTTTTCAATTTTCGTTGCAGCCAATTTGTTTATAGATCTCGTAGGTGATACGAGCTCGTTTTGGAAGATGTGACGAGTCGTAATAATTCCCGATCGAAATTAGGTAGTGTCGGTTTAGAATGGTTTCAAGCCTTTGAGTTTTTAAAGTGATTGACTTAGAAACAAAGATGTTTGATAGGTTGTTGTTTGCTGGAAAATTCAATGAAACAAGTGCGAACCCTTACTAACAAATAAGGACCCGGGCTTAAAGGTTTCAAAGAAAGAAAAGGTAATAGGATAAAAACCAAGACCCTCTATTTAGCAAAATAGGAACCTACAGTATGAAGAACGCCACACCAACGGTGATAAGTTCGGAACAAAGTCAGATTGAGGCCACTCGTTGAAGATAAGTCAATTTGAGCTTTGGAGAATAAAGAGAGTGAATTAACTCACTAAAATGATATTTCATTCAGCAATTTGTCAAAAGTCCTTTTACAAGAAATTAAGCAACTATTTATAGTCTAATGTCTAGTAGCCGAATGGACATATTTTAGACTAAATTTCTAAGCAAACATTGAACAAAAATTCAGCTTAAATTCATGTATAAGCTTGCATCAAGGATCGGCTGAATAGAGACCAAGGAAGAGCTTTCAATGAACTTGGAAAAATGGCAGCAGCTACATTCGGCCAATGGAGTTTAATGAGGTCATTCATGAAGCAACTATTGATGAAAAATTACCAGCATTAATCGGCAACTTGAACAGCCATTTAGAAGTGTGAATGGACGGTTTTGAAGGGCCATGAGGTGTGAACATGGCTGAACCGAATAGCCATAGTGTGAACAGCTTTTATACTCCCTTGGGGAGAGAATCGGCCAAGCTTGAAAGGATGAAAAGCTTGGTCACTCTTGGCCAAATAGTTTCCTTGAAAAACACCAAAATTAATCAACTTTAATGCATTAAATCAGCTATACATGCATCTTCAAATTCATTAAATCTCCATGCATGAATCTGCCCAATTCATCTCCAAATTTGGCTGCACCTAAAAATAAACATGAACTTAATTAATTTCAAGCAAATTCAGCTGAACTAAATTAAAGTATAATGTGAACATCCTAAATGACATTGAGACAACTTAAATATTAACAAAACATAACACATAAATTCGGCTGGACAGATTTAAAACATGTAATAATTTAGACAAACTAAATGAAATCAAGACATCTTTAATTTGACTAAATCAAGACATATTAAACACTTGTATTAATTAAAGACATATTTATAAGCTGTAATAAAACTAAATTAAGGCTTATTTAAATGGTCCAAAAATTCCAGCAGTAAATTAATTAGCTGGAACGAAATTCAACTTCAAAGAAGTTAAAAATGTTCAGCTCGTCTCTAAGCTCCTTGCTATCGTTTTCCTCAATTCGTTCCACAAGTGCTGAAATAGCATCTTTGAATCGTTTAGCTCTAGCTCGCGTTATCAGACCAATAGGTAGCTTAATGTCTTCTTGTTCGTTCTCTACTTGGTTCGTAGGCAAGCTCACATCATTCCCCTCCTCTTCAGAACGATTTGTCCTCAAATCGAATTCTGCATCAAACGGAGACAAATCAGAAACATTAAAGGTTGCACTAACATTATATTCACCAGGCAAGTCCAACTTATAAGAATTATCGTTAATTCGTTCAAGGACTTGAAACGATCCATCCCCTCTTGGAAGAAGTTTAGATCGTCGTTGCATAGGAAATCTTTCCTTGCGCATATGCAACCACACCCAATCTCTCGGCTCGAACACAACTCATTTACGACCTTTGTTAGCATGTTGTTCATAGTTCTTGGTCTTTGCCTCAATGTTGTCTCGAACTCGTTGGTGCAATTGCTTGACGAAATCAGCTTTACGCTTTCCATCTACATGCACAAGTTGGTTAGAAGGCAATGGCATTAAGTCAAGTGGTGTTAATGGATTGAAACCATAAACGATTTCAAAAGGAGAAAATTTGGTAGCTGAGTGAACAGCTCGATTATACGCAAACTCCACATGCTGTAGACATTCTTCCCAAGCCTTCAAATTTTTCCTAACGATAGCTCGAAGAAATGTTGACAAAATTCGGTTAACCACTTCGATTTGACTGTCCGTTTGCGAATTGCAAGTGGTTGAAAACAGCAACTTCGTTCCAAGACGCCCCCATAGTGTCCTCCAAAAATAGCTAAGGAATTTTACGTCTCGGTCGGACACGATCGTTCTAGGCATGCCATGCAACCTGACCACTTCTTTGAAAAATAAGTTAGCAATATTAACGGCATCATCAGTTTTATGACATGCTATAAAATGGGCGATTTTTGAGAACCTATCTACAACCACAAATATTGAATCTCGGCCATTTTTACTCCTTGGTAAACCTAGCACGAAATCCATTGAGATATCGGACCAAGGGGTTTCAGGAATGGGCAATGGCTTATACAAACTGTGGGGCCTTATTCGTGACTTAGCCCGTTTGCACGCAATGCATCGATTACAAAATCGTTCGACATCTCGTCGCATCTTAGGCCAAAAGAAGTGTTCGTTGAGCATGGCTAACGTCTTTGCAACTCCGAAGTGCCCCATTAGTCCTCCGCTATGAGCTTCTTCGATCAACACTTCTCGTACAGAACCTTGGGGTATATAAAGCTTTCCTTCTCGGAATAAGTACCCATCATGTCGATAGTACTTCTCGTAAGCTCCCTTTGCGCATAACCTAAAGAATTCACCAAAGCAGCATCGTTGACATATAAATCTTTAAGAAATACAAACCTCATTAACTTAGCATCCAAAATATTTAACAACGCATACCTTCGAGATAGTGCATCAGCCACTATGTTTTCCTTACCTTTTTTATATTTAATAATATATGGAAAAGATTCGAGAAATTCTACCCACTTAGCGTGCTGCTTATTCAACTTGTGTTGCCCCTTTAAATACTTCAAAGACTCATGATCGGTGTGTATGACGAATTCCTTGGGCCAATGATAGTGTTGCCACGTTTCTAAGGCTCGGATCAACGAATAGAGCTCCTTGTCATACGTTGGATAGTTTAAAATAGCACCATTGAGTTTCTCGCTAAAATAGGCAATAGGACGACCGTCTTGCATCAACACAGCTCCAATGCCTAAACCTGATGCATCACATTCTAACTCGAAAGTTTTATCAAAATTAGGCAAAGCTAATAACGGTGCATGAGTTAGACAATCTTTAATTTTTAGAAAAGATTTTTCTTGCTCCTCTCCCCAAACGAAGTTGGAATTCTTACGAATAACCCCGGTTAAAAGTGCAGCTAAGGTGCTGAAGTTTGGCACGAATCGATAGTAAAAACTTGCTAAGCCGTGGAAACTTCGAACTTGAGAGATGGTTGTCAGACGGGGCCATTCTTGAATCGCCTTGACCTTCTCTTGATCGACTTCAAGGCCCTCCAAACTAACAACGAAACCTACAAACACAACCTTGTTAGTGCAAAAATCACATTTCTTCAAGTTAGCATACAAGGTTTCTTTCCTCAATACTTCCAAAACAGTCTTTAAATGTAAAACATGTTCATCCAAATTTTTACTATAAACTAATATATCATCAAAATATTTTACGCAAAATCTACCAATAAAAGGTCTTAAAAGGTGATTCATAAGCCTCATGAACGTGCTTGGGGCGTTCGTTAAGCCAAATGGCATAACGAGCCATTATAAAGCCCATGCATCGTTTTGAACGCAGTCTTCCACTCATCACCCTCACGCATCCGTATTTGGTGATAACCACTCTTAGGGTCGATTTTTGAAAATAAACTCGTGCCACTTAGCTCGTCAAGCATATCATCCAATCGTGGTATAGGATGACGATACTTGATAGTTATTTTGTTTATAGCACAGTAGTCCATGCACATCCTCCACGTTCCATCCTTCTTCAGGACAAGCAAAACAGGCACGACGCATGGACTAAGGCTTTCACGCACATAGCCTTTTTCAAGAAGTTCATTTACTTACTTTTGTAGTTCTTTCGTCTCTTCAGGATTACTCCGGTAAGCAGGACGATTTGGAATTGCTGCTCCCGGCACAAAATCTATTTGGTGTTCAATTCTACGAATAGGTGGCAACCCACTCGGATTTCTTCCGGGAATACGTCTTGAAATTCCTGCAACATAGACAAAACAGAAGAGGGCAACTTGTCATCAAATTCGTTAGTGCCAAGCAAGCTCTCCTTGTACAAAAGAACCAACAATGGTTGTTTCAATAACATTGATTTTCGAACTTCCCTCTCTTTTACAAACAAATTCTTTTTTTCAATCTCTCCACTCATTTCTTTTTCTTTTGAATCACTCTCTCTTTTTTTATCGCTCATCTTTTTGTTTTTCTTCTTTTCAATCTTTTGCTCTCGCTCATTTTCTTTTGATTTTTCAATTGAACTCCTCATTTTTAGCTAATCCTCGTAAAACTTGTTTCGGTGATAATGGAGTTAGTGTCACCATTCGTCCCATATGTTTGAAAGAAAAACGGTTTGTGTATCCATCATGTATTGCTCGCTTGTCGAATTGCCAAGGGCATCCCAACAGAAGATGCCCCGCATGCATCGGTACAATGACCCACATCACTTCATCTTGATATTTTCTGATTGTGAATGAAATGAGCACTTGCTTTGTTACCTTCAATTCTCCACTATCGTTAAGCCATTGGAGTTTATACGGATGGGGATGTTTGGTGGTGGCCAATCCGAGTTTTTCCACCATCAATGTACTAGCAACATTTGTACAACTCCCCCCATCGATTATAACGCAACAAATCTTACCTTGCACTTGACATCGCGTATGGAAGCTGTTTTCGCGTTGTTGATCATTTTCGGCACCTTGCAAAGTGAGACTTCTTTTCACCACCAATATTTCTCCATTTTCGGCTTGTTCAACATCCTCCTCATCTTCGATTGGTTCAACAACCTCATTCTCTTGTTCACTTTCGGATTCAATTTCTCCATCATCTCGAACAAACATCGCATTCCGATTTGGGCATTGGCTCGCGATGTGGCCCCTTCCAAGGCATTTGAAACATTTTATGTCTCGAGATCGACTTGATTGGGCTTCCATCTTTCCCTTGCTATTTTCAACATTCGGTTTATTGAACTTTGCTGCTTCACTCACTTCTTTGCTTCGATTTGGTATGTCTCGTTTGTTGGTTCCTTGCCCCCACCTAGACATCGAAGAAGTGTTAGGGAAAGAACGGGACGTACCTTTTCTCTTTAATTGTTTTTCAACCTTTATGGCCATATGGACCATATCAATGACTTCAACATAGTGGTGTAGCTCCACGATATTGGCGATATCACGGTTAAAGCCGGCGAGAAATCGAGCCATGGTGGCTTCTCGATCTTCCTCCACATCGGCGCGGATCATGGCCACTTCCATTTCCTTGTAGTAATCCTCCACGCTTCGTTGGCCTTGAGTTAAACTTTGGAGTTTTTGATACAATTCCCGGTGATAGTAAGCCGGTATGAATCGTTTTCTCATTATCGCCTTCATTTCAGCCCATGTAGACACGGGACGTTCACATTGCATCTTCGACTCAACGTGAGTTGATCCCACCATATTATGGCATAGTCGGAGAATTCTATAGCAGCTAGCTTCACCTTTTTACTCTCGGAGTAATTGTGACATTCGAAGACTAACTCGACCTTTTTCTCCCATTCAAGATAGGCCTCGGGATCTGACTTCCCTTGAAAAGCAGGAATTGCCATTTTAATATTCTTTAAATCATCGTCGGCCGCTCTCGATCTCTTCGTTCCCGTGCTCGATGGCCTCGTCGTCTTTCGCTTTGCCGCGAACCTTGTTCACTTTCTACGTCACTTGGTTCATATAAGTCGTTTGCATGTTGCCAAGGACGTTCTTGCTCTCTTCTAGGGATCGGAGGGGTATTTGCACGTTGACTTCATACTTCTATTTGTTCCATTCGCTCGTTGATGGAATCGAATTGGGGTTGGAACAAACGGGAGATTTCTCGTACTATAGCTTGCACTTGAAGATCGGGCACATTCCTTCTTGGTTGAAGGTTTGCTCCTCCACCCGCGGCATTCGAAGCTCCTCCACTTGCTGCTCGTCGTTCCGGGCTCCTAGACATGATGATTAAAATTAAGAAATTATCCTCACCACAAATCCTCACAATTTCTCTCACAAGAAAAGAATTCACTCCTCTCGTGTTTCACTCTATTTCCGGCTTTTATCTTGATGTACTCTCTTGCCTTTTATCTCTCAAATCCAACTCTCGATATTCTAAAAAGCTACTTAGACTTTTCCACACTTGTGGGTCGGCTTCAAGGGGTTAAACAAAGGAGAATGATATGGTTTAGGGTAGGCTCGAAAGAAAAGAAAGGTTTTAGATGTGGCGTATAGAATGAATTCAATACTTGGAAAACCAGAACCACTTGTTCGGAACAACAATCAACACATACAAAATTTTCTTTTTTTTAACTAGAATTTTTTTAATTCGAAATTCTTTTTTTAATGAATTTCGTAGTATAGATATGCTTCTCTTTTTTTTAATTTCGAATTTTTTTGAATTTTTTTCGAATTTTGAAACTATGAATACGTACCTAATTTAACCAGCTCTGATACCAACTGATACAAGCTCGTTTCAGAAGATGTGATGAGTCGTAATAATTCCCGATCGAAATTAGGTAGTGTCGGTTTAGAATGGTTTCAAGCCTTTGAGTTTTTAAAGTGATTGACTTAGAAACAAAGATGTTTGATAGGTTGTTGTTTGCTGGAAAATTCAATGAAACAAGTGCGAACCCTTACTAACAAATAAGGACCCGGGCTTAAAGGTTTCAAAGAAAGAAAAGGTAATAGGATAAAAATCGAGACCCTCTATTTAGCAAAATAGGAACCTACAGTATGAAGAATGCCACACCAACGGTGATAAGTTCGGAACAAAGTCAGATTGAGGCCACTCGTTGAAGATAAGTCAATTTGAGCTTTGGAGAATAAAGAGACTGAATTAACTCACTAAAATGATATTTCATTCAGAAATTTGTCAAAAGTCCTTTTACAAGAAATTAAGCAACTATTTATAGTCTAATGTCTAGTAGCCGAATGGACATATTCTAGACTTAATTTCTAAGCAAACATTGAACAAAAATTCAGCTTAAATTCATGTATAAGCTTGCATCAAGGATCGGCTGAATAGAGACCAAGGAAGAGCTTTCAATGAACTTGGAAAAATGGCAGCAGCTACATTCGGCCAATGGAGTTTAATGAGGTCATTCATGAAGCAACTATTGATGAAAAATTACCAGCATTAATTGGCAACTTGAACAGCCATTTAGAAGTGTGAATGGACGGTTTTGAAGGGCCATGAGGTGTGAACATGGCTGAACTGAATAGCCATAGTGTGAACAGCTTTTATACTCCCTTGGGAAGAGAATCGGCCAAGCTTGAAAGGATGAAAAGCTTGGTCACTCTTGGCCGAATAGTTGCCTTGAAAAACACCAAAATTAATCAACTTTAATGCATTAAATCAGCTGCACATGCATCTTCAAATTCATTGAATCTCCATGCATGAATCTGCCCAATTCATCTCCAAATTCGGCTGCACCTAAAAATAAACATGAACTTAATTAATTTCAAGCAAATTCAGCTGAACTAAATTAAAGTATAATGTGAACATCCTAAATGACATTGAGACAACTTAAATATTAACAAAACATAACACATAAATTCGGCTGGACAGATTTAAAACATGTAATAATTTAGACAAACTAAATGAAATCAAGACATCTTTAATTTGACTAAATCAAGACATATTAAACACTTGTATTAATTAAAGACATATTTATAAGTTGTAATAAAACTAAATTAAGGCTTATTTAAATGGTCCGAAAATTCCAGCAGCAAATTAATTAGCTGGAACGAAATTCAACTTGAAAGAAGTTAAAAATGTTCAGCTAGTCTCTAAGCTCCTTGCTATCGTTTTCCTCAATTCGTTCCACAAGTGCTGAAATAGCATCTTTGAATCGTTTAGCTCTAGCTCGCGTTATCGGACCAATAGGTAGCTTAATGTCTTCTTGTTCGTTCTCTACTTGGTTCGTAGGCAAGCTCACATCAGTAGGACTTTCCCATGACTTGACGAGTTGATCTTGGTCCACTCGTGACCCTCTATCATTTGGTATCAGATTTTGGGCGTTTTGGGTGTTCTTGGTTGATTTCTAAACAGATCTCTATTTTTTAAACTACAAACAGCAGTTTTACCCAGAAAAATTTTTCGAAAAAAATTCATTTGAGTGGGTAAACGTTGTTTGATTGATCTGAAATTTTACATACATATTTGTGGCACTGTTATTGAATATTAAAAATATTTTGTGCAAAAAAATCAGTCGAAAAAGTAAAAAAAATTGAAAAATACAAAATCCAATAAAAATAAAAAAATATTCAGTGGGTTGATTTTGGTGCCCAAACTTTCCAGATCAAAAATTCAATATTTAAGGACATTCTATATTTAATTTCGTGATTTTTGGAGATCGACAAGACCTCGAACGAAGTTGTCAAGTTACTCCTCAGTTTTTCAGGTTTTTCGATTTCTGCAATTTTTATTGGTTCTTAGCTGTAGGTTTTCATTTGTTTGCCTTTATTCTTCCTTTATACTATCTAACACCTTATTCTTTCTTGTGTTAGTAGGATTTTAAAGTGTGCACAATTCTTCCTCGGTGCGACACAAATCAATTGGTGTCTCGTCAGTTTTTGAACTCCTAGCGCAATTGGGATTCTTTGGTAGTTTCGGTTCATACACTTTCTAATTGATTGATATAGACTCTACTAAAGAACTCACAAGACTGAATTCTACCTCTTTGAGAATTTGATTTTCCTTTTTGAGTGATTAACGGTGAGATTTGCTAATTTCCTTTTTGAGTGTTGAGTGTTTGTTTTGCAGGTTTTTGAAAAAAGAAAAAAATGTCGAGAGCTGGCCAAGTTGATGATGACCATAATGATGTCCATGATAAATTTAAAAAGATCCAACAACAGTTAGACAAACGGGCTGCCTTACTTCGAACATTGAGTGCTACTATCAATGAGATATGATTGGATCAAGAGCCTCAGTATCGGCGTCCAATTAAAGATGATGTGGATAACCAGCCTCGTGCTCATAGGCACGCTCCTAAACGTGACGTTCATGATCGCGGACAACCCTCTTTGGCAAAACCAAAGAGCGAGCAGCAACGAGAACATCTCTTTCATACTCGTTGCCATGTACAAGGTAAGGTTTGTAGAGTTATTTTTGATGGTGAAAGTTGCTCGAACGTAGCCAGCACGACGATGGTGGAAAAGCTTTGCTTAACCATTACCAAGCATCCATGACCTTATCCACTACAAGGGCTTAGCAACGAAGGCCAATTTAAGGTCACTCAACAAGTACGCATCGCCTTTTCTATCGACAAGTATCAAGATGATGTACGACGTAGTGCCTATTCAAGCCTGCCATTTGTTGCTAGGAGAACCATGACAAAGGGATCGAAAGGTCACCCACGATGGTAGTACCAATAGGTATTCTTTCAAGCATCAAGGAAGGAAAGTCACCTTAGTGCCGCTCACTCCGGAACAAGTCCATGAGGACCAAATCAAACTGAACAATTCTGTTGTTAAAACAAGTGAGGAAAAAGAAAAAGGAGAAGAGAAAAATAAAAGTGAAAAAGAAGAAAATGAAAATGAAAAAGGAGAAAAGGAAAGCGAGAGAGAAACAAAAGAAAATGTCAATGCAGTGAGTGAAAAAGAGAGAGAGCTTAAGCAAGGAATGAGTGAAGAAGAAGAGTGTGCTCAAACACAAGGGAGGAATATTTTTGCTAATCCTCATTCGAAATCGCCTTGTGATTTCTCTTTGTTTCAGGTTTGCAAGATTCCATCCACGGACAAGTTCCAACTTCATTACCTTTCTACCGAGAGACGTTTTCAATTGATTGAACAAGGTAAAACTGATCCTCGTTTTCCCACCTCTAATGGTAAGCAAGGTGAAGTTTCTCTATTCTCTAAACAACTTCATTAAACTCGTATTGATGACTTTGCTCATGACTTGAATTTTGAAAAGGTACTATATGTTATTGTCGATAATTGCCATTCTTGGATTGATGACATTTTAATTTACTCAACAACATTAAATGATCATGTTTTCCATGTTAGAACGGTTTTAGACATTCTAAGAGTTGAAAAATTGTTTGCCAACCTTGCTAAATGCACATTTTGTTGTGATAAGTTAATATTTTAGGTTTCATAATTAGTACTCAAGGTATTCATGTCGATGAGGACAAAGTTAAGGGAATCAAGGAGTGGCCAACTCCTAAATCGATAACTGAGGTGAGATCTTTCCATGGTTTAGCTAGTTTTTATAGACGATTTGTGAAAGATTTCTCCACTATTGCTGAGTTGGTGAAATCCTTACACGGGAAGGCTAGGCAGCGAATAGCCAAAACAAATGACATCAACACCAACAAAGCAAACAAGAGGCGCAAACGGGTTTCTTTGAACCCGAAGATTGGGTTTGGGTCCATATGAGGAAAGAATGATTTCCTACAAAAAGAAAGACCAAGTTGGACCTAAGGGGCGATGGGCCTTTCCATGTACTTGAGCGGATCAACGACAATGCCTATAAAATTGATCTACTTGGTGAGTACAATGTAAGTTCTACTTTTAATGTGGCTGACTTGTCCCCATTTGATTTTTCAGATTCGAGGACGAATCTTTTTGAGGAAGGGGGAATGATACGAGTCACAAAGGCCCAACCCAAGCTCAAGAATGTGATGGGCTCAAATTACCACAAGGCCCAATAACGAGGTCAAAGGCCAGACAAATGCGTTCCAAACTAAATGGGATCATTCAGGAATTTGTTAGCAAGGCCTTTGATGCGTACACGAAAGAAAGAGAAAATCAAGATTCATTTTCTTGTTTTCAAGAAATCAAATCTTGGCCCAATTTTGCTGTTTGGAGCGATTTCAAGAATCAAGAAAATCAAGATTTCAAATCTTGGAAATCTTGGTCCAAGAAACCGAAACTTGCAGCCAAAGCGCATTGGATCTCTGTTACGAGCATCAACGAACCAAGTTTGGTAGGAGATGGACTACAAGCCCAAGTTCTTGAAGGCAAAGCCCAATAAGATGATTCCAAGCCCAACCAAGAAGTCAAACCATACTTAGTTTAATTTTTAATGTGGCCCAATTTGTAAAAGATTTTAATTGTTTAAATATCTAGTTTAATTTTTAGACTTTAGAATTATTATATGTCAAAATTCGGCCTAAGCAGCCCATTAAAATGCCTTGGCCGAATTTCCCTCTTAATTTATTAATTAGGTTTTTTTAAAATTTTCCTAATGAGATTAGGAAATAGATAGAAGGCCTATTAATAGGCATGGCCGGCCACCCTATAGAACACATTACAATTACATTGAAAATTTCAGATTTGTTTTGAGTGAAAATTCTCTTTGAGTTCTTCAAGAATTTTCTCTTGAGTTTTCTTTAAAAGTAGTTTTAACAATCTTTTTGATTGTGGGAGCCATCTTCAGCCTTCTTCTTGCCATTGATCTTCATTGGAGGGGAGATTAGAGCCATTTGAAGGGAGTTGTGAAATCTTTATCGATTTCAAGGCTTCTTAGGACTTTATCTTTCTTTTCTTGCTGTTTGCTTTGTTTTAATGTTCTGCTGGTGTCGTTTTCTTTATCTAACTTGTTTAAATTCTCTTGTTGCGTTCCAGCCCCATTCAACATTCAAGAATTCATTCGGCACCATCCTTGAACATCAAGAAACATTTTGGGACAAAGCCCTCTTTCTTACCGTCCAAACCCCTCTTTATTGTGTTAGTTATTTTAATCTCAGATCTGATCGGTTTTACATTGATCTTGCTGTTTCGTTTCAGATTTCATTGTTCTTGTTCGTTTCAACCAATTTTCAAAGTTCCAGATCTATCTTTGCGCGACATTGGCAACAAGAACTGTTCGTTAATCATAATTTTTAGATTTCTTGCTGCCCAAGAACTCTATCACCTATTCTGATTTGGTTTCTTAATCAATTGAGCTTAATTTGCTGTTTCATCTTCTTCAGCTCAGATTCGATTTAGAGAGTCATTCTTACTATTTAGATCTCGTTTCTTGGCCTCCAAGGAACCATATTAATTCGTGTTTTGATTATTAGCTGATTATCCATGGTTTTATGGTTTTCGTTTCAGATCTGGTACTGATAAGTTTGATTTCTATGTTTCGTTTCAGATCTGACTGTTTAGAGTTTTCTTAGGAGTTTTCTCGTGACTTGGCAACTCAATCTTGGTCCATGCGCAACCTCCTATCAAGACTAAGTACTAGCTAGCTGAATGGTCATCTTCATGGCTAAGCAAATTAAACTAGAAAATTCTAAAATTGAAGCATTAAGTTGCTGTAGCTAAATTCAGCTGATTGAAGTCCAATAGGCAGCTTCTAGACTAAGGAAATGAACTTGGAATGCTTGGAAAGGTGCATGGCAGTAGCTAGGTTCAGCTAATGAGCTTAAATGAGCTCATTAAGATGCAACTCTTGGCTGAAAAAATGCTAGCATTAAAGGAGAACGTGAATGGCCAAAATAAGTGTGAAAAGTCAGCCTTGAAGAGTCCTTTAGGTGTGAACATGCCCAACCGAATAGTCATTGGTGTGAACTCCAAGTGTGAACAGCATTATGCTGTTTTGTTGAGAAATGAATCAGCTGAACATTCACTTGCATGTATCGCCAAGTTCGTTGTATCTAGGGTGCATGCATCTTGCTTAAATACTCTCCCACATTCAGCCAACCTACAAAAGAGATGAATCAATTTAAATTAATTCACATTCAGCTGAACATAACTAAAAACATAACCTGGACAATTTACATACACATAATTAAAACTAGACACAATTAATTAAGTTAAGACACAATTAATTCGGTTGGACAAGACATATTAAAAACATGCAATAACAAAAAGATATTTATAAGCTGTAATATTTAAGACAACTTAATAACATGCAATAAAAACACATTTAACATGAATAATTAAATTTGTCCAGATTTTAGACCAATTAAACAACGATTATTAATTGAGCTATGTTTAACTAATTTAACTAACTCAAATAATTATTCCAACAGCTATGTTAATGTCTAAATGCAATTGAGCTGAATTTGAGCTGATTTGAGCTCATTGAGCTGAAATGGAGCTTAGTTAAGCTAGCAACAAATTGCAAACAATGCTTAGAGAGATGGTCCAAAAATGTGCCCAGGGCGTGGTCGTATCACCTATATTGAGGTAAGAACCAAAGGTATAAAATGATGGATGAACGCCACACCTGAATGGTGATAAGTTCAAAGAGTCGGGTTGACGCCACTAGCTAGCTAGATAAGTCAGAACGAGACTCGAATGAAATAAAAAAGGAGGTAACATCTCAATCAAGTTTTTAATATTCAAAAATTTCTAACCTTGTTACAAAAAGAAATAAACTATTTATAGTTTTCATATGATAGCCGAATGGACAAAATGGACAAACTTAAAAACTAAGTAATTCGGCTTTAAATGTATTAAACTAATCTAGAAATGTATCCCTTAAAGCTTTGTCTAAATTCGGCTGAATGGATCTTCAATGGGCAGCTTCATGTTTAAGGAAATGAACTTGGTGGCTGGTGAATGCATGGGAGGCCAATAGCCTTGTCTAGGTTTGGCCAAGGTGTGGATGGACACTCCAAAAGATGCTTTTTGGCCGAATAGGTGCATAGGAGTTTAATGGTCAGTAACCGATGCATTTAGGTGAGCATTCATGCACACTCCCATTCATTGTAATGAAGAATTCATGTACCATCCTTAAAGCATCCATTCGTTGAAGGAAGACATTCATGCATCCACACGTACAATGAATCAACAATGTTCATGAATCCTCATTAATTGTGTGTCCAAATTCGGCTGTACCTACAAAAGCTAAAAACAAATTAGATTCAAGGTACATTCAGCTTAGATTAAATAATATTAAGACATATTTAATAAATTAAAATAAATACACTAATAAAATATAAGTATCAATAAATTCGGCTAGCTCAATGAAAGTTGAAAATTATAGATGAGCTGAATTGAGCTAGCGAATTCAGTCATGAGCTGTAGAAAACTAATTAAAATAAAACTAATACTCAATTTATTTAAATGATAAAAATAATGAGCTGATAAGAAGCTAGATTGAGCTCATGATACCACCACGCCTCGAGTTCTACCTAGCTCGAACAAGGAACCTTTGGAGTTGCTAATAGGGGGTTGTGCGTGGACCAAGATTGAGTTGTCAAGTCACGGGAAAAATCCTACGAAAGCTCTAAATGCTTGGATCTTAAACGAAACAGCAAAACTAATTTAGAGCCAATTAGATCTGAAACGAAAATAACCGAACAATAAAAGATCAGCCAAGAATTAAAAACACTTATAGATAGGTAATCTTGGAAGCCAAGAACACAGAATTGAAATCAAGAGAGACTCCAAACAGCCGAATCTGAAAAGAAGAACCCAAAAACAGTAAATTAAATTCAAACTCAGCAGATCACAAAATCAATTTGAATTAGATCTAGGGTTTGGGCGGCAAGAAAGAGGGGATTTGTGAATCAAAAACGTTTCTTGTTGTCCAAGGGTAGTGCCGAACAACTTCTTGAAGGTTGAAAGGGTGATACAATCACAAAGGCCCAACTCAAGCTCAAGAACGTGATGGGCTCAAATTACCACAAGGCCCAATAACGAGGTCAAAGGCCAGGCAAATGCGTATGAAACTAAATGGAACTGTTCAAGACTTCATTAGCAAAGCCTTAAGCGCGTATACAAAGGAAAAAGAAAATCAAGATTCACTTTCTTGTTTTCAAGAAAATCAAGAAACCGAATATTGGTACAATTTTGCTATTTTGAGCGATTTCAAGAATCAAGAAAATCAAGATTTCAAATCTTGGAAATCTTGGTCCAAGAAACCGAGTCTTACAGTTAAGGCCCATTGGATCTCAGTTATGAGCATCAACGAACCAATTTCAGGAGAGAACAGATTACAAGCCCAAGTTATTGAAGATACGGCACTTAGTTGAAAATCAGGCCAAATTGTCAAAGTGGCCCAATTTGTAAAATTTTAATTCTTTAAATACTTAGTTTTAATTTTTAGACTTTATGATTAAATTCCTATGTAAAAATTCAGCCCAAGAAGCCCATTAAAAGCCTTGGCCGAATTTCCCTTGAAATTAGTAATTAGTATTTTTTTAGATTTCCTAATAGGGTTAGGAAAAATAGTTAGAATGCCTATATTAAGGCTTGGCCGGCCACCCTTAAAAAAACACATTACACTTGAAGAATACATTGAAATCAGATTTGTTTTGTTGAGTGAAAAATTCTCTTTGAGTTCTCCAAGAATTTTCTCTTGAGTTTTCTTTAGAAGGAGTTTTAACAATCTTTTTTATTGTGGGAGCCATCTTCAGCCTTCTTCTTACCATTGTTCTTCATTGGAGGGGAGATTAGAGCCGTTTGAAGGGCGTTGTGAAATCTTTCTCGATTTCAAGGCTTCTTAGGACTTTCTTTATTTTCTTGCTGTTCGTTCTTCTTTATTAATTTCTGCTTGTGCTGATTTATTGATTAACTTGGGATTAATTGTTCTTATTGTGTTTCAGCCTTTCTAAACTTCAAGATCTGATTCAGCTTCGTTCTTAGGCATCAAGAAATGTTCTTCATTCATAATTTCTAGATTTCTTGCCGCCAAAGTATTTCTTATTCTATTCTATTTGGGTTTCTTGATCTGACAAGTTTAGTTCTCTATTTTTTGTTTTCGTTGCAGCCAATTTATAGATCTCATAGGACTTTCCCGTGACTTGACGACTCAATCTTGGTCCGCACACAACCTTCTATTAAAGGGGCTAGAAACACAATAAGAATAATAAATCCCAAGTTAATCAATAAATCAGCACAAGCAGAAATTAATAAAGAAGAACGAACAACAAGAAAATAAAGAAAGTCCTAAGAAGCCTTGAAATCCCGAAAGATTTCACAACTCCCTTCAAACAGCTCTAATCTCCCCTCCAATGAAGAACAATGGAAAGAAGGCTGAAGATGGCTCCCACAATCAAAAAGATTGTTAAAACTCCTTCTAAAGAAAACTCAAGAGAAAATTCTTGGAGAACTCAAAGAGAATTTTCACTCAACAAAACAAATCTGATTTCAATGTATTATTCAAGTGTAATGTGTATAAGGGTGGCTGGCCAAGCCATACATATAGGCCTGCTAACTATTTTCCTAGTCCTAATAGGAAAACTAAAAAAAATAACCTAATTTTTTTTTACTTTAAAGGGGAAATTCGGCCAAGGACTTTGAATGGGCCTCTTGGACTGAATTTTTACATAGAAATTTATTCATAAAGTCTAAAAATGAAAACTAAGTATTTAAAGAATTAAAACTTAACAAATTGGGCCACTTTGACAATTTGGCCTGATTTTTAACTAAGTTTAATTTAAATTTCTTGATTGGGCTTGGAACATCTTATTGGGCCTTGTCTTCAAGAACTTGGGCTTATAATCCGTTCTCTCCTGAAATTGGCTTGTTAATGCTCGTAACTGAGATCCAATGCGCCTTAGTTGCAAGATTCGGTTTCTTGGACCAAGATTTCCAAGATTTGAAATCTTGATTTTCTTGATTCTTGAAATCGCTCAAAACAGTAAAATTTGACCAAGATTTGGTTTCTTGATTTTCTTGAAAACAAGAAAGTGAATCTTGACTTTCTTTTTCCTTCGTATACGCATCTAAGGCCTTTGTGACTTGTATCATTCCCCCTTCCTCAAAAAGATTCGTCCTCGAATCTAAAAAATCAGGTGGAGATAAGTCAGCCACATTGAAAGTAGAACTTGTAGTCCAATCATAAGCATAACAAAACAAGTATAACGCATGCGAATGGACAGATTTAGATTACCATGCAAACAAGCTAATTTATTCGCCAATGCCTCATCAAATATTCGAAACAAAGATGGACAAGTTTTAAGGCATTCAATCATCTCAAATTGTTTCCACAAAATATGAATAAATCGCGAATAATAAATCAAATGGTAAAAGTAATCATGACAAGTAGGTATTTGAAAAGGTTCACACGGTTCACAGAGTTGCACAATCATACCATGCATTAATCGATTGTCTATAGATTCACTCACACATGCATTATCAAAAACAAGAATCTTTTTATCAACCATCAAAATAGATAGATCATCAATAAATAAAATAGGACAGTCAAGCACGTTTTGATCTAAGTGTTTTACAAAAATTAAATCATCAACACGATCTTTGTCACTATCTGAGGAGTACAAAAGTGTTTCAAAAGTTTCAAGCATCTTACCTTTATAAGCAGAAGAATAAGGGTCAATCTTACCTTTTCCATTTAATACAAACCTTCACTCACCGAGGGCATAGTGTAGTCGAAGCTCCATTGTTGAGTTAACCTTTGTCAAATGGAACTCAAACTTCATGTACAACCACAAAAACTGTTTAAGGCACGAATATAAATTGAAAATAAATTTGGCAAATTTCGTTATCTTATTCAAAAACTAAGTATCAAAACAATAGAAAGTATTTGCACACAATAGATGATGCTTGATTTTCCAACAAAATATACCAAAATAGATTCCGGGTTTAAAAACTTGATTTTGATTAGTCATGCCGAAGTGTAACAAAGATTTCATTAAACCAATCAAGTTAAACCATGAGGATTTTCACATACATACCAACATATATTCAAAACTTTTTTTATTCACCAAAACAGATTTGCACAAATTCGCGGATTTTACACTTGGCAAATCAAGAGAATAACAACTCACACTTCCTTTCGTAATGACTTTATCAACCACAATCAAAGAATAACAATTAATAAGATCAAAATGAGGGGATCCTTTAAGAACTAAATCACCAAAAGTTTTATCAATAATTTTCAAATTTGCACGGGATTCGGTTGCTAAAATTTCCTTACCTCGCTTACCTTCAGGATCATGTAGTGTGATTTCATCTTTGCCTATGTTGATCGTATGAAAGAGTCTTTCATGTGAGAGGTATTGAAGTTGAAAGTTATCTTTCGGTATTTCGGGAACTTGAAAAGTAGCAACACAAGAAAAATTCATATCTTGGTTAGTGGAAACATTCCTCACTACCCTTTCCTCGTCTTTTTCTTTTGTTTCTTTTTTTCGACTCTCAATCTCATTCCATATTCGCTCATTTTCTCGCATCAACATCTCTTGCCTGATACGAGTCACAAAGGCCTTAGATGCATATACGAAGAAAAAAAGAAAATCAAGATTCACTTTCTTGTTATCAAGAAAATCAAAAAACCGAATCTTGGTCCAATTTTGCTGTTTTGAGCAATTTTAAGAATCAAGAAAATTAAGATTTCAAATCTTGGAAATCTTGGTCCAAGAAACTAAATCTTGCAACTAAGGCGCATTGGATCTCAGTTACGAGCATTAACAAGTGAATTTCGGGAGAGAATAGATTACAAGCTCAAGTTCTTAAAGACAAGGCCCAATAAGATGTTCCAAGCCCAATCCAGAAATTTAAATTAGATTTAGTCGAAAATCGGGCCAAATTGTCAAAATGGCCCAATTTGTAAAATTTTAATTCTTTAAATACTTAGTTTTAATTTTTAGACTTTATAAATAAATTTCTATGTAAAAATTCAGCCCAAAGAGGCCCATTAAAGGCCTTGGACGAAATTCCCTTAAAAATTAATAATTAGGTTTTTTTTTTTTTACTTTTCCTATTAGGGTTAGGAAAATAGTTAGAAAGACCTATATATATGGCTTGGCCAGCCACCCATAGAACACATTACACTTGAAAAATACATTGAAATCAGATTTGTTTTGTTGAGTGAAAATTCTCTTTGAGTTCTCCAAGAATTTTCTCCTGAGTTTTCTTTAGAAGGAGTTTTAACAATCTTTTTTATTGTGGGAGCCATCTTCAGCCTTCTTCTTGCCATTATTCTTCATTGGAGGGAAGATTAAAGCCGTTTGAAGGGAGTTGTGAAATCTTTCTTGATTTCAAGGCTTCTTAGGACTTTATCTTTATGTTTCTTGTTGTTCAATCTTTTTAATTTTCTGCTTGTGTCGATTTCATTATCTAACTTGTTTAAACTCTCTTGTTGCGTCTCCGGCCCTATTCAACCTTCAAGAATCTATTCGGCATCAACCTTGGACAACAAGAAACATTTTGATTTCACAAAACCCCTCTTTATTTCCGTCCAAACCCTAGATCTAATTCAATTTGATTTTTTGATCTGTTGAGTTTTTTTTTGAAATTAACTTGCTGTTTTGTGTTCTTCTGTTCAGATTCGGCTGCTTTGAACCTATCTTGAATTCAATTCCGTGTTCTTGGCTTTCAAGATTAGCTATTCCTAAGTGTTTTTAATTCTTGGCTGATCTTTTATTGATTTGGGTATTTTCGTTTCAGATCTAATTGATTCTAAATTAGTTTTGCTGTTTCGTTTCAGATCCGATTGTCTAAAGTTTTCTTAGGAGTTTTCTCGTGACTTGGCAACTCAATCTTGGTCCGCGTGCAATTTCTCTATCATTTGGTATTAGATTTTGGGCGTTTTGGGTGTTCTTGGTTGATTTCTAAACTGATCTCCTTTTTAAAACAGCAAACAACAGTTTTTACCCAGAAAAATTATTGGAAAAAAAATCATTTGAGTGGGTAAACGTTGTCCAATTGGTCTGAAATTTTTTATGCATATTTGTGGCACTGTGATAGATTATTAAAAAATATTTCCAGCAAAAAAATTAGTAGAAAATGTGAAAAAATTGAAAAAATACGAAATTAAGAAAAAAATTAAAATAATATTCAGTGGGTTGAGTTTAGTGCCGAAACTTTCTAGATCAAAAATAAAATATTTAAGGACATTCCAGTTCAAGACTTCATTAGTAAAGCCTTAGATGAGTATACAAAGGAAAAAGAAAATCAAGATTCACTTTCTTGTTTTCAAGAAAATCAAGAAATCAAATCTTGGTCCAATTTTGCTGTTTTGAGCTATTTCAAGAATCAAGAAAATCAAGATTTCAAAACTTGGAAATCTTTGTCGAAGAAACTGAATCTTGTAGTTAAGGCCCATTGGATCTCAGTTATAAGCATTAACGAACCAATTTTAGGAGAGAATAGATTACAAGCCCAAGTTATTGAAGATACGACACTTAGTTGAAAATCAGGCCAAATTGGCAAAGTGGCCCAATTCGTAAAATTTTAATTCTTTAAATACTTAGTTTTAATTTTTATGCTTTATGATTTAATTCCTATGTAAAAATTCAGCCCAAGCAGCTCATTAAAAAGCCTTGGCCGAATTTCCCCTTTTAAATTATTAATTAGGTTTTTTTTTTAGTTTCCTAATAAGATTAGGAAAATAGTTAGAAGGCCAATAAATAGGCTTGGCCAGCCACCTTATGAAAACACTTGAACAATACACTTGAAATCAGATTTTGATTGCTTGCAAATTCTCTTGAGTTTTTCTCTAAGAATTTTCTCTTGAGTTTTCTTTGGAAGTAGTTTTAACAATCTTTTAGATTGTGGGAGCCATCTTCAGCCTTCTTCTTGCCATTATTCTTCATTGGAGGGGAGATTAGAGCCGTTTGAAGGGAGTTGTGAAATCTTTCTTGATTTCAAGGCTTCTTAGGACTTTTCTTTATTTTTCTTGTTATTTATTACTCTTTAAATTTTTTGCTTGTGCCGATTCATTGATTAACTTGTTTTATTCGTTCTTGTTGCGTTTCCAGCCCTTTTTAATCTTCAAGAAGCTGATCGGCACCCTTCTTTGATTCAATTCGGTTTGCTGAGTTTTTTAATTAACTTACTATTTTGTGTTCAATTGTCAGATTCGGCTGATTAGATTCTTTCTTGAAGTTCAATTTTGTGTTCTTGGCTTCCAAAAATCCCTATTAATAAGTGTTTCGGTTCTTGGCTGATTCTTTATTGTTTTGGGGTTTTTGTTTCAGATCTGGAATTCTAAGATTTAATTTTTTTCTATTTCGTTTCAGATCTAAGAGTCTAAAGCTTTTGTAGGATTTTCCTCTGACTTTGGCAACTCGATCTTGGTCCGCACGCAACCCCCTATCAGATTCCTATTCAATGAGAAATTCAAGACGATGCAAAGCAAGATTCGAGTGTAAAGTTTTCCAAGGTGACGAACAAGAAATCAGAAGTAATCCTTCGTATGCCCCAAAGAACTCGTCCACTGAGAATCAATTTCGAAAAGGTGATCATTGTTCATATGCAAGTCATTCCGTACATACCCAACGAGAGTCTTTTCGTTCTAATTCATTTGTAACATCTCTATCTTATAATGAAAAGAAGACAGAAAAAGAAATTGAAAAAGAAAAAGAGAATGAAAAAGAGAAAAAAGAGATTGAGAGTGAAAAGGAATGTGAAACAGACAAGAAAAGTCAAAAAGAGATTGAAGAAAGAAGAGAAAATTAGTTAGAAAAAGAAACAAAAGAAAAAGACGAGGAACGGGTAGTGAGGAATGTTTCCACTAACCAAGATATGAATTTTTCTTGTGTTGCTACTTTTCAGGTTCCCGAAAGACCAAAAGATAACTTTCAACTTCAATACCTTTCCGATGAAAGATGCTTTCATACGATCAACATAGGCAAGGTTGAAGATGAAATCACACTACATGAGCCCGAAGGTAAGCGAGGTAAGAAAATTTTAGCAACTGAGTCCCGTGCAGATTTGAAAATTATTGATAAAACTTTTGGTGACTTAGTTCTTAAAAGATACCCTCATTTTGATTCGATTAATTGTTATTCTTCGATTGTGGTTGATAAAGTCATTACGAAAGGAAGCGTGAGTTGTTATTCTCTTGATTTGCAAGTGTAAAATCCGCGAATTTGTGCAAATCTATTTTGGTGAATAAAAAAAGTTTTGAATATATGTTGGTATGTATGCGAAAATCCTCATGGTTTAACTTGATTGGTTTAATGAAATCTTTGTTACACTTTGGCATGACTAATCAAAATCAAGTTTTTAAACCCGAAATCTATTTTGGTATATTTTGTTGGAAAATCAAGCATCATCTATTGTGTGCAAATACTTTCTATTGTTTTGATACTTGGTTTTTGAATAAGGTAACGAAATTTTCCAAATTTGATTTCAATTTATATTCGTGCCTTAAACAGTTTCTGTGGTTGTACATGAAGCTTGAGTTCCATTTGACAAAGTGATGCGAGCTCGCCTAAGAAGCTAGGTGCCGAATCCTTGGAGCTACCTTTGGGGCCAATCACTCGATCACGTGCCAAGAAGTTCCAAGATGCCGTAGCAAACTATATTGCTCAAGTGTGGAGTGATGGGTTGGCTGCACATAAAATGCCCAGCTCAACTCGCTTGATTCGCACCTTCTTACAAGCTGATTTTAGCTCGTGTCAGCTCAATTCAGCTCAATTCGGCCCTTAACTAGTTCAAGGAGCTGATTATATTCATTTTGAATAAATTAAATTAGTTGTGTTCGTTTAGAATCAGCTCAAATCATTTAATTAAATAAATGTGTTTTAATCTGGACATTTTAATTTAGCTTAGTAAATGTGTCTTATATTAGTACATGTTTTTAATATGTCCCTATTAAGTCATAAATTAAATATGTTTAGTTTAATTACAAAGTTTTAATGTGTCTAGATTAAGACAAATTTATTAGTGGCTGCTAATTAATTTGTCTTAGATGAATTAATGTGCAGAATTTTAATGTGTTCAGCTGCTGATTTCATGAGCCTTAAATATGTCTTAACTAAATTTATTTGATATTTTTTTCAGATGAATCAGCTAGCTTAAATGCAAAGGAATTCAATTAAGGAGGAGCATGTATTTGGGCACATGCATGGACGGCATTTAAAGTGCAGCTGCCTTGTGCTTCCAGCTGACTTTTCATGCAGCTCAATGGACTTCCAGCTGCTGTTTTGAGCTTCTCTAAGGGTTAATTTCGTGGAGAGCAATGGCCAAAGAGTACTTCATAAATTCCAGTAGCTAATTCAATTGGAGGCTGCTCATATTCGGCCAAAGAAGCATGATTTTTCAAGCTGTCCATTTCTGATAGGGGGTTGCGCGCAGACCAAGATCGAGTTGTCAAGTCACGGGAAACTCCTAAGAAGCTCTAGATGATCAGATCTAAAAATGCAACAGCAAAACTTAATTAGAATCAATTAGATCTAGAAACTAAAAATCCCCAAATCAATAAATAACAGCCAAGAATCAAAACACTTTTGAATAGATGTTCTTGGAAGCCAAGAACACAAAGTTAAGCCCCAAGATTAACTTCCAATCAGCCGAAACTATCAAAGAACACAAAACAGCAACTAAATTAAAAACAGATTGCGAAATCAATGGACACTAGTTCTAGGGATTGGACGGCAAGAAAAGGGGGATTTTTTTGAACAAAACGTTTCTTTATGTCGAAGGAAGTGCCGAATCAGATCTTGAAGTTTGTAATGGCTGAAATGAAACAAGAACAATTAATCCCAAATTATTCAACAAAACAGCACAAGCAGAATTTAATAAAGAAGAATAAACAGCAAAAGAATAAAGAAAAGTCCTAAGAAGCCTTGAAATCCCGAAATATTTCACAACTCCCTTCAAACAGCTCTAATCTCCCCTCCAATGAAGATCAATGGCAAGAAGAAGGCTGAAGATAGCTCCCACAATCAAAAAGATTGTTAAAACTACTTCTAAAGAAAACTCAAGAGAAAATTCTTGAAGAACTTAAAGAGAATTTTCACTCAAAGCAAATCTGAAATTTTCAATGTAATTGTAATGTGTTCCAATAGGGTGGCCGGCCATGCCTATTAATGGGCCTTCTATCTATTTCCTAATCTCATTAGGAAAACTTAAAAAAAACCTAATTAATAAATTAAGAGGGAAATTCGGCCAAGGCATTTTAATGGGCTGCTTAGGCCGAAAATTTTGACATATAATAATCCTAAAGTCTAAAAATTAAACTAGATATTTAAAAAATTAAAATCTTTTACAAATTGGGCCACTTTAACAATTTGGCCTGATTTTCAACTAAGTATGGTTTGACTTCTTGGTTGGGCTTGGAATCATCTTATTGGGCCTTGCCTTCAAGAACTTGGGCTTATAGTCCATCTCCTGCCGAAATTGGTTCGTTGATGCTCGTAACGAAGATCCAATGCGCTTTGGCAGCAAGTTTCGGTTTCTTGGACCAAGATTTCCAAGATTTGAAATCTTGATTTTCTTGATTCTTGAAACCGCTCCAAAAAGCAAAATTGGGCCAAGATTCGGTTTCCTGATTTTCTTGAAAACAAGAAAGTGAATCTTGATTTTCTCTTTATTTCGTGTACGCAACTAAGGCCTTGCTAACAAATTCCTGAATGGTCCCATTTAATTTGGAACGCATTTGTCTGGCATTTAACCTTGTTATTGGGCCTTGTGGTAATTTGAGCCCATCACGTTCTTGAGCTTGGGTTGGGCCTTTGTGACTCGTATCAATTTCTCTTCTCCAAAACAGCAATTAAGCTCTTTAAAAGCATTAGTTGAATGTGAATTTTCACCATTAAAAGGGCCAGCCGAATCATCTCTTCTAGAAGGTTAATATTCAGATTTTTTTGTTCATGAATGTATCTAGCAAATTTCTAGGAAGTTTCCTAAAGAAACTTAAGGCATAAAAATCTGATTAAATAGGCTATTTGGCTGGCTTAGTTCAGCTATAAATAGACCATGTAATTCACATTTGAAGGGAATGAACAATTTTAGAACTTTGTTAATTTGTGAGGTTGTTTTCAACTCTCGTTATTCTCCAAAGACTTGTGAGACTTATCAAACATCTTTGTGGCATCAAATCTGTCTTTGTTTCTATCCGAACTTATCACTTTAAACCCAAAAGTGTGGTGTTCAATTCGTACTGAGGTTCCTATCATCTTTGATAGCGGGTCGAAGTTTCTATTCACTTAACATACCCTTCCATCAACACCTTACCGAGCTAAGCATTCTCATAAGTTACGGGTTAACACACTACTACTATGTTAGTTCGGCCTTTCAATACTTAGCCCAAATTGCATCCATTGTTTTCTGATTCATTTCTTAAACCAACAAAACCCTTTTGAGCCTAAATAACCCTTTTCTTCTAACCTATTTTGAAAAGCTTTCAATTTACTTCTAATTCATGATCGAAAAATTTCTACAACTCAATTCGTTCACGAGGCGAGTGTGTATTAAGTTGGTATCAGAGCTAGCTGAATTAGAGTAAGAATCGTTGTAATCGGTATTACGAGTTTGTAAAAAAATTTAAAAAAATTTATTTTGTGTTCAAATCTTTCTATTGTATTCAGTTTAGTGTATAAAAAAAAGAAAAAAATCAGAATAAAAAAAAAAGAAAAGAGAAGTTCATAGTTGGATTGTAAAAGCTTTGCTTGCTGCCCAAAGGACAACATCTATACATCCACACTTATCCTTTCTATTTTCTTTGTTTGTTAGCCTACCCGATCCCAATAATATTTCCCCACCAAGCCACATCTATTTTGTAAGCCGACCCCAAACGATTTTTGATTTGTCAACTTAGTTTGCGGAGAATTTCGAGAGGTGAAAACTGAGTGGTAAAAGGCAAGAGAGATTGGTGAGACTATCTGAGGGAAGTAAAAGCCGAAGTGAGTGATAATTCTTTGTGAGTGATTGGTGAGATTTTTGTTGTGAGATTTAAAAGAAGTTTTGAAAATGTCACGGAGTTCAGAAAGGAATCCAAATGAGGAAGGTAGATTTCGTCCCATAAGAAACGTTGGAGGTGGAGTGTCAAATCTCAATTTACAAGCCATCATGCAAGAAATGGAGCGATTGTTTGATTGCAAGCTTGAACCAATCGAAGACCGCCTATATCGAGTTGAAACTCAAGGGCAACGTGAAGCAACTCTGGAAGCTACAAGGCAAGAACGAGAGCGGCCAATTAACAACTTAGAGGAGGTTGGTGAATCTGAAAGTGATCCCTTGTATGATCGAAGCAACCCTCAACGAATCCGACGAAATTGGGTTCCAAGAAATCGAGACGTCCTGATGACAATCTCAAAAGTATCAAGATGTCTATTCCGCCGTTTCAAGGAAATAATGATCCCGAATCTTACTTGGAGTGGGAAAAGAAAATGGAACTCATCTTCGAGTGCCATAACTACTCGAAAAATAAAAAGGTCAAGCTCGCCGTCATTGAATTCTCGGACTATGCGATCGTGTGGTGGGATGATACGAGTCTCAAAGGCCCAACCCAAGAACGTGATAGGCTCAAATTACCACAAGGCCCAATAACGAGATCAAAGGCCCGACAAATGCTTTCCAAACTAAATGGGACCATTCAAGAGTTTGTTAGCACGGCCTTAGATGCGTACACAAAAGAACAAGAAAATCAAGATTCACTTTCTTGTTTTCAAGAAAATCAAGAAACCATATCTTGGCCCAATTTTGCTGTTTGGAGCGATTTCAAGAATCGAGAAAATCAAGATTTCAAATCTTAGAAATCTTGGTCCAAGAAACCGAATCTTGCAGCCAAAGCGCATTGGATCTCCGTTACGAGCATCAACGACCCAATTTCGGTAAGAGATGGATTACACGCCCAAATTCTTGAAGACGAGGCCCAATAAGCAAATTACAGCCCAATCAAGAAATCCATACATACTTAGTTGAAAATCAGGCCAAAATGTCAAATGGCCAAATTTGTAAACATTTTAATTGTTTAATTTAATTTTTAAGCTTTAGGAATATTACATGTGAAATTCGGCCCAAAACAGCCCATTTGAGTGCATGGCCGAATTTTCCCTTTATTTTTATTAATTAGGTTTAATTTTTTTAAGTTTACTTATGAGATTAGGATTAGTTGAGGCCTATATAAGTGATGACCGGCCACCCTTGTACATACAACTTAGAATTATTATTAAAATTTCAGATTTGTTGAGAGCAGAATTTTCTTTGAGTTTTCTCCAAGATTTCTCTCTTGAGTTTTCTTTAGAAGTTGTTTTAACAATCTTTTGATTGTGGGAGCCATCTTCAGCCTTCTTCTTGCCATCGATATTCTTTGGAGGGGAGATTAGAGCTGTTTGAAGGGAGTTGTGAATTCTTTCGGGAATTCAAGGCTTTCTAGGACTTTTCTTTAATTTAGTTGCTGTTCAATTCCTTTTCTTTATTTCTGCTTGTGTCGATTATTTTTCTAATCCCATTCCTATTCTTGTTTATGTTTCAGTCTTGATTAAACTCCAACATCTCTCAATTATTCAAAGCCGATCGGCCCCTTTGATCTTAGCAACCAAAAATCGTCAAGATCCCTAAATTCTTAGCTGCTGCCGATTTCTTGGTTTCAATCTTTGGTGATTTCGATTGCTGGAATTTTGGGGATAACTTAATTTGCTATTTCAATTTTATCAATTCGTTATTCCCTTGCGATTCGAATATTGTTTGGTTCTTAATTATTTAATTGTTCTTGCCGTTCTAAATCTCATCTTGTTTCCATCGATTTGTTGAATTTCAGGACTAGCTTGCTGTTCGTGTTTATTCTTCTCAGATTCAGTAGATTGGGAATTAGTTTGATCACAAATCCATTTTCTTTGCAACCAATAGTTGATATTCTTGAGGGCGTTTGTTTTCTTGGCTGCTACTTTATTGATTTTGGGGATTTAATTTCAGATCTGATTCGTTTAAGTTTATTCTTTGTTTTGATTTCAGATCTGTTCGTTTAGAGCCTTCGTCGGAGTTTCTCGTGACTTGGCAACTTGATCTTGGTCCGCGCGCATCCCTCTATCATTTGGTATCAGATTTTGGGTGTTTTGGGTGTTCTTGGTTGATTTCTAAACTGATCTCAATTTTTTAAAGCTCAAACACTAGTTTTACCCAGAAAAATTTTTGAAAAAAATTCATTTGGGTGGGTAAACGTTGTCTGATTGATCTAAAATTTTACATACATATTTGTGGCACTGTGATTGAATATAAAAAAAATTTTCCTGCAAAAAAAATTAGTCGAAAAAGTCAAAAAAATTAAAAAAGATGAAATCCAATAAAAATTTAAAAAAATATTCAGCGGGTTGAGTTTGGTGCCCAAACTTTCCAGATCAAAAATTCAATATTTAAAGACACTCCAGATTTAATTTTGATATTTTTTGAGATCAGGAACACCTCAAACGAAGTTGTGAAGTTACTCCATAGTTTTTCGGGTTTTTCTGTTTCAACAATTTTTATTGATTCTTAGCTTTAGGTTTTCATTTGTTTGCTTTTTATTCTCCCTTTACAGTGTCTAACACCTTCTTATTTCTTGTGTTAGTAGGATTTAAAAGTGTGCACAATTCTTCCTCGGTGCAACACGAATCAATTGGTGTCTCGTCAGTTTTTGACATCTTAGTGCAAATTAGGATTCTTTGGTAGTACGGTTCATCCACTCTCTAATTGGTTGATATAAACTCTCCTAAAGGACTCACAAGACTGAATTCTACCTCATTGAGAATTTAAATTTTCTTTTTTGAGTGATTAACGGTGAGGTTTGGTAATTTTTATTTTGAGTGTTGAGTGTTTATTTTTTGCAGGTTTTTAGAAAATGTCTAAAGGTGATAATAATGATGATACATTTGTGAAAGTCCAACAACAGTTAGACGGACATGCTGCTGCAATCACGCAAATAAATGCTACACTTCAAGCATTAAATGCTACTTTGAATGAGGTACGATTGAATCAAGAACATCAGTATCAAGATCCAATTAAGGAAGATAGGGATAACCAGCCCTCTCATCATAGGCGCGGCCCTCGACGTGTCCCTAGAATGGATGATGATTTTCATGATCGTGGGCAACCTTCTTTGGCAAAACCAAAGAGCAAGCAGCAACGAGAACATCTCTTTCATACTCGCTGCCATGTACAAGGTAAGCTTTGTAGAGTTATTATTGATGGTGAAAGTTGCTCGAACGTAGCCAGCACGACGATGGTGGAAAAGCTTTGCTTAACCACTACCAAGCATCCACAACCTTATCAACTACAAGGGCTTAGCAACGAAGGCCGATTTAAGGTCACTCAACAAGTGCGCATCGCCTTTTCTATCGGTAAGTATCAAGACGAAGTTGTGTGCGACGTAGTGCCTATTCAAGCCTGCCATTTGTTGCTAGGAGAACCATGGCAACTGGATCGAAAGGTCACTCACGATGGTCGTACAAATAGGTATTCTTTCAAGCATCAAGGAAGGAAAATCACCTTAGTGCCGTTCACTCCGGAACAAGTCCATGAGGACCAAATCAAACTAAAAAATTCTGTTGTTAAAACAAGTGAGGAAAAAGAAAAAGAGAATGAAAAAGAGCAAAAAGAGATTGAGAGTGAAAAGGAATGTGAAACAGACAAGAAAATTGAAAAAGAAGTTGAAGAAAGAAGAGAAAATGAGTTAGAAAAAGAAACAAAAGAAAAAGACGAGGAAAGGGTAGTGAGGAATGTTTTCACTAACCAAGATATGAATTTTTCTTGTGTTGCTACTTTTCAGGTTCCCGAAAGACCGAAAGATAACTTTCAACTTCAATACCTCTCAAATGAAAGATGCTTTCATACAATCAACATAGGCAAAAATAAAATCACACTACATGAGCCCGAAGAGCTTCGACTACACTATGCCCCCGATGAGCGAAGGTTTGTATTAAATGAAAAAGGTAAATCAACCCTTATTATTCTGCTTATAAAGTGGACTCAATTGCCATTAGTCCCGTTCGATCAAGGAAAGTCGAGTCCATTTGATTTTTTAGATTCGAGGACGAATCTTTTTGAGGAAGGGGGAATGATACGAGTCTCAAAGGCCCAACCCAAGAACGCGATCGGCTCAAATTACCACAAGGCCCAATAACGAGATCAAAGGCCCGACAAATGCGTTCCAAACTAAATGGGACCATTCAAGAGTTTGTTAGCACGGCCTTAGATGCGTACACAAAAGAACAAGAAAATCAAGATTCACTTTCTTATTTTCAAGAAAATCAAGAAACCGAATCTTGGCCCAATTTTGCTGTTTGGAGCAATTTCAAGAATCGAGAAAATCAAGATTTCAAATCTTGAAAATCTTGGTCCAAGAAACCGAATCTTGCAGCCAAAGCGCATTGGATCTCCGTTACGAGCATCAACGACCCAATTTTGGTAAGAGATGGATTACAAGCCCAAATTCTTGAAGACGAGGCCCAATAAGCAAATTCCAGCCCAATCAAGAAATCCATACATACTTAGTTGAAAATCAGGCCAAAATGTCAAAGGGCCAAATCTGTAAACATTTTAATTGTTTAATTTAATTTTTAAGCTTTAGGAATATTACATGTGAAATTCGGCCCAAAACAGCCCATTTGAGTGCATGGCCGAATTTCCCCTTTATTTTTATTAATTAGGTTTAAGTTTTTTAAGTTTACTTGTGAGATTAGGATTAGTTAAGGCCTATATAAGTGATGGCCGGCGACCCTTGTACATACAACTTAGAATTATTATTAAAATTTCAGATTTGTTGATAGCAGAATTTTCTTTGAGTTTTCTCCAAGATTTCTCTCTTGACTTTTCTTTAGAAGTTGTTTTAACAATCTTTTGATTGTGGGAGCCATCTTCAGCCTTCTTCTTACCATCGATATTCTTTGGAGGGGAGATTAGAGCCGTTTGAAGGGAGTTGTGAATTCTTTCGAGAATTTAAGGCTTTCTAGGACTTTTCTTTAATTTAGTTGCTGTTCAATTCCTTTTCTTTATTTCTGCTTGTGTCGATTATTTTTCTAATCCCTTTGATGTTCTTGTTTATGTTTTAGTCTTGATTAAACTCCAACATCTCTCAATTATTCAAAACCGATCGGCCCCTTTGATCTTAGCAACCAAAAATCGTCAAGATCCCTAAATTCTTAGCTGTTGCCGATTTCTTGGTTTCAATCTTTGGTGATTTCAATTGCTGGAATTTTAGGGATAACTTAATTTGCTGTTTCAATTTTATCAATTCGTTATTCCCTTGCAATTCAAAGATTGTTTGGTTCTTAATTCTTTAATTGTTCTTGCCGTTCTAAATCTCATCTTGTTTCCATCGATTTGTTGAATTTCAGGACTAGCTTGTTGTTTGTGTTTATTCTTCTCAGATTTGGCAGATTGGGAATTAGTTTGATCACAAATCCATTTTCTTTACAACCAATAGTTGATATTCTTGAGGGCGTTTGTTTTCTTGGCTGCTACTTTATTGATTTTGGGGATTTAATTTCAGATCTGATTCATTTAAGTTTATTCTTTGTTTTGATTTTATGTCTGTTCATTTAGAGCCTTCGTAGGAGTTTCTCGTGACTTGGCAACTCGATCTTGGTCTGCGCACATCCCTCTATCATGGGATCAATTGGTGACTAGCCAAGGGAGGAATGGGGAGAGGCCTATCTCTACTTGGGCCAAAATGAAGGCTGTTATGCGCAAGCGTTTTGTCCCATCCTATTAACATCGGGAGTTGTATCAATGATTGCAAAATCTCACGCAAGGCAACGGAAGCGTCGAAGATTATTATAAAGAAATGGAAATCGCTATGATAAGAGCCGACGTGGAGGAGGATCGTGAAGAAACCATGGTGAGATTTTTAGCCGGCCTAAATCGGGATATTACCAATATCGTCGAGCTTCAACACTATGTTGAAGTTATGGATATGGTGCATATGGCAATAAAAGTTGAAAAACAATTGAAGCCGAAAGGATCCGCCCGACATATCCAACGGTTTCTACCAACAAGTGGACTCAAGGAACAAGCAAAGCTCCCAATCGGCCTAAGGAGCCATTTGTTGCCACTAAGCCCAACCAACCAAGTGGCGAAACTAGCAAAAATAAGAACGAGGCTATTTTGAATCGGCGAGTGATGGTGGTTTGTTCAAATGACGAGATCGAGTCTGAAGATGAACAAGAGGAGGATCCTAAAATTTCCAAGGAGGAAGAAGAAGAGCTCGAGCTGCCTATTGAAGGAGAATTACTCGTTGTCAAAAGAAGTTTGAATATCCACGTAGCCGAGGAAGAAGAACAATGAGATAACATCTTTCACACTCGTTGCCATGTTCAAGGCAAGGTGTGTAGTTTGATTATTGACGGAGGGAGTTGCACCAATGTCGCGAGTTCTTTGCTTGTTGAAAAACATGGTTTAGCCACCACAAAGCATCCAAAATCCTTACAAGCTACAATGGCTAAATGACGGAGGTGAACTCAAGGTGACGAAGCAAGCAAAAGTGGCGTTTTCCATAGGCAAGTATCAAGACGAGGTGATTTGCGATGTCGTACTGATGCACGCGAGACACTTGCTATTAGGGCGTCCTTGGTAATTTGACCGACGGGTGGTCCACGACGGCTACACAAACTAATATTCATTTAAGCAACTTGGAAGGAATGTTACATTAGCTCCTCTCACACCGAAGCAAGTGCATGAAGACCAATTCAAATTGAAGGAATCCATTGAGTGAGAAAAAGAAAAAGAGAGAAACAAAAAGAGTGAAAAGAAAAAGAAAGAAAAGACTGACAAAAGTGAAATAAAAACAAGAGTGACAAAAGAAAAAGAAAAAGAGTGTGAAAATGAGAAAAAAAGTGTTTTCGCTAGAAAAAAAGAGATTCGACAATTGTTGTTGACGAAGCAACCCATCTTTGTGCCCATGTACAAAGAGTGTTTATTGAAAACTAACGAAATTGAAAATACTTTGCCTACTCCTATTATCTCTTTGTTGCAGGAATTCGGAGATGTTTTTCCCGAAGAAGTGCCAAATGGCCTACCTCCCATTCGAGGAATCGAGCACCAAATTGACTTTGTGATACGAGTCACAAAGGCCCAACCCAAGTTCAAGAATGTGATGGGCTCAAATTGCCATAAGGCCCAATAATGAGATCAAAGGCCTGACAAATGTGGTCCAAACTAAATGGGACCATTCAAGAGTTTGTTAGCAAGGCCTTAGATGCATACACGAGAGAACAAGAAAATCAAGATTCACTTTCTTGTTTTCAAGAAAATTAAGAAACCGAATCTTGGCCCAACATTGCTGTTCGAAGAGACTTCAAGAATCAAGAAAATCAAGATTTCAAATCTTGGAAATCTTGGTCCAAGAAACCGAATCTTGCAGCCAAAACGCATTGGATCTCCGTTACGAGCGTCAACGATCCAATTTCGGAAGGAGGTGGATCACGAGCCCAAATTCTTGAAGGCGAGGCCTAATAAGCAAATTCCAGCCCAATCAAGAAATTCCTACATATTTAGTTGAAAATCAGGCCAAAATGTCAAAGGGCCCAATTTGTAAACGTTTTGATTGTTAATTTATTTTTTTAGACTCTAGGGAAATTACATGTTAAAATTCGGCCCAAAACAACCCATTTAAGTGGCCAGCCAGATTTCCCTATTATTTTTCTTAATTAGGTTTAAATTTTAAGTTCTCCTAATGAGATTAGAATTAGTAGAAGGCCTATATAAGAGATGGCCAGCCACCCCTTGTGATTCATTACTTAATACATTAAAGTTTCAGATTTGTTAAAGTGCAGAATTTTCTTTGGGGATTTCTCCAAGAATTCTCTCTTGAGCTTTCTTTAGAAGTTGTTTTAACAATCTTGTGATTGTGGGAGCCATCTTCAACCTTCTTCTTGCCATCGATATTCTTTGGAGGGGAGATTAGAGCCGTTTGAAGGGATTTGTGAAGTCTTTCGGGATTTCAAGGATCTTTAGGACTTATCTTTTATTTCTTGCTGTTTCGATTTCTTTATTTATTTTCTCTTGTGTCGATTCTTTATCTCATTTGTTTGCTGTTATTCTTGTGTTTTTCCAGTCATATTCCAACTCAAAGAATCGATTAATTCATCCTTCATTGGCAGCAAGGAGTCGTTCTCAAAATCCCCAAATTATAGGGTTTGGTCGATTGGGTCATAATCTGTTTGGAGGTCATTCGGTTGCTGAAATTTGGGAAATTCATCTTGGGTGTTCAATTAGACCGAATCGAATCCTTTTTTCACTTCTCGAATCGTTCAATTCCATCGTTCTCTTTCTTTGTTTCTTGCTGCTCCTTTAATTGAATTTGGGAATTTAAATTCAAATCAGATTTGGTTTAATCTTAATCCTTGTTTTTTTGTTTTTAGATCTATTCGTTTAGGACCTTTCGTAGGAGTTTCTAGTGACTTGACGACTCGATCTTGGTCCGCGCGCAACCCTCTATCACTTTGTGCCAGGTGCCGTAATTCCAAATAGGCCAGCATATAGAAGTAATCCTGAGGAAATGAAGGAATTGGAGAAGCAAGTAGCCTAATTAATGGAGAAGGGCTACATTCGTGAAAGCTTAAGTCCGTGCGAGGTTCTGGTATTGTTGGTTCCTAAAAAGGATGGATCATGGCGAATGTGTGTTGACTGCCGCGCCATCAACAAAATCACAATAAAATATCGCCATCCTATTCCCCGCCTTGATGACATGCTTGATGAACTTAGCAAAGCCCAACTGTTTTCGAAGATCGACTTAAAAAGTGGCTATCATCAAATCCGAATACGGGAGGGAGACGAATGGAAAATCACGTTCAAGACTAAGTACGGTTTGTATGAATGGTTGGTAACGCCATTCGGACTTACCAACGCTCCTAGTACTTTCATGCATCTCATGAATTATGTTTTACGTTCGTTCATTGGGAAATTTTGTGTTGTGTATTTTGATGAAATTTTAATCTATAGTAAAAGTTTGGAAGATCATATTCAACACCTATGTGCGGTGCTTGAAGTGTTGCGAAAAGAGGTACTTTATGCCAATTTAAAGAAATGTTCTTTTTGCACTAATGAAGTTGTCTTTTTAGGCTTTGTCGTAAGCCCTCGTGGTTTGGAAGTTGACCAAGAAAAGGTCAAGGCAATCAATGAGTGGCCACGTCCAACTAACATCAACCAAGTGAGGAGTTTTCACGGGTTGGCAAGCTTCTACCGAAGGTTTGTGCCTAATTTTAGTTCTTTAGCTGCCCCCTTGACAGGTATAATTAAGAAAAACTCTCCTTTTATTTAGACTGATGAATAGGAGAATTCTTTTAATAAGCTTAAAGAATGTCTAACTAATACACCATTGTTGTCTTTACCTAATTTTAATAAGACATTCAAGATAGAGTGTGATGCTTCAGGAATCAGCATCGGCGCTGCTTTGATGCAAGACGGACGGCCTATTGCATACTTTAGTGAAAAGCTCAACGGAGCTACGCTGAATTATCCAACGTATGATAAGGAATTATATACGTTGATCCGAGCTCTCAAAACGTGGCAACATTATTTATGGCCGAAGGAATTTGTAATTCATTTAGATCACGAGGCCCTAAAACATCTCAAAGGACAAACGAAGCTCAATAAACGTCATGCCAAGTGGGTGGAATATTTGGAATCATTTCCCTACGTGATAAAATATAAAAAAGGTTAGGAAAATGTTGTAACGAACGCTTTATCATGAAGGTATGCACTTGTCAATTTAATGGATTCTAAACTACTTGGTTTTGAGTTTATAAAAGAGCTTTATATGCCTGACATTGATTTTGGTGAAATTTATAAGAATTGTTCGCATGGTGCACACGAAAACTATTTTCAACATGACGGCTATCTTTTCGTGAGGGAACGCTTTGTGTGCCACAAGGACCGGTGCAAAACGCTCTTGTGGATGAAGCTCATAGTGGTGGACTTATGGGTCACTTTGGAGTTGCCAAAACTCTAGAAATTTTGCATAAGCATTTTTATTGGCCCAAAATGAAACACGACGTCCTAAGGAAATGTGATCGTTCCATCACTTGTAAAAAGGAAAAGTCACGAATCAAACCGCATGGTTTATACACTTTGTTGCCTATTCTCGATGCTCCGTGGGTAGACATTTCAATGGACTTCGTTCTAGGCCTTCCAAGAACCAAAAGAGGAAAAGATTCCATTTTTGTTGTTGTAGACTGTTGATACGATCTCGGTTTAGTAGTTGAATCCGAGTCGTTATTCTTGATTTTAAACGAAGAAGTATGTTTGAATAAATCAATTCAAGGAAAAGAAAATAGGATTGGGTTCAAAGAAAATAAGTCGGTTGAGCAAAGATGGATATGGGTTTGGTTTAGGTTAGAAAAGAAGTGGACTAGATGTGGTCGAATTCGGTTTTGGGTTTAATTAGGAAAGGGTTGTGGTTTTCGTACGAATTGGAATTGATTCAAAGTATGAATTGGTTTGGGTTTTGTTACGAGATGGTAATGTGATTTTGGTACGAAATGGTAATGCGATTTGGTACGAAATGGTCATGGAATTTGGTATGAAATGGAAATGGTTCAAAAAGATCAACAATGAACCAACACTAGGGAGGAGTGTTGACCCGAAACTTATAGGACATAAATGAGTAGAAATGGTTGGTAGGGACCTTGACCCGATACTTAAGAAAGTATGAACCAAAGGTATTAAGGGTGAACGCCACACTCAGGTTTAGGGAGTGATAAGTTTGAAAAAGACTCGAGAAGACGCCACTAAGCTAGACAAGTCTTACGGGTCTCGTATGAAATTTGAGAGAAAATGCCTCACAAATTTGGCAGCAATTCGTTAATTAAAATGTCAAAAGTCCTTTACAAAATGAAATTTCAGCTATTTATAATCAGCAACTAAGCTAGCCGAATAGTCACATACATTTTCTTAAAAATTAAGCTAATGAATTCTTCAATAGCTTGGCTAGGTTCGGCTGAACATGGAAAGCTTCTAGAATTCACATTGAACCTTGGACAGCTTAAATGGTGCATGGATGAGCTAGATTCGGTCAATGTGCATAAATAAGCTCATTTAATTTGTAGCTTTTGCTGAAAAGTGACCAGCAATTAAGAGGGATTTGAATGGCCAAATGAAGTGTGAACACTCAATTTTGAAAAGTCCTCAGGTGTGAACATTCCAAACCAAAAAGCCATGAATGTGAACTCCATGTGTGAACGGCATTATGCTGGTTCTTGGAATAATGAAATCAGCTGAACATTCATCATGCATGTATCACCAAATTCATTGAACCTTTTGTGCATGCATCTAGCTTAAATGCTTCCCTCCACATTCGGCTAACCTACAAAACATGAGCAAATGAATTTAATTAATCAATATTCAGCTGAATCATATTTAAACACAATCTGGACAACTTAAATTCTTATAATTAAAACAAACACAATTAATTAAACTAAAAGCTAATTAATTCGGTTTGGGCAGGACAAATTAAAAACATGTAATCAGACATATTTATAAGCTGTAGGAAATTAAATTGACTTAATAATATGTAAGAAAAACACAATTATCATGCATAATTAAATTCGTCCAGATTTAAGACCAATTAAACAACAAAAATTAATTGAGCTGGATTAAAAGTTATTGAGCTAAAATTGAGCTTTAGATGAACTTATTGAGCCGATTTCGAGCTTAATTCAGCTAGTAGAAAGTTGCAAGGAAAACTTATGGAGCTGTTCGAATCTTCCTTAAATTGCACAGCTAAAATATCGCTCCAAACTTGCTCCACTAAAGCCGAAATGGCTTCCTTAAATTGCTTTGCCCAAGCTCGAGTGATCGGGCCTTGAGGAAGTATTTGAGGATCTTTCCTTATTTTTGGCACGCTTCGCGTCAGGGCTGCATCATTCCCCCTCTTAAAATCGACTTGTCCTCAAGTCGGAATCTACAACAAAAGGAGTTAAATCAGCAACATTGAAACTAGCACTAATATTATATTCACCAGGCAGATCAAGTTTATATGAATTGTTGTTTATACGTTCCAACACTTGAAATGGTCCATTCCCCCGAGGAAGTAACTTGGATCTCCTATGAGCTTGAAATCTTTCCTTCCTCATGTGTACCCAGACCCAGTCTCCGGGTTCAAAAACAACTCGTTTCTGGCCCTTGTTTGCTTTCTGGGCATAGATCTTGGTTCTTGCTTCAATATTGGACCTCACTTTCTCATGTAAATTGTTCACAAATTCAGCTTTCTTTTTAGCATCTGCATGAACAAGTTGTTCGTTAGGAAGAGGAACTAAATCTACTGGCGTTAAAGGATTAAAGCCATAAATAATTTCGAAAGGGGAATATTTAGTCGCCGAATGTATGGAGCGATTGTAGGCAAATTCGACATGTGGTAAGCATTCCTCCCAAGATTTAAATTCTTTCGAATGATAGCCCTAAGCAACATTGATAGAACACGGTTGACCACCTCGGTTTGGCCATCGATTTGAGGATGGCAAGTAGTTGAAAATAAGAGTTTAGTTCCTAGCCTTCCCCACAATGATCGCCAGAAATGACTTAAGAACTTTGTGTCGCGATCCGACACTATCGTTCGAGGAATGCCATGTAGATGTACTACTTCCCTGAAAAATAAATTAGAAACATGAACAGCCTCGTCAGTTTTTGTGCAAGCTATAAAATGTGACATTTTAGAAAAACGATCAACGACGACAAATATGGAATCCTTCCCCGTCTTTGTCCTAGGTAATCCAAGGAAGAAATCCATGGATATATCCATCCAAGGACCTTTAGGAATTGGAAATGGTGTATATAGTCCATGCGGCTTGATTGTGGATTTGGCTCTCTTGCACGTCAGACATTGATCACAAACGCGTTCAACATCCCGCTTCATTTTTGGCCAATAAAAATGTTCTTGGAGTGTAGCTAACGTTTTGCCCATGCCAAAATGGCCCATGAGGTCCCGACTATGTGCCTCGTTCACTAATAATTCCCTAATGGAACCTTGTGGGACACACAACATCCCCTCTTTAAAAAGAAAACTATCTTGTCGATAAAACCTATCAACAGCCAGATTCTCACAAGAAACATATATTTCACCAAAATCATTGTCAGTAGCATATAAATCTTTCAAAAACACAAAGCTAAGTAATTTTGATTCTAGATGTGATAGGAGCGTATACCTTCTTGATAATGCATCGGCCACTATGTTTTCTTTACCTTTTTTATGCTTAATGACATAAGGAAATGACTCTAAATATTCGACCCATTTGGCATGCCTTTTGTTCAATTTGTGTTGGCCTTTAATATGTTTAAGCGCATCGTGATCAGAATGAATCACGAATTCCTTTGGCCACAGGTAGTGCTGCCATGTTTCAAGGGCTCAAATGAGAGCGTACATCTCCTGATCATACATGGGGTAGTTCAACACGGCTCCGTTCAGCTTTTCGTTAAAATAAGCAATTGATTTCCCGTCTTGTGTCAGCACAGCACCTATTCCCACACCTGACGCATCACACTCAATTTCAAATGTTTTAGAAAAGTCAGGTAAAGTTAACAATGGGGCGTTAGTAAGACAATCCTTAATAATAGCGAAAGCTTTCTCTTGCTCATCACCCCAATAGAAGGTGGAATTTTTCTTGATTACACTCGTCAATGGTGCGGCCAAAGTGCTAAAATTAGGCACAAATCGTCGATAAAAGCTTGCCAATCCATGGAAACTTCTAACTTGGCTAATACTCGTTGGTCTCAGCCACTCTTGTATTACCTTAATCTTTTCATGGTCCACCTCGAGTCCTTCCGAGCTAACTACAAAACCAAGAAAAACCACTTTATTAGAACAGAATGTGCACTTTTGAAGATTAGCATATAGAGTTTCTTTGCGTAAAACATCCAAAACAGACCTAAGATGTGTCACATGCTCCTCCAAGGACTTGCTATAAATTAAAATATCGTCGAAATATACAACACAAAACTTACCAATAAAATTTCGTAAAACATAGTTCATAAGTCTCACAAAAGTGCTAGGGGCGTTGGTCAAGCCGAACGGCATTACCAACCATTCATACAAACCATGTTTTGTTTTAAAAGCGGTCTTCCATTCGTCACCTTCTCGCATCCGAATCTGATGGTATCCGCTTTTGAGATCAATTTTTGAGAACAATTTGGCACCACTTAACTCATCGAGCATGTCATCTAAGCGCGGTATGGGATGCCGATATTTAATGGTTATTTTATTTACGGTGCGGCAATCGACACACATACACCACGTTCCATCCTTCTTTAGAACCAACAAAATCGGTACGGCGCATGGACTAAGGCTTTCTCGGATATAGCCTTTTTCCATGAGTTCGTTGACTTGTCGTTGAAGCTCTTTGGTCTCTTCGGGATTGGTTCAGTAAGCTGGTCAGTTTGGAATAACGGCTCCAGGCACAAAATCGATTTGGTGCTCAATCCCACAAAGTGGTGGCAACCCACTTGGCATCTCATCCGAAAATACATCTTTGAAATCCTGCAAAAGAGACAAAATAGAAGAAGGAATGTTCTCAGGAAGTTCATTAGTGTTAAGAAAATTTTCCTTGTACATGAGCACAAGGATCGGTTGCCTCATCAAAAATGCTTTTCGAATATCACTAACCCTCGCAAAAACACTCAATTTTTCACTTACTTTTTCTTTTTCATCTCTTTCTTTTCTCACTTTCTTATCACTCTCTTTTTTTGAGTTTTCTTTCTTTTTCTCATTTTTCTTTTCTTTTGTATTTTCGCTCTTTTCTTTTTCTCTCATTTGATCCACGAAATTTTTCAACTTAATTTGATCTTCATACACTTGCTTTGGCGTCAATGGGGCTAAGGTTACATTTCTTCCCATATGCTTGAAAGAATAACGATTTGAGTAACCATCGTGCATGACTCGACGATCAAATTACCATGGACGGCCCAATAAAAAATGACCCGCGTGCATCGGAACAACATCGCATAGCACTTCATCAGAATATTTTCCAATGGAGAATGAAACTAAAACTTGTTTTGTCACCTTTAACTCTCCTCCATCGTTGAGCCATTGAAGTTTGTACAGATTTGGATGCTTGGTGGTCGGTAGATTCAACTTTTCCACCATGAGAATGCTCGCCACATTCATACAACTTCCTCCATCGATAATGACACTATAAAGTTTCCCTTATACTTGGCAACGCGTATGGAAGATATTCTCTCGTTGTTGTTCATCTTCAACACTTTATATGCTTAGACTTCTTTTAACTACGAGGAGTTCTCCATCAAGGGCGTGTTCAACTTCTTCCTCTTCATTAGAAACCGCTTCGAGCTCATCTTCAAGTTCTTCTTCCTCCGATTCTATTTCTCTATTTGAACGAACCACCATATTGTTGTGGTTGGGGCATTGGCTTGCGATATGGCCCCTTCCGAGGCACTTAAAGCACTTGATATCCCTTGTTTGATTAGTAAAGGAATCAGTAGCCTTGCCTTTGCTCGTGTCACCCATAGGTCTATTTGTTTTGGACGGTACCATTGGCTTCTTAGTACGACTTGGTGGGTTAGTTTTAATCGGGCTTTGCCCCCATCTCGTTGTACTCGTAGTCGGATAGCTTCGAAGGGTACTCTTTCGCTTGAGTTGCTTCTCCACCTTAATGGCCATATGTACCATGTCCACGATCTCGATATGTTTCGATTGAGACCAGCAAGGAAACGTGCCATCGTTGCTTCACGATCTTCTTGGACATCAGCACGGATCATCGCAATCTCCATCTCTTTGAAATAATCCTCAACACTCCTTGAACCTTGAGTGAGGTTTTGGAGTTTTTGATAAAGTTCTCGGTGATAGTAGGAGGGGATGAATCGTCAACGAATCACAGCTTTCATCTCGGCCCAAGTGGATATTGGCAATTCCCCATTCCTCCTCTGACTTGTAGTGAGTTGGTCCCACCAAATCATAGCGTAATCAGAAAACTCTATGGCTACCAACTTCACCTTTTTGATTTCAGAATAATTGTGGCAATCAAAGACCAATTCAATCTTCTTTTCCCACTCCAAGTAGGCTTCCGGATCAGACTTTCCTTGAAAAGATGGAATAGAAAGTTTAATGTTCCTTAATTCATCATCCATTCGTCTTTGATCCCGATTGCCTCGGTTCCTTGGATCTCTTTGTCTTTCACTTTGGTTTGATCCTTGATCACTTTCGGCTCCACTTGGATCAGAGAGGTCGTCTTGATTGAGTTCCAATTGGCCCCGCTCTCTTTACGGCCCTAGTGGAGTACGTTCTCGTTGAGTTCTCTCTTCAACTCGTTCCAAACGCTCGTTGAATGATTCCATCTCTTCTCGAAGCATGCGTCGAAATTCTCGCATCATGGCTTGTTGAGCCAAATCCAGCACTCCACCTCCTCCAGGTGCAACATTCCTCCTTGGTTGAAGATTTACTCCTCCACCAGCGGCATTCGAAGCTCCTCCACTTGTTGCGTGACGTTCCGGACTCCTTGACATATTGATTTAAAATATAAGAATATCCTCACCACAAAATCTCACAAAGTCTCTCACAAGAAAGAATAAACACTCCACTCATGTTTCACTCAATTTAGGCTTTTAACTTGATGTAACTCTCGTGCCTTTTTCCACTCAATTTTTCGCTCGTGATTTCGTAGGAGACTCGATGTGATAAAATCTTAGTCCAGAGGGTCGGGCTTCAAAAGGGTTTTACAAAAGGATTAATGTTAGGTTATGGGTAGGCTAAAGAAACAAGAAGGTTTAAGCTAAGTGTGGTGTAGAAGGAATAGAAGATGAGTAGAAAGAATATCAGCCTTACAATATCGAAAACAACTTTCTCAATTGCAGCGATTGAATCACAACACACCTTTTTTTAATTCACCTTTTTTTTCTTTTTTTAATTCACTTTTTTTTAAAATCGTATATATATATTTTTTTCAAATTTTTTCAAATTTTTTTACGTACCTATTTGAGGTGACTTCGAGTGCTCGTACTTCTCGTTTTAACTAGCTCTGATACCAAATGATACGATCTCGATTTAGTAGTTGAATCCAAGTCGTTTAGTTCCTGATCGTAAATGAAAAAGTATGTTTGAATAAATCAATTCAAGGAAAAGAAAATAGGATTGGGTTCAAAGAAAACAAGTCGGTTGAACAAAGATGGATATGGGTTTGGTTTAGGTTAGAAAAAAAGTGGACTAGATGTGGTCGAATTCAGTTTTGGGTTTAATTAGGAAAGGGTTGTGGTTTTGGTACGAATTGGAATCGATTCAAAGTATGAATTGGTTTGGGTTTTGTTACGAGATGGTAATGTGATTTTGGTACGAAATGGTAATGCGATTTGGTATGAAATGGTAATGGAATTTGGTACGAAATGGAAATGGTTCAAAAAGGTCAAGAATGAACCAACACTAAAGAGGAGTGTTGACCCGAAACTTATAGGACCTAAATGAGTAGAAATGGTTGGTAGGGACCTTGACCCGATACTTAAGAAAGTATGAACCAAAGGTATTAAGGGTGAACGCCACACTCGGGTTTAGGAAGTGATAAGTTCGAAAAAGACTCGGGAAGAAGCCACTAGAAGCTAGATAAGTCTTACGGGTCTCGTACGAAATTTGAGAGAAAATGCCTCACAAATTTGGCAGCAATTCGTTAATTAAAGTGTCAAAAGTCCTTTACAAAATGAAATTTCAGCTATTTATAATCAGCAACTAAGCTAGCCGAATAGTCACATACATTTTCTTAAAAATTAAGCTAATGAATTCTTCAATAGCTTGGCTAGGTTCGGCTGAACATGGAAAGCTTCTAGAATTCACATTGAACCTTGGACAGCTTAAATGGTGCATGGATGAGCTAGATTCGATCAATGTGCATAAATAAGCTCATTTAATTTGTAGCTTTTGCTGAAAAGTGACCAGCAATTAAGAGGGATTTGAATGGCCAAATGAAGTGTGAACACTCAATTTTAAAAAGTCCTCAGGTGTGAACATTCCAAACCGAAAAGCCATGAATGTGAACTCCATGTGTGAACGGCATTATGCTGATTCTTGGAATAATGAAATCAGCTGAACATTCATCATGCATGTATCACCATATTCATTGAACCTTTTGTGCATGCATCTAGCTTAAATGCTTCCCTCTACATTCGGCTAACCTACAAAACATAAGCAAATGAATTTAATTAATCAATATTCAGCTGAATCATATTTAAACACAATCTGGACAACTTAAATTCTTATAATTAAAACAAACACAATTAATTAAACTAAAAGCTAATTAATTTGGTTTGGGCAAGACAAATTAAAAACATGTAATAAGACATATTTATAAGCTGTAGGAAATTAAATTGACTTAATAATATGTAAGAAAAACACAATTATCATGCATAATTAAATTCGTCTAGATTTAAGACCAATTAAACAACAAAAATTAATTGAGCTGGATTAAAAGCTATTGAGCTAAAATTGAGCTGAGATGAACTTACTGAGTTGATTCCGAGCTTAATTCAGCTAGTAAAAAGTTGCAAGGAAAACTTATGGAGCTGGTCAAATCTTCCTTAAATTGCACAGCTAAAATGTCGCTCCAAACTTGCTCCACTAAAGTCGAAATGGCTTCCTTAAATTGCTTTGCCCGAGCTTGAGTGATCGGGCCTTGAGGAAGTATTTGAGGATCTTTGCTTGTTTTTGGCACGCTTCGCGTGGCCTCATCAACCGTTTTTCCAAAATGGCTTATTTTATTCCTTGCAATAAGACTGATGATGCTACTAACGTTGCTAATTTGTTTTTCAAGGAAGTTGTCAGGTTGCATGGAATTCCTCGTACTATCGTTTCTGACTGTGACACAAAATTTTTAAGCCACTTTTGGAGGACATTGTGGGGTAAGTTAGGCACAAAACTCTTGTTTTCGACGACATGCCACCCTCAAACGGATGGTCAAATCGAGGTAGTAAATCGAGTGCCATTGACTTTGCTTCAAGCCATCTTGCAAATAAATTTAAAGATGTGGGAAGATTGTTTACCTCACATGGAGTTCGCATACAACCGAACCGTTCATTCTGCTACGAAATTTTCTCCTTTTGAGGTAGTATATGGCTTTAACCCCATTACTCCTCTTGATTTGGTTCCTATGCCTACTAACGAGTTAGTGCATGTAGATGGTAAAAGAAAGGCTGACTTTGTTAAACAATTGCACAAAAAGGTCAAAGATAATATTGAGAGAAGGACTGAACAATATGTTCGGACAGCCGACAAGGGACGCAAACAAGTTGTGTTCGAACCCGGTGACTGGGTTTGGATCCACATGCGCAAGGAACGATTTCCCGAACAAAGGAAATCCAAGCTTCAATCAAGGGGTGACGGTCCATTCCAAGTGTTGGAATGGATCAACGATAACGTTTACAAAATTGATTTACCGGGTGAGTATGCAGTGAGTGCAAGTTTTAACGTTGCTGATCTCTCTCCTTTTGATGTAGGTGACAAATCGAGGACGAATCGCTTTGAAGTGGGGAAGGATGATGCGAGCTCGCCTAAGAAGCTAGGTGTCGAATCCTTAGAGCTAACTTTGGGGCCAATCACTCGAGCACGTGCCAAGAAGTTCCAAGATGCCGTAGCAAACTATATTGCTCGAGTGTGGAGTGATGGGTTGGCTGCACATAAAATGCCCAGCTCAACTAGCTTGATTTGCACCTTCTTACAAGCTGATTTTAGCTCTGTCGGCTCAATTCAGCTCAATTCGGCACTTAACTAGTTCAAGGAGCTGATTATATTCATTTTGAATAAATTAAATTAGTTGTGTTAGTTTAGAATCAGCTCAAATCATTTAATTAAATAAATGTGTTTTAATCTGGACATTTTAATTCAGCTTATTAAGTGTGTCTTATATTAGTACATGTTTTTAATATGTCCCTATTAAGTCATAAATTAAATATGTTTAGTTTAATTACAAAGTTTCAATGTGTCTAGATTAAGACAAATTTATTAGTGGCTGCTAATTAATTTGTCTTAGATGAATTAATGTGCAGAATTTTAATGTGTTCAGCTGCTGATTTCATGAGCCTTAAATATGTCTTAACTAAATTTATTTGATATTTTTTTTAGATGAATCAGCTAGCTTAAATGCAAAGGAATTCAATTAAGGAGGAGTATGTATTTGGGCACATGCATGGACGACATTTAAAGTGCAGCTGCCTTGTGCTTCCAGCTGACTTTTCGTGCAGCTCAATGGACTTCCAGCTGCTGTTTTGAGCTTCTCCAAGGGTCAATTTCATGGAGAGCAATGGCCAAAGAGTACTTCATAAATTCCAGCAACTAATTCAATTGGAGGTTGCTCATATTCGGCCAAAGAAGCATGATTTTTCAAGCTGTGCATTTCTCTTCTCCAAAACAACAATTAAGCTCTTTAAAAGCATTAGTTGAATGTGAATTTTCATCATTAAAAGGGCCAGCCGAATCATCTCTTCTAGAAGGTTAATATTCAAATTTTTTTGTTCATGAATGTATCTAGGAAATTTCTAGGAAGTTTCCTAAAGAAACTTAAGGCAAAAGAGTCTGATTAAATAGGCTATTCGGCTGCCTTAGTTCAGCAATAAATAGACCATGTAATTCACATTTGAAGGGAATGAACAATTTTAGAACTTTGTTAATTTGTGAGGTTGTTTTCAACTCTCGTTATTCTCTAAAGACTTGTGAGACTTATCAAACATCTTTGTGGCGTCAAACCTGTCTTTGTTTCTATCCGAACTTATCACTTTAAACCCAAAAGTGTGGCGTTCGATTCGTACTGAGGTTCCTATCATCTTGATAGCGGGTCGAAGTTTCTATTCACTTAACATACCCTTCCATCAACACCTTATCGACCTAAGCATTCTCATAAGTTACGGGTTAACACACTACTATTGTGTTAGTTCGGCCTTTAAATACTTAGCCCAAATTGCATCCATTGTTTTCTGATTCATTTCTTAAACCAACAAAACCTTTTGAGCCTAAATAACCCTTTTCTTCTAACCTATTTTCATTTCAATTTACTTCTAATTCACGATCGGGCAATTTCTATGACTCAATTCGTTCACGAGGCGAGTGCGTATCACAAAGGTTAACTCAACAATGGAGCTTCGACTACACTATGCCCCCGATGAGCGAAGGTTTGTATTAAATGGAAAAGGTAAGATTGACCCTTATTCTTCTGCTTATAAAGGTAAGATGTTTGAAACTTTTGAAACACTTTTGTACACCTCAGATAGTGACAAAGATCTTGTTGATGATTTAATTTATTTTTGTAAAACACTTAGATCAAAACGTGCTTGACTGTCCTATTTTATTTATTGATGATCTATCTGTTTTGATGATTGATAAAAAGATTCTTGTTTTGATAATGCATGTGTGAGTGAATCTATAGACCATCGATTAATGCATGGTATGATTGTGCAACTCTGTGAACCGTGTGAACCTTTTCAAATACCTACTTGTGATGATTACATTTACCATTTGATTTATTTCTCGCGATTTATTCATGGTTTGTGGAAACAATTTGAGATGATTGAATGCCTTAAAACATGTCCATCGTTGTTTCAAATATTTGACGAGGCATTGGCGAGTAAATTAGCTTGTTTGCATGGTAACCTGAATCTGTCCATTCACATGCGTTATACTTGTTTTGTTATGCTTATGATTGGACTACAAGTTCTACTTTCAATGTGGCTGACTTATCTCCAATTGATTTTTTAGATTCGAGGACGAATCATTTTGAGGAAGGGGGAATGATACGAGTCACAAAGGCCTTAGATGCGTATACGGAGAAAAAAGAAAATCAAGATTCACTTTCTTGTTTTCAAGAAAATCAAGAAACCGAATCTTGGTCCAATTTTGCTGTTTTGAGTGATTTCAAAAATCAAGAAAATCAAGATTTCAGATCTTGGTCCAAGAAACTGAATCTTGCAACTAGGGCGCATTGGATCTTAGTTACGAGCATTAACAAGCCAATTTTGGGAGAGAACAGATTACAAGCCCAAGTTCTTAAAGACAAGGCCCAATAAGATGTTCCAAGCCCAATCCAGAAATTTAAATCAGATTTAGTTGAAAATCAGGCCAAATTGTCAAAGTGGCCCAATTTGTAAAATTTTAATTCTTTAAATACTTAGTTTTAATTTTTAGACTTTATAAATAAATTTCTATGTAAAAATTCAGCCCAAAGAGCCCCATTAAAGGTCTTGGACGAAATTCCTTTGAAAGTAAAAAAAATTAGGTTTTTTTTTTAGTTTTCCTATTAGGGTTAGGAAAATAGTTAGAAAGGCCTATATATATGGCTTGGCCAGCCACCCATAGAACACATTACACTTGAAAAATACATTGAAATCCGATTTGTTTTGTTGAGTGAAAATTCTCTTTGAGTTCTCCAAGAATTTTCTCTTGAGTTTTCTTTAGAAGGAGTTTTAACAATCTTTTTGATTGTGGGAGCCATCTTCAGCCTTCTTCTTGCCATTGTTCTTCATTGGAGGGAAGATTAGAGCCGTTTAAAGGGAGTTGTGAAATCTTTCTTGATTTCAAGGCTTCTTAGGACTTTCTTTATTTTCTTGCTGTTCGTTCTTCTTTATTAACTTCTGCTTGTGCTGATTTATTGATTAACTTGGGATTAATTGTTCTTGTTGCGTTTCAGCCATTCCAAACTTCAAGATCTGATTCAGCTTCGTTCTTTGGCATCAAGAAACATTCTTCATTCATAATTTCCAGATTTCTTACCGCCCAAGTATTTCTTATTCTATTCGATTTGGGTTTCTTGATCTGACAAGTTTAGTTCTCTATTTTCTATTTTCGTTGCAGCCAATTTGTTTATAGACCTCGTAGGACTTTCCCGTGACTTGACAACTCGATCTTGGTCTACACGCAACCCTCTATCATTGCCTCTCTTTTCTTTTTATTTCTTTTTGTGTCTTCCTTTCATTACAAGATAGAGATGTTACAAATGAATCAGAACGGAAAGACTCTTGTTGGGTATGTACGAAATGACTTGCATACAAACAATGATCCCCTTGGAAAACTTCATCTCGAAACTTGCTTTGCATCGTCTTGAATTCCTCGTTGAATAGGAGTCATGATATGAATCTCTTCTCGAATATTCGTTGGATGTTCGTCTTCTTGGCACTCTCATTTCTGCCCTTTCACTTGAATTAAGTTGTCCTCGTTGGGCTCTTTTCTCCACTCGCATCTCATTGATAGTAGCACTCAATGTTCGAAGTATGGCAGCCCGTTCGTCTAACTGTTGTTGGATCATTTTAAATTTATCATGGACATCATTATGGTCATCATCAACTTGACCAACTCTAGACATTTTCTTTTTCTTTTTTTCAAAAACCTTCAAAACAAACACTCAACACTCAAAAAGGAAAATTAGCAAACCTCAACGTTAATCACTCAAAAAGGAAAATTAAATTCTCAAAGAGGTAGAATTCAGTCTTGTGAGTTCTTTAGTAGAGTCTATATCAATCAATTAGAAAGTGTATGAACCGTAACTACCAAAGAATCCTCATTGCACTGTGAGTCCAAAAACTGACGGGACACCAATTGATTTGTGTTGCACCGAGGAAGAATTGCGCACACTTTTAAATCCTACTAAGACAAGAAACAATAAGGTGTTAGATAGTGTAAAGGAAGAATAAAAGCAAAAAAAATGAAAACCTACAGCTAAGAATCAATAAATATTGTTGACACCCAAAAACCTGAAAAACTGCGGAGTAACTTGACAACTTCGTTCGAGGTGTTCTTGATCTCCAAAAATCACAAAATTTAAACTGGAATGTCCTTAAATATTGTATATTTAATCTGGAAAGTTTTGGCACTAAACTCAAGCCGCTGAATATTTTTTTAATTTTTTTCTTGATTTCGTATTTTTCAATTTTTTTGAGTTTTTATACTGATTTTTTTGCGGGAAATATTTTTTAATAATCTATCATAGTGCTACAAATATTCATATAAAATTTTAGACCAATCGAACAGCATTTACTCACTCAAATGAATTTTTTTTCAAAATTTTTTCTGGGTAAAAACTGTTGTTTAATGTTTTTAAAAGGAGATCAGTTTAGAAATCAACCAAGAACACCCAAAACACCCAAAATCTGATACCAAATGATAGGGGTTGCGCACGGACCAAGATCGAGTTGTCAAGTCATGGAAAAAATCCGACGAAAGCTCTAAACGCTTGGATCTGAAACGAAACAGCAAAACTAATTTAGAGTCAATTAGATCTGAAGTGAAAATAACTAAACAATAAAAGATCAGCCAAGAATTAAAAACACTTATAGATAGGTAATCTTGGAAGCCAAGAACACAGAATTGAAATCAAGAGAGACTCCAAACAGCCGGATCTGAAAAGAAGAACCCAAAAACAGCAAAGTAAATTCAAACTCAGCAGATCACAAAATCAATTTGAATTAGATCTAGGGTTTGGGCCGTAAGAAAGAGGGGATTTGTGAATCAAAAATGTTTCTTGTTGTCCACGGATGGTGCCGAAAGCTTCTTGAAGGTTGAAAGGGGCTAGAACGCAACAAGAACAATTAATCCCAAGTTAATCAATAAATCAGCACAAGTAGAAATTAATAAAGAAGAACGAACAACAAGAAAATAAAGAAAGTCCTAAGAAGCCTTGAAATCTCGAAAGATTTCACAACTCCCTTCAAACAGCTCTAATCTCCCCTCCAATGAAGAACAATGGCAAGAAGAAGGCTGAAGATGGCTCCAATAATCAAAAAGATTGTTAAATCTCCTTCTAAAGAAAACTCAAGAGAAAATTCTTGGAGAACTCAAAGAGAATTTTCACTCAACAAAACAAATCTAATTTCAAATGTATTATTCAAGTGTAATGTGTATAAGGGTGGCTGGCCAAGCCATACATATAGGCCTTCTAACTATTTTCCTAGTCCTAATAGGAAAACTAAAAAAAAACCTAAATTTTTTTACTTTAAAGGGGAAATTCGGCCAAGGACTTTAAATGGACCTCTTGGACTGAATTTTTACATAGAAATTTATTCATAAAGTCTAAAAATGAAAACTAAGTATTTAAAGAATTAAAACTTAACAAATTGGGCCACTTTGACAATTTGGCCTGATTTTCAACTAAGTTTAATTTAAATTTCTTGATTGGGCTTGGAACATCTTATTGGGCCTTGTCTTCAAGAACTTGGGCTTGTAATCCGTTCTCTCCCGAAATTGGCTTGTTAATGCTCGTAACTGAGATCCAATATGCCTTAATTGCAAGATTCGGTTTCTTGGACCAAGATTTCCAAGATTTGAAATCTTGATTTTCTTGATTCTTGAAATCGCTCAAAACAACAAAATTGGACCAAGATTTGGTTTCTTGATTTTCTTGAAAACAAGAAAGTGAATCTTGATTTTCTTTTTCCTTCGTATACGCATCTAAGGCCTTTGTGACTAATATCAGTTGCATCAAGGTCCTATCACCCGATCATGAGCCAAACAATTCAAGGAGGCTGTTTCGGCTTTAGTAGATAAAGTTTGGGGCGAGACCTTGGTTGGACACATTGAAGAAGCTTGGACCAACTCAATGAGCATTCCGTGCAATTTGTTGCAAGCTGAATTAAATTCCATTTTAGCTCAATGAGCTCGAACCAACTCAATTTCAGCTCAAACATTTCTGATTCAGCTCAATATCATTTAGACATTAATATAGTAGCTGAAATATTTATTTGAGTTAGCTAATTTAGTTAAATAGAGCTCAATTAGTTTTCTTTTTTTAATTGGTCTTAAATCTGGACGAATTTAATTATGCATATTAAATATGTTTTTCTTACATGTTATTAAGTTGTCTTAATTCCTGCAGCCTATAACTATGTTTTATTGCATGTTTTTAATGTGTCTTGTCTTAACCGAATTAATTAGTTCTTAGTTTAATTAATTGTGTCTTGTTTTAATTTAAGATGTCCAGATTATGTTTTAATTATGTTTCAGCTAAATATTAAATTAATTAAGTTCATTTGCTCATTTTGTAGGTTGGCCGAATGTGGAGAGCATTTAACAAGATTCATGCATGTTGGGTTCAATGCACCTAGCGATACATGCATGGAATGCATTCAAAATGGTGTGCTGATTTTTGAAGTCTTTTATGTGACCATTCGGCCAAAAGAGATGATGTTTCCAACTCCAAAGCTGCCATTTATTTCTTTCACATTGATGAATGCATCTTGGCTGTTCTGTCCCTAGTGTTCACACTCAATGACTCTTCAAAGCTGCGTTTTCACACTTTAAATGGCTATTTGTTATCTCCTTATTTGCTGATCACTTTTCAGTAAAAGTTGCATCTTAAATTAGCTAATTTATGTTCATTGGCTGAATCTAGCTCATCCATGCCCCATCCAAGTTGTTCAAGGTTCATTTATCCATCTAGAAGCTGACTATTGGAGCTCCCATTCAGCCGAATCTTACTAGCTCAATTAATTGGTTCATTTGCTTAATTTTTAAGGGATATAAGTGACTATTCGGCTAGCTTAGATGCTGTTTATAAATAGCTAAAATTTTCATTTTGTAAAAGACTTTTGACATTTTGTAAATGAATTGCTGCCGAATTTGTGAGGCATTTTCTCTCAAATTTCGTTCGAGACCCGTAAGACTTATCTAGCTTCTAGTGGCGTCTTTTCGAGTCTTTTCCAAACTTATCACTCCCTAAACTCGAGTGTGGCGTTCACCCTAATACCTTTGGTTCATACTTTCCTAAGTATCAGGTCAAGGTTTCTAAATTGCCATTTCTGACTCTTTTAGGTCCTATAAGTTTCAGGTCAACACTCCTCTTTAGTGTTGGTTCATCCTTGACCTTTTTGAGCCAGTTTGGTTTATTTCGTACCAAAATCTCATACCATTTTGTACCAACATCCAATTCCATTTCTTACCAAAAAACAAAACCATTTCCCAATTAAAGCTAAACCGAATTTGACCAAACCTATTCCACATCTTTTCTAACCTAAACCAAATTTATATCCATCTTTGTTCGAACCTACGTGACTTCTTTGAACCCAATCATATTTTTTTTTCCTTGAATCGACATATTCAAATATACTTCTTCGTTTATGATCGAAAACTAAACAAATCAGATTCAACCACTAAACCGAGATCGTATCATTTGGTATCAGAGCTTGTTAAAATGAGAAGTACGAGCACTCGAAGTCATTTTGAAATAGGTACGTAAAAAAATTTTGAAATTAAAAAATATATATACATACGAAATTTAAAAAAAAAGTGAATTGAAAAAAATCGTGAATTAAAAAAAGGTGTTGTGATTCAAGTGCTGCAAATTGAGATAGTTGTTTCAATTTTGTAAGTATGGTATTCTTTTCTACTCATCTTCTATTCGTTCTACGTCACACTTAGTGATGTGAGCTTGCCTACGAACCAAGTAGAGACCGAACCAGAAGATATCAAATTGCCTATTGGTCCGATAACGTGAGCTAGAGCTAAACGATTCAAAGATGCCATCTCAGCAATGGTGGAACGAGTTGAGGAAAATGATAGCCAAGAGCTTAGAGATGAGCTGAACATTTTCAACTTCTTTGAAGTTGAATTTCGTTCCAGCTAATTAATTTGCTGCTGGAATTTTTGGACCATTTAAATAAGCTTTAATTTAGTTTTACTATAGCTTATAAATATGTCTTTAATTAATATAAGTATTTAATATGTCTTGATTTAGTAAATTAAAGATGTCTTGATGTCATTTAGTTTGTCTAAATTAATACATGTCTTAAATCTGTCCAGCCGAATTTAGTTGTCATGTTTTATTAATATTTAAGTTGTCTCAATGTTAATTAGGATGTTCACATTATACTTTAATTTAGTTCAGCTGAATTGGCTTGAAATTAATTAAGTTCATGTGTGTTTTTAGGTGCAGCCAAATTTGAAGATGAATTGGGCAGATTCATGCATACAGGTTCAATGAATTTGAAGATGCATGTGCAACTTATTTAATGCATTAAAGCTGATTAATTTTGGTGTTTGTCAAGACAACTATTCAGCCAAGAGTGTCCAAGCTTTTCATCCTTTCAAGCTTGGCCGATTCTCTTCTCAGGGGAGCATAAAGGCTGTTCACACTATGGCTATTCAGTTCAGCCATGTTCACACCATGGGGACTTTTCAAAACCGTCCATTTACACCTAAAAAGGCCACTCAAGTTCCTTTTTAATGCTGGTCACTTTTCATCAAGAGTTGCCTAATAAATGAATCAATTAAATTCATTAGATGAACTTGGCTCCTACATGAATCTCCAAGATCCATTTGCTTAATGTGGAAGCTTCATAGTTGGTCACCATTCAGCCGAATCTACATGGGCTAATAATTGTGCATTCATGCTGAATTTTTGTTCAATGTTTGCTTAAGAATTAAGCCTAGAATATGTCTATTCGGTTACCAGCACTTAGGCTATAAATAGTTGTTGAATTTCTTGTAAAAGGACTTTTTGACAAATTTCTGAATGAAATATCATTTTAGTGAGTTAATTCACTCTCTTTATTCTCCAAAGCTCAAATTGACTTATCTTCAACGAGTGGCGTTAATCTGACTTTGTTCCGAACTTATCACCGTTGGTGTGGCGTTCTTCATACTGTAGGTTCCTATTTTGCTAAATAGAGGGTCTCGGTTATTATCCTAATTCCTTTTCCTTTTCTTTGAAACCTTAAGACCGGGTCCTTATTTGTTATTAAGGATTCGACTTGTTTCATCGAATTATCCAGCAAACAACACTCTATCAAACTCCTTTGTTCTCCAAAGCCATTTAATTTTAATCACCAAGACTTGAATTTGTTTCAAAACCGATACTACCTAATTTCGATCAGGGAAATATTATGACTCGTTATTTCATAAGAAACGAGCTCGTATCAGTTAGTATCAGAGCTGGTTAAATTAGGTACGTATTCGTAGTTTCAAAATTCGAAAAAAATTCGAAAAAAATTTGAAATTAAAAAAAAGAAGCATATATATACTACAAAATTCATTAAAAAAAGGAATTTCGAATTAAAAAAATTCGAGTTAAAAAAAAAAAGAGAAATTTTGCAAGTGTTGATTCTTGTTCCGAACAAGTGGTTCTTCTTTTTCCAAATATCGAATTCATTCTATACGCCACATCTTTAAACCTTTCTTTTCTTTCGAGCCTACCTAAACCATATCATATTCCTTTGTTTAGCCCTTGAAGCCGACCCACAAGTGTGGAAAAGTCTAAGTAGCTTTCTAGAATATCGAGAGTTGGATTTGAGAGGTAAAAGGCAAGAGAGTTACATCAAGTTAAAAGCCAAAAATCGAGTGAAACACGAGAGGAGTGAATTCTTTTCTTGTGAGCGAATTTGTGAGGTCTTTATTATTCATCATGTCTAGGAGCCCGAAACGACGAGCAACGAGTGGAGGAGCTTCAAATGCTGCTGATGGAGGAGTTAATCTTCAACCAAGGAGAAACGTTCCCGAAGGTGGAGTGCCCGATCTTTAAGTTCAAGCAATCGTGAGAGAAATTTCTCGTTTGTTCCAACCTCAATTCGATTCCCTTCATGAACGAATGGAACAAATGGAGGAACGAAGCCAACGCGCAAACACCCCTCCTATTCCAAGAAGAGAGCAAGAACGTCCATGGCAACATGCAAATGACTTATATGAACCAAGTGATGTAGAAAGTGAACAAGGTTCGCGGCAAAGCGAAAGACGACGAGGCCATCGAGCACGGGAACGAAGAGATCGAGAGCAGCCCGACGATGATTTAAAGAATATTAAAATGGCAATTCCTGCTTTTCAAGGGAGGTCAGATCCTGAGGCCTATCTTGAATGGGAGAAAAAGGTCGAGTTAGTTTTCGAGTGCCACAATTACTCCGAGAGTAAGAAGGTGAAGCTAGCTGCTATTGAATTCTCTGACTATGCTATAATATGGTGGGATCAACTCATGTTGAGTCGAAGACGCAATGGAGAACATCCCGTGTCTACATGGGCAAAAATGAAGGTGATAATGAGAAAACGATTCATACCAGCCTACTATCACAGGGAATTGTATCAAAAGCTCCAAACTTTAACTCAAGGCCAACAAAGCGTGGAAGATTACTACAAGGAAATGGAAGTGGCCATGATCCGCGCCGATGTGGAGGAAGATCGAGAAGCCACCATGGCTCGATTTCTCGTCGGCCTTAATCGTGATATCGCCAATATTGTGGAGCTACACCACTATGTCGAAGCCATTGATATGGTCCATATGGCCATAAAGGTTGAAAAACAATTAAAGCGAAAAGGTACGTTATGTTCTTTCACTAATACTTCTTCTACGACTAGGTGGGGGCAAGGGACCAACAAACGTGACTTGCCAAGTCAGAATAAAGAAGCAAGTGGTACCACCAAGTTCAACAAACCAATTTTCGAATCGAGTAAAGGAAAGATGGAAGCCCAACCAAGTCGATCTCGAGACATAATGTTTCAAATGTCTTGGAAGGGGCCACATCGTGAGCCAATGCCCAAATCGAAATGCGATGTTTGTTCGAGATGATGGAGAGATTGAATCCGAAAGTGAACAAGAAAATGAGGCTGTTGAACCAATCGAAGATGAGGATGATGTTGAACAAGCCGAAAATGGAGAAATATTGGTGGTGAAAAGAAGTCTCACTTTGCAAGGTGCCGAAAATGATCAACAACGCGAAAATATCTTCCATAGGCGATGTCAAGTGCAAGGTAAGATTTGTTGCATTATAATCGATGGGGGGAGTTGTACAAATGTGGCTAGTACATTGATGGTGGAAAAACTCAGATTGGCCACCACCAAACATCCCCATCCGTATAAACTCCAATGGCTTAACGATGGTGGAGAATTGAAGGTAACAAAGCAAGTGCTCATTTCATTCACAATTGGAAAATATCAAGATAAAGTGATGTGTGACGTTGTACTGATGCATGCGGGGCATCTTCTGTTGGGATGCCCTTGGCAATTCGACAAGCGAGCAATACATGATGGATACACAAACCGTTTCTCTTTCAAACATATGGGACGAATGGTGACACTAGCTCCATTATCACCGAAACAAGTTTACGAGGATTAGCTCAAAATGAGGAGTTCAATTGAAAAATCAAAAGAAAATGAGCGAGAGCAAAAGATTGAAAAGAAGAAAAACAAAAAGATGAGTGACAAAAAAGAGAGAGTGATTCAAAAGAAAAAGAAATGAGTGATGAGAGTGAAAAAAAGAATTTGTTTGTAAAAGAGAGGGAAGTTCGAAAATCGATGTTATTGAAACAACCATTGTTGGTTCTTTTGTACAAGGAGAGCTTGCTTGGCACTAACGAATTTGATGACAAGTTGCCCTTTTCTATTTTGTCTGTGTTGCAGGAATTTCAAGACGTATTCCCAGAAGAAATCCCGAGTGGGTTACCACCTATTCGTGGAATTGAACACCAAATAGATCTTGTGCTGGGAGCCACGATTCCAAACTGTCCTGCTTACCGGAGTAATCCTGAAGAGACGAAAGAACTAAAAAGCAAGTAAATGAACTTCTTGAAAAGGGCTACGTGCGTGAAAGCCTTAGTCCATGCGCCGTGCCTGTTTTGCTTGTCCCGAAGAAGGATGGAACGTGGAGGATGTGCATGACTGCCGTGCTATAAACGGTTGTGTTTTTAGGTTTCGTTGTTAGTTCAGAGGGCCTTGAAGTCGATCAAGAGAAGGTCAAGGCGATTCAAGAATTGCCCCGACGACAAACATCTCCCAAGTTCAAGTTTCCACGGCTTAGCAAGCTTTTACTGTCGATTTGTGCCAAACTTCAGCACCTTAGCCGCACCCTTGACTGGGGTTATTCGTAAGAATTCCAACTTCGTTTGGAGAGAGGAGCAAGAAAAATCTTTTCTGAAAATTAAAGATTGTCTAACTCATGCACCATTATTAGCTTTGCCTAATTTTGATAAAACTTTCGAGTTAGAATGTGATGCATCAGGTTTAGGCATTGGTTCTGTGTTGATGCAAGACGGTCGTCCTATTGCCTATTTTAGCGAGAAACTCAATGGTGCTGTCTTAAACTATCCAACGTATGACAAGGAGCTCTATTCGTTGATCCGAGCCTTAGAAACGTGGCAACACTATCTTTGGCCCAAGGAATTCGTCATACACACCGATCATGAGTCCTTGAAGTATTTAAAGGGGCAACACAAGTTGAATAAACGACACGCTAAGTGGGTAAAATTTCTCGAATCTTTTCCCTACGTTATTAAATATAAAAAGGTAAGGAAAACGTAGTGGCTGATGCACTATCTCGAAGGTATGTGTTGCTAAATATTTTGGATGCAAAATTGATGGGGTTTGTATTTCTTAAAGATTTATATGTCAACGATGCTGACTTTGGTGAATTCTTTAGGTTATGCACAAAGGGAGCTTACGAGAAGTACTATCGACATGATGGGTACTTATTCCGAGAAGGAAAGCTTTGTATACCCCAAGGTTCCGTACGAGAAGTGTTGATCGAAGAAGCTCATAGCGGAGGATTAATGGAGCACTTTGGTGCTGCTAAGACTTTAGCTACACTCCACGAACATTTCTTTTGGCCCAAGTGCGAAGAGATGTAGAACGGTTTTGTAATCGATGCATTGCTTGCAAACGGGCTAAATCGCGAATAAAGCCCCACGGTTTGTATAAACCATTGCCCATTCCTGAAACCCCTTGGTCCGATATCTCAATGGATTTCATGCTAGGTTTACCAAGGAGTAAAAATGGTCGAGATTCAATATTTGTGGTTGTAGATAGGTTCTCAAAAATGGCCCATTTTATAGCATGTCATAAAACTGATGATGCCGTTAATATTGCTAACTTATTTTTCAAAGAAGTGGTCAGGTTGCATGGCATGCCTAGAACGATAGTATCTGATCGTGACGCGAAGTTTCTTAGCCATTTTTGGAGGACACTATGGGGGCGTCTTGGAACGAAGTTGCTGTTTTCAACCACTTGCCATCCGCAAACGGACGGCCAAACTGAACTGGTCAATCGAATTTTGTCTACATTGCTTTGAGCCGTCATTCAGAAAAAATTGAAGGCTTGGGAAGAATGTCTACCGCATGTGGAGTTTGCGTACAATCGAGCTGTTCACTCAGCTACCAAATTTTCTCCTTTTGAAAAATTTTATGGTTTCAATCCATTAACACCACTTGATTTAATGCCATTGCCTTCAAACGAACTTGTGCATGTAGATGGAAATCGTAAAGCTGATTTTGTCAAGCAATTGCACCAACGAGTTCGAGACAACATTGAGGCAAAGACCAAGAACTATGAACAACATGCTAACAAAGGTCGTAAACGAGTTGTGTTCGAGCCGGGAGATTGGGTGTGGTTGCATATGCGCAAGGAGAAATTTCCTATGCAACAATGATCTAAACTTCTTCCGAGAGGGGATGGACCGTTTCAAGTCCTTGAATGAATTAATGATAATTCTTATAAATTGGACTTGCCTGGAGAATATAATGTTAGTACGACCTTTAATGTTTCCGATTTGTCTCCGTTTGATGCAGAATTCGATTTGAGGACAAATCATTCTGAAGAGGAGGGAAATGATGTGAGCTTACCTACGAACCAAGTAGAGACCGAACCAGAAGATATCAAATTGCCTATTGGTCTGATAACGTGAGCTAGAGCTAAACGATTCAAAGATGCCATCTCAGCAATGGTGGAACGAGTTCAGGAAAATGATAGCCAAGAGCTTAGAGATGAGCTGAACATTTTCAACTTCTTTGAAGTTGAATTTCGTTCCAGCTAATTAATTTGCTGCTGGAATTTTTAGACCATTTAAATAAGCTTTAATTTAGTTTTACTACAGCTTATAAAAATGTCTTTAATTAATATAAGTATTTAATATGTCTTGATTTAGTAAATTAAAGATGTCTTGACGTCATTTAGTTTGTCTACATTAATACATGTCTTAAAATCTGTCCAGCCGAATTTAGGTGTCATGTTTTATTAATATTTAAGTTGTCTCAATGTTAATTAGGATGTTCACATTATACTTTAATTTAGTTCAGCTGAATTTGCTTGAAATTAATTAAGTTCATGTGTGTTTTTAGGTGCAGCCGAATTTGAAGATGAATTGGGCAGATTCATGCATGGAGGTTCAATGAATTTGAAGATGCATGTGCAGCTGATTTAATGCATTAAAGCTGATTAATTTTGGTCTTTTTCAAGACAACTATTCGGCCAAGAGTGTCCAAGCTTTTCATCCTTTCAAGCTTGGCCGATTCTCTTCTCAAGGGAGCATAAAGGCTGTTCACACTATGGCTGTTCGATTCAGCCATGTTCACACCATGGGGACTTTTCAAAACCGTCCATTCACACCCAAAAAGGCTACTCAAGTTCCTTTTTAATGCTGGTCACTTTTCATCAAGAGTTGCCTAATGAATGAATCAATTAAATTCATCAGATGAACTTGGCTGCTACATGAATCTCCAAGATCCATTTGCTTAATGTGGAAGCTTCATAGTTGGTCACCATTCAGCCGAATCTACATGGGCTAATAATTGTGTATTCATGCTGAATTTTTGTTCAATGTTTGCTTAAGAATTAAGCCTAGAATATGTCTATTCGGTTACCAGCACTTAGGCTATAAATAGTTGTTGAATTTCTTGTAAAAGGACTTTTTGACAAATTTCTGAATGAAATATCATTTTAGTGAGTTAATTCACTCTCTTTATTCTCCAAAGCTCAAATTGACTTATCTTCAACGAGTGGCGTCAATCTGACTTTGTTCCGAACTTATCACCGTTGGTGTGGCATTCTTCATACCGTAGGTTCCTATTTTGCTAAATAGAGGGTCTCGGTTATTATCCTAATTCCTTTTCCTTTTCTTTGAAACCTTAAGACCGGGTCCTTATTTGTTATTAAGGGTTCGACTTATTTCATCGAATTATCCAGCAAACAACACTCTATCAAACTCCTTTGTTCTCCAAAGCCATTTAATTTTAATCACCAAGACTTGAATTTGTTTCAAAACTGATACTACCTAATTTCGATCGGGGAAATATTACGACTCATTATTTCATACGAAACGAGCTCGTATCACTTAGTTTAAGCCTTCTTTGTTTCTTTAGCCTACCCATAACCTAACATTGATACTTTGTAAAACCTTTTGAAGCCAACCCATTGGACTAAGATAACGTCACAATGAGTTGCTTATGAAATAACGAGAGGAAATTGAGTGGAAAAAGGCACGAGTGTTTGAGCGCATTAGAGTTGAGGTAAAAGTTGAAAATGAGCGCAAACACGAGTGTGAGTGACACCAACTTTTCTTTTCGAGAGATTTGTGAGGTTTTTATTGTGAGGTCTTTGTTTTCATGTCTCAAAATCCTGAACAAAACATGGCGGAAGGAGGTGGAAGACAACCAATCCGAAATGTAGCACCTAGAGGAGGTGGAGTGTCAAATTTGGCTCAACAAGCCATGTTGCAAGAATTCCAACGCATGCTCCGGAATGAGATGGAATCCTTCAACGAGCATTTGGAACGAGTCGAGGAGAGGACTCAACGAGAACGAACTCCCCAAGGACCACAAAGAGAACGAGACCAACTAGAAATTAATCAAGAAGACCTCTATGATCCAAGTGATGCCGAAAGTGATCAAGGATCAAACCGAAGTGAAAGGTGAAGAGGTCCAAGAAATCAAAATAATCGGGATCGAGGACGAGTGGATGACGATTTGAGGAACATTAAACTTTCCATTCCATCTTTTCAAGGAAAATCTGATCCTAAAGCCTACTTGGAATGGGAAAAGAAGATTGAATTGGTTTTCGATTGTCATAATTATTCCAAGATCAAGAAGGTTAAGTTGGCTGCCATTGAGTTCTCCAATTACGCCATGATTTGGTGGGACTAACTCACCACGAGCCGAAGAAGGAATAGGGAATGGCCAATATCCACTTGGGCCGAAATGAAGGCTGTGATGCGACGTCATTTCATTCCATCTTACTATCACCGGGAACTCTACGAAAAACTCCAAAATCTCACTCAAGGTTCAAGGAGTGCTGAAGATTATTTCAAAGAGATGAAGATTGCAATGAGTCGTGCCAATGTCCAAGAAGATCATGAAGAATCGATGGCGCATTTCCTTGCTAGTCTCAACCGAGACATCGCCAATGTTGTGGAACTACAACATTATATCGAGATCGTGGACACGGTGCATATGGCCATTAAGGTGGAGAAGCAACTCAAGCGAAAGGGCACAATTCGAAGTTATCCCACCACAAGCACAACGAAATGGGGGCAAAGCACGAGTAAAAATAATCCACCAAGTCGTGCCAAAGAGCTAATGGTGCCTGCCAAAACAAATAAACCTACGGGCGACACGAGCAAAGGCAAGGCAACTGATTCATTTGCCAATCGAACAAGGGATATTAAGTGCTTTAAGTGCCTCGGAAGGGTGCATATTGCCAGCCAATGTCCCAACCGTAACATTATGGTGGTTCGTGCGAACAGAGAAATTGAATCGGAGGAAGAAGAACTTGAAGATGAGCCTGAAGTGGTTTCTGACAATGAAGAAGATGTAGAACATGCCCTTGATGGAGAACTCCTTGTAGTTAAAAGGATCCTGAGTATTCAAAGTGTAGAAGATGAGCAACAACGAGAGAACATTTTCCATACTCATTGTTAGGTCCAAGAAAAACTTTGTAGCATCATCATTGACGGAGGAAGTTGTACGAATGTGGCAAGCACTCTTCTGGTGGAAAAACTAAGTCTACCGATCACTAAACATCCAAATCCGTACAAACTCCAATGGCTCAATGATGGAGGAGAGCTAAAGGTGACGAACCAAGTACGTGTTTCATTTTCCATAGGAAAATATTCTGACGAAGTGCTTTGCGATGTTGTTCCAATGCATGCGGGTCATTTGCTACTTGGCCGCCCATGGCAATTTGATCGTCGAGTTATGCATGATGGCTATTCAAACCGTTATACATTCAAGCACATGGGAAGGAATGTAACACTAGCACTGTTGACGCCAAAGCAAGTTTATGAGGATCAAATCAAGTTGAAAAATTTCGTAGATCAAATGAGAGAAAAAGAAAAGAGTGAAAACAAAGAAAAGAAAAATGAGAAAAAGAAAGAAAATTTGAAAAAAGAGAGTGAAAAGAAAGTGAGAAAAGAGAAAGATGAAAAGGAAAAAGTGAGTGAAAAACTGAATGTATTTGCAAAAGAAAGTGATGTTCGAAAGGCGTTCTTGGTGAGGCAATCAATTCTTGTACTTATGTATAAGGAAAACTTGTTTAATACTATCGACTTAACCGAAAATCCTCCTTCTTCTGTTGTCTCTCTTTTACAGGATTTCCAAGACGTCTTTTCAGATGATGTGCCTAGCAGTTTGCCACCCCTTCGTGGGATTGAGCACCAAATCAATTTTGTGCCCGGAGCCGTTATTCCAAACCGACTAGCATACCGAACCAATCTCAAAGAAACCAAAGAGCTTCAACGTCAAGTCAATGAACTCATGGAAAGGGGCTACATTCGAGAAAGCCTTAGCCCTTGCACCGTACCTGTTTTGTTGGTACTAAAGAGGGACGGAACTTGGCACATGTGCGTTGATTGCCATGCTGTAAACAAAATCACCATTAAGTATAGGCATCCCATACCGCGCTTAGATGACATGCTCGATGAGTTAAGTGGCGCTAAATTGTTCTCAAAAATTGACCTTAAAAGTGGGTACCATCAGATTCGAATGCGCGAAGGTGATGAATGGAAGACCGCTTTTAAAACGAAACACGGTTTGTATGAATGGTTGGTCATGCCATTCGGCTTAACCAACGCTCCTAGTACTTTTATGAGACTTATGAATTATGTTTTACGAAATTTCATTGGTAAGTTTTGTGTTGTGTACTTTGATGATATTCTAATATATATAGTAAATCGTTGGATGAGCATGTAATGCATCTTTGATCTATTTTAGAAGTTCTTAGGAAGGAGACCTTGTATGCTAACCTTAAAAAGTGTACATTTTGCTCTGACAAAGTAATTTTCTTAGGTTTCGTGGTCAGCTCGGAGGGCCTTGAAGTAGATAGCGAAAAGATTAAGGCGATTCAGGAATGGCCGAGGCTGACGAGTATAAGCCAAGTGCGAAGTTTCCATGGCTTGGCAAGTTTCTATAGGCATTTCGTACCCAATTTCAGCACGTTGGCCGCACCGTTGACAAGCACCATCAAGAAGAATTCGACTTTTCATTGGGGCGAAGAGCAAGAAAATTCTTTTAACGTTATTAAAGATTGTCTTACTAAAGCTCCATTGTTAGCACTGCCTAATTTTTCAAAAACGTTTGAGATTGAATGTGATGCCTCAGGTGTAGGAATCGGAGCCATATTAACACAAGACGAAAGACCTATCGCGTATTTTAGCAAAAAATTGAATGGGGCCGCATTGAACTATCCGATCTACGATAAAGAGATGTATGCACTCATTAGCGCCCTCGAGACTTGGCAGCATTATTTATGGCCGAAGGAGTGATAGAGGATTACGCGCGGACCAAGATCAAGTCATCAAGTCACGGGAAAGTCCTACGAGATCTATAAATAAATTGGCTGCAACAAAAATAGAAAACAGAGAACTAAACTTGTCAGATCAAGAAACCCAAATTGAATAGAATAAGAAATACTTTGGCGGCAAGAAATCTAGAAATTATGAATGAAGAACATTTCTTGATACCTAAGAACGAAGCCGAATCAGATCTTGAAGTTTGGAAAGGCTGAAACGGAACAAGAACAATTAATCCCAAGTTAATCAATAAATCAACACAAGCAGAAATTAATAAAGAAGAACGAACAACAAGAAAATAAAGAAAGTCCGAAAAAGCCTTGAAATCGAGAAAGATTTCACAACTCCCTTCAAACGGCTCTAATCTCCCCTCCAATGTAGAACAATGGCAAGAAAAAGGCTGACGATGGCTCCCACAGTAAAAAAGATTGTTAACACTACTTCTAAAGAAAACTCAAGAGAGAATTCTTGGAGAAAAATCAAAGAGAATTTTTCACTCAATAAAATCTGATTTCAATGTATTTTTTTTCAATTTCTAATGTGTATAAGGGTGGCTGGCCAAGCGATACATATAGGCCTTCTAACTATTTTCCTAGTCCTAATAGGAAAACTAAAAAAAAAAACCTAATTTTGTTTTACTTTCAAGGGGAAATTCGGCCAAGGACTTTAAATGGGCCTCTTGGACTGAATTTTTACATAGAAATTTATTCATAAAGTCAAAAAATTAAAACTAAGTATTTAAAGAATTAAAACTTAACAAATTGGGCCACTTTGACAATTTGTCCTGATTTTCAACTGAGTCTAATTTAAATTTCTTGATTGGGCTTGGAACATCTTATTGGGCCGTTTCCCCAAGCATTTGGGCTTGTAATCCGTTCTCTCCTGAAATTGGTTCGTTGATGCTCGTAACTGAGATCCAATGCGCCTTAGCTGCAAGATTCGTTTCTTGGACCAAGATTTCCAAGATTTCAAATCTTGATTTTCTTGATTCTTGAAATCGCTCAAAACAGCAAAATTGGACCAAGATTCGGTTTTTTGATTTTCTTGAAAAGAAGAAAGTGAATCTTGATTTTCTTTTTCCTTCGTGTACGCATCTAAGGCCTTGCTAATAAATTCTTGAATGGTTCCATTTAGTTTTGAACGCATTTGTCTGGCCTTTGACCTCGTTATTGGGGCCTTGTGGTAATTTGAGCCCATCACGTCCTTGAGCTTGAATTGGGCCTTTGTGACTCGTATCATAAGGCCTTTGTGACTCGTATCATTCCCCCCTTCCTCAAAAAGATTCGTCCTCAAATCTAAAAAATCAAATGGAGATAAGTCAGCCACATTGAAAGTAGAACTTGTAGTCCAATCATAAGCATAACAAAACAAGTATAATGCATGTGAATGGACAGATTTAGATTACCATGCAAACAAGCTAATTTACTCGCCAATGCCTCGTCTAATATTCGAAACAAAGATGGACATGTTTTAAGGCATTCAATCATCTCAAATTGTTTCCACAAACCATGAATAGATCGCGAGTAATAAATCAAATGGTAAACGTAATCATCACAAGTAGGTGTTTGAAAAGGTTCACACAGTTCACGGAGTTGCACAATCATACCATACATTAATTGACGGTCTATAGATTCACTCACACATGCATTATCAAAAACAAGAATCTTTTTATCAACCATCAAAACAGATAGATCATCAATAAATAAAATAGGACAGTCAAGCACGTTTCGATCTAAGTGTTTTACAAAAATTAAATCATCAACACGATCTTTGTCACTATCCGAGGAGTACAAAAGTGTTTCAAAAGTTTCAAGCATCTTACCTTTATAAGCAAAAGAATAAGGGTCAATCTTACCTTTTCCATTTAATACAAACCTTCGCTCACCGGGGGCATAGTGTAGTCGAAGCTCCATTGTTGAGTTAACCTTTATCAAATGGAACTCAAACTTCATGTACAACCACAGAAACTATTTAAGGCACGAATATAAATTGAAAACAAATTTGGCAAATTTCATTACCTTATTCAAAAACCAAGTATCAAAATAATAGAAAGTATTTGCACACAATAGATGATGCTTGATTTTCCAACAAAATATACCAAAATAGATTTTGGGTTTAAAAACTTGATTTTGATTAGTCATGCCGAAATGTAACAAAGATTTCATTAAACCAATCAAGTTAAACCATGAGGATTTTCGCATACATACCAACATCTATTCAAAACTTTTTGTATTCACCAAAACAGATTTGCACATATTCGCAGATTTTACACAATGCAAATCAAGAGAATAACAACTCACACTTCCTTTCGTAATGACTTTATCAACCACAATCAAAGAATAACAATTAATCGGATCAAAATGAGGGGATCTTTTAAGAACTAAGTCACCAAAAGTTTTATCAATAATTTTCAAATCTGCACGGGACTCGGTTGCTAAAATTTCCTTACCTCGCTTACCTTCGGGCTCATGTAGTGTGATTTCATCTTTGCCTATGTTGATCGTATGAAAGCATCTTTCATTTGAGAGGTATTGAAGTTGAAAGTTATCTTTCGGTATTTCGGGAACCTAAAAAGTAGCAACACAAGAAAAATTCATATGTTGGTTAGTGGAAACATTCCTCACTACCCTTTCCTCATCTTTTCTTTTGTTTCTTTTTTTCATCTCTCAATCTCATTCCATATTCGCTCATTTTCTCGCATCAACATCTCTTGCCTCTCTTTTCTTTTTATTTCTTTTTGTATCTTCCTTTCATTATAAGATAGAGATGTTACAAATGAATCAGAACAGAAAGAATGACTTGCATACGAACAATGATCCCCTTGGAAAACTTCACTCTCGAAACTTGGTTTGCATCGTCTTGAATTCCTCGTTGAATAGGAGTCATGATATGAATCTCTTCTCGAATATTCATTGGATGTTCGTCTTCTTGGCACTCTCATTTCTACCCTTTCACTTGAAACTATTGTTTAATGTTTTTAAAAGGAGATCAGTTTAGAAATCAACCAAGAACACCCAAAATGGCCAAAATCTGATACCAAATGATAGAGGATTGCGTACGGACCAAGACTGAGTCATCAAGTCACGGGAAAGTCCTACGAGATCTATAAATAAATGGGCTGCAACGAAAACAAAAAACAGAGAACTAAACTTGTCAAGTCAAGAAACCCAAATTGAATAGAATAAGAAATACTTGGGTAGCAAGAAATCTGGAAATTATGAATGAAGAATGTTTCTTGATGCCTAATAACGAAGCCGAATCAGATATTGAAGTTTGGAAAGGCTGAAACGCAACAAGAACAATTAATCCCAAGTTAATCAATAAATTAGCACAAGTAAAAATTAATAAAGAAGAACGAACAGTAAGAAAATAAAGAAAGTCCTAAGAAGCCTTGAAATCGAGAAAGATTTCACAAATCCTTTCAAACGGCTCTAATCTCCCCTCCAATGTAGTACAATGGTAAGAAGAAGGCTGACAATGGCTCCCACAATCAAAAAGATTGTTAAAACTACTTCTAAAGAAAACTTAAGAGAGAATTCTTGGAGAAAACTCAAAGAGAATTTTTCACTCAATAAAATCTGATTTCAATGTATTTTTTTTCAATGTGTAATGCGTATAAGGGTGGTTAGCCAAGCCATACATATAGGCCTTCTAACTATTTTCCTAGTCCTAATGGGAAAATTAAAAAAAAAAAACCTAATTTTTTTTTACTTTCAGGGGGAAATTTGGCCAAGGACTTTAAATGAGCCTCTTGGACTGAATTTTTACATAGAAATTTATTCATAAAGTCAAAAAATTAAAACTAAGTATTTAAAGAATTAAAACTTAACAAATTGGGCCACTTTGACAATTTGGCCTGATTTTCAACTAAGTCTAATTTAAATTACTTGATTGGGCTTGGAACATTTGATTGGGCTGTTTCTTCAAGCATTTGGGCTTGTAATCCGTTCTCTCCTGAAATTAGTTCGTTGATGCTCGTAACTAAGATCCAATGCGCCTTAGCTGCAAGATTCGGTTTCTTGGACCAAGATTTCCAAGATTTGAAATCTTGATTTTCTTGATTCTTGAAATCGCTCGAAACAGCAAAATTGGACCAAGATTCGGTTTCTTGATTTTCTTGAAAAGAAGAAAGTGAATCTTGATTTTCTTTTTCCTTCGTGTACACATCTAAGGCCTTGCTAATAAATTCTAGAATGGTTCCATTTAGTTTTGAATGCATTTGTCTGGCCATTGACCTCGTTATTGGGCCTGTGGTAATTTGAGCCCATCACGTCCTTGAGCTTGAATTGGGCCTTTGTGACTCGTATCAAGGAGTTTGTGATCCATTCTGATCATGAGGTGTTAAATCACATTAAAGGTCAGCTGATAGAGGGTTGCGCGTGGACCAAGATCGAGTTGTCAAGTCACGGGAAACTCCTACGAAACTCTAGACGATCAGATCTGAAATGAAACAGAGAATTAAAGTTAGGTCCGATTAGATCTGAACACAAAATCCCCAAATCAGAATTAAAATGCCCTAAGAGATGACAATTCTTGGAAGCCAAGAACCCGAATTTGAGTTTAGAGAGAAACCCCAAATAGCCGAACCTATCAGCACCAAGAACAAATTAAAATGAGATCACAAAGAACAATCAGATTAAATAGAGTACTAGGGTTTGGGACGACAAGAGAAATAAAGAATTATGAATCAAAAAAATTATTAACACTCAAGAACGTTGCAAATTTTCCCAACACGAATCAACAAGTTAATTTTCCCAAAACAGCAAATCAAAGTCCAAATCCCAGCAAACCGAATTTAATCAAAATTGGAAGGAATAATCGGCAAGATCAATGGAAAAGATGAGTTGATGCTCGATTCATGCTACTAAGAAGGGTGCCAATCGGTTTCTTTAACGTTGAAGAAGGCTGGAAACACAGCAAGAAAACTTAAGAAGTTAGGATATGATATCGGCACAAAACATAAATTAAAAATAGATTGAACAGCAAGAAAATAAAGACAAAGTCCTAAGAAGCCTTGAAATCCCGAAAGATTCCACAACTCCCTTCAAACGGCTCTAATCTTCCCTCCAATGAAGATCAATGGCAAGAAGAAGGCTAAAGATGGTTCCCACAATCAAAAAGATTGTTAAAACTACTTCTAAAGAAAATTCAAGAGAAAATTCTTGGAGAACCCAAAGAGAATTTTCACTCAAAACAAATTGGCCGGCCATTAATAGGCCTTTTAACTATTTTCCTAATCTTATTAAGAAAATTAAAAAAAAACCCTAATTAATAAATTGAGAGGGAAAATTCGGCCAAGGCATTTAATGGGCTGCTTGGGCCGAATTTTTACATATATAATAATCCCAAGTCTAAAAATTAAACTGGGTATTTAAACAATTAAAATTTTACAAATTGGGCCACTTTAATAATTTGGCCTGATTTTCAACTAAGTATGGTTTGAAATTCTTGGTTGGGCTTGGAACCTCTTATTGGGCCTTGCCTTCAAGAACTTGGGCTTGTAGTCCATCTCCTACCGAAATTAGTTTGTTCATGCTCGTAACAGAGATCCAATGCACGTTAGCTACAAGATTCAGTTTCTTGGACCAAGATTTCCAAGATTTGAAATCTTGATTTTCTTGATTCTTGAAATCGCTCCAAACAGCAAAATTAGGCCAAGATTCAATTTCTTGATTTTCTTGAAAATAAGAAAGTGAATCTTGATTTTCTTTTTCTTTCGTGTACGCATCTAAGGCCTTGCTAACAAATTCCTGAATGGTTCCATTTAGTTTTGAACGCATTTGTCTGGCCTTTGACCTCGTTATTGGGCCTTGTGGTAATTTGAGGCCATCACGTTCTTGAGCTTGTGTTGGGCCTTTGTGACTCGTATCATTCCCCCTTCCTCAAAAATTTTTGTCTTTAAATCTAAAAAATCAAATGGGGATAAGTCAGCCACATTGAAAGTAGAACTTACATTGTACTCACCGGGTAGATCAATTTTATAGGCATTATCGTTTATCCGCTCAAGTACTTGGAAAGGCCCATCGCCCCTTGGGTCCAACTTGGTCTTTCTTTTTGTAAGAAATCGTTCTTTCTTCATATGAACCCAAACCCAATCTCCGGGTTCTAGGACAACCCGTTTGTGCCCCTTGTTTGCTTTGTTGGTATTGGCGTCATTTGTTTTTGCTATTCGTTGCCTAGCCTTCTCGTGTAAGGATTTCACCAACTCAGCTTTCTGTTCGCCATCTAAATTAACAATATGTTCAAGTGGTAATGGCGCAAGATCAAGTACTGTTAGTGGGTTAAAACCACAAACAAGTTCAAATGGAGAATAACTAGTTGTAGAATGAATAGATCTATTATATGCAAATTCAAGAAATGGTAGGCATTCTTCCCAATTTCTAATGTTCTTTCCCACAATAGATCGTAACAAGGTTCCTAAGATTCGATTAACTACTTCAGTTTGGCCATCAGTTTGGGGGTGACATGTAGTGGAATAAAGTAATTTTGTACCAAGCTTACCCCACAATACCTTTCAAAAGTGGCTAAGGAATTTGACATCTCTGTCAGAAACAATTGTTTTAGGGATGCCATGAAGTCTTACCACCTCTTTAAAAAATTAGTCTGCCACATGTGTAGCATCATCTGTTTTGTGACAAGGAATAAAATGTGCCATCTTTGAAAACCTGTCAACAACAACAAATATACTATCTCTTCCTTTCTTAGTTCGATGCAAACCTAGAATAAAATCCATGGATAAGTCTACCCAAGGTGAAGTAGGAATCGGTAAAGGAGTGTAAAGGCCATGAGGCATTACCTTAGATTTTGCTTGTTTACATGTAATGCACTTAGAACATACCTTTTCGACATCCTTCTTCATATGTGGCCAATGGAAGTGTTCTTGCAAGATGTCTAGTGTTTTGGCCACTCCAAAATGTCCTATTAAACCCCCACTATGGGCCTCATGAATCAATAAGTCTCTCATGGAACACTTTGGTATGCACAACCTGTTTATACGAAAAAGAAAGCCATCTACAAGATAAAACTTGTCAAAAGTAGTATGTCCACAATTTCTATAGATATGCCCGAAATCAGCATCATCATCATATAACTCCTTAATATGTTCAAACCCTAATACTTTAGCATTCAATGTAGTTATTAAAGAATATCATCTAGACAAAGCATCGCAACTACATTATCTTTACCTCTTTTATATTTTATCACATAGGGGAATGTTTCAATGAATTCTACCCATCGGGCATGTCGTTTACTTAACTTACCTTGTCCCTTTAACCACTTAAGGGATTCATGATCTGTATGTATAACAAACTCATTAGGCAGCAAATAATGTTGCCATACTTGAAGTGCACGAACCAATGCCAACAGTTCTTTGTCATAAGGTGAATAGTTTAATTGTGCACCATTCAATTTTCACTAAAATAAGCAAATGGTTGCTTATCTTGCATTAAAACGGTGCCAATGCCAATTCCTGATGCATCACACTCAAGTTCAAAAGTATTAGTAAAATCAGGTAATTTAAGAAGAGGAGCAGAACATAACTTAGCTTTTATGGTCTTAAAAGCCTTTTCTTGGGTTTCACCCCATTTGAAACCCACAGATTTCTTTATAACCTCTATTAATGGGGTAGCAATAGTAGAGAAATCTTTCAAAAATCATCTATAAAAACTAGCTAAACCATGGAAAGATCTCACCTTAGTTACTGATTTAGGAGTCGGCCACTCCTTGATTGCCTTGACTTTGTCCTCATCGACATGAATACCTTGAGCACTAACTATGAAACCTAAGAATATTAGCTTATCACAATAGAATGTGCATTTATCAAGCTTGGCAAACAACTTTTCAGCTCGCAGAATATCTAAAACGGTTCTAACATGGAAAACATGATCATCTTATGTCTTGGAGTAAATTAAAATATCATCAAAGTAAACTACTACAAATTTACCCAAATGAAGCCTTAAAACGTGATTCATTAATCTCATAAATGTACTCAGTGCACTAGTAAGGCTGAAAGGCATAACTAACCATTCATACAATCCAAATTTTGTTTTAAAGGCTATTTTCCATTCATCCCCTTCCCTCATTCAAATTTGATGATAACCGTTTTTAAATCAATTTTGGTGAATATAATTGTACCATGTAATTCATCAAGCATATCATCAATTCTAGGAATTGGATGTCTATACTTTACCGTTATTTTGTTGATTGGGCGGCAATCAACACACATTCTATACGTACCATCTTTCTTCGGTACCAATAAGACAGGAACGGCACAAGGGCTTAGGCTCTCACAAATGTACCCTTTGTCTAGTAACTCCTCAACTTGCCTTTCCAATTCCTTTGTCTCCTTGGGATTGCTTCTATAGGCTGGTTGATTTGGTATTGAAGCTCCGGGTACTAAGTCAATTTGATGCTCTATCCCACATAAAGATGGTAAACCTTTAGGGGCCTCACTAAAAACATCCTCATAATCCTGCAAAAGACACTGAAAAACACTAGGCAAATTTTTGTTAATGTCAGATAAAGATAAATAATTTTGCCTAAACCTCACAAGGATACAAGGCTGTTTATTTAGTAGAGCTATCCGCACATCTTTTTTTATTGCCATCAAATTTTTTTCTCTCATTTTACCACTTGTGGATTCACTCACCTTTGGGCTTTTTTGATTTTGACTTTTTTCACTACTAGCCTCTTTTCTCTCTGTCTTTTGTATTTGTCCTTTCTCCCTTACCCCCTCAAAAAATTTCATCATCTTTAATTGATCTTTATATACATTAGTGGGATTTCAAGGAGCAAAGGTGAATTTTTGGCCTTTAAATATAAGGGAGTATCGATTAAGCTTACCTTGGTGTGTAACATCGCGATCAAATTGCCAAGGCCGTCCAAGAAGCAAATGTGTCGCATGCATTGAGACCACATCACACCATACCTCATCCTCATAATTCCTGAGCTTAAAAGTGACCAAGGACTGTTTTGTAACTTTAACTTCGGAGCATTCATTAAGCCACTAAAGTTGATATGGCTTAGGGTGTTTGGTACAAGATAACTTTAAAGAATCCACCAAATAACTGCTCACTACATTCGAACAACTCCCACTATCAATAATAAGTGAACATAAGTTACCTTTAATAAAACACCAAGAATTGAAAATATTTATCCTTTGGTTATCAACATCATCTCTCATCTGGATGTTAAGGGTGCGGCGAACTACAAGTCATTTAAAATAGGCAAAGTCCCCTTTTTTTGGTGGTTCAACCAACTCTTCTCCATTATCACTATCATCCACAAGTTTAGGCATATCTGGATCTATTTTATCAGAGTCAGAAGTGTACTCACCATTATCTTTCATAAAAAGTAATCTCGTGTTAGGGTATTCCCTACTATAATGACCACACCCTTTGCACTTGAAACATTCAATCTCACGAGTCCTCTTCACATTCGAATTGCCTAAATTGGGCTGCTTAGAAGGTGTTTGCGTTTTAACAGGAGCCCCTTTTTTCCAATCTGATTGCTTACTTCCATTACTCAAAGAAGACTTATTAGTAACAAAAGGTGATTTTGAACTTTTAAAATCAGAATTGGAAGTGTTACATCTGTAATATTGTGAAGTAGGGAAGGAACCAAACCTTTGTTCCTTTAATTGTTGCTCGATCTCAATGGCTTTATGAACTGCTTCTTCTAAATCAATGTAAGTTTGTAGCCTCAATGTATTAGCTATCGGCCTATTCAAACCATCAATAAATCGAACCATAGTTGTTTCATCATCCTGCTCCACATTAGCTCTCTGAATGATCATCTCCATCTCCTTAAAATATTCATCCACCATCCTACTACCTTGAACAAGTCTTCTAAGCTTTGTTTTAATCTCTCTATAGTAATGAGGTGGAATAAATCTTTTACGCATAATTTGTTTCAACTCATCCCATGTCGTAATCTCACCTTCATAATTCTGATGATGATTTACCCCAAGTTGAGTCCACCAACTTAATGCATAATCTAAAAATTCCAGCGTTGCTAATGCTACCTTTTCATCATCTAGACATTTAAAATAGCGAAACATAAGTTCAATCTTAGATTCCCATTCACAATAAGCTTCTAGATCATTCTTACCACGAAATTAAGAAATTGTGAACTTCGGTTTGCCAAAGACGGTTGCCCACGATCATGAAAATCATAATCAGTTCTAGGGACACGTCGAGGAGCACGCCTATGAGCAGGAGTGATACGAGTCACAAAGGCCCAACCCAAGCTCAAGAACGTGATGGGCTCAAATTACCACAAGGCCCAATAATGAGGTCAAAGGCCAGACAAATGCATTCCAAACTAAATGGGACCATTCAGGAATTTGTTAGCAACGCCTTAGATGCGTACACGAAAGAAAGAGAAAATCAAGATTCACTTTCTTGTGATAGAGGGTTTGCGCGCGGACTAAGATCGAGTTGTCAAGTCACGGAAAACTCCTACGACAGCTCTAAACAATCAGATCTGAAACGAAACAAAAAATTAAAAGATTAGAACTTTCAATTTTCAGATCTGAAATAAAATCCCCAAATCAGCAAAGAATCAAATTGAGAATAGAAATAAGTATTAATAAGGGTTCTTGAAACCCCAAAGGAGATTGCGATTCTGCCCAATTGAACACCAAGATAGTTTTCCCCAAATTTCGACAATCTAATTTCACCCAAAAAGAGTATGGATGAATCGGCAAGAACCCTAGAAATTGGGGATTTTTGGCTGATTCTTTAAGATAGAAAAAGGCTGGAAACACAATAAGAACAACAAATAAATTAGATAAAGATTCGGCACAAGCAGAAATAAAGAAAAAATTGATAGCAAGAAATTAAAAGATAAGTCCTAAGAAGCCTTGAAATCCCGAAAGATCTCACAACTCCCTTCAAACGGCTCTAATCTCCCCTCTAAAGAATATCAATGGCAAGAAGAAGGCTGAAGATGGCTCCCACAATCAAAAGATTGTTCAAACAACTTCTAAAGAAAACCCAAGAGAGAATTCTTGGAGAAAAAACTCAAAAAGAATTCTGCACTTAAACAAATCTGAGATTTTTGATATAATTGAGAAGTTCATAACAAGGTGGCCGGCCAAGCCTTTATATAGGCCTCTCAAGTGTTTTCCTAATCTAATTAGAAAACTAAAATAAAAAAAACTCCTAATTATTTTAATATGGAAATTCGGCCAATGGTCTTTATTTGGGACTCTTGGACTGAATATTTACATAAAATTTAAACTAAGTAAAAATAAATAAATAAATAAATAAAATAAAAATAAAAATAAAACTTTACAACTTGGGCCACTTTGACAATTTGGCCTGATTTTCGACTAAGTATGGGTGGATTTCTTGATTGGGCCCATCACATTCTTGAGCTTGGGTTGGGCCTTTTGACTCGTATCATTCCCCTCTTCCTCAAAAAGATTCGTCCTCGAATCTTAAAAATCAAATGGACTCGAATTTTCGCGATCGAATGGGACTAATGGCAATTGAGTCCACTGAAAATAATAGCCATGAAATAGTAAATAGCAACGCAAACAAGCTTGTAATCCAATCATGAGCATAACAAAACAGATATAACGCATGAGAATGGACAGACTCAGATTACCATGCATTAATCGACGGACTATATATTCACTCACGCATGCATCATAAAAATTATCAAAAAAATAATTTTTTTATCAACCATCAAAATAGATAGATCATCAATAAGCAAGATGGGATAGTCAAGCACATTTCGATCTAAATTAACACGATCTTTGTCACTATCGGAAGAGTACAGAAGTGTTTCAAAAGTTTCAAGCATTGTACCTTTATAAGTAGAAGAATAAGGGTCGATTTTACCTTTTCCAGTTAATACAAACCTTCGCTCATCGGGGACATAGTGTAGTCGAAGCTCCGTTGTTGAGTTGACCTTTGTCAAATGGAAATCAAACTTCATGTACAACCACATAAACTGTTTAAGGCACGAATATAAATTGAAAACAAATTTGGCAAATTTCGTTACCTTATTTACCAAAACAGGTTTGCACAAATTCGGGAATTTTACACAAGGCAAATCAAGAGAATAGCAACTCATGCTTCCTTTCGTAATGACTTTATCAACCACAATCGAAGAATAACAATTAATTGGATCAAAATAAGGGGATCTTTTAATAACTAAGTCACCAAAAGTTTTATCAATAATTTTCAAATCTGCACGAGACTTGGTTGCTATAATTTCCTTACCTCGCTTACCTTCGGGCTCATGTAGTTTGATTTCAACTTTGCCTATGTTGATCGTATGAAAGCGTCTTTCATTTGAGAGGTATTGAAGTTGAAAGTTATCTTTCAGTTTTTCGGGAACCTGAAAAGTAGCAACACAAGAAAAATTCATATCTTGGTTAGTGTTCGAACCCGGAGATTGGGTTTGGGTGCACATGAGAAAAAAACGTTTCCCGGCACAACGGAGGTCAAAGCTGCTACCAAGAGGAGATGGTCCCTTTCAAGTGTTCGAACGAATTAATGAAAATTCATACAAGCTTGATCTCCCAGGTGACTATAATATTAGCGCAAGTTTTAATGTTGCTGATCTTTCTCCGTTTGATGCAGGAAGCGATTTGGGGACAAATCGCCTCGAAGAGGGAGGGAATGATGCAAACGAGACCCAAGAGCTATCGAGTGTTAATGATAGTTCCCTTGAGCTACCAAAAGGACCCATTACTCGAGCTAGAGCTAATAAGTTCAAGAATGCAATTTCAACTTTGGTGGATCAAGTTTGGGGTGAATCTGTGGCTATTCTACTTGAAAAATCATGGGCCAGCAAATTAAGCAATCCGTGCAATCAACTTCAAGTTCATTCAGCTCAATTTTAGCTCATCGAGCTCACTCTTAGCTCAATCAGCTCATTTTAAGCTCATTTGTGTTTATATTTATTTTGCTGGAATATATATTTAAGTTGTTAGTTAAATTAGTTAAGTTAATTAATTGAGTCTAATTTCTGGTCAAAATAATTATTGAGTGTTATTTAATATGTTCTAATTAGTTTAGTGCCTTAAATATGTCTTAAACTACAGCAAATATTTATTTAGTTGACCGAACTAAATGAGCAGATTTTTATATTCATATGCTGCCGAATTTAATGTATTTGTTGCATGAACTAATTTGTTGATTTAATTTGGTGCAGGAATCTCCCTTGGACGACATGGGTGCATGCACCTAAGGTTCATTGTATTTGGCCGAAACATGCATGGTACACCCAAATGAATATTCAGCCGAATTTGCCATCCTTAAACATCTACATTGTAACACCCCTTACTCGTATTCCTGCTCGGAACAGAGTATGAGGTATTACTAAGTTTTTAAAAAAAATTCGATAGCATTTCTGCTTAATTTTGCTTAAACCTCCTGCAAATTTAAAACACAATCCAATATATATATATATCAACCAAATTCATTTATAATAACACCCACAATTTAACTATTAATAAACACCACAATTAAAACGAGCCATAACATATATTTACATGATGATTCCATATTACAATAGTCGTCTATACATGCCATAAAATTTCCGGAACGCTAGTAGCAAAATACCCCAAATGTGGAGGATAGTGTAGATGACTTTCTGACTCCGTTCCAAATTCCGAGTTGATGGAAGTCACTATAATCAAGGGAAAAATAAAACCAAGTAAGCATATAGCTTAGTAAGTAAACACATGATAAATAAGTAATTACTCACATAACTACACCATAAAATAAACATATTCACAAATAATCTTATTGTTTGGGTAATTTCCTGCAAGCTGTTTTTCTGCATCATCGTTGCTAATTTATTTTTATCCGGAGCTATAGGGCTTCAAATTGAGTTCTGTAAATTTTCCCTGAAACTAGACTCACATACCTTTTCACCATAAAAATTTCAGAATTTTTGACCCAGCAAAGTAGTACAGTTTATTCCTTAAACCTTCCCCTGTTTCACTGCCTCGTAGTTCTGACCTTCCATTACAAAAATTAACATAACTCTCTGTCCAAAACTTAAAAATGGTGTCGTTTGTCTCTATTAAAAATAGACTCAATAAGGAATCCATGGATATAAATTTCATGCCCCAATTATTTTTGTACCATTTTTGGTGATTTTCCAAAGTTAGAACAGGGGATCTCGAAATCAATCCAGCCCTGTTTCAGTAAAATTCAGATATCTCCAAAAATACAACTCTTTTGCTTATTCTATTTCCTTCATATGAAAATACACACATTTAGCTTCAATTTCATATATTATTCAGCTTCCCATTCATTTCCCACCATTTATGGTGATTTTCCAAAGTAACCCAACTGCTGTTGTTCAACACAGTTTATAATTAAATCGTTTCTTTTGCGTTTTTGATATTTTCTCCCATCTCATACATGGGTCGATTTAGTATCTAACTCAATATTTACCCCATAAAATTTTCCACCATATAGCAATATTCACCTTCCCCACTTTCTCGTTGAACACTCGGAATGTTAACCGTTTTCGGTGGATCCCGCACTTAGCACCACCACTGAATCGGGGAGTCAGCACTTAGCAACCCCTCGGGTGAATCAGCACATAGCAACCCCCTTTTTCATTTCAAAGGTACAGTGGATATCGCACATAGCACCACCAAAGAATCGGGGAATCAGCGCTTAGCAACCCCTCGGGGGAATCAGCACATAGCAACCCCCTTTTTCATTTCAAAGATACGGTGGATATCGCACATAGCACCACCAATGAATCGGGCTTCGGGGGAATCAGCACATAGCAACCCCCTTTCACATTTAAAAGATACGGTGGATATCGCACATAGCACCACCAATGAATCGGGGAATCAGCACACAGAAACCCCTTTATATACAACATACTCCGGCTTATTCCGAGTGTTCAACCCAAAGACCATATATTGCAACCCTTTACCACCTTTCCCGATTTAACAACATTTTTAGGATATTGCCAAACATTTATTTTAATTCCAAATAAATCTCAACATATATCAAATAATATCAAAATAATACATTAAGTCACGTGTTTACTTACCTCGGTGCAAAATATCGTAATTTTGCACTTCACTCCACAACTTTTTCTTTTCCCCGATTTCGGCTGTCTTCTCATCTTTCTTGATCTATAATAACAAATTTAACTTATTTAATATTCACATTGATTAAAACAGTCCCTAACTCAACTTTTTGAAAAATTATGATTTTGTCCCCGAACTTTCGCAAAATTACATTTTTTCCCCCAAGCTCGTAAATTTAATTTCACACCTTATTCTTATGTTTTACAACATGTTGAACACTTTTCCCTTCTATGACAACATCGAATTCTCACTCTAACACACACTTTTGAACATTAGGTATTTTTTACCGATTATGTCAATTTACCCGTTTTCGCTTAAAATCGCTTAGCAAAAGTTGTTTAACATAATTTCTAGCTTCATATTCCACCATAAAACAGCAAAATAAACACATTTCACGTATGGGTATTTTTCCAAATATGAACCCCAACACGAATTATTGCTAGAATAAGCTAAACCGAGTTACGAGGATTTTAAAAATGCAAAGAACATTAAAAACGGGGCTAAGATGCACTTACTATGAGCTTCTAAAAGTGAAGAAACCCTAGCTATGGCTTCCTTCAAAATTCGGCAGCAAGCATATGGAGAAGATGATGATTTTTGTCATCTTTTTCCCATTTTATTATTTTTATAACCAAATGACCAAAATGCCCCCACTTAAAAAAATCTATTACACTCATTTCTTATGTCTACTTTTGTCCATCAATTACTAATGGTCTAATTACCATATAAGGACCCCCAATTTATAATTTCATAGCAATTAAACACTTCTAACATATAGAACTCAACTTTTGCACTTTTTACAATTTAGTCCTTTTGACTAAATTGAGTGCCCAAACGTCGAAATTTTCGAACGAAATTTTTACGAAAGTTTTTCGTAAAATTGTAGACCATAAAAATATAATAATAACCCTGTTTTCCCTCGTCAGATTTGTGGTCCCGAAACCACTATTCCGACTAGGCCTAAAATCGGGCTGTTACAACTCTCCCCCCTTAAGGATTTTCGTCCCTGAAAATCTTACCAGAAAAGAGATTTGGGTACTGTTTCCTCATAATTTCCTCCGGCTCCCACGTAGCTTCCTCCATCCCATGTTTTTGCCACAGTACTTTTACTAAGGATACACTTTTATTCCTTAACTGTTTGACTTCCCGAGCCAAAATCTTTATTGGTTCTTCCTCATAAGTCATATCTGGTCTGACCTCAATCTCTGTAGGGGAAACTATGTGTGAAGGATCCGAACGGTAACGTCGCAACATCGACACATGAAACACATTATGTATCTTTTCCAACTCCGGTGGTAAAGCTAACCGATATGCTACAGGGCCAACTCTCTCTGCAACTTCATATGGTCCAATAAAACGTGGACTTAATTTTCCTTTACGACCAAATCTCAGAATCTTCTTCCATGGAGACACCTTCAAAAACACCTTATCACCTACTTGGAACTCAATTTCTTTTCTCTTTAAATCCGCATACGACTTTTGCCGATCTGAGGCAGCCTTTAAGCAGTCACGGATTATTTTCACATTTTCTTCAGTTTCTTTCACCAGGTCGACTCCATGAATCCGATCCTCGCCGAGCTCAGTCCAATATAAGGGAGTTCTACACTTACGCCCATATAATGCTTCATACGGTGCCATTTGTATGCTTGACTGATAGCTATTGTTATAAGAAAATTCAACCAGTGGTAGATATTTCTCCCAACTGCCTTTTATTTCTAAAATACAACACCGGAGCATGTCTTCAAGAACTTGAATCACCCTTTCTGATTGCCCATCAGTTTGCGGATGAAACGCAGTACTGAAATTCAATTTCGTACCCAAAGCTTCCTGCAACTTTATCCAAAACCTCAAAGTAAATCTCGGATCTCTATCCGATATAATAGATTTAGGCACCCTATGTAATCTCACCAAATAGCATCTTTCTTCTTTGGAGTTAAAGGCAATCCTGTCACAAAATCCATCGTGATACTGTCCCACTTCCATTCTGGAATCGTTATCGGTTGAAGTAAACCCGATGGCACTTGATGCTCAGCCTTTACTTGTTGATAGACTAAACACTTTGTTACAAACTCTGAGATATCCTTTTTCATGCCCAGCCACCAATACAACTTCTTCAAATCATTGTACATTTTCACATTACCTGGATGGACTGATAAATCACCACTGTGTGCCTCACATAAAATGGTCCGAATTAGCTCATCATTTTTCGGTACACATATTCTGTCCCGAAACATCAGGCAATCATCTGAACCAATTTGAAAATCTGATTCAACACCTGCTTCGCATTGAGCTCTCCTGGCTTGTAATTTATTATCATTTTTTTGAGCTTCCCGAATCTGCTGAAGGAATAACGGTCTAGCCCTCAATTCAGCCAAAATGGAACCATCATCAGATAAAATTAATCTTGTACTCATAGCTCTCAAAGCAAATAAAGATTTTCTGCTCAAGGCATCAGCAACCACATTAGCCCTCCCGGGGTGATAATCAATCACTAGCTCATAATCTTTAATTAGCTCAAGCCATCTTCGTTGCCGCAAATTCAAATCTTTTTGGCTCATCAAGTACTTCAAACTCTTATGATCAGTGAAGATTCGACACTTTTCACCATACAAATAATGACGCCAAATTTTTAAAGCAAAAACAATAGCAGCCAATTCTAAACCATGCGTCGGATAATTCTTCTCATGCGGTTTCAACTGTCTCGAAGCATAAGCTATTACTTTGCCCTCTTGCATTAACACACACCCAAGACCATTCAACGATGCATCACTGTAAATTATAAACTCCTTCTCGGACTCAGGTTGCACCAACACTGGCGCCTCAGTCAATAATGCCTTCAACTTCTCAAAACTCTGTTGACATTTATCGGTCCATTTGAACTTGACATTTTTCTGCAGTAACTTTGTCATAGGAGAAGCAATCATCGAGAATCCCTTGACGAACCGTCTGTAATACCCGGCTAAGCCCAGAAAAGTTCTAACCTCAGTCACATTCTTTGGTGGCTCCCAATCAACAATTGCTGAAATTTTGCTTGGATCAACCCGAATACCTTCACTTGAAACTATATGTCCCAAGAATCCAACCTCACGAAGCCAAAACTCACTTTTGCTGAATTTAGCATACAATTTCTTTTCTCTCAGAATCTGCAACACAGTTCTCAAATGTTCTGCATGCTCCGATTCATCCCGAGAATAAATTAAAATATCATCTATAAACACCACCACGAACTTATCCAAGTACGGCCGGAAAATTCGGTTCATCAAGTCCATAAAAATAGCCGGAGCATTTGTTAATCCAAAAGGCATTACTAGAAATTCATAGTGTCCATACCTCGTTCTAAAGGCAGTTTTGGGCACATCAGACTCTTTAACTCTCAACTGATAGTAACCAGACCTCAGATCGATCTTGGAGAACACTGTTGCCCCTTTTAATTGATCAAACAAATCATCAATTCTCAGCAAAGGATACTTGTTCTTTATAGTCACCTTGTTAAGCTGACGATAGTCAATACAAAGTCTCATAGAGCCGTCCTTCTTTTTAACAAATAACACCGGAGCACCCCAAGGAGAAAAACTCGGGCTCACAAATCCTTTATCTGTCAACTCTTGTAACTGAGCTTTTAATTCCTTCAACTCAGTTGGTGCCATTCGATACGGTGCAATAGAAAGGTGCAGTACCAGGTAACAAATCAATAGAAAACTCAACTTCTCTAATCGGAGGTAACCCAGGCAACTCCTCTGGAAATACATCTGGAAATTCACAGACTACCGACACTGATTCAAGCTTCGACCCAGTTATATCCGTGTTCAGCACATAAGCAAGATAAACTTCACATCCCTTTCTCAAGTATTTCTGAGCAGACATGTGCGAAATCACCATAGGCAACTTATTCGGCCCCTCTGTTTCAACCCGAAGAATTTCACCATTTTCACACTTTAATTTAAGAATTTTCTGTCTACAATTCACCTTGGCATCATGCAGTATCAACCAATCCATCCCCAAAATAACATCGAACTCATCAAATGGTAACAACATCAAATTAGCCAGGAAACAGTGACCTTGAATCGTTAGGGGACAATTCTTGCAAACCTTACCAACTAAGACATATTTACCTAAAGGATTTGATACTTTAACTGCAAATTCAGTGTTTTCAACAGGCAATTTCTTACTAGATACCAATTTCATGCATACATATGAATGAGTAGAGCCAGGATCAATCAAAGCAATAACATCAATATCATGAAGAGAAAATGTACCAGTAATCACATCGGGAGATGAGGCATCCTCTCGAGCGCGTATGGCATAAGTCCTGGCAGGTGCTCTAGTTTCTGATCCTCCAACTGCATCTTTCATCACACTTTTACACTGGCTTTGCTTCCCACATTTCTCGGTGGTCTCCCTCTACTGACAATATCACCCGATCCAGTTCTTGGCAATTTTGCTTCCTCTATTCTCTCAGGGCAATCTCTTACATAATGCTCTTGGGAACCACACCTGAAACAAGCTCGTTTAAATCCCCAACACTCACCAGTTTGTCGCCTGCCACACTGTTGACATTCAGGCCGGGTGTTTCCTACATTGCCCACACTTGCCACAGAGGTAGCTCGAGTTGTAGCTCCAGAATATGACCTCCCTCGGTCTCTGCGTGCATACCCAATTGAACCAGTCGGTCGTGGATCCATCCCTTTAAACTTCTTCGGGTGAGATTGAAATGTCCTGCCCATTGACCTCTTCCGTACATCTCGAGCTTTCATCTCTGCCCTTCTCTTTTCTCTACTCAGTTCTTCAGCTTTACAGGCCCGATCAACTAACACCACAAATTCTTTTAACTCTAAAATTCCAACATGCAATCTGATGTCTTCATTTAGCCCCTCTTCAAATCTTTTACACATAATAGCCTCCGTAGGCACACATTCCTCGGCATATTTACTAAGTCAAACAAACTCCCGTTCATATTCTGCTACTGACATTCGGCCCTGTTTTAATCCGAGAAACTCTTTACGCTTCTGATCAATAAACCGCTGGCTTACATATTTCTTCCTGAATTCTTCCTGAAAGAAGTCCCAAGTAACTCTTTCTTTTGGAACCACCAATATTAATGTTTTCCACCAATGGTATGCCGAATCCTTCAATAAAGACACAGGACATTTCAAACATTCCTCAGGAGTGGAAGATAATTCATCGAATACCCGAATAGTATTTTCAAGCCAAAACTCAACTTTTTCCGGATCATCATCAACATTGGCCCTGAAATCTTCAGCCCCATGCTTTCGAATTCTATCAACGGGTGGTTTACTTGATCTCACCAATTCAGCACTTCGTGGAGCTACGGGGACCGGCTGAGGAATAGGAGGAGGGGGTGGAGGAGGTGAAACATTCGGATTTACACGGACATACTCTGTATACCAGTCACTCATCATCCGGAGGAAGGCTTCCCGAGCCTCATCCTGTACATGTGTCTCATGTTTACTCTCTTCTTGCGCGGTCCCTTGCGCGGGAGCTGGCGCATTACTTTCAACATCATCTGCCACACTTCGATCAGGTTCCATTTACTATATAAAATAAAATTTAAAATGTCAGAAATCATCTCACTATCACAATATATTTATGGCATGTATAGATTGACTTTCACACATATTTTATTGGTCCGAGAACCGACTAAACCGTAGCTCTGATACCACTAAAATGTAACACCCCTTACTCGTATTCTGGCTCGAAATAGAGTATGAGGTATTACTAAGTTTTTTAAAAAAATTCGACAGCATTTCTGCTTAATTTTGCTTAAACCTCCTGCAAATTTAAAACACAATCCAATATATATATATCAACCAAATTCATTTATAATAACACCCACAATTTAACTATTAATAAACACCACAATTAAAATGAGCCATAACATATATTTACATGATGATTCCATATTACAATTGTCGTCTATACATGCCATAAAATTTCCGGAACGCTAGTAGCAAAATACCCCAAATGTGGAGGATAGTGTAGATGACTTTCTGACTCCGTTCCAGATTCCGAGTTGATGGAAGTCACTATAATCAAGGGAAAAATAAAACCAAGTAAGCATATAGCTTAGTAAGTAAACACATGATAAATAAGTAATTACTCACATAACTACACCATAAAATAAACATATTCACAAATAATCTTATTGTTTGGGTAATTTCCTGCAAGCTGTTTTTCTGTGTCATAGTCGTTAATTTATTTTTATCTGGAGCTATAGGGATCCAAATTGAGTTCCGTAAATTTTACCTGAAACTAGACTCACATACCTTTTCACCATAAAAATTTTAGAATTTTTTATCCAGCCAAGTAGTACAGTTTATTCCTTAAACCTTCCCCTCTTTCACTGCCTCGTAGTTCTGACCTTCCCTTACAAAAATTCACATAACTCTTTGTCCAAAATTTGAAAAATGGTTTCGTTTGTCTCAATTAAAAATAGACTCAATAATGAATCCATGGATATAAATTTAATGCCCCAATTATTTTTTTACGATTTTTGGTGATTTTCCAAATTTAGAACAGGGGATCTCGAAATCAATCCAGCCCTGTTTCAATAAAATTCAGATATCTCCAAAAGTACAACTTTTTTGCTTATTCTATTTCCTTCATATGAAAATAGACACATTTAGCTTCAATTTCATATATTATTCAGCTTCCCATTCATTTCCCACCATTTATGGTGATTTTTCAAAGTTACCCAACTGCTGTTGTTCAACACAGTTTATAATTAAATCGTTTCTTTTGCGTTTTTGATATTTTCTCCCATCTCATACATGGGTCGATTTAGTATCTAACTCAATATTTACCCCATAAAATTTTCCACCATATAACAATATTCACCTTCCACACTTTCTCGTTGAACACTCGGAATGTTAACCGTTTTCGGTGGATCCCGCACTTAGAACCACCACTGAATCGGGGAGTCAGCACTTAGCAACCCCTCCGGGGAATCAGCACATAGCAACCCCCTTTTTCATGTCAAAGGTACGGTGGATATCGCACATAGCACCACCAAAGAATCGGGGAATCAGCGCTTAGCAACCCCTCGGGGGAATCAGCACATAGCAACCCCCTTTTTCATTTCAAAGATACGGTGGATATCACACATAGCACCACCAATGAATCGGGCTACGGGGGAATCAGCACATAGCAACCCCCTTTCACATTTCAAAGATACGATGGATATCGTACATAGCACCACCAATGAATCGGGGAATCAGCACACAGCAACCCCTTTATATACAACATACTCCGGCTTATTCCGAGTGTTCAACCCAAAGACCATATATTGCAACCCTTTACCACCTTTCCCGATTTAACAACATTTTTAGGATATTGCCAAACATTTATTTTAATTCCAAATAAATCTCAACATATATCAAATAATATCAAAATAATACATTAAGTCACGTGTTTACTTACCTCGGTGCAAAATATCGTAATTTTGCACTTCACTCCACAACTTTTTCTTTTCCCCGATTTCGGCTGTCTTCTCGTCTTTCTTGATCTATAATAACAAATTTAACTTATTTAATATTCACATTGATTAAAACAGTCCCTAACTCAACTTTCTAAAAAATTACGATTTTGTCCCCAAACTTTTGCAAAATTACATTTTTGCCCCCAAGCTCGGAAATTTAATTTCACACCTTATTCTTATGTTTTACAACATGCTGAACACTTTTCCCTTCTATGACAACATCGAATTCTCACTCTAACACACACTTTTGAACATTAGGTATTTTTTACCGATTATGTCAATTTACCCGTTTTCGCTTAAAATCGCTTAGCAAAAGTTGTTTAACATAATTTCTAGCTTCATATTCCACCATAAAACAGCAAAATAAACACATTTCACCTATGGGTATTTTTCCAAATATGAACCCTAACACGAATTATTGCTAGAATAAGCTAAACCGAGTTACGAGGATTTCAAAAATGCAAAGAACATTAAAAACGGGCTAAGATGCACTTACTATGAGCTTCAAAAATTGAAGAAACCCTAGCTATGGCTTCCTTCAAAATTCGGCAGCAAGCATATGGAGAAGATGATGATTTTTGTCATCTTTTTCCCATTTTATTATTTTTATAACCAAATGACCAAAATGCCCCCACTTAAAAAAATCTATTACACTCATTTCTTATGTCTACTTTTGTCCAATAATTACTAATGGTCTAATTACCATATAAGGACCCCCAATTTATAATTTCATAGCAATTAAACACTTCTAACATATAGAACTCAACTTTTGCACTTTTTACAATTTAGTCCTTTTGACTAAATTGAGTGCCCAAACGTCGAAATTTTTGAACGAAATTTTTACGAAATTTTTCCGTAAAATTGTAGACCATAAAAATATAATAATAACCCTATTTTCCCTCGTCGGATTTGCGGTCCCGAAACCACTATTCCGACTAGGCCTAAAATCGGGCTGTTACATACATGCAGCTCATTTTAAGTGTTCACATGAGGGACTATTCAGCTGATGATGTTCACACATATTTGACTCTTCAAAACCGACTTTTCACACTTGTGTGGCTGTTCAACAACTATCTTTAATGTTCCTATCTTTTCAGCCAACAAGTGCCAATTTAAGGAGTAATTTAAGAGCAAGGCCGAATCTGGACAAGACCATTGATCTACCGATGCATTCATCTTTGCAAGGTGCATTTGCTTCATGCTTAAGCTGCCCATTTGAATGCCCATTCGGCCGAATCTTCTTGAGGCATTAATTCTGGAATTTTCTTGATTTTTCTTAGCTTTAAGTTTGTCTATTCGGCTAGCCTTTGAAGGACTATAAATATTTGCTTGTTCATTTGTAAAAGGACTTTTGCCATTTTGATTACTGAATTAATAATTTTGTGAGGATTTCTTCTCTCAATTTCGTCCAAAGACTTAGTTGGCTTATCTACTAGTTAGTGGCGTCAACCTTTGTTCTTGGCAACCTGAACTTATCACTTTTCGACCTAAGTGTGGCGTTCAACTATACCGAGGTTCCTATCTTTATTAGATAGTGGGTCAAAGTCCTCTTACATCCTTTGTTCATCCATCTTAAAGACATATAAGAATCGGGTCAACCTTAATCCTTAACGTTGGTTCATTCTTGTTTTTAAGCCTATCTTCCCATTTCACTTTGAACCGAAAATTCCAAACCATTAACATTTGTTTCCTACCTCTTCTAGCTTAATTAATTTACAAATCACTTTCTTTCATCTCATTAAATCTCAAACAACTTCATTGTTCAAGTAAAATGAATTGACTCAAGAAGAACGAAACTTCATCATTTGGACGATCGGGCAACAAAAGCGATTCAACTCATTAAAACGAGGCTGGTTCGCATCATTTGGTATCAGAGCTGGTTAAAACGAGGAGTTCGGACGTTCGGAACAATTACGGAGTGATTTTGTAAAAAAAATTTTGAAATTCCAAAAATCATTGTATTTAAATTAGTTTGTGTATTTGCTTATATTGTAAAAGAAAAAAAGTGCAAGAGTATTCGTTGGTTGATTTTTCCCGAAAAAGTGCAAGAGTATTCGTTGGTTGATTTTTCCCGATCCGTAAAAATCTGTTCAAGTTTTTAATTCATTATTCACGCCACATCTAAACCCCATACTTCTTTTCTTTCAAGCCATCCTACATCCCAATACATCTACCGTTCCTTGTGACCCTATTGAAAACTGACCCTCTAAACTAAGGATTAAGCCTTACCGAGTCTTATACGAAGTTTCAAGAGAAGAAACGAGAGGAAAAAGGCAAGAGTGTGTGAGCACATTTGAGAGGAGGTAAAAGCCAAAAGAGTGTAAACACGAGTGTGAGCGTCGTTCTTTCTTTCTTGTTGAGGAAACGTGAGTATTTTTGGTGAGGAAATATTACTATGTCTCAGGATCCCGAGCAAAACGTGGTGGGAAGACCTGAAAGGCAACCAGTAAGAAATGTCGCACTGGGAGGAGGAGGAGTTCCCGATTTAGGCCAACAAGCCCTCTTAAGAGAATTTCAACGAATGCTCCGAAACGAGCTTGAATCCATCAATGAGAGGCTAGATCGAGTGGACAGAAGGGGAACATGAGAAGGAACCCCTCAAGGGCCGAGACGGGAGCAAAGGCGAGCAAGATTCTTTGAAGATGATCCCTACGAGCCAAGCAAGGTGGAAAGTGACCAAGCATCGAATCAAGGCGAAAGGCGACGGGGTCAAAGGAATAGGGGCCCTAGAGAACGAGGCCAAGTTGATGATGATTTAAAAAGTATTAAGCTATCCATTCCCCTGTTTCAAGGGAAAACAGACCCGGAAGCATACTTAGAATGGGAGAGGAAAATCGAGCTAGTTTTCGAGTGTCACAACTACTCGGAAAGTAAAAAGGTGAAATTGGCAGCAATAGAGTTCTCCAATTACGCAATGATATGGTGGGATCAACTTACCACAAGTCGAAGAAGGAACGGGGAGCGGCCAATCTCAACTTGGACCAAAATGAAGGCCGTAATGCGTAAGAGATTTATACCTTCTTATTATTATCGTGAACTTTATCAAAAGTTGCAGAATCTTACGCAAGGAAATCGAAGTGTGGAGGACTACTTTAAAGAAATGGAGATCACCATGATACGTGCAAATGTGGATGAAGATCGCGAAGCAACCATGGCTCGATTTTTGGCCGGACTTAATCGTGACATAGCTAACGCGGTGGAGCTTCAACACTATGTCAACATTGTTGATATGGTGCATGTTGCCATCAAAGTTGAAAAGCAATTGAAGAGAAAAAGTTCTAGCCGAACCTTTCCTAGCACCAACAACCCTCAAAGGTGGAACCAAGGCACGGGTAAGAAAGACTTTTCTAATCGTACTAAGGATTAATCTTTGTCTTCTAAGACAAACAAACCCGTTGGCGAAACTAGCAAAGGCAAAGAAGTTGCCATTCCGAATCGATCGAGAGAAATTAAGTGCTTCAAGTGCTCAAGGAGGGGCCATATTGCAAGTCAATGCCCTAACTGAAGTAACATGATCGTGTGGGCTAATGGGGAGATCGAATCGGAGGAAGACGATGATGACAAACCTGATGAAACCGCCAAAGAAGAAGACGAAATTGAATATGCTGTTGATGGCAAAATCCTCGTCATTAAACGAAGTCTTAGTCTTCAAAGCGTTGAAAACGAACAGCAAAGGGAGAACATTTTCCATACACGTTGCCATGTCCAAGGCAAGGTGTGCAACTTGATCATTGATGGTGGGAGTTGTACAAATGTGGCCAGCACCTTAATGGTTGAAAAACTCAGCTTGCCAACAACTAAGCACTCTCAACCTTACAAGCTTCAATGGCTTAATGACGGAGGGGAGTTGAAGGTAACTAAGCAAGTTTTGGTGCTATTTACTATTGGAAAATATTCTGACGAGGTTTTATGCGACGTGGCACCTATGCACGCTGTCATGTGTTATTGGGTCTTCCATGGCAATTCAACCGTAAAGCTATTCATGATGGTTTTACAAACCGCTACACTTTCAAGTTTCAAGGGAAGAATGTAACCTTAGTTCCAATGACACCGAGGCAGGTTTATGAAGACCAATTTAAGCTAAGAGAGTCTTTTGAGAAATTTCGAGAAAATGTACAAAAAGAAAAGAATGAAAAAGAGAGTGAAAAACATATAGAGAAGAAAAATGAAAAACAAAGAAAAATGTGAGAGAAAAAAATAAATCGAACGAACAAAAACGGAGAGAAGAAAAAGAGCAAAAAAAGATGAGTGTATATGCGAAAGGAAGTGATTTTAGGAAATCTTTCTTGTTGAAGCAATCGATCTTTGTACTTATGTACAAGGAAACTCTTTTGAACACTAACGATTTGGATCAAAATCTGCCCTCTTCGATTGTTTCCCTTTTGCAGGAATTCGAGGACGTTTTTCTAGAAGACATTCCTAGTGGGTTGCCACTCATTCGAGGAATAGAACATCAAATCGACTTCATTCTTGGATCGTTCATTCCAAATCGTCTGGCTTATCGTACAAATCCCGAAGAGACCAAAGAATTTCAAAAACAAGTCAATGAACTTATGGAGAAGGGATATATACGAGAAAGTCTTAGTCCATGCGCCGTACCGGTTTTATTGGTGCCAAAGAAGGATGGAACATGGCGAATGTGCGTAGATTGTCGCGTGGTGAATAAGATCACTATTAAGTATCGACATCCGATACCGCGACTCGATGATATGTTGGATGAATTGAGTGGTGTTCGATTGTTTTCTAAAATTGATCTAAAGAGCGGATACCACCAAATCCAGATGCGTGAAGGGGACGAGTGGAAAACTGCTTTTAAGACGAAGCATGGACTCTACGAGTGGCTGGTTATGCCATTCGGGCTTACCAATGCGCCCAACACTTTCATGCGCTTGATGAACCATGTTCTTCATTCTTTTATCGAAAAATTTTGTGTTGTCTATTTTGATGATATACTTATCTATAGCAAATCCTTAGATGACCATTTGTTGCATTTAAAATCTGTTTTGGATGTGCTTAAAAAAGAATCTTTGTTTGCTAATCTTAAGAAATGTACTTTTTGTACTAACAAGGTTATTTTCTTAGGATTCGTGGTCAGCTCAGAAGGACTGGAGGTTGATCAAGAAAAGGTGAAAGCCATTCGAGAGTGGCCTAGACCCACGAGCAATAGCCAAGTGAGGAGCTTCCACGGATTGGCAAGCTTCTATCGACGATTTGTTCCAAATTTTAGCACCTTGGCAACACCTTTAACTAGTGTGATCAAGAAGTCTTCTGCCTTCTATTGGAATGAGGAACAAGAAAAATCTTTTATTGCTATTAAATCGTGTTTAACTAATGCTCCATTACTTGTGTTGCCTGATTTTGCTAAAATGTTTGAAGTTGAATGTGATGCATCAGGTGTCGGAATTAGAGCTGTTCTAACGCAAGATGGAAGGCCCGTGGCATACTTTAGTGAGAAGTTAAATGGAGCCGTTCTCAACTATCCGACGTACGACAAGGAAATGTATGCTCTAATTCGAGCTCTCGAGACTTGGCAGCACTACTTATGGCCAAAAGAGTTTGTCATACACTCGGATCATGAGGCATTGAAGCATATCAAGGGACAAGCAAAAATTGAATAAACGACATGCCAAATGGGTAGAGTATTTAGAATCTTTTCCTTATATCATCAAATACAAAAAGGGTAAGGAAAACATTGTGCCTGACGCATTATCTCGACGATATACTTTATTATCACATTTGGATGCAAAATTGCTTGGATTTGTCTTTTTAAAAGAAATGTATGTTGACGATGTTGATTTTGGTGCTATTTATAAATCCTGTGAAAACAAAGCTGTTGATAAGTATTTCAGGTTTGATGGTTTCCTTTTCCGCGAAAGTAAGCTCTGTGTGCCGCAAAGTTCAATAAGGAAATTTTTGGTAATCGAGGCACATGGTGGTGGACTCATGGGCCATTTCGGGGTGGCTAAGACGTTGTCAACCTTTCATGAGCATTTCTTTTGGCCTGGGATGAGAAAAGATGTTGAGCGGGTTTGTAGTCAATGTATAACTTGCAAGAAGGCCAAGTCCAAAATCAATCCGCATGGACTCTACAAACCATTGCCCATATCTGACGCACCATGGGTCGATCTTTCAATGGATTTTGTCCTAGGTCTACTAAGGACTAAAACGGGGAAGGATTCTATCTTTGTTGTTGTAGATAGATTTTCCAAAATGTCACATTTTATAGCTTGCTCTAAAACTAACGATGCTGTCCATATTGCTAATTTGTTCTTTAGGGAGATTGTACGACTTCACGGAATTCTAAAAACCATCGTATCCGATCGAGACACAAAGTTCCTAAGTCATTTTTGGAGAACTCTATGGGGAAGGTTAGGAACGAAGCTGCTATTTTCAACAACATGTCATCCTCAAATGGATGGACAAACGGAGGTCGTGAATCGCGTGCTCTCAACTCTATTGCGAGCAATTATTTGAAAGAATCTCAAATCGTGGGAAGAGTGTCTACTGCATGTAGAATTTGCTTACAATAGAACCGTCCATTCTGCTACTAAACATTCACCATTTGAGGTTGTGTATGGATTCAACCCTCTACTCCGTTAGATTTGCTTCCTTTACCCAATGATCAGCTTGTCCATTCTGATGCTAAGAGAAAAGCCGAATATGTAAAGCAACTACATCAAAGGGTGAAGGCCAACATCGAAGCTCAAACTGAACAATATATGCGAACTACAAATAAAGGACGAAAGAAGATAGTGTTCAAACCCGGAGATTAGTTTTGGGTGCACATGAGAAAAGAACGTTTCCCGGCACAATGGAGGTCAAAGCTGCTACCAAGAGGAGATGGTCCCTTTCAAGTGTTGGAACGAGTTAATGAAAATTCATACAAGCTTGATCTCCCAGGTGACTATAATATTAGCGCAAGTTTTAATGTTGCTGATCTTTCTCCATTTGATGCAGGAAGCGATTTGGGGACAAATCGCCTCGAAGAGGGAGGGAATGATGCAAACGAGACCCAAGAGCTATCGAGTGTTAATGATAGTTCCCTTGAGCTACCAAAAGGACCTATTACTCGAGCTAGAGCTAATAAGTGCAAGAATGCAATTTCAACTTTGGTGGATCAAGTTTGGGGTGAATCCGTGGCTATTCTACTTGAAAAATCATGGGCCAGCAAATTAAGCAATCCGTGCAATCAACTTCAAGTTCATTCAGCTTAATTTTAGCTCATCGAGCTCACTCTTAGCTCAATCAGCTCATTTTAAGCTCATTTGCGTTTATATTTATTTTACTGGAATATATATTTAAGTTGTTAGTTAAATTAGTTAAGTTAATTAATTGAGTCTAATTTCTGGTCAAAATAATTATTGAGTGTTATTTAATATGTTCTAATTAGTTTAGTGCCTTAAATATGTCTTAAACTACAGCAAATATTTATTTAGTTGACCGAACTAAATGAGCAGATTTTTATATTCATATGCTGCCGAATTTAATGTATTTGTTGCATGAACTAATTTGTTGATTTAATTTGGTGCAGGAATCTCCCTTGGACAGCATGGGTGCATGCACCTAAGGTTCATTGTATTTGGCCGAAACATGCATGGTACACCCAAATGAATATTCAGCCGAATTTGCCATCCTTAAACATCTACATGCAGCTCATTTTAAGTGTTCACATGAGGGACTATTCAGCTGATGATGTTCACACATATTTGACTCTTCAAAACTGACTTTTCACACTTGTGTGGCTGTTCAACAACTATCTTTAATGTTCCTATCTTTTCAGCCAACAAGTGCCAATTTAAGGAGTAATTTAAGAGCAAGGCCGAATCTGGACAAGACCATTGATCTACCGATGCATTCATCTTTGCAAGGTGCATTTGCTTCATGCTTAAGCTGCCCATTTGAATGCCCATTCAGCCGAATCTTCTTGAGGCATTAATTCTGGAATTTTCTTGATTTTTCTTAGCTTTAAGTTTGTCTATTCGGCTAGCCTTTGAAGGACTATAAATATTTGCTTGTTCATTTGTAAAAGGAATTTTGCCATTTTGATTACTGAATTAATAATTTTGTGAGGATTTCTTCTCTCAATTTCGTCCAAAGACTTAGTTGGCTTATCTACTAGTTAGTGGCGTCAACCTTTGTTCTTGGCAACCCGAACTTATCACTTTTCAACCTAAGTGTGGCGTTCAACTATACCGAGGTTCCTATCTTCATTAGATAGTGGGTCAAGGTCCTTTTACATCCTTTGTTCATCCATCTTAAAGACATATAAGAATCGGGTCAACCTTAATCCTTAACGTTGGTTCATTCTTGTTTTTAAGCCTATCTTCCCATTTCACTTTGAACCGAAAATTCCAAACCATTAACATTTGTTTCCTACCTTTTCTAGCTTAATTAATTTACAAATCACTTTCTTTCATCTCAATTGAATCTCAAACAACTTCATTGTTCAAGTAAAACGAATTGACTCAAGAAGAACGAAACTTCATCGTTTGGACGATCGGGCAACAAAAGTGATTCAACTCATTAAACCGAGGCTGGTTCGCATCAGAATTCTGCACTTAAACAAATCTGAGATTTTTGATATAATTGAGAAGTTCATAACAAGGTGGCCGGCCAAGCCTTTATATAGGCCTCTCAAGTGTTTTCCTAATCTAATTAGAAAACTAAAATAAAAAAACTCCTAATTATTTTAATATGGAAATTCGGCCAAGGGTCTTTATTTGGGACTCTTGGACTGAATATTTACATAAAAATTTAAACTAAGTAAAAATAAATAAATAAATAAATAAAATAAAAATAAAAATAAAACTTTACAACTTGGGCCACTTTGACAATTTGGCCTGATTTTCGACTAAGTATGGGTGGATTTCTTGATTGGGCCCATCACATTCTTGAGCTTGGGTTGGGCCTTTTGACTCGTATCATCTTGTTTTCAAGAAAATCAAGAAACCGAATCCTAGCCCAATTTTGCTGTTTGGAGTGATTTCAAGAATCAAGAATATCAAGATTTCAAATCATGGGAATCTTGGTCCAAGAAACCGAATCTTGCAGCCAAAGTGCATTGGATCTCCGTTACGAGCATCAACGAACCAATTTCGGTAGGAGATGGATTACAAGCCCAAGTTCTTGAAGGCAAGGCCCAATAAGAGGATTCCAAGCCCAACCAAGAAGTCAAACCATACTTAGTTGAAAATCAGGCCAAATTGTTAAAGTGGCCCAGTTTGTAAAAATTTTAATTGTTTAATTTAATTTTTAGACTTTAGGAGTATTATATGTAAAAATTCGGCCCAAGCAGCCCATTAAAATGACTTGGCCGAATTTCCCTCTTAAATTTGTTAATTAGGTTTTTTTTAAAGTTTTCCTAATGAGATTAGGAAATAGTTATAAGGCCTATTTATAGGCATGGCCGGCCACCCTTGTTACACACATTACAATTACATTGAAAATTTCAGATTTGCTTTGAGTGAAAATTCTCTTTGAGTTCTTCAAGAATTTTCTCTTGAGTTTTCTTTAGAAGTAGTTTTAACAATCTTTTTGATTGTGGGAGCCATCTTCAGCCTTCTTCTTGCCATTGTTCTTCATTAGAGGGGAGATTAGAGTCGTTTGAAGGAAGTTGTGAAATCTTTCGGGATTTCAAGGCTTCTTAGGACTTTATCTTTATTTCTTGCTGTCATTCTTTCTTTTAAATTCTGCTTGTGCCGTTTTCTTTATCTAACTTATTTCAATTCTTTTATTGTGTTTCCAGCCAACTTCAACCCTAAAGAAATCGATCAGCACTCTTCTTGGTAGTAAGAAAACATTCTTCAATCATCCTTTTCCTTTGATCTTGCCGTCCAAACAACCTATCCTCATTCTATTTTAATTTTTGGGTTGTTGTGATCTGTTGCATTCTAATTTTCTGTTTCGTGTTCAATTGATAGATTCGGCAGATTGGAGTTTTTTTGGGGTTCAATTACGTGTTCTTGATTCTCAAGAATCCTTATTAATACTTATTTCGAGTCTCAATTTGATTCTTTGCTGATTTGGGGATTTTATTTCAGATCTGGAAATTCAATGATCAAATCTTTTATTTTTTTGTTTCATTTCAGATCTGATTGTTTTGAACTTTCGTAGGAGTTTCCCGTGACTTGACAACTCGATCTTGGTCTGCACGCAACCCTCTATCACCTTCGGTTCTTACTTTGTTAAGTAACGGGTCGAGGTCCATATTCCTGTTTCCATCTTTTCACCTTAAACCATATAAGATTTGGGGCGATACTTATTATAGTATTGAAACTTTCTTGATGTTTAAGTTCTATTTTCCATCTCCATCAATTACCTTTTCTATCCTGCCTTGTTTCTATTCTAAACCGAACCTACCAACACCAAACCACTCATCTAAAACCCTTTCAAAGCTTCCGCAAACCTTAGCCTAAATCACCCAATTTTGACAACTCCAACTACTCGTTGACGATCGGGCAATCAAGTGAATCGACTCAATCAACCGAGCCAGATTACATCATTTGGTATCAGAGCTACTAAAACGAGGAGCGCCGACGTTCGTGTTAATCCCGGAGTAGGTTCGTAGAAAAAATAAAAAATTGATTGAAAAAAATTTAGTTGTAATTATTTTCTCTTGTATTAAGCATATTAGTGTATTGTGGTATATAAAAAAATTTGAAAATATTTAAAAAAATTCAAAAAAAATTTTAAAAAATATTATGTCTCAAGATCAGAATTCCAATATTTGATGCAAGAGATGCGCAGAATGGTGAAATCAAAATTTGATAAATTGTATGAACGATTGGATCGAGTGGAAGAAAGAGCCAGACGGAAGCCAAATTCACCGGGTCAAGAGATGGAGACAAGATCATCACGAAAGCATACATCTAATGATTATTCGAGAAGAGATTTATATCATGATTCCTATTCAACGAGGAATCCAAGACGATGCAAAGAAAGTTTCGAGTATGAAGTTTTTCAAGGCGACGAACAAGAAATCACAAGTCGGTCTTTGTATGCACCGAGGTACTCGTCCACGAAGGATCAAACACGAAGATATGAACGAGTTTCTTATGCATCAAGATATATGCCCACAGAGGGTTATTCATAAAGAGATGATCGTGACTTGCATGAAGATTTTATCACTTCTTTCCAACGAGAAGCTTGTTGTTATGATTCTTATAAGTTATCATCTTCTTATAATGAAAGAACGAGACAAAAAGAAAATAAAAGAAAAGAAAGACAAGAAATATTGATGCGAGAAAATGAGTGTATATGGAATGAAATCGAGAGATGAAAAAAGAATGAAAGAAAAAGAACAAGAAATCGAAAAAGAGAGTGCGATTGAAGAGAGACATGAGAATGTAAAAGAAACGAGTGTCATGGAAAAAGAGAGAGGGTTTGAAAAAGAGACGAGTGAAAAAGGAGAAAGTAATCGAGCAAAAGTGAGGAATGTCCTAACTAACCCATTTGCAAGTTTGCCGCGTAAATTTTCTTCTTTCTAGGTTTCCAAGGAATCAATTGACAAGTTTAAACTACAATATTTTCCTAATGAGAAGCAGTTCAAGTTGATTGAGAAAGGTAAGATCATAGACGACCCTAGTCCACCAGCACTTAAAGGTAAGCAAGGTGAGGATTCTATGACGTTTAAGTCTCCACCATCCCACTTCAATGTTTGTGATAATATAGCTGATATGGTTAACTGCCATTCTTTGTTTAATGTTGATGCTCCTCTTTTAAAAGATGGCAAGACGAGTTTCTCTAATGAAAATTATCACATTGACAAGTGTATTGGTGAAGTAAGTATAAATCAGTACAAACAACTTTCAAACTTGAGTGTTAAAAAGTTGCCATGTAAAATTCCTAGTTTGATTGTTTGTGATGGTGGTGAGACGTTTCTGCTTTGTTGTGTAAATTCTGCATGTTTGTGTAAGTTTGATCGAGTGAAATTTGAGATATATGGCTGTTCGAATGTTAATATGTTCACATTTTCTTTGTTTAATGCATTTGGTAAAAAGGTTTTTGTGCAAGACAATTAATCTATTTGATTGTGTTGTTCCTGAGACATTTTTAAATTCTTGTGTGATATATTCATGTCTCTACATGTCAGTTCAAAAGAGAATAAAGAAGTCTGATCATTTGAATTCATTCTTGCCTACATCCTCTTTATTTGGCATGTGTGATATCTTGGTGAAAGTGAAGTTTTTGTTGCGTTACGGAACGACCGATCAAAATCATGTTTTTAAACCCGGAGCATGTATTCCTAAGTTGACGTCAAGCGAAGGTGAGTGTCAGATTTGTATTTTGAATCAATGTGTTGACCCCTACTATTTACTCCGAGTTTTATCTTTATTCTGTTTGAGAACAAAGCATATGAATATCATTGGCTTGCAAAGTCAAAATTCGATTTATGATTCTGAAAATTGCTCCATGTTGTGGTTTAAAAGGTTTGAACATGTTTTGCATGACAATGACTTAAGAATGCATCGTTTACTTTCTATGATGCCGATCTTGAAATTGTTACATCAAATTGAAATGGCAAGAGAGTACTTTGTCTTTGACCCCGGTGCACATCATTCTATATCATTATCTAAGGGAAACGAACCATGGAAAGTTGATTTCCAAAAGCATAGCTATCGAATGTCTTGTAATTTAGGTTTGTTTCCATCGAAGAAAAAGGTAAGACTGATTTCTATTTTTGATCCCGGTATTGGTTTATTTGTTCAAATTGTGAATAAAATCTCAAAAAGTTTCTTTGTGTTTAACCTTCATCGTGTCACTCATTTGCTTAATTCTTTTGTAGGTGATGATGTGAGGTGGTACGCTCCTAAAGAGGGAGGGCGTGAAAATAACCCGATTTCTTCTCGAACCATTGGTGGTTCTTAGAGTTTTGGAAACGGATCTATTCGGATCAAGAACAAATGGGCTTGTCAATTTGAAAAATTTTTCTCGAGCAAGTGGCCCGATTTGAGGACAAATCGTCTTCAAGGGGGAGGGAATGATGCGAACCTGGTTGAATCATGTTTCAACACAACTCGACGTCATCAAGAGTGGCCTAAACTCTAGGGGCCCAAGTGCAAAATGAAACTCGATCCAGCTCAATTGAGTTCAATTTAGCTCAATGAGCTCGTTCTTAGCTCAATGAGCTCATTTTTAGCTTACTTTAGTTTGTGTTTATTTTGCTGGAATAAATAAATAAATTGCTGCTAGTTAAATTAGTTAATTAGTTTAAGTTAATAAATTTGTTAAAATCTTGACATATTAATTTTTTATGTTAAATGTGTTTTATTTGTTTTTTTAAATGCATGTTTTAATTTGTCTAAGTCTATTGCATGTTTTTAATGTGTCTTAGTCAATGTCGAATTTAATGTCTTGTTAAGATCAAATTAAATTTGTCATAAGTTAATTATTATGTTAAATTAGTGTGTCTAAATTATATTAATGCATGTTCAGCTGAATTTTGTGTGATTTAATGTTGTTCATGTGTTTATGTAGGTGAGCTGAATGTGAAGATGTGTTTAATGCAAGGTTCATGAACGGTTTGGTGCAACGTATGGGAGTGTGCATGCACAATTGAGGTTCAATGGAAGGCATTTAAGGGAGCACAAGTACTTGGGACGTTCATGCAAGAGGGGGTTGCTGAATGTTCATGCATTTGCACATTCATGGATCGAATTTATGGAAGAACATACCTTGGGACGTTTTAGGCATGTTCCATGTATTTTCAAGATGGCCAATCAAGTTTTCAAGGCACTTTAAAGCTCCATTCAGCCAAGGGAGATGTTGGAACAATAAGGGGCTGCACATCCATGGAATTAAGCTCTCTTCAAGATTAAGAATGCATGAATGCATCTAGCAAAGCAACATGATGTTTCGGTCAATCCATGAATCATCTCCAAGCATGAACCAAATTTTTAATGCTTCATTCATGCTCATTCAGCCGAATTTAGCTACAGCAAATTAATGATTTCTTTCTAGAATTTTCTAGCATATTCATGGCTGAATTCTTAGCCATTAAGTTGCCCATTCGGCTAGCCATGCCTGGTTCTATAAATAGTTGATTAATTTCATTGTAAAAGGACTTTTGACATTTTATTGAGTGAACTATTGTTCCTGTGAGGTTTTCTCCTCTCCAATTTTGTACGAGTCTCGATTTGGCTTATCTAGCGTGCTAATGGCATCAACCGAACTCTTTCTGAACTTATCACCAATCCTGGTGTGGCATTCATCCATTTCAATATACCTTCGGTTCTTACTTTGCTAAGTAACGGGTCGAAGTCCATATTCCTGTTTCCATCTTTTCACCTTAAACCATATAAGATTTAGGGCGATACTCATTATAGGATTGAAACTTTCTTGACGTTTAAGTTCTATTTTCCATCTCCATCAATTACCTTTTCTATCCTACCTTGTTTCTATTTTAAACCGAACCTACCAACACCAAACCACTCATCTAAACCCCTTTCAAAGCTTCCGCAAACCTTAGCCTAAATCACCCAATTTTGACAACTCCAACTACTCCTCGTCGACGATCGGGCAATCAAGTGAATCGACTCAATCAATCGGGCCAGATCACATCAGTTTGGGACGACAAGAGAAATAAAGAATTATGAATCAAAAACAATTATTGATACTCAAGAACGTTGCGAATTTTCCCAACACGAATCAGCAAGTTAATTTTCCCAATACAGCAAATCCAAGGAAAACGAATTTAATCAGAATTGGAAGGAATAATCGGCAAGATCAATGGAAAATATGAGTTGATGCTCGATTCTTGCTACCAAGAAGGGTGCCGATCAGTTTCTTTAACGTTGAAGAAGGTTGGAAACACAGTAAGAAAACTTAAGAAGTTAGGATATGAAATCGGCACAAAACATAAATTAAAAATAGATTGAACAGCAAGAAAATAAAGATAAAGTCCTAAGAAGCCTTGAAATCTCGAAAGATTCCACAAATCCCTTCAAACGGCTCTAATCTCCCCTCCAATGAAGACCAATGGCAAGAAGAAGGCTGAAGATTGTTCCCACAATCAAAAAGATTGTTAAAACTACTTCTAAAGAAAATTCAAGAGAAAATTATTGGAGAACTCAAAGAGAATTTTCACTCAAAACAAATCTGAAATTTTTTTATGTAATTGTAATGTGTTTGACAATGTGGCCGGCCATGCCTATTAATAGGCTGATACGAGTCATAAAGGCCCAACCCAAGCTCAAGAACGTGATGGGTTCAAATTACCACAAGGCCCAATAACGAGGTCAAAGGCCAGACAAATGCGTTCCAAACTAAGCGGGACCATTCAGGAATTTGTTAGCAAGGTCTTAGATGTATACACGAAAGAAAGAGAAAATCAAGATTCACTTTCTTGTTTTCAAGAAAATCAAGAAACCGAATCTTGGCCCAATTTTGCTATTTGGAGCGATTTCAAAAATCAAGAAAATCAAGATTTCAAATCTTGGAAATCTTGGTCCAAGAAACCGAATCTTGCAGCCAATGCGCATTGGATCTCCGTTACGAGCATCAACGAACCAAGTTCGGTAGGAGATGGACTACAAGCCCAAGTTCTTGAAGGCAAGGCCCAATAAGATGATTCCAAGCCCGACCAAGAAGTCAAACCATACTTAGTTGAAAATCAGGTCAAATTGTTAAAGTGGCCCAATTTGTAAAAATTTTAATTGTTTAAATATCTAAGTTTAATTTTTAGACTTTAGGATTATTATATGTAAAAATTCAGCCCAAGCAGTCCATTAAAATGCCTTGGCCGAATTTCCCTCTTAATTTATTAATTAGGTCTTTTTAAGTTTTCCTAATGAGATTAGGAATAGATAGAAGGCCTATTAATAGGCATGGCCGGCTACCTTATTGAACACATTACAATTACATTGAAAATTTCAGATTTGCTTTGAGTGAAAATTATCTTTGAGTTCTTCAAGAATTTTCTCTTGAGTTTTCTTTAGAAGTAGTTTTAACAATCTTTTTTATTGTGGGAGTCATCTTCAGCCTTCTTCTTGCCATTGTTCTTCATTGGAGGGGAGATTAGAGCCATTTGAAGGGAGTTGTGAAATCTTTATCAATTTCAAGGCTTCTTAGGACTTTTCTTTATTCTTTTTGCTGTTCATTCTTCTTTATTAAATTCTGCTTGTGCCGTTTTGTTGAATAATTTGGGATTAATTGTTCTTGTTTTGTTTCAGCCATTCCAAACTTCAAGATCTGATTCAGCACTTCCTTGGACATAAAGAAACGTTTTTGATTCATAAAAATCCCCCTTTTCTTGCCGTCCAATCCCTAGAACTAATGTCCATTGATTTCGCAATCTGTTTTTAATTTAGTTGCTATTTTGTGTTCTTTGATAGTTTCGGCTGATTGGAAGTTAATGTTGGGGCTTAATTTCGTGTTCTTGGCTTCCAAGAACATATATTCATAAGTGTTTTAATTCTTTGCTGTTCTTTATTGATTTGGGGATTTTTAGTTTCCAGATCTAATTGATTCTAATTAAGTTTTGCTATTTCGTTTCAGATCCAAACATTTAGAATTTTCGTAGGAGTTTCACGTGACTTGACAACTCGATCTTGGTCCACGTACAACCCTCTATCATTTGCCATTGATCTTCATTGGACGAGAGATTAGAGCCGTTTGAAGGGAGTTGTAAAATCTTTCGGGATTTCAAGGCTTCTTATGACTTTATCTTTATTTTCTTGCTGTTCAATCTCTTTTTAATTTCTGCTTGTGTCGATTTCATTATGTAACTTGGTTAAGATTTCTTGTTGCTTTTCCAGCCTTTTTCAACATTAAAGAAACTGATCGGCACCCTTCTTGGCAGCAAGAATCGATCATTAATTCATCTTTTCCATTGATCTTGCCGTCTATTCATCACAATTCTGATTAAATTCGGTTGGCTGGAATTTGGAGTTTGATTTGTTGTTTTGGATGTTAATATTTTCAGATTCAGTTTGGGAAGCTCATAATCGTTCTTGATTATCAAAGATCATTCTTAATCCATAATTTTCCCTCTTTCTTGCTGCACGATTCCTCATTCTAAATCAATTTTCATTCTTTTTGTGATCTGTTGAATTAACTTTATGTTTTGGTGCAATTGACAGATTCGATGGAATTAGAGACTTCTTTGAAGTTTATTAACATGTTCTTGACTTCTGAATTCCCTAATAATAAGTGTTTCGATTCTTGGTTTATTCTTTGCTGTTTTAGAGTTTTCATTTCAGATCTGAAAATTCTATGATTTGATCTTTTTGCCTCGTTTCAGATCCAAGTGTTTAGCATTCTTTGTACGAGTTTCCCTTGACTTGACAACTCGATCTTGGTCCACGCGCAACCCCCTATCATAGGCCTTCTAACTATTTTCCTAATCTCATTACGAAAACTAAAAAAAAAAACCCTAATTAATAAATTGAGAGGGAAAATTCGGCCAAGGCATTTAATAGGCTTCTTGGGCCGAATTTTTACATATATAATAATCCCAAGTCTAAAAATTAAACTAGGTATTTAAACAATTAAAATTTTACAAATTGGGCCACTTTAATAATTTGGCCTGATTTTCAACTAAGTATGGTTTGAATTTCTTGGTTGGGCTTGGAACCTCTTATTGGGCCTTGCCTTCAAGAACTTGGGCTTGTAGTCCATCTCCTACCGAAATTGGTTCGTTGATGCACATAACGGAGATCCAATGCACGTTACCTGCAAGATTCGGTTTCTTGGACCAAGATTTTCGAGATTTGAAATCTTGATTTTCTTGATTCTTGAAATTGCTCCAAACAACAAAATTAGGCCAAGATTCGGTTTCTTGATTTTCTTGAAAATAAGAAAGTGAATCTTGATTTTCTTTTTCTTTCGTGTATGCATCTAAGGCCTTGCTAACAAATTCCTAAATGGTTCCATTTAGTTTTAACGCATTTGTCTGGCCTTTGACCTCATTATTGGGCCTTGTGGTAATTTGAGCCCATCACGTTCTTGAGCTTGCGTTGGGCCTTTGTGACTCGTATCATCAGCACAAATTAAACTAATGCCATGCTAAGTGGGTAGAGTATTTGGAATCATTCCCCTATGTCATTAAATATAAAAAGGGTAAGGATAACATCGAGGCTGATGCTCTTTCAAGAAGGTATACACTTTTATCGTATTTGGACTCTAAATTGCTTGGTTTTACATTGTTGAAAGATTTATATGCTACTGACGATGATTTTGGAGAAATATTTGTTGCATGTGAAAATATTGTTGTTGATAAGTTTTAAAGGTGCGATGGTTTCGTTTTTAGAGAATGAAAATTGTATGTGCCGCGGAGTTCCGTACGAGAATTATTGGTACATGAGGCGCATAGGGGAGGTCTTATGGGCCATTTCGGCGTTGGAAAGGCCTTAGCAACTCTCCAAGAGCATTTCTATTGGCCGAAAATGAAACGAGATGTTGAACGGGTTTGTGTGTGATGTGTGACGTGCAAGAAGGCCAAATCCAAGATTAAGCCGCACGGGCTATATACACCCCTCCCTATACCTGACGCACCTTGGGAAGATATTTTCATGGATTTTGTCCTTGGATTGCCTAGGACCAAAACGGGGAAGGACTCAATTTTTGTTGTAGTTCATAGTTTTTCAAAAATGTCTCATTTTATCTCTTGTACAAAAACTGATGATGCCGTTCATATTGCTAACCTTTTCTTCAGGGAAATTGTTCGTTTGCGTGGCATTCCAAGAACAATTGTTTCTGATCGGGACGCCAAATTTTTGAGTCATTTTTGGAGGTCGTTATGGGGAAAGCTCAGAACTAAGTTGCTGTTTTCAACCACTTGCCACCCCAAACAGATGGCCAAACGGAAGTTGTCAATCGTGTGCTATCCACTTTATTGCGAGCTATTATATGAAAAAATCTAAAGTCGTGGGAGGAGTGCTTACTGCATATCGAATTTGCGTATAATCGATCTGCTCACTCGGCAACCAAACACTCTCCTTTTGAAATCGTTTATGGATTTAATCCGTTAACTCCTTTAGATTTAGTACCTTTACCTAACGATCAACTTATTCATGTAGATGCTAGAAAAAAGGCCGAGTATGTAAAGGAGTTACATCGAAAGTTCGAGCCAACATTGAAGCAAGAACCGAAAGTTATACTCGGAAGGCGAACAAGGGTCGTAAAAGAGTTATTTTCGAACCTAGTGATTGGGTTTGGGTTCACATGAGAAAGGAACGTTTTCTAGTCCAACGTAGGTCAAAGCTATTACCGAGTGGTGATGGATCCTTCCAAGTATTGGAACGAATCAACGAGAATTCCTATCGACTTGACCTACCAGGTAAGTATAACATAAGTGCGAGTTTTAATGTGTCTGACTTATCCCCTTTTGATGCAGATTTCGATTTGAGGGCAAATCGCTTTGAAAAGGGGGAGGATGATACGACCACGCCTCGAGTTCTACCTAGCTCGAACAAGGAACCTTTGGAGTTGCCCCAAGGTCCTATCACCCGATCACGAGCCAAAACATTCAAGGAGGCTGTTTCGGCTTTAGTAGATAAAGTTTGGGGCGAGACCTTGGTTGGACACATTGAAGAAGCTTGGACCAACTCAATGAGCATTCCGTGCAATTTGTTGCAAACTGAATTAAATTCCATTTCGGCTCAATGAGCTAGAACCAGCTCAATTTCAGCTCAAACATTTCTGATTCAGCTCAATATCATATAGACATTAATATAGTAGCTGAAATATTTATTTGAGTTAGCTAATTTAGTTAAATACAGCTCAATTAGTTTTCATTGTTTAATTGGTCTTAAATCTGGACGAATTTAATTATGCATGTTAAATATGTTTTTCTTACATGTTATTAAGTCGTCTTAATTCCTACAGCCTACAAATATGTTTTATTGCATGTTTTTAATGTGTCTTGTCTTAACCGAATTAATTAGTTCCTAGTTTAATTAATTGTGTCTTGTTTTAATTTAAGATGTCCAGATTATGTTTTAATTATGTTTCAACTGAATATTAAATTAATTAAGTTCATTTGCTCATTTTGTAGGTTGGCCGAATGTGGAGAGCATTTAACAAGATTCGTGCATGTTGGGTTCAATGCACCTAGCGATACATGCATGGAATGCATTCAAAATGGTGTACTGATTTTTTAAGTCTTCTATGTGACCATCCGGCCAAAAGAGATGATGTTTCCAACTCCAAAGCTACCATTTATTTCTTTCACATTGATGAATGCATCTTGGTTGTTCGGTCCCTTGTGTTCACACTCAATGCCTCTTCAAAGCTGCGTTTTCACACTTTAAATGGCTGTTTGTTATCTCCTTATTTGCTGATCACTTTTCAGCAAAAGTTGCATCTTAAATGAGCTGATTTATGTTCATTGGCTGACCCTAGCTCATCCATGCCCCATCCAAGTTGTTCAACGTTCATTTATCCATCTAAAAGCTGACCACTGGAGCTCCCATTCAGCCGAATCTTACTAGCTCAATTAATTGGTTCATTTGCTTAATTTTTAAGGGATGTAAGTGACTATTTGGCTAGCTTAGGTGCTGTTTATAAATAGCTGAATTTTTCATTTTGTAAAGGACTTTTGACATTTTGTTAATGAATTACTACCGAATTTGTGAGGCATTTTCTCTCAAATTTCGTTCGAGACCCGTAAGACTTATCTAGCTTCTAGTGGCGTCTTTTCGAGTCTTTTCCGAACTTATCACTCCCTAAACCCGAGTGTGGCATTCACTGATACGGCCACGCCTCAAGTCCTACCTAGCTCGAACAAGGAACCTTTGGAGCTGCCTCAAGGTCCTATCACCCGATCACGAGCCAAACAATTCAAGGAGGCTGTTTCGTCCTTAATAGATAAAGTTTGCGGCGAGACTTTAGTTGGACACATCGAAGAAGCTTGGACCAACCCGATGAGCATTTCGTGCATTTTATTACGAGCTGAATTAAATTCCATTTCAGCTCAATGAGCTCGAATCAGCTCAATTTCAGCTCAAACACTTACGATTCAGCTCAATATCAATTAGACATTAATATAGCAGCTGAATAATTATTTTGAGTCAACTTAATTAGTTTATTACAGCTCAATTAATTTTAGTTGTTTGCATAATTTAAAATCTGGACAAATTTACTTTTGCATCTTAATTAAGTTATTTTTACATGTCATTAGTTTGTCTTAATTTTTACAGCTTATTAATATGTTTTATGCATTTTTAATGAGTCAAATTCATTACATGTTTTAATGTGTCTTGTCCAAACCGAATTAAATGTGCAGATTTTTAGTGCCGAATTAATGTGATTAACTTGTCCAAGTTTTATTTTAATTATGTTCAGCTAAATATCACATTGATTTGAGTTCATTCATGTTTTATGTAGGTTGGCCGAATGTGGATGGAAGCATTTAAGCTTGGTGCATGCACAATAGATTCAATGAACCTGGAGATACATGCATCAAATTGGTGAGCTGAATTTGGCATTCCTAGGTGACTATTCGATCAAGAGAGCTAATGTTTCCAACTCCAAAGCTGCCAATTAATCCTTTCACATTTGCTGGATGCATCTTGGCTTTTCGGCTCCATGTGTTCACACTGCATGACTCTTCAATGTTGAGCTTTCACACTTGAATTGGCTGCTCATTACCCTCTTAATTGCTGGTCACTTTTCAGCCAAAAGTTGCAACATAAATGAGCTAATTTATGCCTATTGGCCAAACCTAGCTATCCATGCATAATCCAAAGTTTTCCAAGTCCATTGCTTCATCTAGAAGGTGACTAATGGAGCTCCATGTTCAGCCGAATCTATCTAGTTCAATTAAGTGATTCATTTGCTTAATTTTTAAGGAATGTAAGTGACCATTCAGCTAGCTTAGGTGATTATTATAAATAGCTGAATTTTCACTTTGCAAAGGACTTTTGACATTTTAATTAACGAATTGCTGCCAAATTTCTGAGGCATTTTCTCTTAAATTTCGTCCGAGACCCGTAAGACTTATCTAGCTCCTAGTGGCGTCTTTCTGAGTCTTATTCCGAACTTATCACTCCCTAAACCCGAGTGTGGCATTCAACCCCAAATACCTTTGGTTCATACTTTCCTAAGTATCGGGTCAAGGTCCCTATCATCCATTTCAACTCATTTAGGTCTTATAAGTTTCGGGTCAACACTCCTCTTTAGTGTTGGTTTATTCTTGAGCTTTTTAAACCTTACCATTTCGTACCAAATCGTATTATCATTTCGTACCAAATCACATTACCATTTCGTAACAAACCCCAAATCGAACTCGACCAAATCCAATCCATATATTTTCTAATCTAAACCAAAACCATACCATCTTTGTTCAACCGACTTGCTTTCTTTGAACCCAATTCTCTTTACTTTTCCTTGAATTGATTTATTCAAACATACTTCTTCGTTTACGATCGGGAACTAAACAAGTCGGATTCAACTACTAAACTGAGATCGTATCATTCACCCTAATACCTTTGGTTCATACTTTCCTAAGTATCAGGTTAAGGTTTCTAAATTGCCATTTCTGACTCTTTTAGGTCCTATAAGTTTCGGGTCAACACTCATCTTTAGTGTTGGTTCATCCTTGACCTTTTGAGCCAATTTGGTTTATTTTGTACCAAAATCTCATACCATTTCGTACCAACATCCAATTCCATTCTTACCAAAAACCAAAACCATTTCCTAATTAAAACTAAACCGAATTTGACCAAACCTATTCCACATCTTTTCTAACCTAAACCAAATCTATATCCATCGTTGTTCAAACCTACGTGACTTCTTTGAACCTAATCATATTTTCTTTTCCTTGAATCGACATATTCAAATATACTTCTTTGTTTACGATCGGGAACTAAACGACTCATATTCAACTACTAAACTAGATCGTATCAGCTCAAATGGTCGAAATTGAGCTCAAGTGAGCTAATTGGAGCTTATTTGAGCTCAAGTGAGCTGATTGGAGTTGAAAATCAGGCCAAATTGTCAAAGTGGCCCAATTTGTTAATTTTAATTCTTTAAATACTTAGTTTTAATTTTTAGACCTTATGAATAAATTTGAACGAAAAAATTAAGTCCAAGAGGCCCATTTAAAGGCCATGGATGAAATTCCCTTGATAGTCAACAATTAGGTTCTTTTTAGTTTTCCTAGTAGGGCTAGGAAAGTAGTTAGAAGGTGATAAAGGGTTGTGCGCGGACCAAGATCGAGTTGCCAAGTCACAAGAAACTACTACAAAAACTCTAAACGTTTGGATCTGAAACGAAACAGCAAAACTTAATTAGAATCAATTAGATCTGGAAACTAAAAATCCCCAAATCAATAAAGAACAGCCAAGAATCAAAACACTTATGAATAGATGTTCTTGGAAGCCAAGAACACGAAATTAAGCCCCAAGTTAACTTTCAATCAGCCGAAACTATCAAAGAACACAAAACAGTAACTAAATTAAAAACGGATTGTGAAACCAATGGACACTAGTTCTAGGGATTGGATGGCAAGAAAAGGGGGATTTTTGTAAATCAAAAACTTTTCTTTATGTCCAAGGAAGTGCCAAATCAGATCTTGAAGTTTGGAATGGCTGAAACGAAACAAGAACAATTAATCCCAAATTATTCAACAAAATGGCACAAGCAGAATTTAATAAAGAAGAATGAACAGCAAAAGAATAAAGAAAAGTCCTAAGAAGCCTTGAAATTGATAAAGATTTCACAACTCCCTTCAAACGGCTCGAATCTCCCCCTCCAATAAAGAACAATGGCAAGGAGAAGGCTGAAGATGGCTCCCACAATAAAAAAGATTGTTAAAACTACTTCTAAAGAAAACTCAAGAGAAAATTCTTGAAGAACTCAAAGAGAATTTTCACTCAAAGCAAATTTGAAATTTTCAATGTAATTGTAATGTGTAATACAAGGTGGCCGGCCATGCCTATTAATAGGCCTTCTAACTATTTCCTAATCTCATTAGGAAAACTTAAAAAAAAAACCTAATTTAATAATTGAGAGGGAAAATTCGGCCAAGGCACTTAATGGGCTGCTTGGGCTGAATTTTACATATGTAATAATCCTAAAGTCTAAAAAATTAAACTAGATATTTAAACAATTAAAATTTTTACAAATTGGGCCACTTTAACAAATTGGCTTGATTTTCAACTAAGTATGGTTTGACTTCTTGGTTGGGCTTGGAATCCTCTTATTGGGCCTTGCCTTCAAGAACTTGGACTTGTAGTCCATCTCCAACCGAAATTGGTTTGTTGATGCTCGTAACGGAGATCCAATGCGCTTTGGCTGCAAGATTCGGTTTCTTGGACCAAGATTTCTAAGATTTGAAATCTTGATTTTCTTAATTCTTGAAATCGCTCCAAACAGCAAAATTGGGCCAAGATTCAGTTTCCTTATTTTCTTGAAAATAAGAAAGTGAATCTTGATTTTCTCTTTCTTTCATGTACGCATCTAAGGCCTTGCTAACAAATTCCTGAATGGTCCCATTTAGTTTGGAACGCATTTGTCTGGCCTTTGAATTAGTTATTGGGCCTTGTGGTAATTTGAGCCCGTCACGTTCTTGAGTTTGGTTTGGGCCTTTGTGACTCGTATCATTCCCCCTTCTACAAAAAGATTTGTCCTCGAATCTAAAAAACCAAATGGGCACAAGTGATACGAGTCACAAAGGCCCAACCCAAGCTCAAGAACATGATGGGCTCAAATTACCACAAGGCCCAATAACGAGGTCAAAGGCCCGACAAATGCGTTCCAAACTAAATGGGGCCATTCAGGAATTTGTTAGCAGGGCCTTAAATGCGTACACGAAAGAAAGAGAAAATCAAGATTCACTTTCTTATTTTCAAGAAAATCAAGAAACCGAATCTTGGCCCAATCTTGTTGTTTGGAGCGATTTCAAGAATCAAGAAAATCAAGATTTCAAATCTTGGAAATCTTGGTCCAACAAACCGAATCTTGCAGCCAAAGCACATTGGATCTCCGTTACGAGCATCAACGAACCAATTTCGGTAGGAGATGGACTACAAGCCCAAGTTCTTGAAGGCAAGGTCCAATAAGAGGATTCCAAGCCCAACCAAGAAGTCAAACCATACTTAGTTGAAAATCAAGCCAAATTGTTAAAGTGGCCCAATTTGTAAAAATTTTAATTGTTTAATTTAATTTTTAGACTTTAGGAGTATTATATGTAAAAATTTAGCCCAAGCAGCCCATTAAAATGACTTGGCCGAATTTCCTCTTAAATTTGTTAACTTGGTTTTTTTTTTAAGTTTTCCTAATGAGATTAGGAAATAGTTATAAGGCCTATTTATAGGCATGGCCGGCCACCCTTGTTACATACATAACACATTACAATTACATTGAAAATTTCAGATTTGTTTAAGTGAAAATTCTCTTTGATTTTTCTCCAAGAATTTTCTCTTGAGTTTTCTTTAGAAGTAGTTTTAACAATCTTTTTTATTGTGGGAGCCATCTTCAGCCTTCTTCTTGCCATTGTTCTTCATTGGAGGAGAGATTAGAGCCGTTTGAAGGGAGTTATGAAATCTTTATCGATTTCAAGGCTTCTTAGGACTTTTCTTTATTCTTTTGCTGTTCATTCTTCTTTATTAAATTTTGCTTGTGCCGTTTTGTTGAATAATTTGGGATTAATTGTTCTTGTTTCGTTTCAGCCATTCCAAACTTCAAGATCTGATTCGGCACTTCCTTAGACATAAAGAAAAGTTTTTGATTCACAAAAATCCCCCTTTTCTTGCCGTCCAATCCCTAGAACTAGTGTCCATTGATTTCGCAATCTGTTTTAAATTTAGATGCTGCTTTGTGTTCTTTGATAGTTTCGGCTGATTGGAAGTTAATCTTGGGGCTTAATTTCATGTTCTTGGCTTCCAAGAACATCTATTCATAAGTGTTTTGATTCTTTGCTGTTCTTTATTGATTTGGGGATTTTTAGTTTCCAGATCTAATTGATTCTAATTAAGATTTGCTGTTTCGTTTCAAATCCAAACGTTTAGAGTTTTTGTAGGAGTTTCCCGTGACTTGACAACTCAATCTTGGTCCGCGCGCAACCCTCTATCAACAAGTCAGCCACATTAAAAGTACAACTTACATTGTACTCACCAGGTAGATCAATTTTATAGGCATTGTCGTTGATCCACTCGAGTACTTGGAAAGGCCCATCGCCCCTTGGGTCCAACTCGGTCTTTCTTTTTGTAGGAAATTGTTCTTTCCTCATATGGACCCAAACCCAATCTCTGGGTTCAAGGGTAACCCGTTTGCGCCCCTTGTTTGCTTTGCTGGTGTTGGCATCATTTGTTTTGGCTATTCGTTGCCTAGCCTTCTCATGTAAGGATTTCACCAACTCAGCTTTCTATTCGCCATCTAAATTAACAATGTGTTCAAGTGGTAATGGCGCAAGATCAAGTACTGTTAGTGGGTTAAAACCATAAACAAGTTCAAATGGAGAATAACCAGTTGTAGAATGAATAGATCTATTATATGCAAATTCAACAAACGGTAGGCATTCTTCCCAATTTCTAATGTTCTTTCCCACAACAGATCGTAACAAGGTTCCTACGATTCGATTAACTACTTCAGTTTGGCCATCAGTTTAGGGGTGACATGTAATGGAATAAAGTAATTTCGTACCAAGCTTACCCCACAATACCTTCCAAAAGTGGCTAAGAAATTTGACATCTCTGTCAGAAACAATTGTTTTAGGGATGCCATGAAGTCTTACCACCTCTTAAAAAATAAGTTTGCCACATGTGTAGCATCATCTATTTTGTGACAATGAATAAAATGTGCCATCTTTGAAAACCTGTCAACAACAACAAATATACTATCTCTTCCTTTCTTAGTTCGAGGCAAACCTATAATAAAATCCATGGATAAATCTACGCAAGGTGAAGTAGGAATCGGTAAAGGAGTGTAAAGGCCATGAGGCATTACCTTAGATTTTGCTTGTTTACATGCACTTGGAACATACCTTTTCGACATCCTTCTTCATATGTGGGCAATGGAAGTATTCTTGTAAGATATCTAATGTCCCATTAAACCACCACTATGGGCCTCATGAATCAATAAGTCTCTCATGGAACACTTTGGTATGTACAACCTGTTTATACGAAAAATAAAGCCATCTACAAGATAAAACTTTTCAAAAGTAGTATGTCCACAATTCTTATAGATATGGCCGAAATCAGCATCATCATCATATAACTCCTTAATATGTTCAAACCCTAAGATTTTAGCATTTAATGTAGTTATTAAGGCATATCGTCTAGACAAAGCATCGGCAACTACATTATCTTTACCTATTTTATATCTTATCACATAAGGGAACGTTTCAATGAATTCTACCCATCGGGCATGCTGTTTGCTCAATTTACCTTGTCCCTTTAACCATTTAAGGGATTCATGGTCTGTATGTGATACGAGTCTCAAAGGCCCAACCCAAGAACGTGATGGGCTCAAATTACCACAAGGCCCAATAACGAGATCAAAGGCTCGACAAATGCGTTCCAAACTAAATGGGACCATTCAAGAGTTTGTTAGCACGACCTTAGATGCGTACACAAAAGAACAAGAAAATCAAGAAACCGAATCTTGGCCCAATTTTGCTGGTTGGAGCGATTTCAAGAATCGAGAAAATCAAGATTTCAAATCTTTGAAATCTTGGTCCAAGAAACCGAATCTTGCAGCCAAAGCGCATTGGATCTCTGTTATGAGCATCAACGACCCAATTTCATTAGGAGATGGATTAGAAGCCCAAATTCTTGAAGGCGAGGCCCAATAAGCAAATTCCAGCCCAATCAAGAAATTCATACATACTTAGTTGAAAATCAGGCTAAAATGTCAAAGGGCCCAATTTGTAAACATTTAATTTTTTAATTTAATTTTTAGGTTTTAGGAATATTACATGTTAAATTCGGCCCAAAACAGCCCATTTGAGTGCATGGTCAAATTTTCCCTTTATTTTTATTAATTAGGTTTAATTTTTTTAAGTTTACTAATGAGATTAGGATTAGTTGAGGCAATTAAGGAGTGGCCGATTCCTAAATCGGTAACTGAGGTGAGATCTTTCCATGGTTTAGCTAGTTTTTATAGACGATTTGTGAAAGATTTCTCTACTATTATTGCCCCATTGACAGAGGTTATTAAGAAATCAGTGGGTTTCAAATGGGGTGAAACCCAAGAAAAGGCTTTTCAGACCCTAAAAGCTAAGTTATGTTCTACTCCTCTCTTAAATTACCTGATTTTTCTAATACTTTTGAACTTGAGTGTGATGCTTCAGGAATTGGAATTGGCGCCGTTTTAATGCAAGATAAGCAACCTATTGCTTATTTTAGTGAGAAATTGAATGGTGCACAATTAAACTACTCGACTTATGACAAAGAACTATTGGCATTGGTTCGTGCACTCCAAGTATGGCAACATTACTTGCTACCTAATGAATTTGTCATACATACAGATCATGAATCCCTTAAATGGTTAAAGGGACAAGGTAAGTTGAGTAAACGACATGCCCGATGGGTAGAATTCATTGAAGCATTCCCTTATGTGATAAAATATAAAACAGGTAAAGATAATGTAGTTGCCGATGCTTTGTCTAGACGATATGCTTTAATAACTACATTGAATGCTAAAGTCTTAGGGTTTGAACATATTAAGGAGTTAAATGATGATGATGCTGATTTCGGCCATATCTATAAGAATTGTGGACATACTGCTATTGATAAATTTTATCTTGTAGATGGCTTTCTTTTTCGAATAAACAGGTTATGCATACCAAAGTGTTCCATGAGAGATTTATTGATTCATGAAGCCCATAGTGGAGGTCTAATGGGACATTTTGGAGTGGCCAAAACACTAGATATTTTGCAAGAACACTTTCATTGGCCACATATGAAGAAGGATGTGGAAAAGGTATGAGTCTCAATTTGATTCTTTGCTGATTTGGGGATTTTATTTCAGATCTGGAAATTCAAAGATCTAATCTTTTATTTTTTTCTGTTTTGTTTCAAATCTAATTGTTTCGAACTTTCGTAGGAGTTTCCCGTGACTTGACAACTCGATCTTGGTCTGCGCACAATCCTCTATCAGATCTGGAAACTAAAAATCCCCAAATCAATAAAGAATAGCCAAGAATCAAAACACTTATGAATAGATGTTCTTGGAAGCCAAGAACACGAAATTAAGCCCCAAGATTAACTTCCAATCAGCCGAAACTATCAAAGAACACAAAATAGCAACTAAATTAAAAACAGATTGCGAAATCAATGGACACTAGTTCTAGGGATTGGACGGCAAGAAAAGGGGGATTTTTCTGAATCAAAAACGTTTCTTTATGTCCAAGGAAGTGCTAAATCAGATCTTGAAGTTTGGAATGGCTGAAATGAAACAAGAACAATTAATCCCAAATTATTCAACAAAACGGCACAAGCAGAATTTAATAAAGAAGAATGAACAACAAAAGAATAAAGAAAAGTCCTAAGAAGCCTTGAAATCGATAAAGATTTCACAACTCCCTTCAAATGGCTCGAATCTCCCCTCCAATGAAGAACAATGGCAAGAAGAAGGCTAAAGATGGCTCCCACAATAAAAAAGATTGTTAAAACTACTTCTAAAGAAAACTCAAGAGAAAATTCTTGAAGAACTCAAAGAGAATTTTCACTCAAAGCAAATTTGAAATTTTCAATGTAATTGTAATGTGTAATACAAGGTGGCCGGCCATGCCTATTAATAGGCCTTCTAATTACTTCCTAATCTCATTAGGAAAACTTTAAAAAAACCTAATTTAATAATTGAGAGGGAAAACTCGGCCAAGGCACTTAATGGGTTGCTTGGGCCGAATTTTACATATGTAAGAATCCTAAAGTCTAAAAAATTAAACTAGATATTTAAACAATTAAATGTTTTTCAAATTGGGCCACTTTATCAATTTGGCCTGATTTTTAACTAAGTATGGTTTGACTTCTTGGTTGGGCTTGGAATCACCTTATTGGGCCTTGCCTTCAAGAACTTGGACTTGTAGTCCATCTCCTACCAAAATTGGTTCGTTGATGCTCGTAACGGAGATCCAATGCGCTTTAGTGCAAGATTCGATTTCTTGGACCAAGATTTTCAAGATTTGAAATCTTGATTTTCTTGATTCTTGAAATCGCTCCAAACAGCAAAATTGGGCCAAGATTCGGTTTCTTGATTTTTTTAAAAACAAGAAAGTGAATCTTGATTTTCTCTTTCTTTCGTGTACGAATCTAAGGCCTTGCTAACAAATTCCTGAATGGTCCCATTTAGTTTGGAACGCATTTGTCTGGCCTTTGACCTTATTATTAGGCCTTGTGGTAATTTGAGCCCATCACGTTCTTGAGCTTGGGTTGGGCCTTTGTGACTCGTATCAGAAGGCCTATATGTATGGCTTGGTCGGCCACCCTTAAGAAGATCACATTGAATATCACATTAGATGCAGATTTTTTGTTGAGTGAAAATTCTCTTTGAGTTTCTCTAAGAATTTTCTCTTGAGTTTTCTTTAGAAGTAGTTTTAACAATCTTTTTGATTGTGGGAGCCATCTTCAACCTTCTTCATGTCGTGTTTTTACATTGGAGGGTAGATTCGAGCCATTTGAAGGGAGTTGTGAAATCGTTCTTAATTTCAAGGCTTCTTAGGACTTTCTTTATCTTTCTTACTGTTTGTTCTTCTTTATTTATTTTTTTATTTGTACCGATTGGTTGATTAACTTGGTTTAATTGTTCTTGTTGCATTTTTAGCCATTCCAAGATTCAAGAATATATTTTGTAACATTCTTTGGCATCAAAAAACGTCCTTTATTCATAATTTTCAATCTTTCTTGCCGCCCAAGAATCCTATTTCTATTTCAATTTGGTTTTCTTGGTCTTGGAGTTTAATTTTCTATTTTTTTGTGTTTCCATTTTAGATCCAAGTGTCGATAGTTTTCATAGGATTTTCCCGTGACTTGGCAACTCGATCTTGGTTCGTGCACAACCTCCTATTAGTATGGAAGAAACGAGCATTGTCGATGAAAAAGAAACGAAAGAAAAAGATGATAGTGAGCAAGAACAAGTGAGGAATGTTTTAACTAACCAACGAGTGAGTTGTCCTCGTGTTGCTTCTTTTTTTTTTCAGGTTTCTTAAGATTTGAATGACAAGTTTCAACTTCATTACCTTCCTGATGAGAGACGATTCCATTTTATCAAAAAAGGTAAGGATGAAAGTGAAATCAAACCACAAGCGCTTAAAGGTAAGCAAGGTAAGGATTCTTTGTTATGCTAGTCTCACAGCAAATTCACTTGCATGTTATTGATGAGATTGCCAAAAACTTAGTTTTTGAAAGAACTCCTCACCTTGATCTGGCTGATTGTCATATTTTGAATGATGATGATTTTATTTTACCTAGCGATACGAAGCATTTTTCTGCTAATGAGCATGACATTGGCAAGATTGTTCATAAAGTAAGATTAGATCAGCCTGAACAAAATTTGGTCTTTTGTGATAAAAAGTGGGCTTGTGAAGTGCCTAGTTTGCTTGTGTGTAGTGATAATTTGAAATTTCTGATTTGTTGCGTAAATTCTCCTTGTCTTTGCAAGTCTGTTCGAATGAGATTCATCATGTATGATTGTTTGAATGTTTTTATGTTCTCATCTTCTTTATTTGGCATGTGTGATGTCTTGGTGAAAATAAAGTTTTTGTTACGTTACAGAACGACCGATCAAAATCATGTTTTTAAACCCGGAGCCTGTATTCCTAAGTTGACGTCAAGCAAAGGTGAGTATCAAAATTGTATTTTGAATAAATGTGTTGACCCCTTCTGATAGAGGATTGTGCGCAGATCAAGATCAAGTTGCCAAGTCATAAGAAAATTCCTAAGAAAGCTTTAGACAATCGGATCTGAAACGAAACAAAGAAATCAAACTTATCAGTACCAGATCTAAAACGAAAACCCTAAAACCATGGATAATTAGCTAATAATCAGAACACGAATTAATATGGTTCCTTGGAGGCCAAGAAATGAGATCTAAATAGCAAGAATGACTGTCCAAGCCGAATCTGACCTGGAGAAAATGAAACAGCAAGTTAAACTCAAGTGATTAAGAAACCAAATCAGAATAGGAAATAGAGTACTTGGGCGGCAAGAAATCTGAAAAAAATATGATTAACGAATTGTTCTTGATGTCAAATGTGGTGCAAAGATAGATCTTGAACTTTGGGAATGGTCGAAACGAACAAGAACAATAAAATCTGAAATGAAACAGGAAGACCAATGTAGAATCAATTAGATCTGAAATTAAAATAATCAAAACAATAAAAGAGGGGTTTAGACGGCAAGAAAGATGGGTTTGGAGAATCAAAATGTTTCTTGATGTCCAAGGGTGGTGCCGATCAGATTCTTGAAGGTTAAACGGGGCTGGAAACGCAATAAGAGAACTTAAAAAAGTTAGATAATGAAATCGACACAAGCAGAAATTAAAAAGAGATTGAACAGTAAGAAAATAAAGATAAAGTCCTAAGAAGCCTTGAAATCAATAAAGATTTCCCAACTCCCTTCAAACGGATCTAATCTCCCCTCCAATGAAGAACCATGGTAAGAAAAAGGCTGAAGATGGCTCCCACAATCTAAAAGATTGTTAAAACTACTTCTAAAGAAAACTCAAGAGAAAATTCTTGGAGAAAAACTCAAGAGTATTTGCAAGCAATCAAAATCTAATTTCAAGTGTATTGTTGTGTGTATGGCCGGCCAAGCCTTACATATATATATATATGCCTCTATTATTTTCCTAACCCTATTAGAAAACTAAAACTAAAAAAACTCCTAATTATTTGATTTAAAGGGAAATTCAGCCAAGGGCTTTTAATTGGGCCTCTTGGACTGAATATTTACAAAGTAATTAATTTATAAAGTTTAAAATTGAAACTAAGTATTTAAAGAATTAAAATTTTACAAATTGGCCCACTTTGACAATTTGGCCTGATTTTCAACTAAGTCTCATTTAACTTTCTGGATTGGGCTTGGAACATCTTATTGGGCCTTGCCTTCAAGAACTTGACCTTGTAGTCTGTTTCCTACCGAAATTGGTTCGTTGATGCTTGTAACGGAGATCCAATGCGTCCTAGCTGCAAGATTCGGTTTCTTCGACCAAGACTTCCAAGATTTGAAATCTTGATTTTCTTGATTCTTGAAATCGCTCCAAATAGCAAAATTGGACCAAGATTCGATTTCTTGATTTTCTTGAAAACAAGAAAGTGAATCTTGATTTTCTTTTTCCTTCGTGTACGCATCTAAGGCCTTGCTAATAAATTCTTGAATGGTTCCATTTAGTTTTGAACGCATTTGTCTGGCCTTTGACCTCGTTATTGGGCCTTGTGGTAATTTGAGCCCATCACGTTCCTGAGCTTGAATTGGGCCTTTGTGCCTCGTATCATTCCCCCTTCCTCAAAAAGATTCGTCCTCGAATCTAAAAAATCAAATGGAGATAAGTCAGCCATATTGAAAGTAGAACTTACATTGTACTCACCGGGTAGATCAATTTTATAGGCATTATCGTTGATCCGCTCGAGTACTTGGAAAGGCCCATCGCCTCTTGGGTCCAACTTGGTCTTTCTTTTTGTAGGAAATCATTCTTTCCTCATATGGACCCAAAACCAATCTCCCGGTTCAAGGACAACTCGTTTGCGCCCCTTGTTTGCTTTGTTGGTGGTGACGTCATTTTTTTTGGCTATTCGTTGCCTAGCCTTCTCGTGTAAGGATTTCACCAACTCAGCTTTCTGTTCACCATCTAAATTAACAATATGTTCAAGTGGTAATGGCACAAGGTCAAGTACTGTTAGTGGGTTAAAACCATAAACAAGTTCAAATAGAGAATAACCAGTTGTAGAATGAATAGACCTATTATATGCAAATTCAACAAACAGTAGACATTCTTCCCAATTTTTAATGTTCTTTCCCACAACAGATCGTAATAAAGCTCCTAGGATGCGATTAACTACCTCAGTTTGGCCATCGGTTTGGGGGTGACATGTAGTTGAATAAAGTAATTTCGTACCAAGCTTACCCCACAATACCTTCCAAAAGTGGCAAAGGAATTTGACATCTCTGTCGGAAACAATTGTTTTAGGGATACCATGAAGTCTTACCACCTCTTTAAAAAATAAGTCTGCCACATGTGTAGCATCATCTGTTTTGTGACAAGGAATAAAATGTGCCATCTTTGAAAACCTGCGAACAAGAACAAATATACTATCTCTTACTTTCTTGGTTCGAGGCAAACCTAGAATAAAATCCATGGATAAGTGATACGAGTCACAAAGGCCCAGTTCAAGCTCAAGGACGTGATGGGCTCAAATTACCACAAGGCCCAATAACGAGGTCAAAGGCCAGACAAATGCGTTCAAAACTAAATGGAACCATTCAAGAATTTATTAGCAAGGCCTTAGATGCGTACATGAAGGAAAAAGAAAATCAAGATTCACTTTCTTGTTTTCAAGAAAATTAAGAAACCGAATCTTGGTCCAATTTTATTGTTTTGAGCGTTTCAAGAATCAAGAAAATCAAGATTTCAAATCTTGGAAATCTTGGTCTAAGAAATCGAATCTTGAAGCTAAGGCGCATTGGATCTCTGTTACGAGCATCAACGAACCAATATCGGAAGGAAACGAACTACAAGCCCAAGTTCTTGAAGGCAAGGCCCAATAAGATGTTCCAAGCCCAATCAAGAAAGTTAAATGAGTCTTAGTTGAAAATCAGGCCAAATTGTCAAAGTGGCCCAATTTGTTAAGTTTTAATTCTTTAAATACTTAGTTTTAATTTTTAGACTTTATGAATAAATTTCTATGTAAAAAATTCATTCCAAGAGGCCCATTTAAAGTCCTTGGCCGAATTTCCCCTTGAAAGTAAAAAAAAAAATTAGGTTTTTTTTTAGTTTTCTTATTAGGACTAGGAAAATAGTTAGAAGGCTTATATGTATGGCTTGGCCAGCCACCCTTATACACATTACACTTGAAGAATACATTGAAATCAGATTTGTTTTGTTGAGTGAAAATTCTCTTTGAGTTCTCCAAGAATTTTCTCTTGATTTTTCTTTTAGAAGGAATTTTAACAATCTTTTTGATTGTGAGAGCCATCTTCAGCCTTCTTCTTGCCATTGTTCTTCATTGGAGGGGAGATTAGAGCCGTTTGAAGGGAGTTGTGAAATCTTTCTCGATTTTAAGGCTTCTTAGGACTTTATCTTTATTTTTCTTGCTGTTCAATCTTTTTAATTTTCTGCTTGTGTCGATTTCATTATCTAACTTCTTTAAGATTTCTTGTTGCGTTTCTAGCCTTCTTCAACATTAAAGAAACTAATCGGCACCCTTCTTGGCAGCAAGAATCGATTATTAATTCATCTTTTCCATTGATCTTGCCGTCTATTCATCACAATTCTAATTAAATTCGGTTTGCTAGAATTTGGAGTTTGATTTGCTGCTTTGGATGTTAATCTTTTCAGATTCGGTTTGGGAAGCTCATAATCGTTCTTGATTATCAAAGATCATTCTTAATCCATAATTTCCCTCTTTCTTGCTGCACGATTCCTCATTCTAAATCAGTTTTTGTTCTTTTTGTGATCTGTTGAATTAACTTTCTGTTTTGGTGCAATTGACAGATTCGGTTGAATTAGAGACTTCTTTGAAGTTTATTCACGTGTTCTTGACTTCCGAATTCCCTAATAATAAGTGTTTCAATTCTTGGTTTATTCTTTGCTGTTTTAGAGTTTTTATTTCAGATCTGGAAATTCTAAGATTTGATCTTTCTGTTTCGTTTCAGATCCAAGTGTTTAGCATTCTTCGTAGGAGTTTCCCGTGACTTGACAACTTGATCTTGGTCCGTGCGCAACCCTTTATCAATAAGTCTACCCATGGTGAAGTAGGAATCGGTAAAGGAGTGTAAAGGCCATGAGGCACTACCTTAGATTTTGCTTGTTTACATGTAATGCACTTAGAACATACCTTTTCAACATCCTTCTTCATATGTGGCCAATGGAAGTGTTCTTGCAAGATGTCTAGTGTTTTGGCCACTCCAAAAAGTTTCATTAAACCCTCACTATGGGCCTCATGCATCAATAATTCTCGCATGGAACACTTTGGTATGCATAACATGTTTATACGAAAAAGAAAGCCATCTATGAGATAAAACTCGATACGAGTCACAAAAGCCTTAGATGCGTATACGAAGGAAAAAATAAAATCAAGATTCACTTTCTTGTTTTCAATAAAATCAAGAAACCGAATCTTGGTCCAATTTTGCTATTTTGAGTGATTTCATGAATCAAGAAAATCAAGATTTCAAATCTTGGAAATCTTGGTCCAAGAAAACGAATCTTGCAGCTAAGGCGCATTGGATCTTAGTTACGAGCATCAACGAACCAATTTCAGGATAGAACAGATTACAAGCCCAAATGCTCGAAGAAAAGGCCCAATAAGATGTTCCAAGCCCAATCAAGAAATTTAAATTAGACTTAGTTGAAAATCAGGCAAAATTGTCAAAGTGGCCCAATTTGTTAAGTTTTAATTCTTTAAATACTTAGTTTTAATTTTTAGACTTTATGAATAAATTTCTATGTAAAAATTCAATCCAAGAGGCCCATTTAAAGTCCTTGGCTGAATTTCCACTAGATAAAAAAAATTAGGTTTTTTTAGTTTTCCTATTAGGACTAGGAAAATAGTTAGAAGGCCTATATGTATGGCTTGGCCAGCCACCCTTATACACATTACACTTGAAGAATATATTGAAATCAGATTTGTTTTGTTGAGTGAAAATTCTCGTTGAGTTCTCCAATAATTTTCTCTTGAGTTTTATTTTGAAGGAGTTTTAACAATTTTTTTGATTGTGGGAGCCATCTTTACCTTCTTATTGCCATTGTTCTTCATTGTAGGGGAGATTAGAGCCGTTTGAAGGGAGTTGTGAAATCTTTCAGGATTTCAAGGCTTCTTAGGACTTTTCTTTATTTCCTTACTGTTTATTTTTTTAAATCTTTCTGCTTGAGCCGATTCATAATCTAACTTGTTTTCATCTTTTTGTTGCGTTTCCAGCCATTACAATCTTCAAGAATAAGATCGATACTCTTCTTGGCAGCAAGAAACATTCATTCGGCATTCTCTTCAATTGATCTTGCTGTCCGATCCTCCTCATCCAATTCAATTTGTTTTGCTGGAATTTAAGTTTGATTTTTTTGTTTTGGGGTGTTATTTTCAGATTCGGCTTGGGAAGTTCATAAACATTCTTGAGTATCAAAAATCATTCTTGGTTCATAATTTCCTTCTTTTTGCTGCACGAATATTAATTCTATTCCAATTTTCGTCTTTTGAGATCTATTGAGTTAGCTTTCTGTTTTCTGTGCAATTGGCAGATTCAGTTGAATTGGAGTCTTCTTTGAAGTTCATTCACGTGTTCTTGACTTCCTAAATCCCTATTAATACTTGTTTCGATTCTTAGTTTGATTCTTTGCTGTTTTGGGGTTTTTGATTCAGATCTGGAAATTAAAAGATTTAATCTTTTATTTTTCTGTTTTGTTTCAGATCTGATTGTGTAAAGCCTTCGTAAAATTTTTCTCATGACTTGGCAACTCGATCTTGGTCCGCGCGCAACCCTCTATCATTTGGTATCAAATTTTGTGCGATTTGGGTGTTCTTGGGTGATTTCTAAACTGATCTCCTTTTAAAAACATTAAACAGCAGTTTTTACCCAAAAAATTTTTGGAAAAAAATTCATTTGTGTGGATAAACATTTTCCAATTGGTCTGAAATTTTATATGCATATTTGTGGCACTGTGATACAATATTAAAAAAAATATTTACTGCAAAAAAATCAATAGAAAAAGTCAAAAAAAATTGAAAAAGATGAAATCAAACAAAATTAAAAAAATTCAGCGGGTTGAGTTTAGTTCCAAAACTTTCCAGATCAAATATAAAATATTTAAGGACATTCCAGTTTAAATTTCATGATTTTTGGAGATCGGAAACACCTTGAACGAAGTTGTCAAGTTACTCCGCAGTTTTTCAGGTTTTTGGGTTTCAGCAATTTTTATTGATTCTTAGCTGTAGGTTTTCATTTGTTTTGCCTTTATTATTCCTTTACACTATCTAACACCTTCTTGTTTCTTGTGTTAGTAGGATTTAAAAGTGTGCACAATTCTTCCTCGGTGCGACACAAATCAATTGGTGTCTCGTTATTTTTGGACTCCTAGTGCAAATTAGGATTCTTTGGTAGTTTCAGTTCATACACTTTCTAATTGATTGATATAGACTCTACTAAAGAACTCACAAGACTGAATTCTACCTCTTTGAGAATTTGATTTTCCTTTTTGAGTGATTAACGGTGAGGTTTGCTAATTTTCCTTTTTGAGTGTTGAGTGTTTGTTTTGCAGGTTTTTGACAAAAAGAAAAAAAAATGTCTAGAGTTGGTCAAGTTGATGATGACCATAATGATGTCCATGATAAATTTAAAATGATCCAACAACAGTTAGACGAACGGCTACCATACTTCGAACATTGAGTGCTACTATTAATAAGATGCGTGTGGAGAAAAGAGCCCAACAAGGACAACTTAACTCAAGTGAAAGGGCAGAAATGAGAGTGCCAAGAAGACGAACATCCAACGAATATTCGAGAAGAGATTCATATCATGACTCCTATTCAATAAGGAATTCAAGATGATGCAAAGCAAGTTTCGAGAGTGAAGTTTTCCAAGGGGATCATTGTTCGTATGCAAGTCATTCCGTACATACCCAATGAGAGTCTTTCCGTTCTGATTCATTTGTAACATCTCTATCTTGTAATGAAAGGAAGACACAAAAAGAAATAAAAAGAAAAGAGAGGCAAGAGATGTTGATGCGAGAAAATGAGCGAATATGGAATGAGATTTAGAGACGAAAAAAAGAAACAAAAGAAAAAGACAAGGAAAGGGTAGTGAGGAATGTTTCCACTAACCAAGATATGAATTTTTCTTGTGTTGCTACTTTTCAGGTTCCCGAAATACCGAAAGATAACTTTCAACTTCAATACCTCTCAAATGAAAGACACTTTCATACGATCAACATAGGCAAAGATGAAATGACACTACATGAGCCCGAAGGTAAGCGAGGTAAGGAAATTTTAGCAACCGAGTCCCGTGCAGATTTGAAAATTATAGATAAAACTTTTGGTGACTTAATTCTTAAAAGATCCCCTCATTTTGATCTGATTAATTGTTATTCTTCGATTGTGGTTGATAAAGTCAGTACGAAAGGAAGCGTGAGTTGTTATTCTCTTGATTTGCCAAGTGTAAAATCCGTAAATTTGTGTAAACCTGTTTTGGTGAATAAAAAAAGTTTTGAATATATGTTGGTATGTATGCGAAAATCCTCATGGTTTAACTTGATTGGTTTAATGAAATCTTTGTTACACTTCAGCATGACTAATCAAAATCATGTTTTTAAACCCGAAATCTATTTTTGATACGAGTCACAAAGGCCCAATTCAAGCTCAAGGACGTGATGGGCTCAAATTACCACAAGGCCCAATAACGAGGTCAAAGGACAGACAAATGCGTTCAAAACTAAATGGAACCATTCAATAATTTATTAGCAAGGCCTTCGATGCGTACACGAAGGAAAAAGAAAATCAAGATTCACTTTCTTGTTTACAAGAAAATCAAGAAACCGAATCTTGGTCCAATTTTGCTATTTTGAGCGATTTCATGAATCAAGAAAATCAAGATTTCAAATCTTGGAAATCTTGGTCCAAGAAACTGAAACTTGCAGCTAAGGCGCATTGGATCTCAGTTACGAGCATCAACGAACCAATTTCGGGAGAGAACGAATTACAAGCCCAAATGCTTGAAGAAAAGGCCCAATAAGATGTTCCAAGCCCAATTAAGAAATTTAAATTAGACTTAGTTGAAAATCAGGCAAAATTGTCAAAGTGGCCCAATTTGTTAAGTTTTAATTCTTTAAATAATTAATTTTAATTTTTAGACTTTATGAATAAATTTCTATGTAAAAATTCAATCCAAGAGGCCCATTTAAAGTCCTTGGCCGAATTTCCCCTTGAAAGTAAAAAAAAAAAGGTTTTTTTTTAGTTTTCCTATTAGGACTAGGAAAATAGTTAGAAGGCTTATATGTATGGCTTGGCCAGCCACCCTTATACACATTACACTTGAAGAATACATTGAAATCAGATTTGTTTTGTTGAGTGAAAATTCACTTTGAGTTCTCCAAGAATTTTCTCTTGAGTTTTCTTTAGAAGGAGTTTTAACAATCTTTTTGATTGTGGGAGCCATCTTCAACCTTCTTCTTGCCATTGTTCTCCATTGGAGGGGAGATTAGAGCAGTTTGAAGGGAGTTGTGAAATCTTTCTCGATTTTAAGGCTTCTTAGGACTTTATTTTTCTTGTTGTTCAGTGTTTTTAATTTTTTGCTTGTTTTGATTTCATTATCTAACTTGTTTAAACTCGCTTGTTGTGTCTCCAGCCTCGTTCAACCTTCAAGAATCTGTTCGGCATCAACCTTGGACAACAAGAAACGTTTTGATTTCACAAAACCCCTCTTTATTGCCGTCTGAACCCTAGATCTAATTGATTTCGTGATTTGCTGAGTTTTTTTGAAATTACCTTGCTATTTTGTGTTCTTCTTTTCAGGTTTGTCTGTTGGGAGTCTCTCTTGAATTCAATTTCATGTTCTTGGCTTCCAAGAATAGCTATTCACAAGTGTTTTTTTCGTTTCTTGGCTGATCCTTTAGTGTTTTGGGGTTTTTGTTTCAGATATGGAAATTCTAAGATTTTAATTTGCTGTTTCGTTTCAGATCCGATTGTCTAAAGCTTTCTTAGGAATTTTCTCGTGACTGGGCAACCTGATCTTGGTCCGCATGCAACCCTCTATCATTTGGTATTAGATTTTGGGCGTTTTGGGTGTTCTTGCGTGATTTCTAAACTGATCTCCTTTTTAAAACATTAAACAGCAGTTTTTACCCAGAAAAAGTTTCGGAAAAAGTTTCATTTGAGTGGGTAAACGTTTTTCGATTGGTCTGAAATTTTACATGCATATTTGTGGTACTGTGATAGAATATTAAAAGATATTTCCCACAAAAAATCAGTAGAAAAAGTCAAAAAAATTGAAAAAGATGAAATCACACTACATGAGCCTGAAGGTAAGCGAGGTAAGGAAATTTTAACAACCGAGTCCAGTGCAGATTTGAAAATTATTGATAAAAATTTTGGTGACTTAGTTCTTAAAAGATCCCCTCATTTTGATTCGATTAATTGTTATTCTTTGATTGTGGTTGATAAAGTCAGTACAAAAGGAAGCGTGAGTTGTTATTCTCTTGATTTCCCTTGTGTAAAATCCGCGAATTTGTGCAAATCTGTTTTGGTGAATAAAAAAAGTTTTGAATGTATGTTGGTATGTATGCGAAAATCCTTATGGTTTAACTTGATTGGTTTAATGAAATCTTTGTTACACTTCGGCATGACTAATCAAAATCAAGTTTTTAAACCCGGAATCTGTTTTGGTATATTTTGTTGGAAAATCAAGCATCATCTATTGTGTGCAAATACTTTCTATTGTTTTGATACTTGGTTTTTGAACAAGGTAACGAAACTTGCCAAATTTGTTTTCAATTTATATTCGTGCCTTAAATAGTTTCTGTGGTTATACATGAAGTTTGAGTTCCATTTGATAAAGGTTAACTCAACAACGGAGCTTTGACTACACTATGCCCCCGATGAGTGAAAGTTTGTATTAAATGGAAAGGTAAAATCGACCCTTATTCTTCTACTTATAAAGTTAAGATGCTTGAAACTTTTGAAACACCTTTGTACACCTCGGATATTGACAAAGATCGAGTTGATGATTTAATTTTTGTAAAACACTTAGATCGAAACGTACTTGACTGTCCTATTTTATTTAATGATGATCTATCTGTTTTGATGGTTGATAAAAATATTATTGTTTTTGATAATTTTTATGATGCATGTGTGAGTGAATCTATAGTCCGTCGATTAATGCGTGGTATGATTGTGCAACTCTGTGAACCGTGTGAACCTTTTCAAATACCTACTTGTGACGATTACGTTTACCATTTGATTTATTACTCGCGATTTATTCATAGTTTGTGGAAATAATTTGAGATGATTGACTGCCTTAAAACATGTCTATCTTTGTTTCGAATATTTGACGAGGCATTGGTAAGTAAATTACCTTATTTGCATGGTTATCTGAATTTGTCCATTCGCATGCGTTATACTTGTTTTGTTATGCTTATGATTGGACTACAAGTTTGTTTGCGTTGCTATTTACTAACTCATAGCTATTCTTTTCAGTGGACTCAATTGCCATTAGTCCCGTTCGATTGAGGAAAGTCGAGTCCATTTGATTTTTCAGATTCGAAAATGAATCTTTTTGAGGAAGGGGGAATGATACGAGTCACAAAGGCCCAATTCAAGCTCAAGGACGTGATAAGCTCAAATTACCACAAGGCCAAATAACGAGGTCAAAGGCCAGACAAATGCGTTCAAAACTAAATGGAACCATTCAAGAATTTATTAGCAAGGCCTTAGATGCATACACGAAGGAAAAAGAAAATCAAGATTCACTTTCTTGTTTTCAAGAAAATCAAGAAACCGAATCTTGGTCCAATTTTGCTGTTTTCAGCAATTTCATGAATCAAGAAAATCAAGATTTCAAATCTTGAAAATCTTGGTCCAAGAAACCAAATCTTGCAGCTAAGGCGCATTGGATCTCAGTTACGAGCATCAACAAACCAATTTCGGGAGAGAACGGATTACAAGCCCAGATGCTTGAAGAAAAGGCCCAATAAGATGTTCCAAGGCCAATCAAGAAATTTAAATTAGACTTAGTTGAATATCAGGCAAAATTGTCAAAGTGGCCCAATTTGTTAAGTTTTAATTCTTTAAATACTTAGTTTTAATTTTTAGACTTTATGAATAAATTTCTACGTAAAAATTCAGTCCAAGAGGCCCATTTAAAGTCCTTGGCCGAATTTCCCCTTGAAAGTAAAAAAAAAATTAGGTTTTTTTTTTAGTTTTCCTATTAGGACTAGGAAAATAGTTAGAAGGCCTATATGTATGGCTTGGCCAGCCACCCTTATACACATTACACTTGAAGAATACCTTGAAATCAGATTTATTTTGTTGAGTGAAAATTCTCTTTGAGTTCTCCAAGAATTTTCTCTTGAGTTTTCTTTAGAAGGAGTTTTAACAATCTTTTTGATTGTGGGAGCCATCTTCAACCTTCTTCATGTCATTGTTCTTTATTGGAGGGGAGATTAGAGTCGTTTGAAGGGAGTTGTGAAATCTTTCTCAATTTCAAGGCTTCTTAGGACTTTATCTTTATTTTTCTTGTTGTTCAGTCTTTCTAATTTTCTGCTTATTTTGATTTCATTATCTAACTTTTTTAAACTCTCTTGTTGTGTCTCCAGCCCTGTTCAACCTTCAAGAATCTATTCGGCATCAACCTTGGACAACAAGAAACGTTTTGATTTCACAAAACCCCTCTTTATTGCTGTCCAAACCCTAGATCTAATTGATTTCGTGATCTGCTGAGTTTTTTTAAAATTAACTTGCTGTTTTGTGTTCTTCTTTTCAGATTCAGCTGTTGGGAGTCTTTCTTGAATTCAATTTCATGTTCTTGGCTTCCAAGAATAGCTATTCACAAGTGTTTTTTTGTTTCTTGGCTGATCCTTTAGTGTTTTGGGGTTTTTGTTTCAGATTTGGAAATTCTAAGATTTTAATTTGCTGTTTCGTTTCAGATCCGATTGTCTAAAGCTTTCTTAGGGATTTTCTCGTGACTTGGCAACTCGATCTTGGTCCGCGCGCAACCCTCTATCAATTTTGGTATATTTTGTTGGAAAATCAAGCATCATCTATTGTGTGCAAATAGTTTCTATTTTTTTGATACGTGGTTTTTGAATAAGGTAACGAAATTTGCCAAATTTGTTTTCAATTTATATTCGTGCCTTAAACGGTTTCTGTGGTTGTACATGAAGTTTGAGTTCCATTTGACAAAGGTTAATGATGTGAGCTTGCCTAGGAACCAAGAGGAGCTCGAATAAGAGGCCATCAAGTTGCCAATTGGTCTGATAACGCAAGCTCGAGCCAAGCAATTTAAGAAGGCTATTTCAACAATGTTGGAACGAGCATGGGAAAGTGAACGCAAGTAGCTCAAAAATGAATTCAATATTTTCAATTTTTGGGAAGCTAAATTTCATTCCAACTAATTAATTTGCTGCTGGAATTTAGACCATTTAAATTAAGCATTTAATTAAGTTTTACTATAGCTTGTAAATATGTCTTTAATTAGTACAAGTGTTTAATATGTTATTTTTGCTGAATTGAATGTGTCTAGATTTCATTAAATCTGTCTGAATATAATACATGTTTTAATTATGCTTAGCTGAATTAATATGTCTTGTTTAGTTAATATTTAATTTGTCACAATGTCAATTAGAGTGTTCACATTATGTTTTAATTTAGTTCAACTGAATTTGTTAAATTAATTAAGTTCATTTGTTTTTATTTAGTTACAGCCGAATGTGGAGATACATTGGACAGATTCATGCATGTAGATTCATGCATGAGATGATGCACTTGTAGCTGGTACAATTCATACATTGAAGCTGAATTAATTTGGTTACTCTACAAAGCAGCTATTCAGCCAAGAATAATCAAGCCATTCAACTTTCAAGGCAGTATAATTTCTGTTCACACTTTGACCATTCGGTTTAGCCATGTTCACACCATAAGGCTCTTCAAAATCGTCCATTCATACTTCCAAATGGTTGTTCAAGTTGCCATTTAATGTTGGTAATTTTTCAGCAAAAGTTGTATAATGAATTACCTCATTTATTTCCATTAGCCGAATGTAGCTGCTGCTAATTCCCAAAGTTCATTGGAAGCTATTCCTTGGTCTCCATTCAGCCAAACCTTGATGCAACCCATTCATGAATTCAAGCTGGAATTTGGTTCAATGTTTTACTTAGTTATTAACCCTTGAACTTGTCCATTCAGCTACTAGTCACTTTGCTATATATGGTTGCTGAATTTCTTGTAAAAGGACTTTTTGCCAAAATTCTGAATGAACTATATTTTTGGTGAGTTAATTCACTCTCCTTATTCTCCAAAGCTCAATTGACTTATCTTCACAAGTGGCGTCAATCTGACTTTGTTTCTGAACTTATCACCCTTGGTGTGGCGTTCAAATTATACCGAAGGTTCTTATTTTGCTAAATAGAGGGTCTTAGTTTTTATTCAAATCATTCCTTTTTCTTTGAAACCTTTTAAGCTCGGGTCCTTATTTTCTAATAGGGGTTCGTTCTTGTTTCATTGAAAACCCAACATTCATCATATCATAAACACCCTTGCTTCTTGAGTTATACATCTTTTAAAACGCAAAGATCTGAAATTCGTTTAAAGTCAACACTACCTAATTTCGATCGAGAATCCATTACGACTTGTCATTACATCCGAAACAAGCTCGTATCAGTTGGTATCAGAGCTAGTTAAATTAGGTATGTAATCATCGTTCGAAAAAAATTTGAAAAAATTTAATTTAAAAAAAGAAGAGAAAGAATATATATATTACGAAAATCATAAAAAAATTCGTATAAAAAAATTTCGAATTAAAAAAAAAGTTGCAAGTGTTGATTGTCCTTCCGAACAAGTGATTCTCTTTTTAAGTAGTGACCCGTTCTTTACGCCACAACTTCAAACCAAATCTTTCTTTCTTTCGAGCCTACCCTAGACCACATCATATTTCTTTATATTAGCCCTTTGAAACCGACCCACAAGTTGTTGATAAGTCTAAGGTAGCTTTTTAGAATATCGAGAGTTGGATTTGAGAGGTAAAAGGCACGAGAGATTACATCAAGATAAAAGCCAAAGTTGAGTGAAAACACGAGAGGAGTGAATTCTTTTCTTGCGAGAGACTTTGTGAGGTTTTGTGGTGAGGAAATTTTCTCATTTCAATCATCATGTCTAGGAGTCTGGAACGTCGAGCAACAAGTGGAGGAGCTTCGAATGCCGCTGGTGATGGAGTAAACCTTCAACCACGAAGAAATGTTCCCGGAGGCGGAGTGCCAATCTTCAAGTGCAAGCCATTGTACGAGAAATCTCCCGATTGTTCCAATCCCAATTCGATTCCCTCAATGAACGAATGGAACAAATGGAGGAGCGAAGCCAACGTGCAAACACCCCTCCAATCCCAAGAAGAGACCAAGAACGTCCTTGGCAGCATGCAAATGTCTTATATGAACCAAGCAACGTAGAAAGTGAACAAGGTTCGCGACAAAGCGCAAGGTGACGAGGCCAACGAGCACGGGGACAAAGAGATCGAGAGTGGCCTGATGATGACTTAAAGAACATTAAGATGGCGATTCCTACTTTTCAAGGAAGGTTAGATCCTGAAGCCTATCTTGAATGGGAGAAGAAGGTTGAATTAGTCTTCGAGTGTCATAATTACTTGGAGAGCAAAAAGGTTAAATTGGCTGCTATAGAATTTTTTGACTATGCCATAATATGGTGGGATCAACTCACTTTGAGTCGACGACGCAATGGTGAACATCCCGTGTCTACATGGGCAGAAATGAAGGTAATAGTGAGAAAACGATTCATTCCGGCTTACTACCACCGGGAGTTGTATCAAAAGTTACAAAGCTTAACTCAAGGCCAACGAAGCGTGGAGGATTACTACAAGGAAATGGAAGTGGCCATGTTCTGCCCTGATGTGGAGGAAGATCGAGAAGCCACCATGGCACGATTTCTCACCGGCCTTAACCGTAAAATTACAAATATTGTCGAACTACACCACTACGTCGAGGTCATTGATATGGTCCATATGGCCATCAAGGTTGAAAAACAACTAAAGAGAAAAGGTACGTCACGAACTTTCCCTAACACTTCTTCAACGTCTAGGTGGGGGCAAGGGACCAACAAACGTGACATACCAAGCCGAAACAAAGAAGTGAGTGGTGCAACCAAGTTCAACAAACCTGATACGATCCGGCTCGGTGTTGAGAGTCGAGTCGTTGATGTGCCCGATCGTGAATTGGAGTAATATTAAGATTTGTCGAAGATAGATTAAGAAAGAAGAGATAAAGGCTCAAATTTAGTTCAAAAGAGGTTATGGAATGTATTGAGGTTGATAGGTGAACGAAAACCAAGTATTCAAGTTAAACCAACGCAATATAAGTGTGTTAACCCAGGACTTATAGGAATACTTAGATAGGATAAATGATGTATGGATGGAAAACGAATAAAATGAAACCTCGACCCGCTATCAAAGATGATAGGAACCTCGGTATAATTTGACCGCTACACTTTGGGTGCAAAGTGATAAGTTCGAAAAAGAAAGACGGGTTGACGCCACAAGGGTTACTTGATAAGTCAGATGAGCCTTTGGAGAACAATGAGAGTTGAAAACAAACTCACAAAGTAATCAGATTTCATATAAGGTTCAAAAAGTATATTGTCTAACCTTTACAAAGCTTATAACCAAGGTATTTATAAACAAAAATAAGGTAAAACGAATGGCCACAAATAAGTCCTTAATATTGTTCTAGAATGATGAATAAAATGCTTAAACTCTTCACTTCAGCCGAACAGCCCATATTAGCTTCTTAAATCCGTTCATTCATCCTTAGCTAGGAAGAAAGTTGTTCAAGCTCCTATCCATGCACTTGAAATAATGGTGGTGGCTGCACATTAATATATGCATAAAGGGTTGTTTGGGGAAAAAGAAAAGGGCTGCCGAATTCAATCTGAGTACCCATGCTCTTTTGTTTCCACGAAAAAGGCTCCTAGGTGAGCTCAAACGGCAGCTTAAATGCAGGTTTTAATTTGCTGCTCATGCATTCTCTTAATTGAGACGGCACATTAATGGCTCTATTGAAGGGACCGAAATAGCACATGGAGAAGAGGAATTTTAATGCTGTCCCTTGCATAGGGAGAAGAATGCAGCAACCAATTTAATGCCGTCCAAGCATGCATCAAAATTCAAGGGCCATTGATCTCCACGAAAAAAAGGCTCATAGGAAATAGGAATCAGCAGCCCTTAATGAGTCCTTTGCTGATGTGAGCTTGCCTATGAACCAAGTAGAGACTGAACCAGAAGATATCAAATTGCCTATTGGTCCGATAACGCGAGCTAGAGCTAAACGATTCAAAGATGCCATCTCAGCAATGGTGGAACGAGTTGAGGAAAATGATAGCCAAGAGCTTAGAGATGAGCTGAACATTTTCAACTTCTTTGAAGTTGAATTTCGTTCAAGCAAATTAATTTGCTGCTGGAATTTTTGGACCATTTTAATAAGCTTTAATTTAGTTTATTACAGCTTATAAATATGTCTTTAATTAATATAAGTGTTTAATATGTCTTGATTTAGTTAAATTAAAGATGTCTCGATTTCATTTAGTTTGTCTAAATTATTACATGTTTTAAATCTGTCCAGCCGAATTTATGTGTTATGTTTTGTTAATATTTAAGTTGTCTCAATGTTATTTAGGATGTTCACATTATACTTTAATTTAGTTCAGCTGAATTTGCTTGAAATTAATTAAGTTCATGTGTGTTTTTAGGTGCAGCCGAATTTGAAGATGAATTGGGCTGATTCATGCATGGAGGTTCAATGAATTTGAAGATGCACGTGCAGCTGATTTAATGCATTAAAGCTAATTAATTTTGGTGTTTTTCAAGACAACTATTCGGCCAAGAGTGTCCAAGCTTTTCATCCTTTCAAGCTTGGCCGATTCTCTTCTCAAGGGAGCATAAAGGCTGTTCACACTATGGCTGTTCGGTTCAGCCATGTTCACACCATGGGGACTTTTCAAAATCGTCCATTCACACCCAAAAAGGCTACTTAAGTTCCTTTTTAATGCTAGTCACTTTTCATCAAGAGTTGCCGAATGAATGAATCAATTAAATTCATTAGATGTACTTGGCTGCTACATGAATCTCCAAGATCCATTTGCTTAATATGGAAGCTTCATAGTTGGTCACCATTCAGCCGAATCTACTGATACGCCCCGGCCTCGTTGACTATTCCGAGTCGTATAGTTGCCCGATCGTTAAAACAAAGAAGAATCGTTGGAGATTTGAAATGAAGTCGGATATAGGCTAAATAGAGCTTATGGGTGTCAAAGGATAGTTTTATGAAAGAAGGCTAATTAAATGAATAAGGGTTGGTCGAAAAAGAAGAGGAACTTGGTGATTTGGAATTAAACAAGAACTTTAGAACAAGAGTGAACCAACACTTCGATTGAAGGCCGACCTGAAACTTATAGGTTCTAAAGTAGTAAACGAATAATAAAACCTTGACCCACTATCTAAAATAGATAGGAACCTTGGCATAATTTTGGTTGAACGCCACACGATATCGTGATGAGTTCGGTTGAACAAAAATGGGTTGACGCCACTAACTAATTAGATATGTCAACGAAGTTTTTTAGACGAAATTTAAGAGAAGAAATCTCTCAACAATTTGACAGCAATTCAGTAATGTTCAAAAGTCCTTTACAAAGTAATTTTCAGCCTGAATTTATAGGCTTTACATGGCAACCGAATAGGCAGTCTTAAAAGCTAAGTAAATGGCTTGAAAATTCTAGAATTTTTAGAGCAAGGTTCCTTGAAGCTTCCCCATGCTTTGAAACGTCATTAGCTGCTCCCAAATGACTTAATTAAGCTAGAAAAATGAAAGGTCTGATTGGAAAACGAAATGCAAACAATTTGGACAGCAACTAGCTTAAATGAGCTTTAAATGTGCTGCAAGGTGCAGCCGAACCTTCATGGAATTAATTGAATTGGTTAGGATAGCTCAATGGTCTTGTGGTGTGAAAGCTAGAATAGAAATAGCCCCTTATGTGTGAACAACTAGAACCGAATAGCCAAAAGCTTCCAGCAATGTGAAAAGAGTTTATTAAGCTGAAAAGACTTCTAGGATATTTCAATTCATCAGCTCAATTTATTCTTCATCCATGCATGTATGACCTTTAGCTGAATGGTCGCCTTGTTTACACCAATAGTCAGCACACCATTTTTAAGTCTTTCATGCACCTAGGACGTCCAAGAGAAGTGTACCTGCAGCAAATACATTCAATAAATTAGATGCATTTTAGACACAATAAATTGGGCAGCAACTAATACTTAAATTCTGCACATTAAATTTAGCAGCTCTTAAAACACAATTAAAACATGTCTGAGTTTTGGACAACTTAATTATTTAACATAAATTCGGCTAGACTTTGGACACATTTAAAAGATGTAATGTAACTAGACAAATTAATTAGCTAAGTATTAAATTCAGCTGAACAAAAACAAATTAAATTGATGTCTGAACTTAGGACAAATTTATTATGGACAAGACACATTAAAACCATGTAATAACATAAAACATATTTAATGTAGAATTATCAGCCTAATTTAATTCAAATGCATGCTGTAACTAACTAAACTAATTTATTTTAAAGACAAATTAAATTAATTCCAACAGCTAAAACGCATAATCACAATTTTTGCTATTAAGCACAAATGAGCTGAAATGAGTTCATAGAGCTGGAAATGAGCTAATTGGAGCTCAATGAAATGGAATTGAACTAATTCAGCTTGCATGCGTTTGCAATCAATGCGTAGGGAGCTGGTCCAAAATTGTGCCCGGAGCGTGGTCGTATCATCCCCTCCCTCTTTTAAGCGATTTGTCCCCAAATCGGGCCATTTACTCGCAAAAAATCCTTCCTCATCACAATCCCCTTGGTTGATAATAATGCTTCCAAAATTCTGAAAATCATACAATTCTCGTAAGAGAATAAAGTTAGAAGCAGTCCCTTCCTCTTTAGGAATATAACAAATAAAGATGTAATCTACATAATAAGGAAATGAATTGGGAACAAAACGAATAAATGACTTGCAAACTTGCGCAGAAATGTCAATCAAAATTTGAACAATTAAACCATTGTTGAGTCTAAGAATGTAGATAGATCTTACCTTCTCAAATGGACTCCCCATGTTCGGTAGTAGAGAATGCAAAGGATTCAAGCCCAATTTATATCCACAAGATATGAAAAGTTTATCCAATCGATCATGAGCCCTTAGACTCATTTGATCAAAACTTGCAAATCTCAAATTGTTAAACAGTCTCGTCTTGCCATTATTACAATCAAGCAAACTCAATCGATTCAAAGGATAGTCAATCAAATATCTTCGTACACAATCAGAATAAGCAATACACTTCCATACCTTTTAAACATGATCAGTTAGAGGGAACAATTTATACGGGCTTTCATCTTGCACTTTCAAAACATGCATTTCATTGCAATTTAAAGACAAACAACCAATACCATCAGGAAAATAATATTTCTCAAAGATCAAAGCATCAACAAAGTGTTCATTAACATGCGAATAAAACATTGATGTCTTAGCATTTTCCAAAGTCTTTTCTTGTTTACCTTTAAAAGTAGGAAGAAAAAATTCAGTGTCACCTTTTTCTATCAATACAAACCGTCTCTCTTCCGTAATATGATGTAATCGTAATTCCTTGCTTAGTTTAACCTGAAAAGAAAAATCATGAAGGCATCGGTTAAATAAAACACTCTTCTTTTCCTCACTCATTTGTCTTTTACTTTCTTTTCCCTTGATCTTATTTTTCTCACAATCTCGATTCTTTTCTCTCAATCTCTCTTCTTTCTTTTCTTTTGATTCATTTTTCTTTTCTTTTTCACTCTCTCTCAATTCCCTTTTCTGTTCTTTCAAATTCTCCAAGGATTGCTTTATTCTTTGTTGATCTTCCATCACTTGTTGTGGAGTCAATGGGGCCAAAGTGATGTTTTTGCCTTTGTGCTTGAATGAATATTGGTTAGAGAACCCATCGTGCTTGACTCACCGATCAAACTGCCACGGCCTCCCAAGCAGTAAGTGGCCCGCATGCATGGGCACAACATCGTACAAGACCTCGTCATGGTAATTACCGATCGAAAATAGAATCGATACTTGTTTGGTCACCTTAAGTTCGACTCCTTCATTGAGCCATTGCAGCTTGTAGGGACTTGGGTGCTTAAGAGTTGCCAAAGCAAGTTTTTCCACCATGAGTGTACTTGCGACATTCGTGCAACTTCCACCGTGAATTACAACGCTACAAACCTTTCCATGAACATAACAACGGGTATGAAACAAATTCTCGTGTTGCGGTTCACCAATAGAGCTTTCCGCACTAAGACTTCTTTTTACAACGAGCATTTCGCCTTCAACAGCAAACTCTATCTCATCTTCATTATCGGAAGGATTGTTAATCTCTTCTTCATTCTTGTCTATTTCCTCCTCTGATTCTATTTCACCATTAGGAAGTATCACCATTGTGTTGCGATTTGGGCATTGGCTCGCTATGTGCCCTCTCCCTTGACACTTAAAACACTTAATATCGCGTGTTCGGGATTGAGTATTTTCAATGGCCTTACCTTTGCTAGATTCGGCCACAGACTTGTTGGACTTCATGGGCACCGCAGTTTCTTTTGATTGATTCGTTGAAACATTCTTACTTGGCCCTTGGTTCCATTTGGGTGCACTCGAAGAGGAGTAACCACGTACGGCTCCTTTCATCTTGAGTTGCTTTTCGACTTTGATCGCCATGTGCACCATATCAATGATCTCCACATAATGTTGCAATTCGACGACATTGGCTATGTCTCAATTCAATCCCGCCAAAAATCGTGCCATGGTGGCCTCACGGTCTTCTTGCACATCCGCACGTATCATAGCCACTTCCATTTCTTTATAGTAATCCTCCACACTCCTCGTTCCTTGTGTAAGATTTTGGAGTTTTTGGTACAACTCCTGGTGGTAGTACGAAGGAATAAAATGTCGTCGCATTACAGCCTTCATCTCAGTCCATGTTTGGATAGGATGCTCGCCATTTCGTCTTCGGCTAGTCGTAAGTTGGTCCCACCAAACCATTGCGTAGTCAGAAAACTCGATAGTAGCCAACTTAACTTTCTTGGCCTCAGAATAGTTATGGCATTCAAATATGAGCTCGATCTTTTTCTCCCACTCGAGATAAGCTTCGGGATCTGAACGGCCTTGGAATGAAGGGATTGACAACTTAATGCTTTTTAAGTCATCATTGAACCTCTCTCAGTCTCGTTGGCCTCGGTTGCGTAGGCCTCTCCGTTGGACATTCGCATTGGACCCTTGATCACTTTCATGCTCAATCGGCTCGGATGGCTCATCATCTAAATCAAATTGCCGTCCTCGATTTCTCGGAGGGCTTAGGGGAGTTCGTCTTCGTTGGGATCTTCCTTCCACACGATCAAGTCTTTCTTGAATTGGTTCCAGCTTTTGATCGAGTATTCGTTCCATCTCACGTAGCATTGCTTGCAGATTCAAGTCCGGCACATTCCGAATAGGTTGCCTTTCCGCCATGTTTCTCGTAGGGCTTCTTGACATACAAAATTATAACCTCACAACAAAAACTCACAAGTCACTCAAAAAGAAAATTAATTCGGCACTCCACTCGTGTTTACACTCTTTAATGGCTTTTACCTCCCCTCTACTGTGCTCACACACTCAAGCCTTTTCCCGCTCGTATCTTCTCTTGTGATTTCGTATAAAACTCCGTAAGACTTAATCTTCTAGTTTAGGGGTCGGTTTCAAAAGTGTTGCAAAGGAAAATATGTAAAGGTTGTAGGTGGGCTGAAAGAGTCAGGTTTGTTGGCTATTAAGTGTGGCGTAATTTGATTTGAAGGGTGATGAAAAGAAATCTTGATCGGGTATGACCAGAACGAAATGTATCTAGATTTTTTTTCGAATTTCCTTTTTTTTTGAATTTCAATACAATATGCTGATTTACAAAATAAAATAAATACAACTTTTTTTTACGAATTTTTTTGACAAATTCTTCTTACTGTGGCTCTTCTCGAACGTCCGTTCTTCTCGTTTTAAATAGCTCTGATACCAGATGATACGCCCCAGCCTCGTTGACTATTCCGAGTCGTATAGTTGCCCGATCGTTAAAACAAAGAAGAATCGTTGGAGATTTGAAATGAAGTCGGATATAGGCTAAATAGAGCTTATGGGTGTCAAAGGATAGGTTTATGAAAGAAGGCTAATTAAATGAATAAGGGTTGGTCGAAAAAGAAGAGGAACTTGGTGATTTGGAATTAAACAAGAACTTTAGAACAAGAGTGAACCAACACTTCGATTGAAGGCCGACCCGAAACTTATAGGTTCTAAAGTAGTAAACGAATAATAAAACCTTGACCCACTATCTAAAACAAATAGGAACCTTGGTATAATTTTGGTTGAATGCCACACGATATCGTGATGAGTTCGGTTGAACAAAAACGGGTTGACGCCACTAACTAATTAGATAAGTCAACGAAGTTTTTTAGACGAAATTTAAGAGAAGAAATCTCTCAACAATTTGACAGCAATTCAGTAATGTTCAAAAGTCCTTTACAAAGTAATTTTCAGCCTGAATTTATAGGCTTTACATGGCAACCGAATAGGCAGTCTTAAAAGCTAAGTAAATGGCTTGAAAATTCTAGAATTTTTAGAGCAAGGTTCCTTGAAGCTTCCCCATGCTTTAAAACGTCATTAGATGCTCCCAAATGACTTAATTAAGCTAGAAAAATGAATGGTCTGATTGGAAAACGAAATGCAAACAATTTGGACAGCAACTAGCTTAAATGAGCTTTAAATGTGCTGCAAGGTACAGCCGAACCTTCATGGAATTAATTGAGCTGGTTAGGATAGCTCAATGGTCTTGTGGTGTGAAAGCTAGAATAGAAATAGCCCCTTGTGTGTGAACAACTAGAACCGAATAGCCAAAAGCTTCCAGCAATGTGAAAAGAGTTTATTAAGCTGAAAAAGACTTCTAGGATATTTCAATTCATCAGCTCAATTTATTCTTCATCCATGCATGTATGACCTTTAGCTGAATGGTCACCTTGTTTACACCAATAGTCAGCACACCATTTTTAAGTCTTTCATGCACCTAGGACATCCAAGAGAAGTGTACCTGCAGCAAATACATTCAATAAATTAGATGCATTTTAGACACAATAAATTGGGCAGCAACTAATACTTAAATTCTGCACATTAAATTTAGCAGCTCTTAAAACACAATTAAAACATGTCTGAGTTTTGGACAACTTAATTATTTAACATAAATTCGGCTAGACTTTGGACACATTTAAAAGATGTAATGTAACTAGACAAATTAATTAGCTAAGTATTAAATTCAGCTGAACAAAAACAAATTAAATTGATGTCTGAACTTAGGACAAATTTATTATGGACAAGACACATTAAAACCATGTAATAACATAAAACATATTTAATGTAGAATTATCAGCCTAATTTAATTCATATGCATGCTGTAACTAACTAAACTAATTTATTTTAAAGACAAATTAAATTAATTCCAGCAGCTAAAACGCATAATCACAATTTTTGCTATTAAGCACAAATGAGCTGAAATGAGTTCATAGAGCTGGAAATGAGCTAATTGGTCAATGAAATGGAATTGAACTAATTCAGCTTGCATGCGTTTGCAATCAATGCGTAGGGAGCTGGTCCAAAATTGTGCCCGGAGCGTGGTCGTATCATCTACATGGGCTAATAATTGTGCATTCATGCTGAATTTTTGTTCAATGTTTGCTTAAGAATTAAGCCTAGAATATGTCTATTCGGTTACCAGCACTTAGGCTATAAATAGTTGTTGAATTTCTTGTAAAAGGACTTTTGACAAATTTCTGATTGAAATATAATTTTTGTGAGTTAATTCACTCTCTTTATTCTCCAAAGCTCAAATTGACTTATCTTCAACAAGTGGCGTCAATCTGACTTTGTTTCGAACTTATCACCGATGGTGTGGCGTTCTTCATACCGTAGGTTCCTATTCTGCTAAATAGAGGGTCTCGGTTATTATCCCAATTCCTTTTCCTTTCTTTGAAGCCTTAAGCCCGGGTCCTTATTTGCTAATAAGGGTTCGACTTGTTTCATCGAATTATCCAGGAAACAACACTTAAATAAACTCCTTTGTTCCCAAAGCCATTTAATTTTAAACACTAAGACTTGAATTTGTTTCAAAACCGACACTACCTAATTTCGATCGGGAAATATTACGACTCGTTATTTCTTATGAAACGAGCTCGTATCAGTTGGTATCAGAGCTGGTTAAATTAGGTACGTATTCGTAGTTTCAAAATTCAAAAAAATTTGAAAAAAATTTGAAATTAAAAAAAAAGAGAAGCATATATATACTATGAAATTTATTAAAAAAAAGAGAATTTCGAATTAAAAAAATTCGAGTTAAAAAAAGAAGAGAAAATTTTGCAAGTGTTGAATCTTGTTCCGAACAAGTGGTTCTTTTTTTTCCAAATATCGAATTCATTCTATATGCCACATCTTCAAACCTTTCTTTTCTTTCGAGCCTACCTAAACCATATCATATTCCTTTATTTAGCCCTTGAAGCCGACCCACAAGTGTGGAAAAGTCTAAGTAGCTTTCTAGAATATCGAGAGTTGGATTTGAGAGGTAAAAGGCAAGAGAGTTACATCAAGTTAAAAGCCAAAAATCGAGTGAAACACGAGAGGAGTGAATTCTTTTCTTGTGAGCGAATTTTTGAGGTCTCTGTGGTGAGGAAAAAAAATTTCTTAATTTTAATTATCATGTCTAGGAGCTCAGAACGACGAGCAACAAGTGGAGGAGCTTCGAATGTCGCAGGTGGAGGAGCAAACCTTCAACCAAGAAGGAATGTGCCCGATCTTCAAGTGCAAGCCATAGTACGCGAAATCTCCCGATTGTTCCAACCCTAATTCGACTCCATCAATGAGCGAATGGAACAAATGGAAGTACGAAGTCAACGTACAAATACCCCTCCGATCCCTAGAAGAGAGCAAGAACGTCCTTGGCAACATGCAAACGACTTATATGAACCAAGTGATGTAGAAAGTGAACAAGGTTCGTGGCAAAGCGAAAGACGATAAGGCCATCGAGCACGGGAATGAAGAGATCGAGAGCGGCCCGATGATGATTTAAAGAATATTAAAATGGTGATTCCTGCTTTTCAAGGGAGTTCGGATCCCGAGGCCTATCTTGAATGGGAGAAAAAGGTCGAGTCAGTTTTCAAGTGCCATAATTATTCTGAGAGTAAAAAGGTGAAGCTAGCTGCCATAGAATTCTCTGATTATGCCATAATATGGTGGGATCAACTCACGTTGAGTCGAAGACGCAATGGAGAACGTCCCGTGTCTACATGGGCAGAAATGAAGGCGATAATGAGAAAACGATTCATACCGGCCTACTATCACTGGGAATTGTATCAAAAGCTCCAAAGTTTAACTCAAGGCCAACGAAGCGTGGAAGATTACTACAAGGAAATGGAAGTGGCCATGATCCGCGCCGATGTGGAGGAAGATCGAGACGCCGCCATGGCTCGATTTCTCGCTGGCCTTAACCGTGATATCGCCAATATTGTGGAGCTACACCACTATGTTGAAGTCATTGATATGGTCCATATGGCCATAAAGGTTGAAAAATAATTATAGAGAAAAGGTACGTCCCGTTCTTTCCCTAACACTTCTTCGATGTCTAGGTGGGGGCAAGGGACCAACAAACGAGACATACCAAATCGAAGCAAAGAAGTGAGTGGAGCAGTAAAGTTTAATAAACCGAATGTCGAAACAAGTAAAGGGAAGATGGAAGCCCAACCAAGTTGATCGCGAGACATAAAATGTTTCAAATGCCTTGGAAGGGGCCATATCGCGAGCCAATGCGCAAATCGAAATGCGATGTTTGTTCGAGATGATGGAGAGATTGAATCTGAAAGTGAACAAGAGAATGAGGCTATTGAACCAATCGAAGATGAGGATGATGTTGAACAAGCTGAAAATGGAGAAATATTGGTGGTGAAAAGAAGTCTCACTTTACAAGGTGCCAAAAATGATCAACAGCGCGAAAACATCTCCCATACGCGTTGTCAAGTGCAAGGTAAGATTTGTTTCGTTATAATCGATGGGGGGAGTTGTATAAATGTGGCTAGTACATTGATGGTGGAAAAACTCGGATTGGCCACCACCAAACATCCCCATCCGTATAAACTCCAATGGCTTAACGATGGTGGAGAATTAAAGGTAACAAAGCAAGTGCTCATTTCATTCACAATCGAAAATATCAAGATGAAGTGATGTGTGACGTTGTACCGATGCATGCGGGGCATCTTCTATTGGGACGCCCTTGGCAATTCGACAAGCGACCAATACATGATGGATACACAAACCGTTTCTCTTTCAAACATATGGGACGAATGGTGACACTAGCTCCATTATCACCGAAACAAGTTTACGAGGATCAGCTCAAAATGAGGAGTTCAATTGAAAAATCAAAAGAAAATGAGCGAGAGCAAAAGATTGAAAAGAAGAAAAACAAAAAGATGAGTGATAAAAAAAGAGAGAGTGATTCAAAAGAAAAAGAAATGAGTGATGAGATTGAAAAAAAGAATTTGTTTGTAAAAGAGAGGGAAGTTCGAAAATCAATGTTATTAAAACAACCATTGTTGGTTCTTTTGTACAAGGAGAGCTTGCTTGGCACTAACGAATTTGATGACAAGTTGCCCTCTTCTGTTTTGTCTTTGTTGCAGGAATTTCAAGATGTATTCCCAAAAGAAATCCCGAGTGGGTTACCACCTATTCGTGGAATTGAACACCAAATAGATCTTGTGCAGGGAGCCGCGATTCCAAACCGTCCTGCTTACCGAAGCAATCCTGAAGAGACGAAAGAACTACAAAAGCAAGTAAATGAACTCTTGAAAAGGGCTATGTGCGTGAAAGCCTTAGTCCATGCGCCGTGCCTGTTTTGCTTATTCCGAAGAAGGATGGAACGTGGAGGATATGTGTGGACTGCCGTACTATCAACAAAATAACTATCAAGTATCGTCATCCTATACCACGCTTGGATGATATGCTTGACGAGTTAAGTGGCGCAAGCTTGTTTTCAAAAATCGATCTTAAGAGCGGTTATCACCAAATACGGATGCGTGAGGGTGATGAGTGGAAGACTGCATTCAAAACAAAGCATGGGCTTTATGAATGGCTCGTTATGCCATTTGGCTTAACGAACGCCCCAAGCACGTTCATGAGGCTTATGAATCACGTCTTAAGACCTTTTATTGGTAGATTTTGCGTAGTATATTTTGATGATATATTAGTTTATAGTAAAAATTTGGATGATCATGTTTTACATTTAAAGGCTATTTTGGAAGTATTGAGGAAAGAAACCTTGTATGCTAATTTGAAGAAATGTGATTTTTGCACTAATAAGGTTGTGTTTTTAGGTTTCGTTGTTAGTTTGGAGGGCCTTGAAGTCTATCAAGAGAAGGTCAAGACGATTCAAGAATGGCCCCGTCCAACAAACATCTCCCAAGTTTTAAGTTTCCACGGCTTAGCAAGCTTTTACCGTCGATTTGTGCCAAACTTCAGCACCCTATCCGCACCCTTAACTGGGGTTATTCGTAAGAATTCCAACTTCGTTTGGGGAGAGGAGCAAGAAAAATCTTTTCTAAAAATTAAAGATTGTCTAACTCATGCACCGTTATTAGCTTTGCCTAATTTTGATAAAACTTTCGAGTTAGAATGTGATGCATCAGGTTTAGGCATTGGAGCTGTGTTGATGCAAGACGGTCGTCCTATTGCCTATTTTAGCGAGAAACTCAATGGTGCTGTCTTAAACTATCCAACGTATGACAAGGAGCTCTATTCATTGATCCGAGCCTTAGAAACGTGGCAACACTATCTTTGGCCCAAGGAATTCGTCATACACACCGATCATGAGTCCTTGAAGTATTTGAAAGGGCAGCACAAGTTGAATAAACGACACGCTAAGTGGGTAGAATTTCTCGAATCTTTTCCCTACGTTATTAAATATAAGAAAGATAAGGAAAAACGTAGTGGCTGATGCACTATCTCGAAGGTATGCGTTGCTAAATATTTTGGATGCAAAATTGATGGGGTTTGTATTTCTTAAAGATTTATATGCCGATGATGCTGACTTTGGTGAACATTTCAGGTTATACGAAAAAAGAGCTTATAAGAAGTACTATCGACATGATGGGTACTTATTTCGAGAAGGGAAGCTTTGTATACCCCAAGGTTCCGTACGAGAAGTGTTGATCGAAGAAGCTCATAGCGGAGGATTAATGGGGCACTTCGGTGTTGCTAAGACTTTAGCTACACTCCACGAACATTTCTTTTGGCCCAAGATGCGACGGGATGTCAAGCGATTTTGTAATCGATGCATTGCGTGCAAACGGGCTAAGTCACGAATAAAGCCCTACGGTTTGTATAAACCATTTCCCATTCCCGAAACCCCTTGGTCCGATATCTCAATGGATTTCGTGCTAGGTTTACCAAGGAGTAAAAATGGCCGAGATTCAATATTTGTGGTTGTAGATAGGTTCTCAAAAATGGCCAATTTTATAGCATGTCATAAAACTGATGACGCCGTTAATATTGCTAACTTATTTTTCAAAGAGATGGTCAGGTTGCATGGCATGCCTAGAACGATCGTGTCCGACCGAGACGCAAAATTCCTTAGCCATTTTTGGAGGACACTATGGGGGCGTCTTGGAACGAAGTTGCTGTTTTCAACCACTTACCATCCGCAAACGGACGGCCTAACTGAAGTGGTTAACCGAATTTTGTCAACATTGCTTCGAGCTATCATTAGGAAAAATTTGAAGGCTTGGGAAGAATGTCTATCGCATGTGGAGTTTGCGTATAATCGAGCTGTTCACTCAGCTACTAAATTTTCTCCTTTTGAAATCGTTTATGGTTTAAATCCATTAACACCACTTGATTTAATGCCATTGCCTTCTAACCAATTTGTGCATGTAGATGGAAAGCGTAAAGCTGATTTCGTCAAGCAATTGCACCAACGAGTTCGAGACAACATTGAGGCAAAGACCAAGAACTATGAACAACATGCTAACAAAGGTCGTAAATGAGTTGTGTTCGAGCCGGGAGATTGGGTGTGGTTGCATATGCGCAAAGAGAGATTTCCTATGCGACAATGATCTAAACTTCTTCCGAGAGGGGATGGATCGTTTCAAGTCCTTGAACGAATTAACGATAATTCTTATAAATTGGACTTGCCTGGTGAATATAATGTTAGTGCGACCTTTAATGTTTCTGATTTGTCTCCGTTTGATGCAGAATTCGATTTGAGGACAAATCGTTCTGAAGAGGAGGGGAATGATGTGAGCTTGCCTACGAACCAAGTAGAGACCGAACCAGAAGATATCAAATTGCCTATTTGTCCGATAACGCGAGTTAGAGCTAAACGATTCAAAGATGCCATCTCAGCAATGGTGGAACGAGTTGAGGAAAATGATAGCCAAGAGCTTAGAGATGAGCTGAACATTTTCAACTTCTTTGAAGTTGAATTTCGTTCCAGCTAATTAATTTGCTGCTGGAATTTTTGGACTATTTTAATAAGCTTTAATTTAGTTTATTACAGCTTATAAATATGTCTTTAATTAATATAAGTGTTTAATATGTCTTGATTTAGTTAAATTAAAGATGTCTCGATTTCATTTAGTTTGTCTAAATTATTACATGTTTTAAATCTGTCCAGCCGAATTTATGTGTTATGTTTTGTTAATATTTAAGTTGTCTCAATGTTATTTAGGATGTTCACATTATACTTTAATTTATTTCAGCTGAATTTGCTTGAAATTAATTAAGTTCATGTGTGTTTTTAGGTGCAGCCGAATTTGAAGATGAATTGGGCAGATTCATGCATGGAGGTTCAATGAATTTGAAGATGCATGTACAGCGGATTTAATGCATTAAAGCTGATTAATTTTGGTGTTTTTCAAGACAACTATTCGGCCAAGAGTGGCCAAGCTTTTCATCCTTTCAAGCTTGGCCGATTCTCTTCTCAAGGAAGCATAAAGGCTGTTCACACTATGGCTGTTCGGTTCAGCCATGTTCACACCATGGGGACTTTTCAAAATCGTCCATTCACACCCAAAAAGGCTACTCAAGTTCCTTTTTAATGCTGGTCACTTTTCATCAAGAGTTGCCTAATGAATGAATCAATTAAATTCATTAGATGTACTTGGCTGCTACATGAATCTCCAAGATCCATTTGCTTAATGTGGAAGCTTCATTGACGTGATCCGGCTCGATGATGTAGAGTCCAGTCACTTGTTTGCCCGATCGTCGACGAGAAGAGTCATTCGTTTGGTGAGGAAATGGATTTTGTTTAACTTTAAACGGAAGTTGGCAAAAGGGTTCAAAAGATAGGTGATGTTTGATGATTGATATTAGGTTCGGTTTAAACAAGAAAATAAAGGTTATAATTTTATAATTAAAATGGAGATGGAAAAGTGAACTCAAGCTGAAGAACGGTTCAATACTATATAGAGTATTGCCCCGGGACTTATGTTGCTTAAGGTGAATTTGATGGATAGTCAAAGATGGACCTTGACCCGTTACCTATATAGAGGTAAGAACGAAAGGTATAAAAAGGTGGAGAACGCCACACCAGAATGGTGATAAGTTCAAGGAGTCGGGTTGACGCCACTAGCGAGCTACATAAGTCAGAACGAGACTTGTACGAAATAGGATAGGAGGAAACCTCACAATCAAGTTTTCAATAATCAAATTCTGTAACCTTTTTTACAAAGAGAAGTAATCTATTTATAAACCTAACTATGCCTATTGATATTCGGCATCTATGATGTTCACACTAACTTAAATTCTGTTCACATAGGTATTTAACATGTTCACACAAAACACTTAAAATTCGGTTCATGCTTGAAGGTGGTACATGAATTGGCCGAACCATCATGATGCTTCACTTGATGCATTCATGCATCCTTAGCCTTGAAGAATCTCCATAATTCCATGAATGTGCAGCCCTTTAATGATCCTACATCTGCCTTGGCCGAATGAGGCATTAATATGCCTAAAATACTTGAATGGTCATCTTGGAAATGCATGAATCATGCATGAAACGTCCCATGTATTTTCCCCCATAAATACGATCCATGAATCTTCAAATACATGAACATTCAGCAACTCCCTCTTGCATGAACGTCCCAAATACATGTGCTCCTTTAAATGCCATCCATTGAACCTCAATTGTGCATGCACCCTTCCATACTTTGCACCAAGCCATACATGAATCAACTTTAATTGTTCCTTCTCATATTCAGCTGAACCTACAAGACAAATAAGCATCAAGACATAGTAAATGATAAATTTAAAATAATTAAATAAGAACATAGCTAGTAATTAAATTCAGCTAGCTCAAAAAGATGGGAAACAATAAATAAACTGATTTGAGCTAGGGAATTCGGTCATGAGCTGTAACAAGCTAAATTAATTAAAGCTAATATTTAGTTATTGTGAGTAATAAAATAAATAAGCTGAAAGTTATTTAAATTGAGCTTAAACGAGTTGATTTAAGCTCAAGTGAGCTGATTGGAGCTGAAATGAGCTTGGGGAGCTGGAATTGAGCTAAAGTCAGCTTGCACTAAGGTGCATGGAATCTTCAAAAGATTAGCTCGAGCTTCTCCAATGTTAATAAGCTGATCCTCCTTCCAAAGTCTAAGAAATAAAACTGAAATAGCTTCTTGGAGTCGCTTGGATCGAGCTCGGGTCATTGGTCCTTTTGGGAGCTCGATGGGTTCAAGGCTAGGGCTTGGAGGAGCTTGGGACGTGGTCACGTCATTCCCCCCTTCTTCAAAATGACTTGTCCTCAAGTCGAGCTATTTGTTCACTAGAAAATATTTCTCCTTATGCGGCTCTTCTTGGACGGATAGAGTAAACAGTTGCACGTAGATTCCACTTCTCACTTGATTCAAATGATTCAATCGGTCATAATTCATACAACCAAACTGATTTGATAGACTGCTAATAAACAAAGTTTCATCAAACAAATGAATTGATGGGAATTGATGGTCACATAATATCAAGAAATCATCTAGACCAACACGAGGTGCACATATCATTAGATCAAAACAGCCATGGTTCATACAAGAAGGTAAATTCCATATATCATCTTCGCAATGAATTGAGCAGAACCTTTTACAAATCAATGTCAAGTTACATACTCGAATAAAAAACACATATGTTTTGATACATTCGGTCATCTCAAATTGCATCCACAAGTCATTGTTTAAACAAAATGAATTTGAATGATGGGTCAAGAATTGTAAGTTTTCATCACAATCGAGCAAATGCAAGGATTCACATGTTTCATGATTTTTCATACTTGAACCTTGTAATTGCCGTTTGCTTATATTCTTACCAATGAATTCAATATCATCACATTTTTCAACAGCAAAAATCTCCTTATCAACCACAACAAATATAGCATCATCAAACAAAGTAGAACAATTAATCTCAGCAGGATCCAACAAATTTTCAAAAACCAAAATAAGCAAACAATTACCCTGATCATGATCTAAATATCTTTCAAAAATCAACTCACCAATAGGATTGTTATTACCATCCGAGGAGAACAAAAATATTTCAGAAATTTCAGAAGGCTTACCTTTAGGAGTAGGAAAACAAAGTTTGGTTTTACCTTTAGGAAAAGGAAAACAAAGTTTGGTTTTACCTTGCTCAATCATCACAAATCTTCTCTCCTCGGGAATATAGTGTAACCGAGGTTTTGGGGTTGAAATAACCTTTTCAAAATGATTTAGAAATGGAACTCTTAATTCAATACTGGGATCAAAAGTAGAAATGGTTCTTACCTTTTCAAAATGAATCTCCATACTCGACAATAGAGAATGCTTGAGAATCAATTCGAATTTATAATTAAAATTCATCAAGAATTCATCCAAACGATCATGTAATCCCAGTGTCACTCGAGCAATCTTACTCAAACTTATGGAATTTGTATAACAAGGCAAATTAGATACACCAGCTTCAAAATCAAATGTACTAACCATTTTACATGTCATTGTTTTAACAAACAAACAAATCAAAGACATGCATGTTTTCAAACATTCATATTTCATCCACACATCCTTGTTTAGACAAGGTAGTTTCACACAACAGATCAAAGAGTGCACATGTTTACCAAGATCAAGCAAATGGAAAGGTTTATATGTTTTCTTATCTTGCAAATGCCGAATAATTATTATTTCATTCGTTAACTCATCAGCATCGCAATTTCCAAAAGCGTTACTCTCCTTGCCATCATTCATCACAAATATATTATCATTAATCAAAGGATGGCAAGTAACCACATAAGAGTTCAGATCACTTCTAAAGGACAATTCATCAACAAGGTTTTCATCAACAATCGAATAAGGCAGAGGTGCTTTAAAATTTTCAACATTCATACCTTGCTTACCTTGAAAGATTGGAAGAATGATATCTTGCAATTGATCGAGATGGAAATCAATAGGAAACAAATGATGATTAGAGCATTGCAAGACTCTTTTCAAGGGAAAATCAACTTTTCGATCCAAGGTTAAACAACAAAACAAATGTCTGAATGGACTTTCTCTAAGATCAACAAAATGAACAAATTTGTCAAAAGAAACCAAACCACAATCAGATTGAATATCACAAGGTTTCTTACCTGACTTACCTTCAAAATTTTGAAAGGTAGTTACATCATCCAATTTACCTTTTTCAATTAATTGAAATCAGTGTTCATGCGATTGGTAATGAAGTTGGAACTTGTCTTGGATTGGAAACTTACAAACCTGTAACAAAGAAGAATCAGAAAGCAAACTTGAACGGTATTTAGCAAAAATATTCCTCGCTTTTTCTTGATTTCTTTCTTCACTCGTTTCTTTTGCAGACTTTTTTCTTTTTCACTCAATTTCTTTTCAAGCTCTCTTTCAATTTCTTTTTGCACTCTTTCTTTTTCTTCTCTTTCAGTTTCTTTTTCAATCTCTTTTTGCTTTTCACTCTCTTTTATTTTTGAAATCTCATTTTCATATTTTTCTTTTTCATTTCTTTCATTTTCACTTTCTTTATTCTTTTCTCGCTCAAAATCTTTTACAACCAATTTTTTCAATTTGATTTGGTCCTCATGGACTTGTTCCGGTGTAAGCAGCACTAAGGTGATTTTCCTTCCTTGATGCTTGAAGGAATACCTATTGGTACGTTCATCGTGAGTGACCTTGCGTTCCGATTGCCATGGTTTTCCTAGCAACAAATGGCAAACTTGAATAGGTACCACGTCGCAAACAACTTCATCTTGGAATCTACCGATGGAAAAGGCAATGCGCACTTGTTGAGTGACCTTAAAGTTGCCTTCAACGCCAAGCCTTTGCAATTGATAAGGCCGTGGATGCTTGGTAATGGTCAAGCCAAGTTTTTCTACCATTCGGATACTAGCCATGTTTGAATTAATTTCACCATTAACAATGATGCAACAGATTTTATCATGGACACGGCATCGAGTATGAAACAGATTCTCACATTGCGGTTCGTTCTCCAAACGTTGAAGACTTGAACTCATTTTGATGTCAACATTAACAGGTGTCAAATCTTCTTTATTTTTGTCGGATGGTACTTGGAGTTCTCCTTTTTGTATTCGTCGGAATTCAGACTGCATTATCCTTTGCATTTCTCGCTTCCACATTTGGAATTCCAATTCAGAAAATTCTTCAGACATGTTTCAACAAAATGTTAGAAAACAAAAGATAAATTAGAGAGAAAAATAATCCTCACCACAAAATCTCACGTTTCACTCGCAAAGAAAATTAGATAGCACTCCACTCGTGTTTACGCTCGTTTAATGGCTTTTGCTCACTCTAATGTACTCACCACTCGTGCCTTTTTTCGCTCGTCTCACTCTCGTGAATTCGTATTTTGTTTCAAGAAAACTTATTGCAGCTTAGAGGGTCGACTTCAAATGGGTGCAAAGGAAAACGTTAGGGTGTATAGGGTAGGCTAAAACAAGAAAAATAAAAATCAAAGTATGTGTGGCGTTTTGGGGGGTAGAAAGAATGGTAGAATGAATGGATGCTCGGAAGCAACAAGAAATAATAACAAAATAAAACTCACAAGACTTTTCAATTTTTTTTTATACTTCGATTTTTTTTAATCCTTTCTTTTTTCCAATTTTTTTGATTTTTTTTCGAATTTCCTCTTTTTTTTTACATTTTTTTTTCAATTACAATATGCTGAAATACAAAGAGAAGAGAAAAGAAAGAAAAAAAAATTACAACCTAAATTTTTTTTGATGATTTTTTTTACGTTATGAACCTACTCCGAGCTTGATACGAACGTCGCGCTTCTCGTTTTAGTAGCTCTGATACCAGATGATGTGATCCGACTCGATGATGTAGAGTCCAGTCACTTGTTTACCCGATCGTCGACGAGAAGAGTCGTTCGTTTGGTGAGGAAATGGATTTTGTTTAACTTTAAGCGGAAGTTGGCAAAAGGGTTCAAAAGATAGGTGATGTTTGATGATTGATATTAGGTTCGGTTTAAACAAGAAAATAAAGGTTATAATTTTATAATTAAAATGGAGATGGAAAAGTGAACTCAAGCTGAAGAACGATTCAATACTATATGGAGTATTGCCCCGGGACTTATGTTGCTTAAGGTGAATTTGATGGACAGTCGAAGATGGACCTTGACCCGTTACCTATATAGAGGTAAGAACCAAAGGTATAAAAAGGTGGAGAACGCCACACCAGAATGGTGATAAGTTCAAGGAGTCGGGTTGACGCCACTAGCGAGCTAGATAAGTCAGAACGAGACTCGTACGAAATAGGATAGTAGGAAACCTCACAATCAAATTTTCAATAATCAAATTATGTAACCTTTTTTACAAAGAGAAGTAAACTATTTATAAACCTAACTATGCCTATTGATATTCGACATCTATGATGTTCACACTAACTTAAATTCTGTTCACTAGGTATTTAACATGTTCACACAAAACACATTAAAATTCGGTTCATGCTTGAAGGTGGTACATGAATTGGCCAAACCATCATGATACTTCACTTGATGCATTCATGCATCCTTAGCCTTGAAGAATCTCCATAATTCGATGAATGTGCAGCCCTTTAATGATCCTACATCTCCCTTGGCCGAATGAGGCATTAATATGCCTAAAATACTTGAATGGTCATCTTGGAAATGCATGAATCATGCATGAAACGTCTCATGTATTTTCCCCCATAAATACGATCCATGAATCTTCAAATACAAGAACATTCAGCAACTCCCTCTTGCATGAACGTCCCAAATACATGTGCTCCTTTAAATGCCATCCATTGAACCTCAATTGTGCATGCACCCTTCCATACTTTGCACCAAGCCATACATGAATCAACTTTAATTGTTCCTTCTCATATTCAGCTGAACCTACAAGACAAATAAGCATCAAGACATAGTAAATGATAAATTTAAAATAATTAAATAAGAACATAGCTAGTACTTAAATTCAGCTAGCTCAAAAAGATGGGAAATAATAAATAAACTGATTTGAGCTAGGGAATTCGGTCATGAGCTGTAACAAGCTAAATTAATTAAAGCTAATATTTAGTTATTGTGAGTAATAAAATAAATAAGCTGAAAGTTATTTAAATTGAGCTTAAACGAGTTGATTTAATCTCAAGTGAGCTGATTGGAGCTGAAATGAGCTTGGGGAGCTGGAATTGAGCTAAAGTCAGCTTGCACTAAGGTGCATGGAATCTTCAAAAGATTAGCTCGAGCTTCTCCAATGTTAATAAGCTGATCCTCCTTCCAAAGTATAAGAAATAAAACTGAAATAGCTTCTTGGAGTCGCTTGGATCGAGCTCGGGTCATTGGTCCTTTTGGGAGCTTGATGGGTTCAAGGCTAGGGCTTGGAGGAGCTTGGGACGTGGTCACGTCATTCATAGTTGGTCACCATTCAGCCGAATCTACATAGGCTAATAATTATGCATTCATGCTAAATTTTTGTTCAATGTTTGCTTAAGAATTAAGCCTAGAATATGTCTATTCGGTTACCAGCACTTAGGCTATAAATAGTTGTTGAATTTCTTGTAAAAGGACTTTTGACAAATTTCTGATTGAAATATAATTTTTGTGAGTTAATTCACTCTCTTTATTCTCCAAACCTCAAATTGACTTATCTTCAATGAGTGGCGTCAATCTGACTTTGTTTCGAACTTATCACCGATGGTGTGGCGTTCTTCATACTGTAGGTTCCTATTTTGCTAAATAGAGGGTCTCGGTTATTATCCTAATTCCTTTTCCTTTCTTTGAAACCTTAAGCCCGGGTCCTTATTTGCTAATAAGGGTTCGACTTGTTTCATCGAATTACCCAGCAAACAACACTTAAATAAACTCCTTTGTTCCCAAAGCCATTTAATTTTAAACACCAAGACTTGAATTTGTTTCAAAACTGACACTACCTAATTTCGATCGGGAAATATTACGACTCGTTAGTTCTTACGAAAAGAGCTCGTATCATTTGCTGTGAACGAAAAAGGATGCCTAGAAACACAATGCATGCTTCCTTTAATGCCGTTCATGCATGCTTCTAAAGGAGAAGTCAGCAGCTCCTTAAATGCTTCCCTTTGCTATTAAACCAGCTGATTCAGTCGAATTTAATACCTGTAGACATCAAATAAATTTGGTCAAGACATAATTAATATCAGCACATTAAATTCGTCACTTTAAAGCACTTAAGACACATTTAATCAACATCACCTACAATAATTAATTCAGCTGGACATAAACTAAAAACAACAATAAATTCGACATATTAAATAGATGTAATAGCCTAAACATATTTATGCTATGTATGAATTAGGACACATTAAAACATAAAATAAAACATATTTAAAAAACCTAATTAAAATGTCCAGATTTAACAAATTTATTAACTTAAACTAATTAACTAATTTAACTAGCAGCAATTTATTTGTTTTATTCCAGCACAATAAATGTAAACTTAGAAAGCTAAAAAAAAAGAGCTGAACTTAAATAAAATTTATTCCAGCAAACTAAGAGTATAAAATTAAATAAATTAAAGTTCAAACTCAATGAGTTAGAATCAGCTCGATTGAGCTCCATTGAGCCGGAACAAGCTAGCTCAGCTTGCAAGAGTTTATGCATGGTGCCTGATGAATTGAACCAAGGACATTTTTGGGGCAGGGTCGTATCATCCCCCCTTCTTTAAAACGACTTGTCCTGAAGTTGAGCCATTGGTTCACTCGATCATAGCACATTTTACTCAGCTTTCCTCGGTCGAATGGAACGGATTGGAATTGAAACAACTGAAAGGAATAACCATGAGTTAGCAAAAAGTGTTTCAGATAAATTTGTAATCCAAATGCAAGCAGAATATGATGTGAGCTTGCCTACGAACCAAGTAGAGAACGAACAAGAAGACATTAAGCTACCTATTGGTCCGATAACGCGAGCTAGAGCTAAACGATTCAAAGATGCCATCTCAGCAATGGTGGAACGAGTTGAGGAAAATGATAGCCAAGAGCTTAGAGATGAGCTGAACATTTTCAACTTCTTTGAAGTTGAATTTCGTTCCAGCTAATTAGTTTGCTGCTGGAATTTTTGGACCATTTAAATAAGCATTTAATTAAGTTTTACTACAGCTTATAAATATGTTTTTATTTAGTACAAGTGTTTAATATGTTATTGAATGTGTCTAGATGTCATTTAATTTGTCTGAATATAATACATGTTAATTATGTCCAGCCAAATTAATATGTCTTGTTTAGTTTTAATTTAATTTGTTCTAATGTTAATTAGTGTGTTCATATTATATTCAGCTGAATTGAGTTAAATTAATGAAGTTCATTTGTTTTGTTTAGGTTCAGCCGAATGAAGAAGATGCATGGGAAAGGTTGGCCGAATATGGAGTACATTAAACAAGGTGCATGCATGTTTGATTCAATGCACCTAGCGATACATGCATGAACTACATTAAAAATGGTGTGCTGATTTTTGAAGTTCCTTAGGTGACCATTCGGCAAAAGAGATGATTGTTCATTCTTCAAAGCTGATATTTATTTCTTTCACATTGCTGGAAATCTTTTGGCTATTCGGTTCATGGTCTTCACACTCTAAGACTCTTCAAAGCTTTGCTTTCACACTCCAAATGGCTGCTCATGTTCCTATTAATTGCTGGTCATTTTTCAGCCAAAAGATGCAACTTAAATGAGTCTATTTATGCTCATTGACCGAACTTAGCCCATTCATGCACATCCAAGATGTTCAAGGTTCATTTGCCCATCTAGAAGATGACCATTGGAGCTCTCATTCAGCCGAACCTACCTTGGACTACATTCATGAAATTAAAGCTGAATTTTAGTTCATTGTTTACTTAGAAATTAAGTCTTGAACTTGTCCATTCGGCTACTAGTAGAAAGACTATAAATAGTTGTTGAATTTCTTGTAAAAGGACTTTTGACAAATTTCTGAATGAAATATCATTTTAGTGAGTTAATTCACTCTCTTTATTCTCCAAAGCTCAAATTGACTTATCTTCAACGAGTGGCGTCAATCTGACTTTGTTCCGAACTTATCACCGTTGGTGTGGCGTTCTTCATACCGTAGGTTCCTATTTTACCAAATAGAGGGTCTCGGTTTTTATCCTAGTTCCTTTTCTTTCTTTGAAACCTTAAGCCCAGGTCCTTGTTTGTTAATAAGGGTTCATCTTTGTTTCATTGAATTTTCCAGCAAACAACAACCTATCAAACACCTTTGTTTCCAAGTCAATCAACTTTAAAAACTCAAAGGCTTGAAACCGTTCTAAACCGACACTACCTAATTTCGATCGGGAATTATTACGACTCGTCACAACTTCTAAAACGAGCTCGTATTAGTTGGTATCAGAGCCAGTTAAATTAGGTACGTATTCGTAGTTTCGAAAAAAATTGAAAAAAATTCAGAATCAAAAAAAGAAAAGAATATATATATTACGAAATTCCTTTGAAAAAAAAAGAATTTCGAGTTAAAAAAAAAGAAGAAGAGAAGAGAAAATTTTGCAAGTGTTGATTCCTGTTCTGAACAAGTGGATCTTCTTTTCCAAATATCGAATTCATTCTATACGCCACATCTTCAAACCTTTCTTTTCTTTCGAGCCTACCCAAACCATATCATATTCCTTTGTTTAGCCCCTTGAAGCTGACCCACAAGTGTGGAAAAGTCTAAGTAGCTTTCTAGAATATCGAGAGTTGGATTTGAGAGGTAAAAGGTAAGAGAGTACATCAAGATAAAAGCCGAAAATAAAGTGAAACACGAGAGGAGTGAATTCTTTCTTGTGAACGAATTTGTGAGAATTTGTGGTGAGGATAATTTCTTAATTTTAATCATCATGTCTAGGAGCCCGGAACGACGAGCAACAAGTGGAGGAGCTTCGAATGCCGCGGGTGGAGGAGCAAACCTTCAACCGAGAAGAAACGTTCCCAGAGGTGGAGTGCCCGACCTTCAAGTTCAAGCAATAGTGCGAGAAATTACTCGTTTGTTCCAACCCCAATTCGATTCCCTTAATGAACGAATGGAACAAATAGAGGAAAGAAGTCAACGTGCGAACACCCCTCCTATCCTGAGAAGAGAGCAAGAACGTCCTTGGCAACATGCAAATGATTTATACGAGCCAAGTGATGTTGAAAGTGAACGAGGATCGCGACAAAGTGCAAGGAGACGAGGTCATCAAGTACGGGAACAAAGAGATCGAGAGCAGCCTGATGATGATTTGAAGAAAATTAAAATGGCGATTCCTGCTTTCCAAGGAAGGTCAGATCCCGAGGCCTATCTTGAATGGGAGAAAAAGGTTGAGTTAGTCTTCGAATGTCACAATTACTCCGAAAGTAAGAAGGTGAAGCTAGCTGCCATAGAATTCTCCGATTATGCCATAATATGGTGGGATCAACTTCCGTTGAGTCGAAGACGCAATGGAGAACGTCCCGTGTCTACATGGGCGGAAATGAAGGCGATAATGAGAAAATGATTCATACCGGCTTACTATCACCGAGAATTGTATCAAAAGCTCCAAAGTTTAACTCAAGGCCAACGAAGTGTGGAAGATTACTACAAGGAAATGGAAGTGGCCATGATCCGCGTCGATGTGGAGGAAGATCGAGAAGCCACCATGGCTCGATTTCTCACCGGCCTTAACCGAGATATCGCCAATATTGTGGAGCTACACCACTATGTCGAAGTCATTGATATGGTCCATATGGCCATAAAGGTTGAAAAACAATTAAAGAGAAAAGGTACGTCCCGTTCTTTCCCTAACACTTCTTCGATGTCTAGGTGGGGGCAAGGGACCAACAAATGAGACATACCAAATCGAAGCAAAGAAGTGAGTGGAGCAGCAAAGTTCAATAAACCAAGTGCTGAGACAAGTAAAGGAAAGATGGATGCCCAACCAAATAGATCCCGAGACATCAAGTGCTTCAAATGTCTTGGAAGGGGCCATATCGCGAGCCAATGCCCGAATCGGAATGCGATGTTTGTTCGAGATGATGGAGAGATTGAATCTGAAAGCGAACAAGAGAATGAGGCTGTTGAACCAATCGAAGATGAGGATGATGTTGAACAAGCCGAAAATGGAGAAATATTGGTGGTGAAAAGAAGTCTCACTTTGTAAGGTGCCGAAAATGATCAACAACGCGAAAACATCTTTCATACGCGATGTCAAGTGCAAGGTAAGATTTGTTGCGTTATAATCGATGGGGGAAGCTGTACAAATGTGGCTAGTACGTTAATGGTGGAAAAACTCGGATTGGCCACCACCAAACATCCCCATCCGTATAAACTCCAATGGCTTAACGATGGTGGAGAATTGAAGGTAACAAAGCAAGTGCTCATCTCATTCACAATCGGAAAATATCAAGATGAGGTGATGTGTGACGTTGTACCGATGCATGCGGGGCATCTTCTATTGGGACGCCCTTGGCAATTCGACAAGCGAGCAATACATGATGGATATACAAACCGTTTCTCTTTCAAACATATGGGACGAATGGTGACACTAGCTCCATTATCACCGAAACAAGTTTACGAGGATTAGCTCAAAATGAGGAGTTCCATTGAAAAACCAACAGAAAATGAGCGAGAGCAAAAGATTGAAAAGAAGAAAAACAAAAAATGAGTGATAAAAAAAGAGAGAGTGATTCAAAAGAAAAAGAAATGAGTGATGAGATTGAAAAAAAGAATTTGTTTGTAAAAGAGAGGGGAGTTCGAAAATCGATTTTATTGAAACAACCATTGTTGGTTCTTTTGTACAAGGAGAGCTTGCTTGGCACTAATGAATTTGATGACAAGTTGCCCTCTTCTGTTTTGTCTGTGTTGCAGGAATTTCAAGACGTATTCCCGGAGGAAATCCCGAGTGGGTTACCACCTATTCGTGGAATCGAACACCAAATAGTTCTTGTGCCGGGAGCCGTGATTCCAAACCGTCCTGCTTACCGGAGTAATCCTGAGGAGACAAAAGAACTACAAAAACAAGTAAATGAACTTCTTGAAAAGGGCTATGTCCGTGAAAGCCTTAGTCCATGCGCCGTGCCTGTTTTGCTTGTCCCAAAGAAGGATGGAACGTGGAGGATGTGTGTGGACTACCGTGCTATAAACAAAATAACTATCAAGTATCGTCATCCTATACCACGATTGGATGCTATGCTTGACGAGTTAAGTGGCGCATGTTTGTTTTCAAAAATCGACCTTAAGAGCGGTTATCACCAAATACGGATGCGTGGGGGTGATGAGTGGAAGACTGCATTCAAAACGAAGCATGGGCTTTATGAATGGCTCGTTATGCCATTTGGCTTAACGAACGCCCCAAGCACGTTCATGAGGCTTATGAATCTTGTCTTAAGACCTTTTATTGGTAGATTTTGCGTAGTATATTTTGATGATATATTAGTTTATAGTAAAAATTTGGATGATCATGTTTTACATTTAAAGGCTGTTTTGGAAGTATTGAGGAAAGAAACCTTGTATGCTAATTTGAAGAAATGTGATTTTTACACTAACAAGGTTGTGTTTTTAGGTTTCGTTGTTAGTTCGGAGGGCCTTGAAGTCGATCAAGAGAAGGTCAAGGCGATTCAAGAATGGCCCCGTCTGACAAACATCTCTCAAGTTTGAAGTTTCCACGGCTTAGCAAGTTTTTACCGTCGATTCGTGCCAAACTTCAGCACCTTAGCCACACCCTTGACTGGGGTTATTCGTAAGAATTCCAACTTCATATGGGGAGAGGAGCAAGAAAAATCCTTTTTGAAAATTAAAGATTGTCTAACTCATGCACCGTTATTAGCTTTGCCTAATTTTGATAAAACTTTCGAGTTAGAATGTGATGCATCAGGTTTAGGCATTGGAGCTGTGTTGATGCAAGATGGTCGTCCTATTGCCTATTTTAGCGAGAAACTCAATGGTGCCATTCTAAACTACCCGACGTATGACAAGGAGCTCTACGCGTTGATCCGAGCCTTAGAAACGTGGTAACACTATCTTTGGCCCAAAGAATTCATCATACACACTGATCATGAGTCCTTGAAGTAATTGAAAGGGCAGCACAAGTTGAATAAGCGACACGCTAAGTGGGTAGAATTTCTCGAATCTTTTCCCTACGTTATTAAATATAAGAAAGGTAAGGAAAACGTAGTGGCTGATGCACTATCACGAAGGTATGCTTTGTTAAATATTTTGGATGCAAAATTGATGGGGTTTGTGTTTCTTAAAGATTTATATGTCAACGATGCTGACTTTTGTGAATTCTTTAGGTTATGCGCAAAAGGAGCTTACGAGAAGTACTATCGACATGATGGGTTCTTATTTCGAGAAGGAAAGCTTTGTATACCCCAAGGTTCCGTACGAGAAATGTTGATTGAAGAAGCTCATAGCGGAGGATTAATGGGGCACTTTGGTGTTGCTAAGACTTTAGCTACACTCCACGAACATTTCTTTTGGCCCAAGATTCGAAGAGATGTAGAACGGTTTTGTAATCGATGCATTGCGTGCAAACGGGCTAAGTCACGAATAAAGCCCCACGGTTTGTATAAGCCATTGCCCATTCCCGAAACCCCTTGGTCCGATATCTCAATGGATTTCGTGTTAGGTTTACCAAGGAGTAAAAATTGCCGAGATTCAATATTTGTGGTTGTAGATAGGTTCTCAAAAATGGCCCATTTTATAGCATGTCATAAAACTGATGACGCCGTTAATATTGCTAACTTATTTTTCAAAGAGGTGGTCAGGTTGCATGGCATGCCTAGAACGATTGTGTCCAACCGAGACGCAAAATTCCTTAGCCATTTTTGAGGGACACTATGGGGGCGTCTTGGAACGAAGTTGCTGTTTTCAACCACTTGCCATCCGCAAACGGACGGCCAAACCGAAGTGGTTAATCAGATTTTGTCTACATTGCTTCATGCCATCATTCAGAAAATTTGAAGGCTTGGGAAGAATGTCTACCGCATGTGGAGTTTGCGTACAATCGAGCTGTTCACTCAGCTACCAAATTTTCTCCTTTTGAAATCGTTTATGGTTTCAATCCATTAACACCACTTGATTTATTGCCATTGCCTTCTAACCAACTTGTGCATGTAGATGGAAAGCGTAAAGCTGATTTTGTCATGCAATTGCACCAACGAGTTCGAGACAACATTGAGGCAAAGACCAAGAACTATGAACAACATGCTAACAAAGGTTGTAAACGAGTTGTGTTCGAGCTGGGAGATTGGGTGTGGTTGCATATGCGCAAAGAGAGATTTCCTATGCAACGACGATCTAAACTTCTTCCGAGAGGGGATGGACCGTTTCAAGTCCTTGAACGAATTAACGATAATTCTTATAAATTTGACTTGCCTGGTGAATATAATGTTAGTGCGACCTTTAATGTTACTGATTTGTCTCCGTTTGATGCAGAATTCGATTTGAGGACAAATCATTTTGAAGAGGAGGGGAATGATGTAAGCTTGCCTACGAACCAAGTAGAGAACAAACAAGAAGACATTAAGCTACCTATTGGTCCGATAACGCGAGCTAGAGCTAAACGATTCAAAGATGCCATCTCAGCAATGGTGGAACGAGTTGAGGAAAATGATAGCCAAGAGCTTAGAGATGAGCTGAACATTTTCAACTTCTTTGAAGTTGAATTTCGTTCCAGCTAATTAATTTGCTGCTGGAATTTTTGGACCATTTAAATAAGCATTTAATTAAGTTTTACTACAGCTTATAAATATGTTTTTATTTAGTGCAAGTGTTTAATATGTTATTGAATGTGTCTAGATGTCATTTAATTTGTCTGAATATAATACATGTTAATTATGTCCAGCCGAATTAATATGTCTTGTTTAGTTTTAATTTAATTTGTTCTAATGTTAATTAGTATGTTCATATTATATTCAGCTGAATTGAGTTAAATTAATAAAGTTCATTTGTTTTGTTTAGGTTTAGCCGAATGAAGAAGATGCATGGGAAAGGTTGGCCGAATGTGGAGTACATTAAACAAGATGCATGCATGTTTGATTCAATGCACCTAGCGATACATGCATGAACTACATTAAAAATGGTGTGCTGATTTTTGAAGTTCCTTAGGTGACCATTCGGCAAAAGAGATGATTGTTCATTCTTCAAAGATGATATTTATTTCTTTCATATTACTGGAAATCTTTTGGCTATTCGGTTCATGGTCTTCACACTCTAAGACTCTTCAAAGCTTTGCTTTCACACTCCAAATGGCTGCTCATGTTCCTATTAATTGCTGGTCATTTTTCAGCCAAAAGATGCAACTTAAATGAGTCTATTTATGCTCATTGACCGAACTTAGCCCATTCATGCACATCCAAGATGTTCAAGGTTCATTTGCCCATCTAGAAGATGACCATTGGAGCTCTCATTCAGCCGAACCTACCTTGGACTACATTCATGAAATTAAAGCTGAATTTTAGTTCATTGTTTACTTAGAAATTAAGTCTTGAACTTGTCCATTCGGCTACTAGTAGAAAGACTATAAATAGTTGTTGAATTTCTTGTAAAAGGACTTTTGACAAATTTCTGAATGAAATATCATTTTAGTGAGTTAATCCACTCTCTTTATTCTCCAAAGCTAAAATTGACTTATCTTCAACGAGTGGCGTCAATCTGACTTTGTTCCGAACTTATCACTGTTGGTGTGGCGTTCTTCATACCGTAGGTTCCTATTTTACTAAATAGAGGGTCTCGATTTTTATCCTAGTTCCTTTTCTTTCTTTGAAACCTTAAGCCCGGGTCCTTGTTTGTTAATAAGGGTTCATCTTTGTTTCATTGAATTTTCCAGCAAACACAACCTATCAAACACCTTTGTTTCCAAGTCATTCAACTTTAAAAACTCAAAGGCTTGAAACCGTTCTAAACCGACACTACCTAATTCGATCGGGAATTATTACGACTCATTACAATTTCTAAAACGAGCTCGTATCAGAATAGGACAAGAAAATCTCATGTGAGTGGACAGATGCAAAGCAACATGTTGACAATCATGCAAACAAATTAATTTACTCGCTAATGCCTCGTCAATTATTCGAAACAAAAATGAACATGTTCTAAGGCATTCAAATGTCTTAAATTGTTTCCACAAGTCATAACCAGCATGTGAATAACGAATCAAACACAACAACACTATCTTTGTCACCACCTAAAGAGAACAATGATGTTTCAAAAAGTTCATGAGCCTTACCTTTAAAAGTAGGAAAACAAAGATCAGTTTTACCTTGTTCAGTCAACACAAACCTTCGCTCCTCGGGGGTATATTGTAGTTGAAGCTTTTCAATTTGACTCTCCATCTTTGGCGATTGGGAGGACAGAGGAATTAAGCTCAAATTACATCCAAAATAAATGAAAAATTCATTCAATCGGTCATGCATCCAAAGTCTTATTTGATCAGAACTTGCATATCTCAAATTATCAAACAATCTTGATATGTCAGTATTGCAAACAAGTGAATTCAATCGGTTCAAATGACAAATAATCATGCATGTTCGCACACAATCAAACTCAACAGTCCCTTTCCATGCATTTTCAACATGATCAATCTCAAAGAAAGATTTATATGAGTTTTCATCTTGCGTAGTCAAAAAGTGCCAAAGACGATGGATTACAATTTCATTTGTTTGCAGATCAGCATCGCAATTTGTACTAACTTTATTCTTGCATTCATCGCTCAAAACATACACTTCATGGCTAATCAAAGAAGAACAATCAATTGCATCAGTATACAAATATTTTTCAAAATTCAAAGCATCAATCAAATTGTTTGCACTAAATTTGGAATGCCCAAGTTTCCCACAAAACGAATCAACATAGCAAATTCCAGGTTTGAACTCACGAGTTTGATCACTTATTCCATAGTGCAGTAAAAATTTCATTCTCACAAGCATGTTTATACAAAAGGGTTTCGTGTAAAAATATAAAGGATTCACATAACCATGATAATTGAATAAACCAAACCTTTTAAGTGGATACCTCCAATCTCGCACGTCCAAAGTTTGCACCAGCTGAAATAATCCAATGTCATCAACAGATTTTTCAACACGAAACACGTCAAATACACAACTCTTCATGCCTCCATTTAAAATAAAATTATCATCAAAGAACAGTGAAAGACAATTAACCAAAGAAAAATAGGAAGTTCTTTTGAAAACTATGGCTCCAGGGACTTTCTCAACAACATCAAACAAAGAATGACAATTAGCCATGTCAAGACATGAAACCATTTCAAAAACTAAGTCATCAGCAATATTATCACAAATGTTCAAGTGGGATAATGGGGACTTACACGACATAGGACCCTCATTTCTCTTACCTTTATGTGCCAGTGGACAAAGGTCTTCTATGTTCTTACCTTTCTGAATCAACTTGAATCGCTTCTCATCAGGGAAATACTGTAATTGAAAATCGTCACACGAATCTTTAGGAATCTGAAAAGAAGAAACAGAATAATAGCAAACTTCACGGGGGTTAGTTAAAATTTTGTTCTCCTTTTCTTGTTCTTACTCACTATCTTCATTTTCTCTCGTTTCTTCTTCAACATCTTTCTTTTTTTCAATTTTTTTCTCAATCTTAATTTATTTTTCAATTTTCTTTTCTTCATTTTCTTTTTCTCTCACTTTTTCGATCTCTTTTTCTTTTGCAATTTCTTTTCCTTTTTTGCTTTCGTTTTCTTGTTGTTTTCTTTCAATTTCTTTTTCCACTCTTTCTTTCATCTTTCTTCTCGATTTTTCTTTACAAGATGAAGATAAAATAAAAGAATCAGAATGAGATATTTTTTGTCGAGTATGATTGGAATGATTTAAATATGATTCACGTTCACTCCTTCGTAAATAATTCTCTGTAGATGAATGCCTAGATGCACTTGAAGAGAGATATCTTCTTTCTCGGTTATCATCTTGAAAAACCTCGTTCTCAAAACTTTCTTTTTTTCTACTCAAATTCTTTGATGAATAGTAATCTTGGTATGGATCTCTTCTTGAGTAGGAATCATGAAAATCTCTTCTCACCAAGTTACTGGATGTTTTTCTCCACGATGATCTTGTTTTCGTCTCTTAACTTGAAGAGATTCGCTCCTGTTGGAATCGTTCATCCAACTTCTTCAATCGTTCTTTAATTGGTTCCAATTTTCTTTGAAGCATTTGACCCATCTTGTGAATAATTGTTTGATATGTTGGGTCGATCAGAACATCGCCATATTCTGCACCATCAATCCCTTCAAAACTTCTTGACATCTTATTTAATCACACAACAAACCTCACACTTCTCTCACAAAGAAAATTCACACAATTTGGCTTTTACTTCTCTCGAATGGTCTCACCAATCGCTCTTGCCTTTTTCCACTCAATTTTTGCCTCTCGAAGTTCTCCGAAACTAGGTCGATAAATCAATACCGTTTGGGGTCGGCTTACAAAATTGATTTGGCTTGGTGGGTAATGATGTTGAAAATGGTACGCTATCAAACAAAGAGGAGAAATAGAAATGTTAAGTGTGGCTGGAAATGAATTTAATACTTCGGGCAGCAAACAATGCTTTACAAACTCAAAATGAATTTCAATCACTTTTTTTTAATTCCAAAACTTTTTTTCTTCTTGTTTTTAATACTGAATACAAAAAAGAAAAGGAAAAATAAATTGAATACAAACTTTTTTTAAAATTTTTTTAAATTTTTTCGATTTTTTTTCAAATTTTTTTATAATACTGTAATGCCGATAACGTCAATTCTTACTCCAATTTAGATAGCTCTGATACCAAATGATACGATCTGGCTCGATGTTGAGAGTCGAGTCGTTGATGTGCTCGATCGTGAATTGGAGTAATATTAAGATTTGTCGAAGATAGATTAAGAAAGAAGAGATAAAGGCTCAAATTTAGTTTAAAAGAGGTTATGGAATGTATTGAGGTTGATAGGTGAACGAAAAGCAAGTATTCAAGTTGAACCAACACAATATAAGTGTGTTAACCCGGGACTTATAGGAATACTTAGGTAGGATAAATGATGTATGGATGGAAAACGAATAAAATGAAACCTCGACCCACTATCAAAGATGATAGGAACCTCGGTATAATTTGAACGCCACACTTTGGGTGCAAAGTGATAAGCTCAGAAAAGAAAGACGGGTTGTCGCCACAAGGGTTACTTGATAAGTCAGACGAGTCTTTGGAGAACAGTGAGAGTTGAAAACAAACTCACAAAGTAATCAGATTTCATATAAGGTTCAAAAAGTATATTGTCTAACCTTTACAAAGCTTATAACCAAGGTATTTATAAACAAAAATAAGGTAAAATGAATGGCCACAAATCAGTCCTTAATATTGTTCTAGAATGATGAATAAAATGCTTAAACTCTTCACTTTAGCCGAACAGCCCATATTAGCTTCCTAAATCCGTTCATTCATCCTTAGCTAGGAAGAAAGTTGTTCAAGCTCCTATCCATGCACTTGAAATAATGGTGGTGGCTGCACATTAATGTATGCACAAAGGGTTGCTTGGGAAAAGGAAAAGGGCTGCCGAATTCAATGTGAGCAGCCATGCTCTTTTGTTTCCACGAAAAAGGCTCCTAGATGAGCTCAAACGGTAGCTTAAATGCAGGTTTTAATTTGCTGCTCATGCATTCCCTTAATTGAGACGGCACATTAATGGCTCTATTGAAGGGACCAAAATAGCACATGGAGAAGAGGAATTTTAATGCCGTCCCTTACATAGGGAGAAGACTGCAGCAACCAATTTAATGTCGTCCAAGCATGCATCAAAATTCAAGGGCCATTGATCTCCACGAAAAAAAGAATCATAGGAAATAGGAATCAACAGCCCTTAATGAGTCCTTTGCTGTGTACGAAAAAGGATGTCTAGAAACACAATGAATGCTTCCTTTAATGCCGTTCATGCATGCTTCTAAAGGAGAAGTCAGCAGCTCCTTAAATGCTTCCCTTTGCTATTAAACCAGCTGATTCAGCCGAATTTAATACCTATAGACATCAAATAAATTCGGTCAAGACATAATTAATATCAGCACATTAAATTTGTCACTTTAAAGCACTTAAGACACATTTAATCAACATCACCTACAATAATTAATTCGGCTGGACATAAATTAAAAACAACAATAAATTCGGCATATTAAATAGATGTAATAGCCTAAACATATTTATGCTATGTATGAATTAGGACACATTAAAAACATAAAATAAAACATATTTAAAAAACCTAATTAAAATGTCCAGATTTAACAAATTTATTAACTTAAACTAATTAACTAATTTAACTAGCAGCAATTTATTTGTTTTATTCCAGCACAATAAATGTAAACTTAGAAAGCTAAAAAAAACGAGCTGAACTTAAATAAAATTTATTCCAGCAAACTTAGAGCATAAAATTAAATAAATTGAAGTTTAAACTCAATGAGCTAGAATCAGCTCGATTGAGCTCGATTGAGCCGGAACAAGCTAGCTCAGCTTGCAAGAGTTTATGCATGGTGCCTGATGAACTGAACCAAGGACATTTTTGGGGCAGGGTCGTATCAAAACCGATTGCTGGAATGAGTAAGGGAAAGATGGAAGCCCAACCGAATAGATCCCGAGACATTAAGTGTTTCAAATGCCTTGGAAGGGGTCACATTGCGAGCCAATGTCCAAACGAGAATGCGATGTTTGTTCAAGACGATGGAGAAATTGAGTCCGAAAGTGAACAAGAAAATGAGGCCATTGAACAACTCGAAGATGAAGAAGAAGTTGAACAAGCCGAAAATGGAGAAATCTTAGTTGTGAAAAGAAGTCTTACTCTGCAAGGCGTTGAAAATGAACAACAATGCGAAAACATTTTTCGTACGCGATGTCAAGTGCAAGGTAAGATTTGTTGCGTTATAAGTAATGGAGGAAGCTGTACGAATGTGGCTAGTACGTTGATGGTGGAGAAACTCGAATTGGCCACCACCAAACATCCCCATCCGTATAAGCTTCAATGGCTTAACGATGGTGGAGAACTCAAGGTGACTAAGCAAGTGCTTATTTCTTTTTCAATCGGAAAGTATCAAGATGAAGTGATGTGTGATGTTGTACCGACGCATGCTGGGCATCTTCTTCTTGGACGGCCCTGGCAATTCGACAAACGTGTGATTCATGACGAATACACAAACTGATTTACCTTTAAACATATTGGACGAACAGTGACGTTAGCTCCGCTAACACCCAAACAAGTTTATGAAGATCAGCTCAAAATGAGGAGTTCTATTGAAAAATCAAAAGAAAACGAGCAAGAGCAAAAAAATGAAAAGAGTAAAGAAAGGAGTGTGGAAAAGAAGAAAAACAAAAAATGAGTGATAAAAAAGGAGAGAACGATGCAAGAGAAAAAGAAAAAGAGACGAGTGATGAAAATGAAAAAAAGAGTTTGTATGTAAAAGAGAGAGAAGTTAGGAAATGATGTTGTTGAAACAACCATTGTTGGTTCTTTTGTACAAGGAAAGTCTGCTTGGTACTAACGAATTTGATGACAAGTTACCCTCTTCTGTTTTGTCTGTGTTGCAGGATTTTCAAGATGTATTTCTGAAAGAAATCCCGAGTGGGTTACCACCTATTCATGGAATTGAACATCAAATAGATTTTGTGCTGGGAGCCGCGATTCCAAACCATCTTGCTTACCGACGCAATCCTGAAGAAATGAAGGAACTACAAAAACAAGTAAATGAACTTCTTGAGAAGGGCTATGTGCGTGAAAGCCTTAGTCCCTGTACCGTTCCTGTTTTGCTTGTTCCTAAGCAGTGATACCAGTCACAAAGGCCCAACCCAAGCCCAAGAACGTGATGGGCTCAAACTACCACAAGGCCCAATAATGAGATCAAAGGCCCGGCAAATGCGTTCTAAACTAAATGGGACCATTCAGGAGTTTGTTAGCAAGGCCTTAGATGCATACACGAGAGAAAGAGAAAATTAAGATTCACTTGTTTTCAAGAAAATCAAGAAACCGAATCTTGGCCCAATCTTGCTATTTGGAGCGATTTCAAGAATCAAGAAAATCAAGATTTCAAATCTTGGAAATCTTGGTCCAAGAAACCAAATCTTGCAGCCAAATCGCATTGGATCTCTGTTACGAGCCTCAATGACCCAATTTCGGTAAGAGATTAAATACAATCCCAAGTTCTTGAAGGCAAGGCCCAATAAGATGATTCCAAGCCCAATCAAGAAGTCCACCCATACTTAGTTGAAAATCAGGCCAAATTGTTAAAGGGCCCAATTTGCAAACATTTCAATTGTTTAATTTAATTTTAGACTTTAGGAATATTATTTGTTAAAATTTGGCCCAAGCAACCCAATTAAATGCTTGGCCGAATTTCCCTTTTTATTTTTGTTAATTAGGTTTTATTTTTTAAGTTTTCCTAATGAGATTAGGACTAGTTATATGGCCTATTTAAAGGCATGGCCGGCCACCCTTGTAACTCACTTCTCAATTATATTGAAAATTTCATATTTGTTTAAGTGTAGATGATACGAGTCACAAAGGCCCTAGATGCATACACGAAAGAAAAAGAAAATCAAGATTCACTTTCTTGTTTTCAAGAAAATCAAGAAACTGAATCTTGGCCCAATTTTGCTGTTCGGAGAGATTTCAAGAATCAAGAAAATCAAGATTTCAAATCTTGGAAATCTTGGTCCAAGAAACCGAATCTTGCAGCCAAAGTGCATTGGATCTCCGTTACGAGCATCAATGACCCAATTTTGGTAGGAGATGGATCACAAGCCCAAATTCTTGAAGGCGAGGCCTAATAAGAAGATTCCAAGCCTAATCAAGAAATCCACACATACTTAGTTGAAAATCAGGCCAAATTGTCAAAGGGACCAATTTGTAAACATTTTAATTGTTAATTTAATTTTTAGGCTCTAGGAATATTACATGTTAAATTCGGCCCAAAACAGTCCATTTAAGTGCATGGCCGAATTTCCTTTATTATTTTTATTAATTAGGTTTAATTTTTAAGTTTCCTAATGAGATTAGGATTATTTTAAGGCCTATTTAAAGGATGGCCAGCCACCCCTTGTACTCACTACTTAGATATATCAAAATTTCAGATTTGTTAAGTGCAAAATTTTCTTTGGGGTTTTCTCCAAGAATTCTCTCTTGAGTGTTCTTTAGAAGTTGTTTTAACAATCTTGTGATTGTGGGAGCCATCTTCAACCTTCCTTTTGCCATTGATATTCTTTGGAGGGGAGATTAGAGCCGTTTGAAGGGAGTTGTGAAATCTTTCGGGATTTCAAGGCTTCTTAGGACTTATCTTTTTTATTTCTTGCTATTCATTCTTTCTTTTAAAATCTGCTTGTGTTGATTTTATTTAATCACTTTGTTTGCTGTTCTTGTTGCGTTTCAAGCGTTCCAAAGCATTCCAAATCTGATTCGCCCTCTTCTTTACTAAAGATCGGATTGCCCCTTTTGTTCTTGGCAGCATATAGATCGATCAAATCCATCTTTCCCAATTGATCTTGTCGATTCCTTCTTGCCAAATCTGATTGCTTTCGGTTGCTGGAATTTTGGGGAAAATTAAGTTGCTGTTTTAATTTGATCAAATTGACATCTTCTTGGGTTTCAAGAACCCTTAGTAACATTTATTCCTATTCTTAATTTGATTCTTTGCTGATTTGGGGATTTTTATTTCAGATCTGGAAATTCAAAGTTCTAATCTTTTAATTTTCTATTTTGTTTCAGATCTGATTATTTCGAACTTTCGTAGGAGTTTCCCATGACTTGACAACTCGATCTTGGTCCGCGCGCAACCTTCTATCAGCAGAATTCTCTTTGAGTTTTTCTCCAAGAATTCTCTCTTGAGTCTTCTTTAGAAGTTGTTTTAACAATCTTTTGATTGTGAGAGCCATCTTCAACCTTCTTCTTGCCATTGATATTCTTTGGAGGGGAGATTAGAGCTGTTTGAAGGGAGTTGTGGAATTTTTCGGGATTTCAAGGTTTCTTAGGACTTATCTTTTAATTTCTTGCTGTCAATTTTTCCTTTAAATTCTGCTAGTGTCGATTCCTTTATCTAACTTATTTTGATCTTCTTGTTTATTTCAGCTCTCTTTAATTACTAAAGAAAATCGATCAGCCCTCTCTTTGGCAGCCAAGTTCGAGCCAAATCATCTTTTCCCCAATTGATCTCGCCGAATTTCTCCTTCTTATTCTATTTCAATCGGTTGCTGGAATTTTAATTGATTTGCTGATTGGGTTCTTAATTTCTTTTCGGATTTGGTTGGAAGGGATCATAGAACTTCTTGATTATCGATTATCAATCTTTTCCATCAATTTCCCCCTTCTTGCTGCCCAAATCCCTAATTCTGTTCAAGTTTTTATTTTTGTAATCTGTTAAATTTAATCTCGCTATTTTGTGTTGCTTATCAGATTCGATTAATTGGGCAACCTTCTTGAAGTCCAATTTCACGTTCTTGGTTATCAAGATTCATCACTAATAAGCATTCTCACTTTTTGGCTGATTCTTTATTGCTTTGGGAATTACTTTATTTTAGATCTGGAATTTTAATCTTTTTCTGTTTTGTTTCAGATCTGATTGTTTAGAGCTTTCGTAGGAGTTTCCCGTGACTTGACAACTCGATCTTGGTCCGTGCGCAACCCTCTATCATTTGGTATCAGATTTTGGGTGTTCTTGGTTGATTTCTAAACTGATCTCTATTTTTTAAAATACAAACAGTAGTTTTACCCAGAAAAATTTTTCGAAAAAAATTCATTTGAGTGGGTAAACGTTGTATGATTGATTTGAAATTTTACATACATATTTGTGGCACTGTGATTGAATATAAAAAAATAATCCCACAAAAAAATCAGTCGAAAAAGTCAAAAATAAAAAAGATGAAATCCAATAAAAATTTTAAAAATATTCAGCGGGTTGAATTTGGTGCCCAAACTTTCTAGATCAAAAATTCAATATTTAAGGACATTCTAGATTTAATTTCGTGGTTTTTGGAGATCGGGAACACCTCGAACGAAGTTGTCAAGTTACTCCGTAGTTTTTCGAGTTTTTTTTTATTTCAGCAATTTTTATTGATTCTTAGCTGTAGGTTTTCATTTGTTTGCCTTTATTCTTCCTTTACACTATCTAACACCTTCTTGTTTCTTGTGTTAGTAGGATTTTAAGGTGTGCACAATTCTTCCTCGGTGCAACACAAATTAATTGGTGTCTCGTCAGTTTTTTTTGGCATCCTAGTGCAAATTAGGATTCTTTGGTAGTTCGGTTCATACACTTTCTAATTGGTTGATATAGACTCTACTAAAGAACTCACAAGACTGAATTCTACCTCATTGAGAATTTAAATTTTCTTTTAGAGTGATTAACGGTGAGGTTTGCTAACTTTTCTTTTTGAGTGTTGAATGTTTGTTTTGCAAGTTTTTGAAAATGTCTAAGGTTGGTCAAGTAATGACCATAATGATGTCTATGACACATTTAAAAAATTCCAACAATAGTTAGACGAACAGGCTGGCGTACTTCGAAATTTGAGTGCTACTATCAATGAGGTACGATTGAATCAAGAGCATCAATATCGAGATCCAATTAAAGACGATGTGGATAACTAGCCTCCTACTCATAGGCGCGCTCCTCGGCGTGTCCCTAGAACTGATTATGATCTTCATGATCGTGGCAACCTTCTCTGGCAAAACCAAAGTTCACAATTCCCCAATTTCGTGGTAAGAATGATCCAGAAGCTTATTGTGAATGGGAATCTAAGATTGAACTTATGTTTCGATATTATAAATGCTCGGATATGAAAAGGTAGTGTTAGCAACGCTGGAATTTTCAGATTATGCTTTAAGTTGGTGGACTCAACTTGGAGTGAATCGTCATCGAAACTATGAAGGTGAGATTTCGACATGGGAGGAGTTGAAACAGATTATGCGTAAAAGGTTTATCCCACCTCACTACTATAGAGAGATTAAAACAAAGCTTAGAAGACTTATTCAAGGTAGTAGAACGGTGGATGAATATTTTAAGGAGATGGAGATGCTCATTCAGAGAGCTAATGTGGAGGAGGATGAGGAAACAACTATGGTTCGATTTATTGATGGTTTGAACAGGCCAATAGCTAATACATTGAGGCTACAAACTTACATTGATTTGGAAGAAGCAGTTCATAAAGCCATTGAGATCGAGCAACAATTAAAGGAACAAAGGTTTGGTTCTTTCTCTACTTCGCAATATTACCGAGGTAACAATTCTAATTCTGATTTTAAAAGTTCAAAATTCCTGTTGTTACTAATAAGTCTTCTTTGAGTACAAGCAATCAGATTGGAAAAAAGGGGCTCCTGTTAAAGCGCAAACACCTTCTAAGCAGCCCAAGTTAGGTGATTCAAATATGAAGAGGACTCGTGAGATTGAATGTTTTAAGTGCAAAGGGCGTGGTTATAGTAGGGAATGCCTTAACACGAGATTACTTCTTTTGAAAGATAATGGTGAAGTACACTTCCGACTCTGATAAAACAGATCCAGATATGCCAGAACTTGTGGATGATAGTGATAATGGCGAAGAGTTGGTCGAACCACCAAAAGAAGGGGACTTTGCTGATTTTCAATGCCTTGTAGTTCGCCGAACCCTTAACATCCAGATGAAAGATGATAACAACCAAAGGACCAATATTTTCCATTCTCGGTGTTTTATTAAAGGTAACTTATGTTCACTCATTATTGATAGTGGGAGTTGCTCGAATGTAGTGAGTAGCTATTTGGTGGATTCTTTAAAGTTGCCTTGTACCAAACACCCTAAGCCATATCACCTTCAGTGGCTTAATGAATGTTCCGAAGTTAAAGTTACGAAATAGTCCTTGGTCACTTTTAAGCTCGAGAATTATGAGGATGAAGTATGGTGTGATGTGGTCCCAATGCATGTGGCGCACTTGCTCCTTGGACAGCCTTGGCAATTTGATCGCGATGTTACACACCAAGGTAAGCTTAATCAATACTCCCTTGTGTTTAAAGGTAGAAAATTCACTTTTGCTCCTTTAAATCCCACTGATGTATATAAAGATCAATTGAAGATGATGAAATTTTGTGAGGGGGTAAGGGAGAAATGACAAGTACAAAAGACAGAGAGAAAAGAGGCTAGTAGTGGAAAAAGTCAAAATTTAGAAAGCCCAAAGGTGAGTGAATCCACAAGTGGTAAAATGAGCAGAAAAAATTTTTTGGCAACAAAAAAAGATGTGAGGAGAGCCCTACTCAATAAACAGCCTTGTATCCTTGTGAGGTTTAGGCAAAATTATTTATCGTTATCTAACATTAACGAAAATTTACCTAGTGTGTTTCAGTCTCTTTTGAGGATTATGAGGATGTTTTTAGTGAGGCCCCTAAAGGTTTATGATACGACCCCGCCCCGGAAACATTTTCGTTTCAGCTCATCGGGCGTCATTCGCAACTCCTTGCAGGCTGATTGAGCTTGTTTCAGTTCAATGGAGCTCAATTCGAGCTAATTTCAGCTCATTAAGTTTGAACTTCAATTTATTTTAATTTATGCTTTTACATAATTGCTGGAATAAATTAAGTTCATTAGTTAAGTTGTTAGTTTCAGCATGCACATGATTTAATTTGAGTCTAATAATTTTTATATTAAATTTGCTTTATACATGATTTAATTATGTCTTCAATTAGTACACATTAGTTTGTCCTAGGTTAAGGCATGCATTTAATTTGTTTATGTTCAGCCGAATTTATTATGCTTTGTTGACCATGTGGTAGCCGAATTTAATGTTAACTTAATTCATGTCCAGCCGAATTAATATGGCTAATTAATTTGTCTTGGTTCAAGCATGAAATTAATTGTATTGTGCAGGTATTGACCGAATTTGTTGTTGACTGCAGGTCATTGAATTCGGCTAACTTAATGGCAAAGGAGAGCATTAAAGGAGCTGGCATGCACGGCATTAACTAGCTGCTGAGTTAATTTTTTTTCGTGTTCAACAAAAACATTAATGGAAGCATGCTGGCCGAATTTAATGTGTAGCAAAGGAGCTGTCCAGCATGCATGGGATGGCCATAAAGGAGCTACCGAATTCTCCTTCCATGCATGGACATCATTTAAAGAAGAGTTGCTGTTTTCTATTTCCCATGACCCATTTTTGTGTTCCTCAAATGCCATAAAGGTGCCGCCCAATTGAGAGAATGAATGAGCAGCATTTAAAGAGGACTTGTAATTAAAGAAAGTGGGCTGCTGGTTTCAAAGCATCCCTTCGAGCATTGCAAGGGTGAATCATAAATTCACATTGCATGGCCGGTGGAGTTTCCAAAGCTGCTCATTAAAGCTTCCCAGACTTTTCAGCTAATCAAAGTAAATTTTAATAGCTCATCAAATTGTTGGCCGAACCTGGCATGCCTTTTTCAGGTCAAGGCTCCTCGTGCGCATCAAAGACACCATTCAAGGCTGTTCGTGTAGTTCAATGGTCAGCCAAGCATTGAAGACGTTCCATGAATCTTTCCAGTTGAGTTAAACACCATCTAGAAGCTGTCCATTTATCTACCTTTTGTGACCATTCGGTTTGACATTCAATATTAGTATAAACAGTTGCTTTGTAATCATTTTCGGGTTAGACAATATACTTTTTGAACTTTATATGAAATCAGATTACTTTGTGAGTTTGTTTTCAACTCTCATTGTTCTCCAAAGACTCGTCTGACTTATCAAGTAACCCTTTGATAGGGGATTGCGCGCGGACCAAGATCGAGTTGCCAAGTTACGAGAAACTCCTAAGAAAGGTCCTAGACGAAGGATCTAAAAACAAAGACAAAGATTAAGATTAAAACCGAAACAGAATTGAATTTAAATTCCCAAATACAATTAAAGGAGCAGCAAGAAACAAAGAAATAGAATAAATGAATCAAACGAAATTGGAAGTATAGAAAGAATGCGAATCGGCCAACAAATTGATTTGGCCAAGAATGCCCAAATTCCAGCAGTCGAATTTCACCCAACAAGAAGAAATAGCAATCGGCAAAACCCTAGAAATTGGGGAATTTCTGAATCGATTTAGGAGCTGCCAACAAGAGAATGATTTAAACGAAGAGTTCTTGGAGTTTAAACAAGGCTGAAACACAAACAAGAACAGCAAAGAAATTAGAAGAAGAATTAGCACAAGCATTAACAAAGAAAATAAATTTAACAGCAAGAAATAAAATTGAACGTCCTAAAGATCCTTGAAATCCCGAAAGACTTCACAAATCTCTTCAAACGGCTGTAATCTCCCCTCCAAAGAATATAGATGGCAAGAAGAAGGCTGAAGATGGCTCCCACAATCAAAAGATTGCTAAAACAACTTCTAAAGAAAACTCAAGAGAGATATCTTGGAGAAAACTCAAAGAAAATTCTGCTTTCAACAAATCTGAAATTTTAATAATAATTCTAAGTGTTTTGTACAAGGGTGGACGACCATCACTTATATAGGCCTCAACTAATCCTAATCTCACAAGTAACTAAAAAAATTAAACCTAATTAATAAAATAAAAGGGAAAATTCGGCCATGCACTCAAATGGGCTGTTTTGGGCCGAATTTCACATGTAATATTCCTAAAGCTTAAAAATTAAATTAAACAATTAAAATGTTTACAAATTGGGCCCTTTGACATTTTGGCCTGATTTTCAATTAAGTATGTAGGAATTTCTTGATTGGGCTGGAATTTGCTTATTGGGCCTCGCCTTCAAGAATTTGGGCTTGTGATCCATCTTTTACCAAAATTGCGTCGTTGATGCTCGTGACGGAGATCCAATGCGTTTTGGCTGCAAGATTCGGTTTCTTGGACCAAGATTTCCAAGATTTGAAATCTTGATTTCTTGATTCTTGAAATCTCTTCGAATAGCAAAATTGGGCCAAGATTCGGTTTCTTGATTTTCTTGAAAACAAGAAAGTGAATCTTGATTTTCTTGTTCTCTCGTGTATGCATCTAAGGCCTTGCTAACAAATTCTTGAATGGTCCCATTTAGTTTGGACAGCATTTGTCGGGCCTTTGATCTCGTTATTGGGCCTTGTGGCAATTTGAGCCCATCACGTTCTTGATCTTGGGTTGGGCCTTTGTGACTCGTATCATTCCCCCTTCCTCAAAAAGATTCATCCTCGAATCTGAAAAATCAAATGGGGACAAGTCAGCCACATTAAAAGTAGAACTCACATTGTACTCACCAGTTAGATCAATTTTATAGGCATTATCGTTGATCCACTCGAGTACTTGGAAAGGCCCATCTGATGTGATCCTAATCGCATCATGTTATGGCACCACTCGTTGCCATCAAGACTGGCCTAAACACGAGGGCCCCAAGTGCAAGATGAAGTTCAATTTCAGCTCAACAAGCTCAATCTTAGTTTTTCCCAGCTCGGTTTAGCTCACATGAGTTTAATTCAACTTGTTTGAGCTCTGTTTAATTTCTTTCAGCTCATTTTAGTTTATATTTATTTTGCTGGAAGCTGAATTTTATTCAGCTAACTAATTCGGTTGCTGGAATTTTCAGTCTTTATATTTGCATTTATTTAAGCATTACTACAGCTTATTAATTCATCTTTAATTAATATAAGTGTTTAATTTGTCTTGTCTTAGTTAAATTAAATATGTCTTGATTTAATTAAATTTGTCTTAATTTAATACGTGTGTTAAATCTGTCCAGCCTAATTTATGTGTCATGTTTAGTTAATATTTAAGTTGTCACAATGTTAATTAGAGTGTTTACATTATATAAATGTTTGTTCAGCTGAATTTTATGTGATTTAATTTTGGTTCATGTGTTTTTGTAGGTGAGCTGAATTCGGAGAGTAATTAAACATGGTTCATGCATGATAAGTTCAATGTATGGAAAGGTGCATGTAAGGCCTCTTTCAATGAATGGTGGCTGATCCATTTGGCTCCCCAAGGCACCTATTCGGCCAAAAGGTGTCCAGCAAATTAAAGCACAAGCTTGGCCGATTGTATTCCCAAGGCAGCATCTAAGCCATTCACACCTCAATTTAATCAATCAGCTCCTATACATGTATGGGTGGATTCTTGAACGTCCAAAGGGAGGGAATATTACCTAATTCATCACATTGAATGTATAATATGCATGCACAAAGGGGAGAACGAATTTACAAAAGGTACATGCTACCTTTCATGAACCAGCTCATCATCAATGCTTCAATTAAGGTCTTGGCTGAACTTAGACAAGTACATTACACTCTTCAAGCTTCCAAATACGTTCAAGTTCATTTGCTTAAGCATGAAGCTTCCCCAAAAACGTTCTAGGAAGGTTGCTGGAAATTTCCAGCCTCTTTTGCTTTAATTTTGGCTGACTATTCAGCATCTTATTAGTCCATTGGGCTACCTTAGGCTTAGGCTATAAATATTTGCTCATTTGCATTTTGTAAAAAAAACTTTTGCTCATTTGATTAATGTTTATACATTTTGTGAGTTTTTCAACTCTCTTATTTCGTTTTAGACTCAAGTAGACTTATCTAGCTTGCTAGTGGCGTCTTCCTTGTTTCTTTGAACTTATCACTCAAATCCCGAGTGTGGCATTCAACCATTTGATACCTCTGGTTCCTAACTCATATAGTTAGCGGGTCAAGGTCCTTTCTACCACCTTTAAGTGTCTTATAAGAATCGGGTTGGTACTCCATTTTAGTACTAGTTCCTTCTTGACCTTAAAGCCATTCAAGCCATCCGCAAATCCATCTTCAACAACCTTTAGCCTCTTCACTTAACCGAATCCATTACCTACCTTACTTAGCCATCTTGAACCAATTTTTGAAACCTTATTCCATCATTAGCCTACTTTTAAAATACATTTCAAAATCGAGCGATACTTCTCTATTTTACGATCGGGCACATAAACGACTCGACTCACATCATCGAGCCAGGATCACATCATTTGGTATCAGAGCTAGTCAAAATCAAGGAGTACGGGCGTTCGTGAAGTTGTCGGAATAAGTCATTGTGAAAAAAATAAAAAATAAAAAAATTCGAGTTGTAATATTTTTTTTCTTTCTCTTTTGTATTTAGCTTACTATTGTATTGGAGTATTACACAAAAAAATTTGAAATTATAAAAAAATTCGAAAAAAAAAGAAGAGGAAATTCGAAAAAAAATTCAAAAAAAAGGAGAAATTTTGAAAAAAAAAAGTGTGTTGAAAAGTTTCAAAAAAAGAGAGAAAGAATCTGTTTTGAAGACGTTCATAGTTTTCTCGATCTTAAAGTGCTTTTCTACCGAACACAAACCAATCGCCACACTTAGCTCCATTCTTTTTTTATATTCTTTTTAGCCTACCTTGCACTCCTTACATCGACTACCTTTGTGAACCCCTTTGAAGCTGACCCTCTAGGCCTACTTGTAAGTCTGAATGAGTCGATTACGAAGTTCGAGAGGCGAATCGAGTGGTAAAAGGCACGAGCAAAATACATCAAGATAAAAGCCAAAATAAGAGTGAAACACGAGTGGAGTGCCATCTATTATTTTTCTTTGCGAGAGAACTTGTGAGATTTTGTGGTGAGGATTATTTTTCTTTCTAAATTAACTTTTGTTTTCTAACATTTTGTTGAAACATGTCTGAAGAATTTTCTGAATTTGAATTCCAAATGTTGAAGCGAGAAATGCAAAGGACAATGCGGTCTGAATTCCGACGAATACAAAAAGGAGAACTCCAAGTACCATCCGACAAAGATAAAGAAGATTTGACACCTGTTAACATTGACATCAAAATGAGTTCAAGTCTTCAACGATTGGAGAACGAATCGCAATGTGAAAATCTGTTTCACACTCGATGCCATGTCCACAATAAAATCTGTTGCATCATTATTAATGGCGAAATTAGTTCGAATGTGGCTAGTACGAGAATGGTGGAAAAACTTGGCTTACTCGTTACCAAGCATCCCCAACCTTACAAGCTGCGATCGTTTAACGAAAAAGGTGAGTTTGAAGTTACTCAACAAGTGCGTGTTGCCTTTTCCATCGGCAGATACCAAGACGAAGTCATTTGTGATGTTGTGCCTATTCAAGTCTGCCATTTGTTGCTAGGAGAACCATGGCAATTGGATCGCAAGGTCACTCACGATGAACGTACCAATAGGTATTCCTTCAAGCATCAAGAAAGGAAAATCACCTTAGCGCCGCTCACACTGGAACAAGTCCATGAGGACCAAATCAAATTGAAAAAATTGGTTGTAAAAGAACATGAGCAAGAAAAGAGCAAACAAAATAAAAAAAATGAAAAAGAAAAATACGAAAATGAGATTTCAAAAACAAAAGAGAGTGAAAAGCAAAAAAGAGTGGAAAAAGAAATTGAAAGAGAAGAAAAAGAAAGAGTGGAAAAAGAAATTGAAAGAGAGCTTGAAAAGAAATTGAGTGAAAAAGAAAAAGAGTTTGCAAAAGAAACGAGTGAAGAAAGCAAACAAGAAAAAGTGAGGAATATTTTTGCTAACCACCGTTCAAGTTTGCTTTCTGATTCTTGTTTGTTACAGGTTTGTAAATTTCCAATCCAAGACAAGTTCCAACTTCATTACCGACCGTATGAACGTCGATTTCAATTAATTGAAAAAGGTAAGTTGGATGATGTGACTACCTTTCAAAATTTTGAAGGTAAGTCAGGTAAGAAACCTTGTGATATTCAATCTGATTGTGGTTTGGTTTCTTTTGACAAATTCGTTCATTTTGTTGGTCTTAGAGAAAGTCCATTCAAACATTTGTTTTGTTGTTTAACCTTGGATCAAAATATTGATTTTCCCTTGAAAAGAGTCTTGCAATGCTCTAATCATCATTTGTTTCCTATTGATTTCCATCACGATCCATTGCAAGATATCATTCTTCCAATCTTTCAAGGTAAGCGAGGTAAGGCATCTTTTGTGATTCAATCATGTTGGAATCCTTTGAGTTTCGTTGACAAACCTGTTCGTATTGTTGATCTTAAAAAATTTTGTGCGAAGACTTGTTTAGTTGTTATCCATTGATTGAAGTTGTCAAATTTGATTTGAACAATGATTTGGAAAATATCCTTCATCTTTCGATATGTGATAAAGTGCAAGGTAACTTGAGCCTTGTTGTTGAATTCGTTTCAAATATGATTGCCATATGTGATTTTCAATTGACACAAGAAGACTCCAATTTATTCAGTTTAGCATGCCACGAGAGTTCTTTAATTTTATGTCAGAAAACTTTGCAGACATTATTTTTTGTAAAATGGAGTCTTGAAAGTCTCGACCACCCTCATATATCAATGTCACAATTTCATTTGTTAAGCATGGCTGCATTGTTAATGGACTATGACTTTGCATTGTTTTCGAACTTAAATGACCCAAATCATGTGTTTAACCTTGGAGCTTATTTATCTAAGTTGTTGGTAAGAGAAGGTGAGCATCGTAGTCTTCTTTTGATTAAAAATTCTGACCCCTTCTATTTGTTCCATTTCTTATCATTTGTTTCAAAAACAACACATGTGAACTCAGGTGGTGTACATAGTCAAAATCAATTCACTGTTTATGAAAATTTCATTTTCCTATATTATAACCTTCGAATGCTTTCTGATTTTGGCTTGTTAACATTGGTTAAGTTTTTGATTCATTATGCTAAGGTACAGTCGATTACTATTTTTGATCCCGATATTGGTTTACTTGTTCGAGTTGTGAATAAACTCTCAAAAAGTTCCTTTGTGTTTGACCTTCATCGGGTTACTAATTGGTTTTATTCTTTTGTAGGTGATGCCTTGAAATGGTTGCCTCGTAAAGAGGAAGGGCATACAAATCCATTACTTTCTTATCGAGTCATGTTTGATTCTCAGATTCGTGGGAGCAATTTTGTCAAAGTCACTAACCAAGGTGCTGGTGAAGCTGAAAAATTTTTCTCGAGCAAATGGCCCGATTTGAGGACAAATCGTCTTTAAGAGGGAGGGTATGATGTGATCCCAATCACATCATGTTATGGCACCACTCGTTGCCATCGAGACTGGCCTAAACACGAGGGCCCCAAGTGCAAGATGAAGTTCAATTTTAGCTCAACAAGCTCAATCTTAGTTTTTCCCAGCTCGGTTTAGCTCACATGAGTTTAATTCAACTCGTTTGAGCTCGGTTTAATTTCTTTCAGCTCATTTTAGTTTATATTTATTTTGCTGGAAGCTGAATTTTATTCAGCTAACTAATTCGGTTGCTGGAATTTTCAGTCTTTATATTTGCATTTATTTAAGCATTACTACAGCTTATTAATTCATCTTTAATTAATATAAGTGTTTAATTTGTCTTGTCTTAGTTAAATTAAATATGTCTTGATTTAATTAAATTTGTCTTAATTTAATACGTGTGTTAAATCTGTCCAGCCTAATTTATGTGTCATGTTTAGTTAATATTTAAGTTGTCACAATGTTAATTAGAGTGTTTACATTATATAAATGTTTGTTCAGCTGAATTTTATGTGATTTAATTTTGGTTCATGTGTTTTTGTAGGTGAGCTGAATTCGGAGAGTAATTAAACAAGGTTCATGCATGATAAGTTCAATGTATGGAAAGGTGCATGTAAGGCCTCTTTCAATGAATGGTGGCTGATCCATTTGGCTCCCCAAGGCACCTATTCGGCCAAAAGGTGTCCAGCAACTTAAAGCACAAGCTTGGCCGATTGTATTCCCAAGGCAGCATCTAAGCCATTCACACCTCAATTTGATCAATCAGCTCCTATACATGTATGGGTGGATTCTTGAACGTCCAAAGGGAGGGAATATTACCTAATTCATCACATTGAATGTATAATATGCATGCACAAAGGGGAGAACGAATTTACAAAAGGTACATGCTACCTTTCATGAACCAGCTCATCATCAATGCTTCAATTAAGGTCTTGGCCGAACTTAGACAAGTACATTGCACTCTTCAAGCTTCCAAATATGTTCAAGTTCATTTGCTTAAGCATGAAGCTTCCCCAAAAACGTTCTAGGAAGGTTGCTGGAAATTTCCAGCCTCTTTTGCTTTAATTTTGGCTGACTATTCAGCATCTTATTAGTCCATTGGGCTATCTTAGGCTTAGGCTATAAATATTTGCTCATTTGCATTTTGTAAAAAAAACTTTTGCTCATTTGATTAATGTTTATACATTTTGTGAGTTTTTCAACTCTCTTATTTTGTTTTAGACTCAAGTAGACTTATCTAGCTTGCTAGTGGCGTCTTCCTTGTTTCTTTGAATTTATCACTCAAATCCCGAGTGTGGCGTTCAACCATTTGATACCTCTGGTTCCTAACTCATATAGTTAGCGGGTCAAGGTCCTTTCTACCACCTTTTAGTGTCTTATAAGAATCGGGTTGGTACTCCATTTTAGTACTAGTTCCTTCTTGACCTTAAAGCCATTCAAGCCATCCGCAAATCCAACTTCAACAACCTTTAGCCTCTTCACTTAACCGAATCCATTACCTACCTTACTTAGCCGTCTTGAACCAATTTTTGAAACCTTATTCCATCATTAGCCTACTTTTAAAATACATTTCAAAATCGAGCGATACTTCTCTATTTTACGATCGGGCACATAAACGACTCGACTCACATCACCGAGCCAGGATCACATCACCATCGCCTCTTGGGTCCAATTTAGTCTTCCTTTTTGTTGGAAATCGTTCTTTCCTCAAATGGACCCAAACCCAATCTCCGGGTTCCAGTACAACCCGCTTGCGCCCCTTGTTTGCTTTGTTGGTGTTGGCATCATTTGTTTTGGCTATTCGTTGCCTAGCCTTCTCATGTAGGGATTTCACCAACTCAGCTTTCTGTTCTCCATCTAAATTAATAATTTGCTCAAGAGGTAATGGCGCAAGATCAAGTACTGTTAGTGGGTTAAAACCATAAACGAGTTCAAATGGAGAATAACCAGTTGTAGAATGAATAGATCTATTATATGCAAATTCAACAAATGGTAGGCATTCTTCCCAATTTCTAATGTTTTTTCCCACAACAGATCGCAATAAAGTCCCTAAGATTCGATTAACTACTTCAGTTTGGCCATCAATTTGGGGGTGACATGTAGTAGAATAAAGTAATTTAATACCAAGCTTACCCCACAATACCTTCCAAAAGTGGCTAAGGAATTTGACATCTCTATCAGAAACAATTGTTTTAGGGATGCCATGAAGTCTTACCACTTCATTAAAGAATAAGTCTGCCACATGTGTAGCATCATCTGTTTTGTGACAAGGAATAAAATGTGGCATCTTTGAAAACCTGTCAGCAACAACAAATATACTATCTCTTCCTTTCTTAGTTCGAGGCAAACCTAAAATAAAATCCATGGATAAATTTACCCAAGGTGAAGTAGGAATGGGTAGAGGAGTGTAAAGGCCATGAGGCATTACCTTAGATTTTGCTTGTTTGCATGTAATGCACTTGGAACATACCTTTTCCACACCCTTCTTCATATGTGGCCGATAGAAGTGTTCTTACAAAATGTCGAGTGTTTTGGCCACTCCAAAATGTCCCATTAATCCCCCTCTATGGGCTTCATGAATCAATAATTCTCTCATGGAACACTTTGGTATGCATAACCTGTTAACACGAAAAAGAAAGCCATCTGCAAGATAAAACTTTTCAAAAGCAGTGTGTCCACAATTCTTATAGATATGGCTAAAATCAGTATCATCATCATATAGCTCTTTAATATGTTCAAACCCTAAGACTTTAGCATTCAATGTAGTTATTAAAGCATATCGTCTAGACAAGGCATCTGCAACTACATTATCTTTACCTGTTTTATATTGTATTACATAAGGGAATGTTTCAATGAATTCTACCCATCGGGCATGTCGCTTACTCAACTTACCTTGTCCCTTTAACCATTTAAGAGACTCATGATTTGTATGTATGACAAACTCATTAGGCAGCAAATAGTGTTGCCATACTTGAAGTGCACGAACTAATGCCAATAGTTCTTTGTCATAAGTCGAGTAATTTAACTGTGCACCGTTCAATTTCTCACTAAAATAAGCAATAGGTTGCTTATCTTGCATTAAAACGGCGCCGATTCGAATTCCTGAAGCATCACACTCAAGTTCAAAAGTTTTAGAAAAATCAGGTAATTTAAGAAGAGGGGCAGAACATAACTTAGCTTTTAGAGTTGGAAAAGCTTTCTCTTGGGTTTCATCCCATTTGAAACCCACTGATTTCTTTATAACTTCTGTCAATGCGGCAGCAATAGTAGAGAAATCTTTCACAAATCGTCTATAAAAACTAGCTAAACCATGGAAAGATCTCACCTCAGTTACCGATTTAGGAGTCGGCCACTCCTTGATTGCCTTGACTTTGTCCTCATCGACATGAATACCTTGAGCACTAACTATGAAACCTAAGACTATTAGTTTATCACAATAGAATGTGCATTTATCAAGGTTGGCAAATAATTTTTCAGCTCGCAGAATATCCAAAACGGTTCTAACATGGAAAACATGATCATCTAATGACTTGGAGTAAATTAAAATATCATCAAAGCAAACTACTACAAATTTACCCAAGTGAAGCCTTAAAACATGATTTATTAATCTCATAAATGTACTAGGTGCATTAGTAAGACCGAAAGGCATAACTAACCATTCATACAATCCAAATTTTGTTTTAAATGCTATTTTCCATTCATCCCCTTCCCTCATTCGAATTTGATGATAATCGCATTTTAAATCAAATTTAGTAAATATAACTGAACTATGTAATTCATCAAGCATATCATCAAGTCGAGGAATTGGATGTCGATACTTTACCGTTATCTTGTTGATTGGGCGACAATCAACACACATACGAAATGTACCATCTTTCTTTGGCACCAATAAGACAGGAAAAGTACAAGGGCTTATGCTCTCACGAATGTACCCTTTGTCGAGTAACTCCTCAACTTGCCTTTGCAATTCCTTTGTCTCCTCGGGATTGCATTTATAGGCTGGTCGATTTGGAATTGAAGCTTCGGGTACTAAGTCAATTTGATGTTCTATTCCTCGTAAAGGTGGTAAACCTTTAGGGGCCTCACTAAAAACATCCTCATAATCCTGCAAAAGAGATTGAAACACACTAGGCAAATTTTTGTTAATGTTAGATAAAGATAAATAATTTTGCCTAAACCTCACAAGGATCCAAGGCTGTTTATTAAGTAGGACTCTCTTCACATCTTTTTTTGTTGCCAAAAGATTTTTTCCGCTCAGTTTACCACTAGTGGATTCACTCACCTTTGGGCTTTTTAAATTTTGACTTTTTCTACTATTAGCCTCTTTTCTCTCTGTCTTTTGTACTTGCTCTTTCTCCCTTACCCCCTCACAAAATTTCATCAACTTCAATTGATCTTTATATACATCAGTAGGATTTAAAGGAGCAAAAGTGAATTTCCTACCTTTAAACACAAGGGAGTAACGATTAAGCTTACCTTGGTGTGTAACATCGCGATCAAATTGCCAAGGTCGTCCAAGGAGCAAGTGTGCCACATGCATTGGGACCACATTACACCATACTTCATCCTCATAATTGCCGAGCTTAAAAGTGACCAAGGACTATTTTGTAACTTTTACTTCAGAGCATTCATTAAGCCACTGAAGGTGATATGGCTTAGGGTATTTGGTACAAGGCAACTTTAAAGAATCCACCAAATAGCTACTCACTACATTTGAGCAACTCCCACTATCAATAATGAGTGAACATAAGTTACCTTTAATAAAACACCGAGAATGGAAAATATTGGTCCTTTGGCTATAATAATCTTTCATCTGAATGTTAAGGGTTCAGCGAGCTACAAGGCATTGGAAATCAGCAAAGTCCCCTTCTTTTGGTGGTTCGACCAACTCTTCGCCATTATCACTGTCATCCACAAGTTCTGGCATATCTGGATCTGTTTTATCAGAATCGGAAGTGTACTTACCATTATCTTTCAGAAGAAGTAATCTTGTGTTAGGGCATTCCCTACTATAATGACCTCGCCCTTTGCACTTAAAGCATTCAATCTCACGAGTCCTCTTCACACTCGAATCACCTAAATTGGGCTGCTTGGAAGGTGTTTGCGTTTTAACAGGAGCCCCTTTTTTCCAATCTGACTGTTTACTTCCATCACTCAAAAAAGACTTATTAGTAACAAAAGGTGATTTTGAACTCTTAAAATCAGAATTGGACTTGTTACCTTGGTAATATTGTGAAGTCGAGAAGGAACCAAACCTTTGTTCCTTTAGTTGTTGCTCAATCTCAATGGCTTTATGAACTGCTTCCTCCAAATCAATGTAAGTTTGTAGCCTCAATGTATTAGCTATCGGTCTGTTCAAACCATCAATAAATCGAACCATAGTTGTTTCCTCATCCTCCTCCACATTAGCTCTCTGAATGAGCATCTCCATCTCCTTAAAAATATTCATCCACTGTCCTACTACCTTAAACAAGTCTCCTAAGCTTTGTTTTAATTTCTCTGTAGTAGTGAGGTGGAATAAACCTTTTCCTCATAATCTGTTTCAACTCATCCCATGTCGAAATCTCACCTTCATAATTCCGATGGCGATTTACCCCAAGTTGAGTCCACCAACTTAATGCATAATTTGAAAATTCCAGCGTTGCTAATGCTACCTTTTCATCATCCGGACATTTATAATACCGAAACATTAGTTCAATCTTAGATTCCCATTCACAATAAGCTTCGGGATCATTCTTACCATGAAATTGGGGAATTGTGAACTTCGGTTTTGCCAACGAAGGTTGTCCACGATCATGAAAATCAAAATCAGTCCTAGTGACACGTCGAGGACCGTGCCTATGAGCAGGAGGCTGGTTATCCATATCTTCTTTAATTGGATCTCGATATTGAGACTCTTGATTCAATCGCACCTCATTGATGGTAGCAGTCAAAGCTCAAAGTGTAGCAGCCTGTTCGTCCAACTGTTGTTGGAATTTTTTAAATATGTCATCATTATTATCACCTTTAGACATTTTTAAAAGCCTGTAAAAAATAAACACACTCAACACTCAAAAATAAAAGTTAGCAAACCTCACCGTTAATCACTCAAAAAGAAAATTCAAATTCTCAATGATGTAGAATTCAATCTTGTGAGTTCTTTATCAGAGTTTATATCAACCAATTAGAGAGTGTGAACCAAACTACCAAAGAATTCTAATTTGCACTAGGATGCCAAAAACTGACGAGACACCAATTGATTCGTGTTGCACCGAGGAAGAATTGTGCACACGTTTAAATCCTACTAACACAAGAAACAAGAAGGTGTTAGATAGCGTAAAGGAAGAATAAAGGCAAACAAATGAAAACCTACAACTAAGAATCAATAAAAATTGCTAAAAATAGAAAACCCGAAAAACTGCGGAGTAACTTGACAACTTTGTTCGAGGTGTTCCCGATCTCCAAAAATCACAAAATTAAATCTGGAATGTCCTTATATATTGAATTTTTGATCTAAAAAGTTTTGGAACCAAATTCAACCCGCTGAATATTTTTTTATTTTTTATTGGATTTCATCTTTTTTTATTTTTTTGACTTTTCGACTGAGTTTTTTGTGGGATTAATTTTTTTATATTCAATCACAGCGCCACAAATATGTATGTAAAATTTTAGATCAATTGGACAATGTTTACCCACTCAAATGATTTTTTTAAAAAAAATTTTTGGGTAAAATTGCTGTTTGTGGTTTAAAAAATAGACATTAGTTTTAGATATCAACCAAGAACACCCAAAACACCCAAAATCGGATACCAAATGATAGGGGATTGCGCGCGGACCAAGATCGAGTTGCCAAGTCACGAGAAACTCTGAAGAAAGGTTTTAGACGAACGGATCTGAAAACAAAGACAACGATTAAGATTAAAACCGAAACAGAATTGAATTTAAATTCCCAAATGCAATTAAAGGAGCAGCAAGAAACAAAGAAATAGAATAAATGAATCAAACGAAATTGGAAGTATAGAAAGAATAAGAATCGGCCAACAAATTGATTCGGCCAAGAATGCCCAAATTCTAGCAGCCAAATTTCACCCAACAAGAAGAAATAGCAATCGGTAAAACCCTAGAAATTGGGGAATTTCTAAATCGATTTAGGAGCTGCCAACAAGAGAATGATTTAAACGAAGAGTTCTTGGAGTTTAAACAAGGCTGAAACACAAACAAGAACAGCAAAGAAATTAGAAGAAGAATCGGCACAAGCATTAACAAAGAAAATAAATTGAACAGCAAGAATAAAATTGAACGTCCTAAAGATCCTTGAAATCCCGAAAGACTTCACAAATCTCTTCAAACGGCTCTAATCTCCCCTCCAAAGAATATCGATGGTAAGAGGAAGGCTGAAGATGGCTCCTACAATCAAAAGATTGCTAAAACAACTTCTAAAGAAAACTCAAGAGAGAAATCTTGGGGAAAACTCAAAGAAAATTCTGCTCTCAACAAATCTGAAATTTTAATAATAATTCTAAGTGTTTTGTACAAGGGTGGTCGGCCATCACTTATATAGGCCTCAACTAATCCTAATCTCACAAGTAACTAAAAAAAATTAAACCTAATTAATAAAATAAAAGGGAAAATTCGGCCATGCACTCAAATGGGCTGTTTTGGGCCGAATTTCACATGTAATATTCCTAAAGCTTAAAATTAAATTAAACAATTAAAATGTTTACAAATTGGGCCCTTTGACATTTTGGCCTGATTTTCAACTAAGTATGTAGGAATTTCTTGATTGGGCTGGAATTTGCTTATTGGGCCTCGCCTTCAAGAATTTGGGCTTGTGATCCATCTTTTACCAAAATTGAGTCGTTGATGCTCGTGACGGAGATCCAATGCATTTTGGCTGCAAGATTCGGTTTCTTGGACCAAGATTTCCAAGATTTGAAATCTTGATTTTCTTGATTCTTGAAATCTCTTCGAACAGCAAAATTGGGCCAAGATTCGGTTTCTTGATTTTCTTGAAAACAAGAAAGTGAATCTTGATTTTCTTGTTCTCTTGTGTATGCATCTAAGGCCTTGCTAACAAATTCTTGAATGGTCCCATTTAGTTTGGACCGTATTTGTCGGGCCTTTGATCTCGTTATTGGGCCTTGTGGCAATTTGAGCCCATCACGTTTTTGAACTTGGGTTGGGCCTTTGTGACTCGTATCACCCTTGTGGCGTCAACCCATCTTTCTTTTCTGAACTTATCACTTTGCACCCAAAGTGTTGCGTTCAAATTATACTGAGGTTCCTATCATCTTTGATAGCGGGTCGAGGTTTCATTTTATTCGTTTTCCATCCATACATCATTTATCCTACCTAAGTATTCCTATAAGTCCCGGGTTAACACACTTATATTGTGTTGGTTCAACTTGAATACTTGGTTTCCGTTCACCTATCAACCTCAATACATTCCATAACCTCTTTTGAACTAAATTTGAGCCTTTATCTCTTCTTTCTTAACCTATTTCGGCCACCCTCAAGTATTACTCCAATTCACGATCGGGCACATCAACGACTCGACTCTCATCACCGAGCCGGTTCGTATCAGTTTACCACCTTTACGAGGGATAGAGCATCAAATTGACTTAGTACACGGAGCTTCAATACCAAATTGACTAGCCTATAGATGCAATCCCGAGGAGACAAAGGAATTGCAAAGGCAAGTTGAGGAATTACTAGACAAAGGGCACATTCGTGAGAGCCTAAGTCCTTGTGTCGTTCCTGTCTTATTGGTACCAAAGAAAGATGGTACGTATCGAATGTGTGTTGATTGCCGTCCAGTCAACAAAATAACGGTAAAGTATCGACACTCAATTCCTAGACTTGATGATATGCTAGATGAATTACATGGGTCAGTCATATTTACTAAAATTGATTTGAAAAGCGGTTATCATCAAATTCGAATGAGGGAAGGGGATGAATGGAAAACAGCCTTTAAAACAAAATTTGGATTGTATGAATGGTTAGTTATGCCTTTCGGCCTTACTAATGCACCTAGTACATTTATGAGATTAATGAATCATGTTTTAAGGCTTCACTTGGGTAAATTCGTAGTAGTTTACTTTGATGATATTTTAATTTACTCCAAGACATTAGATGATCATGTTTTCCATGTTAGAACCGTTTGGGATATTCTGCGAGCTGAAAAATTATTTGCCAACCTTGATAAATGCACATTCTGTTGTGATAAACTAATATTCTTAGGTTTCATAATTAGTGCTCAAGGTATTCATGTCGATGAGGACAAAGTCAAGGTAATCAAGGAGTGGCCGACTCTTAAATCGGTAACTGAGGTGAGATCTTTCCATGGTTTAGCTAGCTTTTATAGACGATTTGTGAAAGATTTCTCTACTATTGCTTCCCCATTAACAGAGGTTATAAAGAAATCAGTGGGTTTCAAATGAGATGAAACCCAAGAAAAGGCTTTTCAGACCCTAAAAACTAAGTTATGTTCTGCTCCTCTTCTTAAATTACCTGATTTTTCTAATACTTTTGACTTGAGTGTGATGCTTCAGGAATTGAAATTGGTGCCATTTTAATGCAAGATAAGCAACCTATTGCTTATTCTAGTGAGAAATTGAATGGCGCACAATTAAACTACTCAACTTATGACAAAGAACTATTGGCATGGGCTCGTGTACTTCAAGTATGGCAACATTATTTGCTGATGATACGCCCCAGCCTCGTTGATTAATTCGAGTCGTATAGTTGTCCGATCGTTAAAACGAAGAAGAATAGTTAGAGATTTGAAATGAAGTTGGATATAGGCTAAATAGAGTTTATGGGTATCAAAGGATAGGTTTATGAAAAAAATGGCTAATTGAATGAATAAGGATTGGTCGAGATAGAAGAGGAATTCGGTAATTTGGAATTAAACAAGAACTTAAGATCAAGAGTGAACCAACACTTCGAATGAAGGCTGACCCGAAACTTATAGGTTCTAAAGTTATAATCGAATAATGAAACCTTGACCCACTATCTAAGGAAGATAGGAACCTTGGTATAGTTTTGGTTGAACGCCACACGATATCGTGATGAGTTCGGTTGAACAAAAACGGGTTGACGCCACTAACTAATTAGATAAGTCAACGAAGTTTTTGGACGAAATTTAAGAGAAGAATTCTCTGAACAATTTGATAGCAATTCGATAATGTTCAAAGTCCTTTACAAAATGAAATCAACACAATTTATAGGCAAATAACTAGGCTAGCCGAATAGCCACCTGAATCCTTAAAAACTAAGTAAATGAATCTATTTAATTAGTGAATTAAGATTCAGCCGAATGGGAGCTTGAAGGGGCAGCTTCTAGAGCAAACATTGGACTTGGAAGCTTGGAGATGTGCATGGCAGCAGCTTGATTCGTTTAACATGCTTAATGAGCTCATTTATATTGCAACTATTGCTGAAAAGTGACCAGCAATTAAGGAGTTACTGATCAGCCATTTTGTAATGTGAAAACCTTGAAACGAACAGCCACCATGTGTGAACATTTGCCCAACAATGTGAAAGGAATAATTTCGGTTGAATGGTCTTCTTGGGAGTACGAAACAGCAGCTCTCTTGGCCGAATGGTCACCTAGGATATTCAATCAGTAACCAACTCAAACATGCATGTGCTGTACCATGCATGTATCTTCTTTTAATTCCCTTCATGCACTTAGGACGTCTAAATAGAGTGTACCTGCAGCAAATTCATTCATTAAGTCAAATGCACTTTAGACACAATAAATGGGACAGCAAGCAATACTTAAATTCTGCACATTAATTTTTGGCAGCCCTCAAAACACAATTAAGACATGTCTGAATTTGGACAACTTAATTACTTAACATAAATTCGCTAGACTTAGGACAACATTAAAACATGTAATAGACACATTAATAACAATCATTAAAATAAAACATATTTAGCACAAAATTTAATTATGTCCAGATGTATTAAATTAATTACTCTTAGTAAATTAATTATTTAATCTAATGCAGCAACTAAATTTATTTATTCCAGCAAATCAACTAAAACTAAAGGTGAGCTCCTCGAGCTAAATTTGAGCTAGTTGAACTTGAAGTAGATTGCATGGTTTGCTCGGTTCATTGATCTCAAGTTGTCCAGCCACGATATTGCACCAAATTCCATTAATGAATGTCGAAATTCCTTCCTTGAATCATTTAGCTCGAGTGCGGGTTATAGGACCCGTTAGAAGCACCAAGGGTTCGTTGGCAACCTTAGTTGATTCCTTAGCCACAGCCGTATCATCCCCTCCCCCTTCGAAATGACTTTTCCTCAAGTCGTCACCTACATCGTAAGGAGATAGGTCAGAAACATTAAAGCTAGCACTCACACTATACTCACCGGGAAGGTCGAGTTTATAAGAGTTATCATTGATCCTTTCCAAAACTTGAAAAGGACCATCACCCCTTGGCAATAGTTTAGATCTTCGTTGGGCCGAGAACCTTTCTTTCCTCATGTGTACCCAAACCCAGTCTCTAGGCTCAAAGATGATTCGCTTTCGACCTTTATTGGCTTTTTGCGCATATTGCCTAGTCCTTTCTTCAATGTTCTTTCGCACCTTTTAGTGTATGTCCTTCACAAATTCAGCCTTTCGTTTTGCATCTGCATTCACAATTTGTTCATTAGGCAATGGAATTAAATCTAGTGGTGTCAAAGGGTTGAATCCATAGACGATTTCAAAGGGAGAATGTTGAGTTGCTGAATGAATAGAATGGTTGTATGCAAACTCTATGTGCGGTAGGCATTCCTCCCATGTTTTGAGGTTCTTTCGAACGATGGCTCGTAACAACGTCAACAAGACTCGATTCAGTACTTCGGTTTGCCTGTCCGTTTGAGGATGGCAAGTGGTCAAGAACAAAAGCTTTATGCCTATCTTTCCCCAAAGTGTTCTCCAGAAATGACTCAAAAATTTTGCATCTCGATCGGAGATGATAGTCCTAGGCACTCCATGTAAGCGTACCACGTCCCTGAAAAACAAGTTAGCAACATGCGAAGCGTCATCAGTTTTATTGCAAGCAGTAAAGTGTGCCATTTTGGAAAACCGATCTACAACCACAACTATTGAGTCTTTGCCATTTTTAGTTCTAGGAAGTCCTAGAACAAAATCCATCGATATGTCGATCCAAGGCCCTTCGGAAATAGGTAAAGGAGTGTACAACCAATGTGGCTTGACCTTCGACTTGGCCCTTTTGCAATGATACATCGGTCACAAACTCGCTCCACGTCTCTTTTCATCTTTGGCCAATAGAAATGCTCGCGCAAAGTGGCCAATGTCTTTGCAACTCCGAAATGACCCATGAGGCCTCCGCTATGCGCCTCATTCACTAAAACAATCAGTATAGAGCCTTGAGGAATACAGAGTTTTCCTTCTCGAAAAAGATAATCATTTAAACGATAAAATTTCTCACACAATCAAGTTTCACAGGCTTTGTACATTTCAGTAAAGTCAGGATCATTTTCATATAAGTCTTTCAAATACGAAATCCCATCAATTTTGATTCAAGCGAATTTAAAAGAACATACCTTCGGGACAATGCATCTGCTACGACATTGTCTTTACCTTGCTTGTATTTGATAACGTAGGGAAAAGATTCCAAGAACTCCATCCACTTGGCATGTCGTTTATTTAACTTGTGTTGACCCTTTAGATGTTTTAACGCCTCATGGTCCGTATGAATAACGAATTCTTTGGGCCACAGATAATGCTGCCACGTTTCCAATGCTCGAATCAAGGCGTACATCTCCTTGTCGTAGGTAGGATAATTAAGTGTTGCCCCGTTGAACTTTTCACTAAAATAGGCTACTGGACGACCTTCTTGCATTAACACGGCTCCAATGCCTAAACCCGAGGCATCGCACTCTATTTCAAAAGTCTTGTTGAAATCTGGCAAAACAAGTAGTGGGGCATTAGTTAAAAGATCTTTAAGTAAATTAAAAGATTGCTCTTGTTCATCACTCCAAAAGAAAGCTGAATTTTTCTTAATAACACTAGTTAATGGGGCAGCAACGGTGCTAAAATTTGGAACAAAACGCCTATAGAAGCTAGCCAATCCATGGAAGCTTCGAACTTGACTAATGCTCATTGGTCTTGGCCATTCGTGAATTGCCTTAACCTTCTCTTGATCAACTTCGAGTCCTCTCGAGCTGACAACGAATCCTAAGAAAACAACCTGATCAGAATAGAAGGTACATTTCTTAATGTTGGCATATAACGTTTCCTTACGTAACACTTCCAACACAGCTCGCAAATGAGTCACGTGTTCTTCTAATGACCTCCTATAGACAAGAATATCGTCAAAGTAAACAACACAAAATTTTCCAATAAAAGCTCGTAAAACATAATTCATTAAGCGCATAAATGTGCTAGGTGCGTTCGTTAGGCCGAATGGCATGACAAGCCACTCGTATAAACCTTACTTGGTCTTAAAAGCCGTCTTCCACTCGTCTCCTTCTCGCATCCAGATTTGATGATATCCGCTCTTAAGATCGATTTTGGAGAAGAGTTGTGACCTACTAAGTTCATCCAGCATGTCATCAAGGCGCGGAATGGGATGCCGATACTTGATGGTAATCTTATTGACCGCTCGGCAATCCACGCACATTCGCCAAGTACCATCATTTTTTGGCACCAAAAGTACGGGCATAGCACACGAACTTAGACTTTCCCGTATGTAGCCCTTTTCTATCAATTCGGCCACTTGTCGTTGCAACTCCTTGGTCTCTTCAGGGTTACTACGATATGCAGGGCGATTCGGTATTGTTGCTCCGGGAATGAAGTCGATTTGGTGTTCAATCCCTCGAAGAGGGGGTAGGCCACTAGGAACGTCCTCCGGGAACACGTCTTCAAAGTCCTGTAACAAAGAAACAATCGAAGATGGAAGTGTAGCTTCCAATTCGTTAGTGTTAAGGAAACTTTCTTTATACATAAGAAAAAGCATCGGTTGACGAAGAAGCAATGATTTCCTAATCTCTCGCTCCTTAGAAAAAACACTCAATTTTTCAATCCCTTGCTCTTCTTGCTCTTTTTGACTATCACTCACTTTCACCTCATTTTCTTTGCTTTTATCTCTCAATTTCAACTCACCTTTTCTTTTTGTTTTCTCACTTTTTTTTTCTTTTTCTATCTTTTCTTTTGTTCCTTTGCTTCAATTGCTGAACAGAATTTTTCAATTGCACTTGATCCTCGTACACTTGTTTGGGAGTCATGGGAGCCAAAGTCACATTCTTGCCATGGTACTCAAAAGTATATTGGTTGGTGTAACCATTGTGAATGGCTCGTCGGTCAAATTGCCATGGCCTTCCCAAGAGGAGATGACCCGCATGCATCGGGACTACGTCACAAACAACTTCGTCACTATATTTGCCTATAGAGAAAGAAATGACGGCTTGTTTGGTTACCTTTAATTCACCACCCTTATTGAGCCATTATAGTTTATAAGGTTGAGGGTGTTTCGTTGTCGGTAATCCGAGTTTTTCTATGAGCATGCTGCTAATGACATTTGTACAACTTCCCCCATCAATAATCATACTACAGATTTTACCTTGAATTAGGCATCTCGAATGGAAGATGTTCTCGCGTTGTTGTTCATCTTCGATGCTTTAAATGCTCAAACTTTGTTTTACCACGAATAACTCTCCTTCAATAGCAAATTCAAGTTCTTCCTCCCTTTCTTCATCAGTGGGATGATCGAGATCATTCTCTTCCTCATCTTCAGACTCAATTTCACCATTAGACTTCAAGGTCATCACTCGGCAATTTGGGCATTGACTTGCTATATGGCCTCGCCCGAGACACTTGAAACACTTAATGTCTCGAGTAGAATTACGCCCAGCTTCATTATTACTTTTGCTCGCCTCTCTACTTCGTTTAGGGGCTTTTGGATTCGGCAAAGAATCTCGTGCCCGAATGGAAGTATCTTTCCTACCAGGTCCTTGACTCCATTTTGAGGTAGGAGATGAATTTGGATAAGCTCCACGAATAGGACCTTTTCTTTTAAGTTGTTTTTCTACCTTGACGGCTATATGCACCATTTCTTCGATTTTAACATAATGATGAAGTTCAACTGCGTTGGCAATATCTTTGTTCAATCCAGCCAAAAACCTTGCCATGGTAGCCTCCCGGTCCTCTTTGATGTTGGCTCGAATCATGGCCACCTCTATTTCTTTGAAATAATCGCCCACGCTTCGATTTCCTTGTGAAAGGTGTTGTAGTTTTTGGTGCAACTCTCGATGATAGTATGAAGGAATGAACCTTTTGCGCATCAAAGCTTTCATTTCGGCCCATGTGTTGATTGGCCACTCCCCGTTCCTTCTTTGGCTCGAGATTAGTTGATCCCACCAGATCATTGCATAGTTAGAGAATTCAAGGGCCGCCAACTTCACCTTATTGCTTTCCGAGTAGTTGTGACATTCGAAAACTAACTCGATCTTCTTTTCCCATTCTAAGTACGCCTCCGAATCAGATTTACCTTGGAATAGGGGAATGGACATTTTGATGTTCTTCAAATTGTCGTCTACTTGACCTTGTTCTCGTTGAGGATAATGTTGTTGGACTCTTCGTTGTCCACTTGCATTGGATCCATGTTCACTTTCAGCGTCACTTTGTTCGGGAGATTCATCCTCTAAATCAGCTTACCGTCTTCGATTTCTCGGAGGACTTAAGGGGGTTCTTCTTTGTTGGACTCTTCCTTCCGCACGATCAAGTCTTTCTTGAATTGGTTCCAATTTTTGATCAAGCAGTCATTCCATCTCGCGTAGCATTGCTTGTAAATTCAAGTCCGGCACATTCCGAACAGGCTGCCTTTCCGCCATGTTTCTCGTAGGGCTTCTTGACATACAAAATTATAACCTCACAACAAAAAACTCACAAGTCACTCAAACAGAAAAATAATTCGGCAATCCACTCGTGTTTGCACTCTTTAATGGCTTTTACCTCCCCTCTATTGTGCTCACACACTCAAGCCTTTTTCCGCTCGTATCTTCTCTTGTGATTTTGTATAAAACTCCGTCAGACTAGATCTTCTAGTTTAGGGGTTGGTCTCAAAGATGTTGCAAAGGAAAATATGTAATGGATGTAGGTGGGCTAAAAGAATCAGGTTTGTTGGCTATGATGTGTGGCGTAATTTGATTTGAAAGGTGATGAAAAGAAATCTTGATCGGGTATGACCAGAACGAAATGTATCTAGATTTTTTTTTCAAATTTTTTTTTAAATTTCAATACAATATGCTGATTTACAAAATAAAATAAATACAACTTTTTTTTACGATTTTTTTTACAATTTTTCTTACTCCGGCTCTTCTCAAACATTCGTTCTTCTCGTTTTAAATAGCTTTGATATCGGATGATACGCCCTGACCTCGTTGATTAATTCGAGTCGTATAGTTGCCCGATCGTTAAAACGAAGAAGAATCGTTGGAGATTTGAAATGAAGTCGGATATAGGCTAAATAGAGTTTATGGGTATCCAAGGATAGGTTTATGAAAAAAAAGGCTAATTGAATGAATAAGGATTGGTCGAGATAGAAGAGGAATTCGGTAATTTGGAATTAAACAGGAACTTAAGATCAAGAGTGAACCAACACTTCGAATGAAGGCTGACTCAAAACTTATAGGTTCTAAAGTTCTAATCGAATAATGAACCCTTGACCCATTATCTAAGGAAGATAGGAACCTTGGTATAGTTTTGGTTGAACGCCACACGATATCGTGATGAGTTCGGTTGAACAAAAACGGGTTGACGCCACTAACTAATTAGATAAGTCAATGAAGTTTTTGGACGAAATTTAAGAGAAGAATTCTCTCAACAATTTGATAGCAATTCGATAATGTTCAAAGTCCTTTACAAAATGAAATCAACACAATTTATAAGCAAATAACTAGGCTAGCTGAATAGCCACCTGAATCCTTAAAAACTAAGTAAATGAATCTATTTAATTAGTGAATTAAGATTCAGCCGAATGGGAGCTTGAAGGGGCAGCTTCTAGAGCAAACATTGGACTTGGAAGCTTGGAGATGTGCATGGCAGCAGCTTGATTAGTTTAACATGCTTAATGAGCTCATTTATATTGCAACTATTGCTGAAAAGTGACCAGCAATTAAGGAGTTACTGATCAGCCATTTTGTAATGTGAAAACCTTGAAACGAACAGCCACCATGTGTGAACATTTTCCCAACAATGTGAAAGGAATAATTTCGGTTGAATGGTCTTCTTGGGAGTACGAAACAGCAGCTCTCTTGGCCGAATGGTCACCTAGGATATTCAATGAGTAACCAACTCAAACATGCATGTGCTGTACCATGCATGTATCTTCTTTTAATTCCCTTCATGCACTTAGGACATCCAAATAGAGTGTACCTGTAGCAAATTCATTCATTAAGTCAAATGCACTTTAGACACAATAAATTGGACAGCAAGCAATACTTAAATTCTGCACATTAATTTTTGGCAGCCCTCAAAACACAATTAAGACATGTCTGAATTTGGACAACTTAATTACTTAACATAAATTCGGCTAGACTTAGGACAACATTAAAACATGTAATAGACACATTAATAACAATCATTAAAATAAAACATATTTAGCACAAAATTTAATTATGTCCAGATTTATTAAATTAATTACTCTTAGTAAATTAATTATTTAATCTAATGCAGCAACTAAATTTATTTATTCTAGCAAATCAACTAAAACTAAAGGTGAGCTCCTCGAGCTAATTTTGAGCTAGTTGAACTTGAAGTAGATTGCATGGTTTGCTCGATTCATTGATCTCAAGTTGTCCAGCCACGATATTGCACCAAATTCCATTGATGAATGCCGAAATTCCTTCCTTGAATCTTTTAGCTCGAGCGCGGGTTATAGGACCCGTTGGAAGCACCAAGGGTTCGTTGGCAACCTTAGTTGATTCCTTAGCCACGGCCGTATCAGCTCCCTAATGAGTTTGTCATACATACAAATCATGAATCCCTTAAATGGTGAAAGGGACAAGGTAAGTTGAGTAAACGGCATGCCCGATGGGTAGAATTCATTGAAACATTCCCTTATGTGATAAAATATAAAACGGGTAAAGATAATGTAGTTGCAGATGCTTTGTCTAGACGATATGCTTTAATAACTACATTGAATGCTAAAGTCTTAGGGTTTGAACATATTAAGGAGTTATATGATGATGCTGCTGATTTCGGCCATATCTATAAGAATTGTGGACATACTGCTTTTGAAAAGTTTTATCTTGTATGATGTGCGCACGCTTACACCAACAAAGCAAACTGATCCGGAGATCTTACCATTGGGACCTATTACCCGATCTAAAGCAAAGAAATTCAGGGAAGCCTTGTTCCTTATTTGTGCTACGATTCCAGATTTATTCGATCATGTTCATGCCTTAGAACATAGGCTTTATAACATGTTGCATGCTGATATGTGACGTATTTAGGTTCTACTACGTATTATATGTGTTTATGTAGGTACATATTAAGTTAAATATGTTTTGGTATTGATTTAATGTTGTTTGTGTTTTAATGAATAAGATTGCATTATATTTACAGCTTGTTAATAAGTTTTCAATAAGTTTGCATTACTTTAATGCATGTTTGTTTTGTTTACCATAAGGAAAAGTAATGGACAGCAGCTTAAGACCTCATTTCTAGCTCGGTTGAAGCTCAAATATGTGCATGTAGCTCATCTCAGCTCGAAATAGTTCTGAAAGATTATTTCCAGCTCATTTCAGCTCAGTACATTTCTAGCTAGCTCAAACTCAGCTCCACCAGCTCAACTCCAGCTGACGAGTCCAGAAGCAGCTGAAACGTGTCCTACGTAATGGCAAGTGTCCTATGCATTTGTGGCAGCCCATGTGGCATCCAAACATGTGAGGAGCACATGACCGCTTGTGCACAAGAGTGTGTGTGTGCATGTGTAGCCGATTATACAAGGATAAGAACAAGGGAGGTTGTCGTTTGAAATTTAAATGTATGGCTGCTATTAAAATGACACCAAAAGGAGTTATAACTTCTTATTTTAAACCTTTTGATTACAGCCACGAATTTCCATTCAAACACCCTTCTTTGTACTTATAAATACATATTAGAAATGATGTATTGGATAGATGATTTATGAAAACAATTACGTTTGAGAATTTCTCTCAATTTTGGTTCTTCATTGAACTTTCCTTGGCATTTCAGACTTAGTTTGTTGTGTCAAATTTTCTTGATACTTCGGGTTCCTAGATCGCTATCTAGAGGGTCCAAGTCCTTTTGACGTTGAACAGATTCGATTCGGGTTTGCTCAGTAGATTGTGCAGGTTCTTTCGAGTTTAACGTTATTCTAACCCAACGATTACTTTTGCCATTGTTGAACACTCAAGTTGCTGCCTAGGCCGTTTCATGAAGCGTTCGACTTCACCGATTGAATTTCTTTTTGTTTTTAAACTCCAACAACTTCATTTTCCTTCCATTTTCGTTCTTTCTTTTATACCCATATTTAACCATGATTATTTCTTAATTCCTTGTTGTTTTCTTGTTACAGGAACGTGCTTACAACATTCCTAGATCCGTAACATACGAAGATAGTCTGTTTCGTTAGGCTACATCGTATCAAGTGGTATCAGAGCCAGGTTGGATTTTAGCACATTCTGCACCAAAAGAAAACAAACAAACAAAATAAAAATTATATATTTATCAAAGTAAAAAAAAAAGCAAAAATATATATATATATATCAATTTCGAAAATTCAAAAAAAAAAAACAACAAAAAGAGAAAGAAAAATCAGATTTAAAAAAAAAAAGAGAGGAAGAATTGAAATTCATCAAGTTTGGGAAAGAAAAAGTGTGTTTTGTTATGATGTTGATTAATGTTTAGTTTTGTACCCTGTAATTGCGAAGTGCTTGGATATCAACCGAAACGAACTATTCTTATTTGTTCGGTGCTAGGAACGTTGTAAAGCACTTCTTTGCAGTAAGAAACTAAATTTTTTTAAATTCCAACCTTTCCCTTTGTTTATTTTATTTTCTTATCCTTTTCCTTTGTTTATTTTTTTTCTTCTCTCTAACCGTGTGTTTCCCTTGTAGCCAACACAATTATAACAGGTTCTGAAATGTTGGATTAGTCCTTTAAAGAACTAAAAGAAACGAGAAATTGTGAGGGAAAAAGGCATTGAGCGTTGTGAGAACAGAAGGGGAGACAAAAAGAGTCATTCAAGCATTCTCTCGAGTGAAACACGAGCGTTGAGTGCTATTTCTGAGTGCACAGTTTTTTTGGAGTGAAAATTGAGAGGTTTTGAGAGTGTGCTGTGAGGACTTTTACTTTCGTTTTACTTAACTCATTATCTGTATTCTTGTGTGTTGCTTTAGATGACAGGATCAGAAGATCGTAGTCGTGGTGGAGATCAACCACCAGATTTGCAAATGCAAGCTATTACTCGCACCTTGCAACGTCTATTAGAAAATGCATTAGAGTCTATACACTCTCGTTTGGACAAGATTGAAGGGGGTGGTTCACAATCTGTCCATAATGAACATAATGATGAAAATGACATTGAACATTCACCAAGGGTGAATCAACGACCAGGACGCACAGTTGACGATAATATTTCTAACATTAAAGTTGCCATACCTTCTTTTCAGGGACGTTCAGATCCAGATGCTTATCTGACATGGGAAAGCAAGGTTGAGCACGTTTTTGAGTGTTATAACTACTCAGAACAGAAGAAAGTTCGACTAGCAGCTAAGGAGTTTGTTGACTATGCGCTGGTATGGTGGGACCAATTACTGATTAGTCGATGACGTACAGGTGAAGGTCTAGTGAGAACATGGGAAGATATGAAGCGTATCATGCGGAGACGATTTGTTCCTTCTCACTATCATCGAGATTTATTTCAGAAATTACAAACCTTGAAACAAGGCAACAAGAGCGTTGAGGACTATTTCAAAGAGATGGAGATGTCCATGATGCGTGCAAACATAGTTGAGGACCGTGAGGCGACTATGGCTCGATTTTTGGCAGGTTTAAATTCTGAAATAGCAAACATTGTTGAAATGCAACATTATGTTGAGTTGGATGACATGGTGCATATGGCGATCAAAGTTGAGCGACAACAACGTAGAAAAGCTTCTACTCGAGGTAATACTCCATTTAAATCTTTTACGAATCCTTTATATACCCCTAACAATGCCAGGAAACAAGCACTACAACTGCCATTACGGATTCGAGAACCAGGCGAATCCAGCAAACCAAAGCCTCCCATTACTGATAATGGACGTGGCAAACAACCAATGGTTGCACTAGAACGATCAAGAGATATTCAGTGCTTTAAGTGCCTTGGTAGAGGACATGTTGCTAGCCAGTGTCCTAATCGGAGGGTTATGTTGATGCGAGAAGATGGAGAGATCGAGTCAGATTCTGAGGAAGATGTAAATGAACTCCCGACTAAAGAAGATGAAGAGAATGACCTAGAAGTTGCTGAATCTGGTCAAGTTATGGAGATCATGGTTGTCAAACGTAGTTTGAATGTGCAACAGGTGCAAGACGAGCAACAACGTGAGACTATCTTTCACACGCGATGCAAGGTTCAAGATAAGGTATGTGTTGTGATTATTGATAGCGGTAGTTGTACTAATGTTGCTAGTTCAGTGATGGTTGACAGATTAGGTCTTAAGACGACAAAGCATCGAATCCGTACAAGTTGCAGTGGTTGAATGATGGTGGAGAACTTAAAGTGACGAAACAAGTGGTTGTACCGTTTTCAATTGGAAACTACAAGGACGAGGTCCTTTGTGATGTTGTGTCGATGGATGCTACTCACCTTCTTTTGGGGCGTCCTTGGCAGTATGACAAGAGGGCAATGCATGATGGTTTTACAAATCGATACTCTTTTATGCATGCAGGTAAGAAGATTACTTTGGCTCCTTTGACACCGAGTCAAGTAATTGAAGATCAAACAAGCTTGAAAAAGAGTAAGGAAGTTGCAAAGGAGAAGAAAAAGATGAGCGTATATGCAAGCAGTCGAGAAATCAGGAAATGTCTTTCCTCTCACCAATCCTTGTTTATTTTAATGTTTAAAGATCATTGTTTATTGGCTGAGTTTCCTGCTAATTTGCCTGCATCGATTGTGTCCCTTTTGCAAGAGTTTGAGGATGTGTTTCCGCAAGAAACACCGAAGGGATTACCGCCTCTTCGTGGCATTGAGCACCAGATTGATTTCATTCCAGGTGCAACCATTCCAAATCGACCAGCTTATCGTACTAACCCTGAAGAGACGAAAGAGCTTCAAAGGCAAGTTGCAGAATTGATGGACAAGGGGTATATTCGAGAAAGTCTGAGTCCATGTACTGTTCCAGTGTTGTTAGTACCGAAGAAAGATGGGTCTTGGAGGATGTGCGTAGATTGTAGAGCTGTGAATCAAATTACAATTAAGTATCGTCATCCTATCCCTAGACTTGATGACATGTTGGACGAGCTTTGCGGAGCCGTCATCTTCTCCAAAATTGACTTGAAGAGTGGATATCATCAGATTCGCATGCGAGAAGGCGACGAATGGAAGACAGCCTTCAAAACAAAGCTAGGTTTGTATGAATGGTTAGTGATGCCTTTTGGTTTAAGTAATGCACCTAGTACTTTTATGCGACTAATGAATCATGTTCTGCGATCTTTTATTGGAAAGTTTTGTGTTGTGTACTTTGATGATATTTTAGTTTATAGCAAGACTTTGCAGGATCATGTAGAACATCTGAGAGCTGTATTGCAGACTTTGAGAGAAGAAAGATTGTATGGTAACATAGAGAAATGTGTGTTTTGTACTGATAGACTTACATTTCTTGGTTACATTGTGAGTGCACAGGGTGTTGAAGTTGATCAAGAGAAAATAAAGGCAATTCAGGAATGGCCACGACCGACATCGATTACTCAAGTTAGATCATTTCATGGTTTAGCTAGTTTTTATCGACGGTTTGTTCCTAACTTTAGTTCTATTACCGCACCCTTAACCGGGATTATTAAGAAGAATTCTAGCTTCTTGTGGGGTAAAGAACAAGAAGATGCCTTTCTAAAAATTAAGGATTGTTTGACAAAAGCACCAGTGTTAGCCTTACCTGACTTTGATAAAACTTTTGAAATTGAATGTGATGCTTCTGGAGTTGGTATAGGCGCAGTTTTAATACAGGAAAAGAGGCCCGTTGCATATTTTAGTGAGAAACTGAGTGGAGCAACATTGAATTATCCGGTTTATGATAAAGAGATGTATGCATTGATTCGGGCATTGGAGACATGGCAACATTACTTGTTGCCTAAGGAGTTTGTGATCCACACTGACCACGAGGCTTTACGATATATCACAGGTCAGCGTAAATTGAACAAACGACATGCTAAATGGGTTGAATTTTTAGAATCTTTTCCTTATGTCATTCGATACAAAAAAGGGAAAGATAATGTCGTTGCTGATGCATTATCACGCAGATATGCACTATTGAGTTATCTTGATTCACATTTGATTGGATTTGCATATATTCGAGAGTTATACTCTGATGATCATGATTTTTGCGATAAGTATAGTGCTTGTGAGAAAGGTGCAGATGGAAAATTCTACAGGCATGATGGATATCTTTTCAAGGAAAACAGAATATGCATTCCACAGGGTTCAATGCGTGATATACTGATCCGTGAAGCACATGAAGGTGGATTGATGGGTCATTTTGGGGTCACTAAAACGTTACACACCTTAAAAGAGCATCTTTTCTGGCCTAAGATGCGCCGGGATGTTGAACGCTACTGTGAACGTTGTGTGACATGTAAGAAAGCAAAATCGAAGGTTTCACCACATGGTATGTACTTACCTTTACCTATACCTGAATCCCCTTGGACTGATATTTCAATGGACTTTATTTTGGGATTACCTCGAACTAGAACAGGTCGGGATAGTATATTTGTTGTGGTTGATAGGTTCTCAAAGATGGCACATTTCATTTCATGCCATAAGACTGATGATGCTGTTAATGTGGCTAACTTGTTCTTCAAAGATGTTGTACGATTACATGGTATTCCTAGGTCGATTGTTTCTGACAGGGATGTGAAATTTTTGAGTCATTTCTGGAGGACTCTTTGGAGCAAACTAGGTACGAAACTTATGTTTTCTACTACTTGTCATCCCCAGACTGATGGGCAAACCGAGGTTGTTAATAGAGTTTTATCGACTTTACTTCGTTCCATCATTAAAAAGAACATCAAAACTTGGGAAGATTGTTTGCCACACGTTGAATTCGCTTATAACCATGCTGTTCATTCTGCTACTAAGATGTCCCCTTTTGAGGTTGTTTATGGCTTTAACCCTATTACGCCTCTAGATATGTTGCCGTTGCCACAGGAACAGATGATGAACAGGAACGGTAAAGCAAAAGCAGAATACGTGAAGAAATTACATCAACAGGTTAAGGAAAACCTCGAACGAAGGACTCAACAGTATACAAAACAAGCAAACAAGGGCAGAAAGCAAGTCACCTTCGATGTGGGAGATTGGGTTTGGGTTCATTTCTGAAAGGAACGATTTCCAGCCCAGAGGCGGTCCAAGCTGTTACCGCGTGGTGATGGTCCTTTTCAGGTGTTGGAGAAAGTGAATGACAACGCCTACAAGTTAGACTTGCCGGGAGAATACAATGTGAGTGCCACATTTAATGTTTCTGATTTAACCCCTTATGATGATTCTACAGATTTGAGGTCAAATCCTTTTCCAGAAGGGGGGGATGATGTGCGCACGCTTACACCAACAAAGCAAACTGATCCGGAGATCTTACCATTGGGACCTATTACCCGATCTAAAGCAAAGAAATTCAGGGAAGCCTTGTTCCTTATTTGTGCTACGATTCCAGATTTATTCGATCATGTTCATGCCTTAGAACATAGGCTTTATAACATGTTGCATGCTGATATGTGACGTATTTAGGTTCTACTACGTATTATATGTGTTTATGTAGGTACATATTAAGTTAAATATGTTTTGGTATTGATTTAATGTTGTTTGTGTTTTAATGAATAAGATTGCATTATATTTACAGCTTGTTAATAAGTTTTCAATAAGTTTGCATTACTTTAATGCATGTTTGTTTTGTTTACCATAAGGAAAAGTAATGGACAGCAGCTTAAGACCTCATTTCTAGCTCGGTTGAAGCTCAAATATGTGCATGTAGCTCATCTCAGCTCGAAATAGTTCTGAAAGATTATTTCCAGCTCATTTCAGCTCAGTACATTTCTAGCTAGCTCAAACTCAGCTCCACCAGCTCAACTCCAGCTGACGAGTCCAGAAGCAGCTGAAACGTGTCCTACGTAATGGCAAGTGTCCTATGCATTTGTGGCAGCCCATGTGGCATCCAAACATGTGAGGAGCACATGACCGCTTGTGCACAAGAGTGTGTGTGTGCATGTGTAGCCGATTATACAAGGATAAGAACAAGGGAGGTTGTCGTTTGAAATTTAAATGTATGGCTGCTATTAAAATGACACCAAAAGGAGTTATAACTTCTTATTTTAAACCTTTTGATTACAGCCACGAATTTCCATTCAAACACCCTTCTTTGTACTTATAAATACATATTAGAAATGATGTATTGGATAGATGATTTATGAAAACAATTACGTTTGAGAATTTCTCTCAATTTTGGTTCTTCATTGAACTTTCCTTGGTATTTCAGACTTAGTTTGTTGTGTCAAATTTTCTTGATACTTCGGGTTCCTAGATCGCTATCTAGAGGGTCCAAGTCCTTTTGACGTTGAACAGATTCGATTCGGGTTTGCTCAGTAGATTGTGCAGGTTCTTTCGAGTTTAACGTTATTCTAACCCAACGATTACTTTTGCCATTGTTGAACACTCAAGTTGCTGCCTAGGCCGTTTCATGAAGCGTTCGACTTCACCGATTGAATTTCTTTTTGTTTTTAAACTCCAACAACTTCATTTTCCTTCCATTTTCGTTCTTTCTTTTATACCCATATTTAACCATGATTATTTCTTAATTCCTTGTTGTTTCCTTGTTACAGGAACGTGCTTACAACATTCCTAGATCCGTAACATACGAAGATAGTCTGTTTCGTTAGGCTACATCGTATCATTGTAGATGCCTTTCTTTTTCGAATAAACAGGTTATGCATACCAACGTGTTCTATCAGAGACTTATTGATTCATGAAGCCCATAGTGGAGGTTTAATGGGACATTTTGGAGTGGCCAAAACACTAGACATCTTGCAAGAACACTTCCATTGGCCATATATGAAGAAGGATGTTAAAAAGGTATGTTCCAAGTGCATTACATGTAAACAAGCAAAATCTAAGGTAATGCCTCATGGCCTTTACACTCCTTTACCAATTTCTACTTCACCTTGGATAGACTTATCCATGGATTTTATTTTAGGTTTGCCTCGAACTAAGAAAGGAAGAGGTAGTATATTTGTTGTTGTTGACAAGTTTTCAAATATGGCACATTTTACTTCTTATCACAAGACAGATGATGCTACACATGTTGATGTGATCCCAATCACATCATGTTATGGCACCACTCGTTGCCATCGAGATTGGCCTAAATACGAGGGCCCCAAGTGCAAGATGAAGTTCAATTTTAGCTCCACAAGCTCAATCTTAGTTTTCCCAGCTCAGTTTAGCTCACATGAGCTTAATTCAGCTCGTTTGAGCTCGGTTTAATTTCTTTCAGCTCATTTTAGTTTATATTTATTTTGCTGGAAGCTGAATTTTATTCAGCTAGCTAAATCAATTGCTGGAATTTTCGGACTTTATATTTGCATTTATTTAAGCATTACTACAACTCATAAGTGTGTCCTAAACTATTACAAGTATTTAATATGTTTTGTCTTAGCTGAAATAAATGTGTCCAGATTTAATTAAGTTTGTCTTAATACATGTTTTAATTTGTCCAGCCGAATTAATGTGTCTTGGTTAGTTATATTTAATTTGTTCCAATGTTAATTAGTATGTTCACATTATGTTTTAAATTGGTTCAGCCGAATTTGTTTAATTTAATTAAGTTCATGTGTGTTATTTAGGTGCATCCGAATTTGAAGATACATTGCAGATTTTTACATTCATTTGCTGCTGAATTTAATTTGTTTAATTTGCTACAGGTACATTCATCTCTTAGATGGCAAGGTGCATGGATAAAATTAATTAGTGAGCTGATTGTTAGTGTTTTCCAAGTGATTATTCAGCCAAGCTTTCCAACTCTCCAAGAATGAACATTCGGCTGCCCAAAGCTCCTTTAAAGGCTGTTCACACCAACCGATTATACCTTTCACATTAGGGGCTGTTCATTTTCGTGTGTTCACATTGCTGGATCATTCAAATTCTTTTGTTCACACCTTTTGGCTATTGAAGTGTTCCAAGTAGCTCAATTAATATCAAGAATGTTCAGCTGAATCAAAGAACCTAATTAAGTGACATTCAAGCATATGGTTGCACCCAAATTAATGCTAATCAGCCCTCCAACGTTTTATTCATTGTTCTAGCTGAATGGACTCCATCTAGAAGCTGTCCAATTAAATTCTACATGCATGAAGCTTCCCAAAAACGTCCTAGGAAGGTTGCTGGAAATTTCCAGCCTCTTTTGCTTTAATTTTGGCTGACCATTCAGCATCTCATTAGTCCATTCGACTACCGTAGGCTTAGGCTATAAATATTTTCTCATTTGCATTTTGTAAGGACTTTTTGCCAATTTGATAATATATTGAATATTTGTGAGATTTTCTTCTCTCAATTTCATCCAAAGACTCCGTTGGCTTATCTACTAGTTAGTGGCGTCAACCTGCTCTTTGTAAAACCGAACTTATCACTTTCAATTCAACTTATACCGAGGTTCCTATCTCCGATAGATAGTGGGTCGAGGTCCTTTATCTTTGTCCATTTTCCATCTTAAGAACATATAAGATTCGGGTCAGCACTTTCCTTTAGTGTTGGTTCTTTCTTATTTTTTAAGCCTAATTCATCCATCTTCCATTCAAACCTAATTTTGTCCTTTCCAAACTAAGTCTTTCATCCAAACCTGAACCTTTAGCACCTATTCAACTCCATTGAACCCCATTGAACCGTAATTGACTTTCCAAAACAAATATACTTTTCCTTAGCACCAAAACGAATGAGACTTCTTCATTAGACGATCAGGCAATGAAAGCGACTCAGCTTATTCAACCGAGGCTGGATCGTATCACATGTGGCAGACTAATTCTTCAAAGAGGTGGTAAGACTTCATGGCATCCCTAAAACAATTGTTTCTGACAGAGATGTCAAATTCCTTAGCCACTTTTGGAAGGTATTGTGGGGTAGGCTTGGTACGAAATTACTTTATTCTACTACATGTCACCCCCAAACTGATGGCCAAACTAAAGTAGTTAATCGAATCTTAGGAACATTATTACGATCTGTTGTGGGAAAGAACATTAGAAATTGGGAAGAATGCCTACCATTTGTTGAATTTGCATATAATAGATCTATTCATTCTACAACTGGTTATTCTCCATTTGAAATTGTTTATGGTTTTAACCCACTAACAGTACTTGATCTTACGCCATTACCACTTGAACACATTGTTAATTTAGATGGCGAATAGAAAGCTGAGTTGGTGAAATCCTTACATGAGAAGGCTAGGCAATGAATAGCCAAAACAAATGACGCCAACACCAACAAAGCAAACAAAGGGCGCAAACGGGTTATCTTCGAACCCAGAGATTGGGTTTGGGTCCATATGAGGAAAGAATAATTTCCTACCAAAAGAAAGACCAAGTTGGACCCAAGGGGCGATGGGCCTTTCCAAGTACTCGAGCGGATCAACGACAATGCATAAAAAATTGATCTCCCTAGTGTGTACATTGTAAGTTCTACCTTTAATGTGGCTGACTTGTCCCCATTTGATTTTTTAGATTCGAGGATGAATATTTTTGAGGAAGGGGGAATGATACGAGTCACAAAGGCCCAACCTAAGCCCAAGAACGTGATGGGCTCAAATTATTGCAAGGCCTAATAACGAGATCAAAGGCCCGACAAATGCGTTCCAAACTAAATGGGACCATTCAGGAGTTTGTTAGCAAGGCCTTAGATGCATACACGAGAGAAAGAGAAAATCAAGATTCACTTTCTTGTTTTCAAGAAAATCAAGAAACTGAATCTTGGCCCAATCTTGATGTTTAGAGCGATTTCAAGAATCAAGAAAATTAAGATTTCAAATCTTGGAAATTGATGTGAGCACATTTACGCCAACAAAGCGAACCGATCTGGAGGTCTTACCATTAGGACCTATCACCCATTCTAAGGCAAAGAAATTCAGGGAAGTCTTGTTCCTTACTTGTGCTACGATTCCAAATTCATTCGATCATGTTCATGCCTTTGAACATAGGCTTTATAACATGTTGCATGCTGATATGTGACATATCTCTGTTATATTACTAGTTCATGCGTTTAAGTATGTATATGTTATGCTAAGTACGTTTCTGCAATTGGGTTGATAGTATTTGTATTGTTTCTAAGTTGTTTCTAAATTGTAAGTGTGTTAAAGAATAAGAATTGCAAGTGTTCCAGCTTGTAATTATGATTTCCATTAAATTTACAAGACTTTGATGGAAGTTTGATATGTTTGATATAGGTACAATAATGGACAGTAGCTTAAGGCCTCATTTCTAGCTTGGTTGAAGCTCAAATATGTGCGTGCAGCTCCTCTCAGCTCGAAATAGTTCTAAAAGTTTGATTCTAGCCCATTTCAGCTCATTACATTTCCAGCTAGTTTAATTTCAGCTCCACCAGCTCAACTCTAGCTAACAAGTCCAGATATAGCTGGAAGGTGTCCTACGTGTCGGGGAGTGTCCCATACACATGTGGCAGCCTAGGTGGCATCCCAGCATGTACAGCACACACGTAACAGCCTTGACACATGTGTGTGCATGTGTGGCCAAAATCAGCCCTCTTCTCTACATATGACGCCAAATTCAAAGGGATAAGAATAAGAATTCAAATGTTTGAATTTCAAACGTTTTGGATAAGAATAAGAGTTCAAATGTTTGAATTTCAAACGTTTCACACATATTCAATGTGTGGCTGGTATTTGATGGAGCCAAGAGAGGATATAACTCCTTCATATTCAAATTTGAATTCTTTATTTATAGCCACAAATTCAAATTCGACAACCCCTTCCTTGTACTTATAAATAGATGTTCAAACAATGTAATCTGGGTAGATGATTTTTATTAAACAAATACTTGTGAGAATTTTCTCTCAATTTCGGTTCTTCATTGAACTTTCTTTTGACATTTCAGACTTAGTTTGTCGTGTCAAAACTGCCTTGATACTTAGGGTTCCTAGATCTCTATCTAGAGGGTCCAAGTCCTTCGACGTGAAACATATTCGATTCGGGTTTGCATAGTCTATTGTGCAGGTTCTTTCGAGTTTTTCGTCTCCAAATTTGAATGAAGAACCGAAATTGAGAGAAAATTCTCACAAGTATTTGTTTAATAAAAATCATCTACCCAGATTACATTGTTTGAACATCTATTTATAAGTACAAGGAAGGGGTTGTCGAATTTGAATTTGTGGCTATAAATAAAGAATTCAAATTTGAAATAAAGGAGTTATATCCTCTCTTGGCTCCATCAAATACCAGCCACACATTGAATATGTGTGAAACGTTTGAAATTCAAACATTTGAACTCTTATTCTTATCCAAAACGTTTGAAATTCAATCATTTGAATTCTTGTTCTTATCCCTTTGAATTTGGCGTCATATGTAGAGAAGAGGGCTGATTTCGGCCACACATGCACACACATGTGTCAAGGCTATTACGTGTGTGCTGTACATGCTGGGATGCCACCTAGGCTGCCACATGTGTATGGGACACTCCCCGACATGTAGGACACCTTCCAGCTACATCTGGACTTGTTAGCTAAAGTTGAGCTGGTGGAGCTGAAATTGAGCTAGCTGGAAATGTAATGAGCTGAAATGAGCTGGAATCAAACTTTCAGAACTATTTCGAGCTGAGAGGAGCTGTACGCACATATTTGAGCTTCAACCGAGCTAGAAATGAGGCCTTAAGCTGCTGTCCATTATTGTACCTATATCAAACATATCAAACTTCCATCAAAGTCTTGTAAATTTAATGGAAATCACAATTACAAGCTGGAACACTTGCAATTCTTATTATTTAACACACTTACAATTTAGAAACAACTTAGAAACAATACAAATACTATCAACCCAATTGCAGAAACGTACTTAGCATAACATATACATACTTAAACGCATGTACTAGTAATATAACAGAGATATGTCACATATCAGCATGCAACATGTTATAAAGCCTATGTTCAAAGGCATGAACATGATCGAATGAATCTGGAATCGTAGCACAAGTAAGGAACAAGACTTCCCTGAATTTCTTTGCCTTAGAATGGGTGATAGGTCCTAATGGTAAGACCTCCGGATCGGTTTGCTTTGTTGGCGTAAATGTGCTTACATCAGAAATCTTGGTCCAAGAAACCAAATCTTGGAGCCAAATCGCATTGGATCTCTGTTACAAGCCTAAACGACCCAATTCCGATAAGAGATAGAATACAAGCCCAAGTTCTTGAAGGCAAGGCCCAATAAGATGATTCCAAGCCCAATCAAGAAGTCCACCCATACTTAGTTGAAAATCAGGCCAAATTGTTAAAGGGCCCAATTTGCAAACATTTCAATTGTTTAATTTAATTTTAGACTTTAGGAATATTATTTGTTAAAATTCAGCCCAAGCAACCCAATTAAATGCTTGGCCGAATTTCCCTTTTTATTTTTATTAATTAGGTTTTATTTTTTAAGTTTTCCTAATGAGATTAGGACTAGTATAAGACCTATTTAAAGGCATGGCTGGCCACCCTTGTAACTCACTTCTCAATTATATTAAAAATTTTAGATTTGTTTAAGTGCAGAATTCTCTTTGAGTTTTTCTCCAAGAATTCTCTCTTGAGTCTTCTTAGAAGTTGTTTTAACAATCTTTTGATTGTGGGAGCCATCTTCAACCTTATTTTTGCCATTGATATTCTTTGGAGGGGAGATTAGAGCCGTTTGAAGGGAGCTGTGGAATCTTTCGGGATTTCAAGGCTTCTTAGGACTTATCTTTTAATTTCTTGCTGTCAATTTTTCCTTTAAATTTTGCTAGTGTCAATTCCTTTATCTAACTTGTTTTGATCTTCTTGTTTGTTTTAGCTCTCTTTAATTACTAAAGAAAATCGATCAGCCCTGTCTTTGGCAGCCAAGTTCGAGCCAAATCATCTTTTCCCCAATTTATCTCGCCGAATTTCTCCTTCTCATTCTGGTTCAATCGATTGCTGGAATTTCAATTGATTTGCTGATTGGGTTCTTAATTTCTTTTTAGATTTGGTTGGAAGGGATCATAGAACTTCTTGATTACCGATTATCAATCTTTTCCATCAATTTCCCCCTTCTTGCCGCCCAAATCCCTAATTCTGTTCAAGTTTTTATTTTGTAATCTGTTAAATTTAATCTCGCTGTTTTGTGTTGCTTATCAGATTCGATTGATTGGGCAACCTTCTTGAAGTCCAATTTCACATTCTTGGTTATCAAGATTCATCACTAATAAGCATTCTCACTTTTTGGCTGATTCTTTATTGATTTGGGAATTACTTTATCTTAGATCTGGAATTTTAATCTTTTTTGTTTCGTTTCAGATCTGATTGTTTAGAACTTTCGTAAGAGTTTCCCGTGACTTGACAACTCGATCTTGGTCGACGCGTAACCCTCTATCAAGAAGGATGGAACGTGGAGAATGTGTGTAGACCGCTATGCTATAAATAAAATAAACATCAAGTATCGACATCCTATACTGCGATTGGATGATATGCTTGACGAATTGAGCGGTGCAAGTTTGTTTTCAAAAGTTGTTCTCAAAAGTGGATATCATCAAATATGTATGCGCGAAGGTGATAAGTGGAAGACTGCTTTCAAGACAAAGCACGGGCTTTACGAATGGCTCGTTATGCCATTTGGCTTAACAAATGCACCAAGGACATTCACAAGACTTATGAATCACGTTTTAAGACCTTTTATTTGTAGATTTTGCATAGTATATTTCGATGATATATTGATTTATAGCAAGACCTTGGATGACCATGTAACACATTTAAAGGTTGTTTTGGAAGTTTTGAGAAAGGAGACTTTATATACTAACTTGAAGAAATGTGAATTTTGTACTAACAAGATTGTGTTTCTAGGTTTCGTTGTTAGCTCGGAGGGCCTTGAAGTTGATCAAGAGAAGGTCAAGCCGATCCAAGAATGGCCCCGTCCGACAAATGTTTCCCAAGTTTGAAGTTTCCATGGATTAGCCAGCTTTTATCATCGGTTCGTGCCAAAATTTAGCACTTTAGCCGCACCCTTAACTGGGGTTATCCGTAAGAACTCTAATTTTGTGTGGGGAGAAGAATAAGAAAAGTCATTTCTAAAAATTAAAGATTGTTTAACTCATGCACCATTACTAGCATTGCCGAATTTTTATAAAACTTTCGAGTTAGAATGTGATGCATCAGGTTTAGGTATTGGAGCCGTGTTGATGCAAGATGGATGCCCTATCACGTACTTTAGTGAGAAACTCAACGGCACCGTCCTAAACTGATAGAGGGTTGCGCGCGAACCAAGATCGAGTTGCCAAGTCACGAGAAAACTCTTACGATGCTCTAAACGGACAGATCTAAAAACAGAACAAAGAATAAGATTAAAATGATTCAGATCTAAAATTAAAATCCCTAAAAACAATTAAAAACAGCCAAGAACCAAAGAACGTATGAATTGTTGTTTCTGGAGTTCAAGAAGACGAAAACGAACTCCAAGATTGAATCCCTAGTACGATCTCGGTTTAGTAGTTGAGCTCGAGTCGTTTAGTTCCCGATAGTAAATGAAGAAGTATATTAGACAAGAAGAAGATAGAATATATTTGTGTTCAAAGAAGTAAAGTAAGTTCGTGCAAAGTTGGATGTGGATTTGGTTTAAGTCGAAATGGTATGACTAGAATGGTCGAGTTCGGTTTAGGATTAATTAAGAAATGGTCTTTGGTTTTGGTACGTTTTTGTATTTGGGAATTGGTACGAAATGGTAAGGGATTTGATACGAAATGGTAATGGATTTGGTACGAAATGGTAATGGTTCAAAAAGGCCAAGAGTGAACCAACACTAAAGAAAAGTGTCGACCCGAAACTTATAGGACCTAAATGAGTTGGAAATGGTAGATAAGGACCTTGACTCGATACTTCGGAAAGTATGAACCAAAGGTATCAAGAGTGAACGCCACACTCAGGTTTAGGGAGTGATAAGTTCAAAAAAGACTCAGAAAGATGCCACTAAAAGCTAGATAAATCTTACGGGTCTCGAACGAAATTTGAGAGAAAATGCCTCACAAATTTGGCAGCAATTCGTTAATTAAAATGTCAAAAGTCCTTTACAAAGTAAAATTTCAGCTATTTATAAGCAACACCTAAGCTAGCCGAATGGTCACTTACATTCCTTAAAAAATTAAGCAAATGAATCACTTAAATGAACTAGCTAGATTCGGCTGAACATGGAGCTCCATTAGTCACCTTCTAGATGAAGCATTGGACTTGGAAAAACTTGGCTGATGCATGGATAGCTAGGTTCGGCCAATGGGCTAAATTAGCTCATTTATGTTGCAACTTTTGGCTAAAAAGTGACCAGCAATTAAGAGGGTAATAAGCAGCCAATTCAAGTGTGAAAGCTCAACATTGAAGAGTCATGGAGTGTGAACACATGGAACCGAAAAGCCAAGATGCATCCAGCAAATGTGAAAGGATTAATTGACAGCTTTGGAGTTGGAAACATTAGCTCTCTTGACCGAATAGTCACCTAGGAATGCCAAATTCAGATCACCAATTTGATGCATGTATCTCCAAGTTCATTGAATCTATTGTGCATGCACTAAGCTTAAATGCTCCATCCACATTCGGCCAACCTACATAAAACATGAATGAACTCAAATTAATGTAATATTAGCTAAACATAATTAAAATAAAACTTTGACAAGTTAAACACATTAATTCGGCACTAAAAAGCTGCACATTTAATTTAGTTTGGACAAGACACATTAAAACATGTAATGAAATTTGACTCATTAAAAATGCATAAAACATATTAAATAAGCTGTAAAAATTAAGACAAACTAATGACATGTAAAAATAACTCAATTAAGATGCAAAATTAAATTTGTCCAGATTTTAAATTATGCAAACAATTAAAATTAATTGAGCTGTAATAAACTAATTAAATTGACTCAAAATAATTATTCAACTACTAAATTAATGTCTAATTGATATTGAGCTGAATCGTAAGTATTTGAGCTAAAATTGAGCTGATTCGAACTCATTGAGCTGAAATGGAATTTAATTCAGCTCGTAGTAAAGTGCACGGAATGCTCATCGGATTGGTCGAAGCTTCTTCGATGTGTCCAACTAAAGTCTCGCCCCAAACTTGATCTACTAAGGCTGAAACAGCCTCCTTGAATTGTTTGGCTCGTGATCGGGTGATAGGACCTTGAGGTAGCTCCAAAGGCTCCTTGCTCGAGCTAGGTAGGACTTGAGGCGTGGTCGTATCATCCTCCCCCTCTTCAAAGCGATTTGCCCTCAAATCAAAATCTGCATCAAACGGAGATAAGTCAGACACATTAAAGCTCGTGCTTATGTTATAATCACCTAATAGATCAAGGCGATAGGAATTTTCGTTGATTCGCTCCAAGACATGAAAAGGTCCGTCACCATGTGGTAGTAGTTTTGACCTACGTTGGGCTGGAAAGCGTTCCTTTCTCATGTGAACCCAAACCTAATCACCAGGTTCAAAGATAACTCTTTTTCGACCCTTGTTCGCCTTCCGAGTATAACTTTTGGTTCTTACTTCAATGTTGGCTCGAACTTTTCGATGTAACTCCTTTACGTACTCTGCCTTTTTTCTAGCATCTGCATGAATAAGTTGTTCGTTAGGTAAAGATACTAGATCTAAAGGAGTCAACAGATTAAATCCATAAACGATTTCAAAAGGAGAGTGTTTAGTTGCCGAGTGAATGGATCGATTATACGCAAATTCTATATGCGGCAAACACTCCTCCCACGACTTGAGATTTTTTCGTATGATGGCTCGTAACAAAGTTGATAGCACTCAGTTGACCACTTCCGTTTGGCCATCTGTTTGGGGATGGCAAGTGGTTGAAAACAGCAACTTAGTTCCGAGCTTTCCCCACAGTGATCACCAAAAGTGACTCAAAAACTTCGCGTCTTGATCAGAAACAATCGTCCTCGGGATGCCATGCAAACGAACAATTTCCTTAAAGAAAAGGTTAGCAATGTGAACGGCATCATCAGTTTTTGAACAAGAAATAAAATGAGACATTTTGGAGAAACGATCAACAACAACAAAAATAGAGTCCTTCCTCGTTTTAGTCCTAGGCAATCCAAGGACAAAATCCATGGAGATGTCCTCCCAAGGTGCATCGGGTATAGGAAGCGGCGTATACAACCAGTGCGGTTTAATCTTGGATTTGGCCTTCTTGCACGTCACACATCACGCACAAACTCGTTCAACATCCTGTTTCATTTTTGGCCAATAGAAATGCTCTTGAAGGGTTGCTAAGGTTTTTCCGACACCGAAATGGCCCATGAGGCCTCCACTATACGCCTCATGTACTAATAAGTCTCGTACGGAACTCCGAGGCACACATAATTTTCCTTCTCTAAAAAGGAAACCGTCGCTCCTATAAAACTTATCAATAGCAACACTTTCACAAGCAACAAATATTTCTCCAACATCATCATCAGAAGAATATAAATCTTTTAATAATGTAAAACCAAGCAGTTTAGAGTCCAAATACGACAAAAGGGTATACCTTCTTGAAAGAGCGTCAGCCACGATAGTTTCCTTACCCTTTTTATATTTTATGAAATAGGGAAATGATTACAAATACTCTACCCACTTAGCTTGACGTTTGTTTAATTGGTGCTGACCTTTAATGTGCTTTAACGCTTCATGATCCGAATGGATCACGAACTCCTTTGGCCACAAATAGTGTTGCCAAGTCTCGAGAGCGCGGATAAGTGCATACATCTCCTTGTCATAAACGGGGTAGTTTAGCAAAGCACCATTCAACTTTTCACTAAAGTAAGCGATCGGTCTTCTGTCTTGCGTTAACACAGCTCCGATCCCCACACCTGAGGCATCACACTCAATTTCAAATGTCTTAGAAAAATCAGGCAATGCTAACAATAGAGCTTTAGTAAGACAATTTTTAATAAGATTAAAAGAATTTTCTTGTTCTTCGCCCCAATGAAAAGTCGAATTCTTCTTGATGGTGCTTGTCAATGGAGCGGCCAACGTGCTAAAATTGGGTATGAAGCACCTATAGAAACTTGCTAGGCCATGGAAGCTTCGCACTTGACTTATACTCGTTGGTCTCGGCCATTCCTGAATCGCCTTAATCTTTTCGCTATCGACTTCAAGGCCCTCCGAGCTGACCACAAAACCTAAAAAATCAATTTGTCAGAACAAAAAGTACACTTCTTAAGATTAGCATACAAGGTCTCCTTCCTAAGTGCTTCTAAAACAGATTGCAAATGCATTACATGCTCATCCATCGATTTGCTATATATGAGAATATCATCGAAATACACAACGCAGAACTTACCAATGAAATTTCGTAGAACATAGTTCATAAGTCTCATAAAAGTACTAGGGGTGTTGGTTAAGCCAAACGGCATTACCAACCATTCGTACAAACCATGTTTTGTTTAAAAAGCGGTCTTCCATTCATCACCTTCGGGCATTCAAATCTGATGGTATCCGCTTTTAAGATCAATTTTCGAAAACAATTTAGCACCACTTAACTCATCGAGCATGTCATCTAAGCACGATATGGGATGCCTATACTTAATAGTAATTTTATTTACAGCACGGCAGTCCTTCTTTGGCACTAACAAAACTGGTACGGCATATGGGCTAAGGCTTTCTCGGATATATCCTTTTTCCATAAGTTCGTTGACTTGACATTGAAGCTCTTTGGTTTCTTCGGGATTGGTTCAGTATGCTGGCTGATTCAGAATAACGGCTCCTGGCACAAAATCGATTTGGTGCTCAATCCCACGAAGTGGTGGCAACCCACTTGTAACTTCATCCGGAAAAACATCTTTGAAATCCTGCAAGAGAGTCAAAACAGAAGAAGGGGGATCTCCGGATAAGTCGTTAGTATTAAATAAATTTTCCTTATACATAAGTACAAGGATCGGTTGTCTTGCCAAAAATGCTTTTCGAACATCACTTGCTTTTGCAAAAACATTCAATTTTTCACTCAATGTTTCTTTTTCATCTTTTTCTTTTCTTGCTTTCTTTTCATTCTCTTTTTTTGAATTTTCTTTCTTTTTTCCATTTTTCTTTTCTTTTGTATTTTCGCTCTTTTCTTTTTCCCTCATTTGATCTACAGAATTTTTCAACTTGAGTTGATCCTCATAAACTTGCTTTGGCGTCAATGGGGCTAAGGTTACATTTCTTCCCATATGCTTGAAAGAATATCGATTTGAGTAACCATCGTGCATGACTCGACGATCGAATTGCCATGGACGGCCCAATAACAAGTGACCCGCATGCATTGGAACAACATCGCATAGCACTTCATCGGAATATTTTCTAATAGAAAAGGAGATTAGAACTTGCTTTGTCACTTTTAACTCTCCTCCATCGTTGAGCCATTGAAGTTTGTATGGAGTTGGATGCTTGGTGGTCGGTAGATTTAATTTTTCCACCATGAGAGTGCTCGCCACGTTCGTACAACTTTCTCCATCGATGATGACACTACATTGCTTTCCTTGTACTTGACAACGAGTATGGAAGATGGTCTCTCGTTGTTGTTCATCGTCGATGCTTTGGATACTTAGGCTCCTTTTGACTACTAGGAGTTCTCCATCAAGAGCGTGTTCCACTTCTTCTTCATTGTCAGAAACGTTTTCAGCCTCATCTTCAAGCTCTTCTTCCTCCGATTCTATTTCTCCATTTGCTCGAACCACCATGACGTTGCGGTTAGGACATTGACTCGCAATATGGCCCCTTCTAAGGCACTTAAAACACTTAATATCCCTTGAACGATTAGCAAATGAATCGGTTGCCTTACCTTTGCTTGTGTCACCCATAGGTTTGTTTGCTTTGGCAGGCACCATTGGCTCCTTGGCACGACTTGGAGGATTAGTTTTACTCGAGCTTTGCCCCCGTCTAGTTGTGCTTGGGGTAGGATAGCTCCGAGCGGTTCCCTTTCGTTTAATTTGCTTCTCTACCTTAATGGCCATATGTACCATGTCCACGATCTCATTGTAATGTTGCAATTCCACGATGTTGGCGATGTCTCGATTGAGACCAGCAAGGAAACGTGCCATCGTTGCTTCACGATCTTCTTGGACATCAGCACGGATCATCGTAATCTCCATCTCTTTGAAATAATCCTCCACACTCCTTGAACCTTGAGTGAGATTTTAAAGCTTTTGATAGAGTTCCCGATGGTAGTAGGAGGGAATGAAACGACGTCGCATCACGGCCTTCATCTCGGCCCAAGTGGATATTGGCCGTTCCCCATTCCTTCTTCGACTCGTAGTGAGTTGATCCCACCATATCATAGCATAATCGGAAAACTCTATGGCAGCCAACTTAACCTTCTTAATCTCGGAATAATTATGACAATTGAAAACCAATTCAATCTTTTTTTCCCATTCCAAATAGGCTTCCGGATCAGACTTTCCTTGAAAAGATGGAATAGCAAGTTTAATGTTCCTTAAGTCGTCATCCATTTGTCTTTGATCCCGATTGCCTCGCTCCCTTTGCGGCCCTAGTGGAGTATGTTCTCGTTGCATTCTCTCTTCAACCCGTTCCAAACGCTCGTTGAATGAATCCATCTCTTCTCGAAGCATGCGTCGAAATTCTCGCATCATGGCTTGTTGAGCCAAATCTGGCACTCCACCTCCTCCAGGTGCAACATTCCTTCTTGGTTGAAGATTTACTCCTCCACCAGTGGCATTCGAAGTTCCTCCACTTGTTGCTCGACGTTACGGACTCCTTGACATAATGATATAAGAATATCCTCACCACAAAAATCTCACTAAGTCTCTCACAAGAAAAATAAACACTCCACTCGTGTTTCACTCAATTTAGGCTTTTAACTTGATGTAACTCTCTTGCCTTTTTCCACTCAATTTCCTCTAATGATTTCATAGGAGACTTGATGTGACAAGATCTTAGTCCAGAGGGTCGGCTTCAAATTGGTTCATAAAGGTTTGATGTTAGGTTACGGGTAGGCTAAAAGAAACAAGAAAGGCTTTAGGATAAGTGTGGCGTAGAAGAAAAGAAGATGAGTAGAAAGAAGAATTAGACTTACAAACTCGAAACACACTTTTTTTTTAATTTCAATTCACCTTTTTTTTAATTTCGTATGTATATTTTTTTAATTTCAAAATTTTTTTTGAACTTTTTTTCAAATTTTTTACGTACCTATTTCAAATTAACTTTCGAGTGCTCGTACTTCTCGTTTTCACCAGCTCTGATACCAAATGATACGATCTTGGTTTAGTAGTTAAGCCCGAGTCGTTTAGTTCCCGATCGTAAACGAAGAAGTATATTAGACAAGAAGAAGATAGAATATATTTGTGTTCAAAGAAGTAAAGTAAGTTCGTGCAAAGTTGGATGTGGATTTGGTTTAAGTCGAAATGGTATGACTAGAATGGTCGAGTTCAGTTGAGGATTAATTAAGAAATGGTCTTTGGTTTTGGTACGTTTTGGTATTTGGGAATTGGTACGAAATGGTAAGGGATTTGATACGAAATGGTAATGGATTTGGTACGAAATGGTAATGGTTCAAAAAGGCCAAGAGTGAACCAACACTAAAGAAAAGTGTCGACCCGAAACTTATAGGACCTAAATGAGTTGGAAATGGTAGATAAGGACCTTGACCCGATACTTAGGAAATTATGAACCAAAGGTATCAAGAGTGAACGCCACACTCGGGTTTAGGGAGTGATAAGTTTGAAAAAGACTCGGAAAGACGCCACTAAAAGCTAGATAAGTCTTACGGGTCTCGAACGAAATTTGAGAGAAAATGCCTCACAAATTTGGCAACAATTCGTTAATTAAAATGGCAAAAGTCCTTTACAAAGTAAAATTTCAGCTATTTATAAGCAACACCTAAGCTAGCCGAATGGTCACTCACATTCCTTAAAAAATTAAGCAAATGAATCAGTTAAATGAACTAGCTAGATTCAGCTGAACATGGAGCTCCATTAGTCACCTTCTAGATGAAGCATTGGACTTGGAAAAACTTGGATGATGCATGGATAGCTAGGTTCGGCCAATGGGCATAAATTAGCTCATTTATGTTGCAACTTTTGGCTGAAAAGTGACCATCAATTAAGAGGGTAATGAGCAGCCAATTCAAGTGTGAAAGCTCAACATTGAAGAGTCATGGAGTGTGAACACATGGAACCGAAAAGCCAAGATGCATCCAGCAAATGTGAAAGGATTAATTGACAGCTTTGGAGTTGGAAACATTAGCTCTCTTGACCAAATAGTCACCTAGGAATGCCAAATTTAGATCACCAATTTGATGCATGTATCTCCAGGTTCATTGAATCTATTGTGCATGCACCAAGCTTAAATGCTCCATCCACATTCGGCCAACCTACATAAAACATGAATGAACTCAAATTAATATAATATTAGCTGAACATAATTAAAATAAAACTTTGACAAGTTAAACACATTAATTCGGCACTAAAAAGCTGCACATTTAATTTAGTTTGGACAAGACACATTAAAACATGTAATGAAATTTGACTCATTAAAAATGCATAAAACATATTAATAAGCTGTAAAAATTAAGACAAACTAATGACATGTAAAAATAACTCAATTAAGATGCAAAATTAAATTTGTCCAGATTTTAAATTATGCAAACAACTAAAATTAATTGAGCTGTAATAAACCAATTAAATTGACTCAAAATAATTATTCAGCTACTAAATAATGTCTAATTGATATTGAGCTGAATCGTAAGTATTTGAGCTGAAATTGAGCTGATTCGAACTCATTGAGCTGAAATGGAATTTAATTCAGCTTGTAGTAAAGTGCACGGAATGGTCATCGGATTGGTCCAAGCTTCTTTGATGTGTCCAACTAAAGTCTCGCCCCAAACTTGATCTAGTAAGGACGAAACAGCCTCCTTGAATTGTTTGGCTCGTGATCGGGTGATATGACCTTGAGGCAGCTCCAAAGGCTCCTTGCTCGAGCTAGGTAGGACTTGAGGCGTGGCCGTATCAATCCCCACAAGCTGAATCTGTTAAAGAACACCAAAATAGAAAAACAAATCAAAATGATCAGATTACTAATGAATTCTCAAAGTTGGTGTGGCCAAAAGGAAAGAAAGAAATTGATGGAATAAAACGATTCGAGAAGAGAACAAAGATTGCGATTTCTGCCCAATTGAATATCCAAGATGATTTCACCAAAATTCTAGTAACCCAAATCTGAAAAGAAGAAATCGGCAAGAATGAGGAATTTAGGGACTTTGAACGAATTTTTGCTGCCAATAACAAGGGGCTATTCGGATTCTTTAAGGTTGAAGATGGCTGAATAAACAATAAAAGAATTGAAATATGTTAAATAAAGAACACGACACAATCAGAATTTAAAAGAAAGAATGAACAACAAGAAATAAAAAGATAGTCCTAAGAAGCCTTGAAAACCCGAAAGAATTCACAACTCCCTTCAAACGGCTCTAATCTCCCCTCCAAAGAATATCAATGGCAAGAAGAAGGCTGAAGATGGCTCCCACAATCAAAAGATTGTTAAAACAACTTCTAAAGAAAACTCAAGAGAGAAATCTTGGAGAAAACTCAAAGAAAATTCTGCTCTCAACAAATCTGAAATTTTAATAATAATTCTAAGTTGTTGTACAAGGGTGGCCGGCCATCACTTATATAGGCCTCAACTAATCCTAATCTCACAAGTAAACTTAAAAAAATTAAACCTAATTAATAAAAATAAAGGGAAAATTCGGCCATGCACTCAAATGGGCTGTTTTGGGCCAAATTTCACATGTAATATTCCTAAAGCTTAAAATTTAAATTAAACAATTAAAATGTTTACAAATTGGGCCCTTTGACATTTTGGCCTGATTTTCAACTAAGTATGTATGGATTTCTTGATTGGGCTGGAATTTGCTTATTGGGCCTCACCTTCAAGAATTTGGGCTTGTGATCCATCTCCTACCGAAATTGGGTAGTTGATGCTCGTAACGGAGATCCAATGTGCTTTGGCTGCAAGATTCGGTTTCTTGGACCAATATTTCCAAGATTTGAAATCTTGATTTTCTCGATTCTTGAAATCGCTCCAAACAGCAAAATTTGGCCAAGATTCGGTTTCTTGATTTTCTTGAAAACAAGAAAGTGAATCTTGATTTTCTTGTTCTTTCGTGTACGCATCTAAGGCCTTTGTGACTCGTATCATTTCCTCCTTCCTCAAAAAGATTCGTCCTCGAATCTGAAAATCCAAATGGAAATAAGTCAACCACCTTGAAAGTAGAACTTGTAGTCCAAACATAAGCATAACAAAACAAGTTAAACGCATGCGAATGGACAGATTCAGATTACCATGCAAACAAGCTAATTTACTTGCTAATGCCTCATCAACTATTCGAAACAAAGATGGACATGTTTTAAGGCATTCAATCATCTCAAATTGTTTCCACAAACTATGAATAAATCGCAAGTAATAAATCAAACGGTAAACGTAATCATCACAAGTAGGTATTTGAAAAGGTTCACACGGTTCACAGAGTTGCACAATCATACCAAGCATTAATCGACGGTCTATAGATTCACTCACACATGCATTATCAAAAACAGGAATCTTTTTATCAACCATCAAAACAGATAGATCATCAATAAATAAAATAGGACAGTCAAGCACATTTCGATCAAAAATTAAATCATCAACGCAATCTTTGTCACTATCCGAGGAGTACAGAAGTGTTTCAAAAGTTTCAAGCATCTTACCTTTATTAGCGAAGAATAAGGGTCGATTTTACCTTTTCTATTTAATACAAACCTGATGTGATCTGGCTCAGTGAGGTGAGTCGAGTCGTAGATGTGCCCGATCGTTAAAATGGAGAAGTTTCATTCACTACGGAGTTTAATTGAATTTGGCGATGTGCAGGCTTAAAATGAAGATTTCAAAGAACTTCAAGATGGTACAAGTTTAGGCTCAGCTAAATGTTGAAACAAATAAATCAGATGGGGTGGGTAAAATGGATAATTGAGCTTAAGGACAAGAGTGAACCAATACTATAGAGAGTATTGACCCAAAACGTATAAGTCACTTAAGGTGGACCTTGACCCGCTAACTATACAGAGTTAGGAACCAAAGGTATCAATAATTGAATGCCACACTCGAGATTGAGTGATATGTTCGAAGAAACAAGGAAGACGCCACTAGCAAGCTAGATAAGTCTACTTGAGTCTAAAATGAAATAAGAGAGTTGAAAAACTCACAAAATGTATAAAACATTAATCAAAATGAGCAAAAGTTTTTTTACAAAATGAAATAGCAAACTATTTATAACTAACAAGGGATAGCCGAATGGACAAATTCAGAAACTTAATGCCTAAGTAATTTTCAGCTAGAATGAGCTAGAATTATCTAGAATAAACCATTAAAGAGCTGGAGCAAGATTCGGCTGAATGGAACTTTAGCTTCATGCTTAAGCAAATGAAGTTGAACGTATTTGGAAGCTTGAAGAGTGCAATGTACTTGTCTAAGTTCAGCCAAGACCTTAATTGAAGCATTGATGATGAGCTAGTTCATGAAAGGTAGCATGTACCTTTTGTAAATTCGTTCGGCCCTTTGTGCATGCATATTATACATTCAATGTGATGAATTAAGGTAATATTCCCTCCCTTTGGACGTTCATGAATCCACCCATACATGTATAGGAGCTGATTGGTCAAATTGAGGCGTGAATGGCTTAGATGCTACCTTGGGAATACAATCAGCCAAGTTGTACTTTAAGTTGCTGGACACCTTTTGGCCGAATAGGTGCCTTGGAGAGCCAAATGAATCAACCACCATTCTTTGAAAGAGGCCTTACATGCACCGTCCCATACATTGAACCTATCATGCATGAACCTTATTTAATTACTCTCCAAATTCAGCTCACCTACAAAAACACATGAACCAAAATTAAATCACATAAAATTCAGCACTATCATTGGCCTAAAGAATTTGTAATCCACACCGATCACGAATCCTTGAAGTATTTTAAAAGGGCAACTCGAATCTTTTCCCTATGTCATTAAATATAAAAAAAGTAAGGAAAATGTAGTGGCTGATGCACTATCTCGAAGGTATGCTTTATTAAATATTTTGGATGCTAAATTGATGGGGTTTGTATTTCTTAAAGATTTATATGTCAATGATACTGGCTTTGGTGAATTCTTTAGGTTATGCGCAAAGGGAGCCTACGAGAAGTACTATCGACATGATGGGTACTTATTCCGAGAAGGAAAGCTTTGTATACCCCAAGTGTCCGTTCGAGACGTGCTGATCGAAGAAGTGCATAGTGGTGGATTAATGGGGCACTTTGGTGTTGCTAAGACTTTAGCTACACTTCACGAACATTTCTTTTGGCCCAAGATGCGACGAGATGTTGAACGTTTTTGTAATCGATGCATTGCATGCAAGCGGGCTAAGTCACGAATAAAGCCCCACGGTTTGTATAAACCATTACCCATTCCTGAAACCCCGTGGACTGATATTTCCATGGATTTCGTGCTAGGTTTACCGAGGAGTAAAAATGGCCGAGATTCAATATTTGTAGTGGTGGATAGGTTTTCTAAAATGGCCCATTTTATAGCATGTCATAAAACTGATGATGCCGTGAATATTGCTAATTTATTTTTCAAAGAAGTTGTTAGGTTGCATGGCATACCGAGGACGATAGTTTCCGATCGTGACGTGAAATTTCTTAGCCATTTTTGGAGGACACTATGGGAGCGACTTGGAACCAAGCTACTATTTTCTACCACTTGCCACCCGCAAACGGATGACCAAATCGAAGTGGTCAACCGAATTTTGTCTATATTGCTTTGAGCAATCATCCGAAAAAATTTGAAGGCTTGGGAAGACTGTTTACCGCATGTGGAGTTTGTGTATAATCGAGCTGTTCACTCAGCTACCAAACTTTCTCCTTTCGAAGTTATTTATGGTTTCAATCCGTTAACACCACTTGATTTAATGCCTTTGCTTGCTAACCAACTTGTGCATGTAGATGGAAAACACAAGGCTGATTACGTCAAGCAATTGCACCAACAAGTTCGAGACAACATTGAGGCCAAGACCAAGAACTATGAACAACATGCTAACAAAGGCCGTAAGCGAGTTGTGTTCGAGCCGGGAGATTGGGTTTGGCTGCATATGCGCAAGGAGAGATTTCCTACGCAAAAACGATCTAAACTTCTTTCGAGAGGGGATGGACCGTTTCAAGTCCTTGAACGAATTAACAATAATTCTTATAAGCTGGACTTGCCTGGTGAATACAATGTTAGTGCGACCTTTAACATTTCTGGTTTGTCTCCGTTTGATGCAGAAAGCGATTTGAGGACAAATAATTCTAAAGAGGAGGGGAATGATGTGGGCTTGCCTACGAACCAAGAGGAGCTCGAACAAGAGGCCATCAAGTTGCCAATTGGTCCGATAACGCGAGCTCGAGCCAAGCAATTTAAGAAGGCTATTTCAGCAATGTTGGAATGAGCATGGGAAAGTAAACGCAAGGAGCTCAAAAACGAATTCAATATTTTCAATTTTTGGGAAGCTGAATTTCATTCCAGCTAATTAATTTGCTGCTGGAATTAGACCATTTAAATTAAGCATTTAATTAAGTTTTACTACAGCTTATAAATATGTCTTGAATTAGTACAAGTGTTTAATATGTTATTTTTGCTGAATTGAATGTGTCTAGATTTCATTAAATTTGTCTGAATACAATACATGTTTTAATTATGCTTAGCTGAATTAATATGTCTTATTTAGTTAATATTTAATTTGTCACAATGTCAATTAGAGTGTTCACATTATGTTTTAATTTAGTTCAGCTGAATTTGTTAAATTAATTAAGTTCATTTGTTTTTATTTAGGTACAGCCGAATGTGGAGATATATTGGACAAATTCATGCATGTAGATTCATGCATGGGACGATGCACTTGCAGCTGGTACAATTCATGCATTGAAGCTGAATTAATTTTGTTACTCTACAAAGCAACTATTCAGCCAAGAATCATCAAGCCATTCAACTTTCAAGGCAGTATAATTTCTATTCACACTTTGACCATTCGGTTCAGCCATGTTCACACCATGAGGCTCTTCAAAATCGTCCATTCATACTTCCAAATGGCTGTTCAAGTTGCCATTTAATGTTGGTAATTTTTCGGCAAGAGTTGCATAATAAATTACCTCATTTATTTCCATTAGCCGAATGTAGCTGCTGTTAATTCCCAAAGTTCATTGGAAGCTATTCCTTGGTCTCCATTCAACTGAACCTTGATGCAACCCATTCATGAATTCAAGCTAGAATTTGGTTCAATGTTTTACTTAGTTTTTAAGCCTTGAACTTGTCCATTCAACTACTAGTCACTTTGCTATATATAGTTGCTGAATTTCTTGTAAAAGGACTTTTTACCAAAATTCTGAATGAACTATATTTTTCGTGAGTTAATTCACTCTCCTTATTCTCCAAAGCTCAATTGACTTATCTTCACAAGTGGTGTCAATCGGACTTTGTTTCCGAACTTATCACCCTTGGTGTGGCGTTCAAATTATACCGAAGGTTCCTATTTTGCTAAATAGAGGGTCTCGATTTTTATTCAAATCATTCCTTTTTCTTTGAAACCTTTTAAGCTCGGGTCCTTATTTTCTAATAGGGGTTCGTTCTTGTTTCACTGAAAACCCAACATTCATCATATCACAAACACCTTTGCTTCTTTAGTCATACAACTTTTAAAATGCAATGACCTGAAATTTGTTTAAAGTCGACACTACCTAATTTCGATCGGGAATCCATTACGACTTGTCACACATCCGAAACGAGCTCGTATCAGTTAACTCAATAATGGAGCTTCGACTACACTATGCCCCTGGTGAGCGAAGGTTTGTATTAAATGGAAAAGGTAAGATTGACCCTTATTCTTCTGCTTATAAAGGTAAGATGCTTGAAACTTTTGAAACACTTTTGTACTCCTCGGATAGTAACAAAGATCGTGTTGATGATTTAATTTTTGTAAAACACTTAGATCAAAACGTGCTTGACTGTCCTATTTTATTTCTTGATGATCTATTTATTTTGATGGTTGATAAAAAGATTCTTGTTTTTGATAATGCATGTGTGAGTGAATCTATAACCGTCGATTAATGCATGGTATGATTGTGCAACTCTGTGAACCGTGTGAACCTTTTCAAATACCTACTTGTGATGATTATGTTTACCATTTGATTTATTAATCCTGATTTATTCATGGTTTGTGGAAACTATTTGAGATGATTGGATGCCTTAAAACATGTTCATCTTTGCTTTGGATATTTGACGAGGCATTGGCAAGTAAATTAGCTTGTTTGCATGGTAATCTGAATCTGTCCATTCACATGTGTTATACTTGTTTTGTTATGCTTATGATTGGACTACAAGTTCTACTTTCAATGTGGCTGACTTATCTCCATTTGATTTTTCAGATTAGAGGACGAATCTTTTTGAGGAAGGGAGAATGATACGAGTCACAAAGGCCTTAGATGCATATACGAAGGAAAAAGAAAATCAAGATTCACTTTCTTGTGATACGAACCGGCTCGGTGTTGAGAGTCGAGTCGTTGATGTGCCTGATCGTGAATTGGAGTAATGTTAAGGTTTGTCAAAGATAGATTAAGAAAGAAGAGATAAAGGCTCAAATTTGGTTCAAAAGAGGTTTTGGAATGTATTGAGGTTGATAAGTGAACGAAAACCAAGTATTCAAGTTGAACCAACACCATATAAGTGTGTTAACCCGGGACTTATACGAATACTTAGGAAGGTTAAATGTTGTATGGATGGGAAACGAATAAAATGGAACCTCGACCCGCTATCAAAGATGATAGGAACCTCGGTATAACTTGAACGCCACACTTTGGGTGCAAAGTGATAAGTTCGAAAAGAAAGACGGGTTGATGCCACAAGGGTTACTTGATAAGTCAGACGAGTCTTTGGAGAACAATGAGAGTTGAATACAAACTCACAAAGTAATCAGATTTCATATAAGGTTCAAAAGTATATTGTCTAACCCCAAAATTGATTACAAAGCAACTATTTATACTAATATTGAATGTCAAGCCAAATGGTCACAAAAGGTAGATAAATGGACAGCTTCTAGATGGTGTTAACTCAGCTGGAAAGATTCATGGAACGTCTTTAATGCTTGGCTGACCATTGAGCTACATGAACAACTTTGAATGGTGTCTTTGATGCACACGAGGAGCCTTGAGCTGAAAAAGGAATGCCAGGTTCGGCCAAGGTCTTTTATGAGCCTTGAAAGAGCTGCTTGGGTCAGCTAATTAATTTTGATATTTAATGATTAACTTGGGCTCATCAATAGTCATAGAATGTGAACACAAGAAGCTGATCGGCCAAATGAGTGTGAACACACAAATCTGAAGGGCCTTTGTTGGTGAATGGAATATTGCAGCTGTTGGGCTTTAAAAACGCATTGGTGAGCTGAATAATCAGCTTGGAAAGGGTGCAATAGCAGCCACCTCTTAAATGCCGTTCCTTGCATATAGAACAGCACCTTTAATGCATGTCTTTGCTGTTCATTAAATTCGGCCAAATGACTCCTTTAATGCTTTTGTTGAACATGAAAAAGGTGTGGAGAAAAGCAATTAGCAGCTTCTTTCCTTAATTGCAAGTCAAAGTGCATGCTTCTCTATTAATTACCGTCCATTAAATAAGCACATGGAAAAGGACACCAGCAGCTCCTTTAATGCCGTCCAAGGGAGGATGTTCCAGCAAGAATTGATTCAACAGATTAATTCTATTCTGGACACATTAAATTCGGCAGCTAGCATTAAACCTGCACAATAAATTACTCTTTAAATTCTTCTCAACAACAAGACATAATTAATTCGGCATTAAACACAACATTAATCTACAGCACATGCACTTAAATATTAGTTGAAGACACATAACAAATTCGGCTGTACAAGACAATTTAAATGGACAAATTTGGCTAGACAAGTCAATAAATTTGGCAGCCAACAGACCCATTAAAGTGGCTCTTTAATTTCGGCTGAAACTGAAAAAAAAAACACCAATTAAATTCGGCATATTAAATAGATGTAATAAATAAAACACAATCAATTAAACTCAAGAATTATTAAAGATGTCCAGATTTAAACAAGTTAATTTACTAACACTTAATGGAGCTAAATTAAATAAATAGACTAACTTATTCAATTTATTTCAGCAAATGAAATTATAAGAATTAAAATAAACTCAAATTGAGCAAATCGATCCTATTGAGCTAGAAACGAGCTAAACGAAGCTCAGTGAGATGCAATTGAGCAAATTTAGCTCGAATGGGTGTGCAAGCAATACTTAAGGAGTTGGTCCAAAAATGAGCCCGGGGCGTGGTTGTATCATCCCCTCCCTCTTTAAGGCGATTTGTCATCAAATCGGGCCACTTGCTCGAAAATTTTTTTCAAGATCTCGAACCCTTTTGTTCATGATCCGAATAAAATCATTTCCAAAACTTTGAAAATCACAAATGGTTCGATAAGAAATTGAATTATTTCCATGCCCTCCCTCTTTTGGAGGGAACCATTCCGAAGTGTCACCTACACAAAAATTAAATAGATTAGTGACACCATGGTCTATAAGTTCAAAAGGACTTCTTAAGATCTTATGCAAAAATTGAACAAATGAACCAATGCTGAGATCAAAAGTAAAAATCGTTCTTACCTTTTTCTTCGATGGAAACAAACCTAAATCACAAGGCACTCGATAGCTATAATTTTGGAAGTCAACTTCCCATGGTTTGAATCCCTTTGACAACAATTTAAAATGGTATGCACCGGGGTCAAAAACAAAGTTTGCTCTTGCCATTTCAATTTGATATGACAATTTCAAAATCGGTATCATAAAAAGGAAACGATGTAATTTTAAGTAATGATTATGCAAAACATATTCGAACCTTTTAAACCAAAGTATGGAGCAATTACCAGTATCATAAATCAAATTTCGGCTTTGCAAGCTAACAATATTCATATGCTTTATTCTAGAATAACCAGATATATCAAATTTCACTTGATCTAACTTACACAAACATGCAGAATTTACAAAACAAAGCAGTAACGTCTCACCACCATCACAAGCAAATGAACTAGATATTTTACTCATCAATGTTTTATCACACAAACGAATTAGCAAATTCAAATTGTCATCACATACAAGCAGATTTGACGTGTGATATGCCAACCTTTTATTACAAAAAACCAAATTTTGTTCGGACTCACCTGGACTTACTTCTTGATCAATCTTGACAATGTTAGGCTCATGAGCAGAAAGATATTTCGCATTACTATGTAAAATACATTCATCAACAATCAAATTATGATTTCCAATCAAATCAAGATGAAAAGCTCTCTCACAAACTAAGTCTTTGGTAATCTTGTCATCAAAATTCAAGTAAGATTGGGAAGACTCAAATATAGTAGAACCCTTACATGGCTTACCTTTAAACACTTGTGGAGTCATCTACGATCTTACCTTTCTCGGCTAATCGAAATCGTCTCTCCTCAGAAAAGTATTGAAGTTGAAATTGATCAATGGGATTTCGAGAAACCTGAAAAGTAGAATCAATACAAGGAAAACTCATAGGATGGTTAGTAAAAACACTCCTTGCTTGTTTACTTTCATCCTTTTCGCTTATTTCTTTTTCCAACTCATTTTCAAATCCTCTTTCTTTTACCATATCACTCATTTCTTTTGCACTCTCGTTTCTTTCTTCAATCTCACTCTCTTTTACAGTTTTCTTTTCTTTTTCACACTCGTTTTTATTCTCAATCTCATTTTCAATTTTCTTTTCTATCTCACACTCATCTTCTTTTTCTTTCATTTCTTTTTCTTTTTCATTTTCTCGCTCACACTCTTTTTCTTTTTTTTTGTTCTTTTCTTGCTCATGTTCTTTTATAACCAAGTTTTTCAATTTGATTTGGTCCTTGTGGACTTGTTCCAGTGTGAGCGGCGCTAAGGTGATTTTCCTTCCTTGATGCTTGAAGGAATACCTATTGGTACGTTCATCGTGAGTGACCTTGTGTTCCGATTGCCATGGTTCTCCTAGCAACAAATGGCAAACTTGAATAGGTACCACGTCGCAAACAACTTCATCTTGGAATCTATCGATGGAGAAGGCGATGCACACTTGTTGAGTGACTTTAAATTTACCTTCAACACAAAGTCCTTGCAATTGATAGGGTCGGGGATGTTTGGTAGTAGCCAAGCCAAGTTTTTCCACCATTCGAATACTGGCCACGTTTGATCTACTTCCACCATCAATAATGAGGTAACAAACTTTATCGTGGACACGGCAACGCGTATGAAACATATCTTCACGATGTGGTTCATTTTCCAATCTTTGAAGGATTGAACTCATCTTGATGTCATGGGCTTCATCTTCGAAAGCTGGTTGCAAATCAGACTTAAAATATTCTTGGAACATGATTCAAGAAAATGTTAGAAAATGAAAAATTAAAAAAACAGCAATTAAACCTCACCAATTCAAAATCCTCACCAATCTCTCGCAAAGAAAATTCACACAATTTGGCTTTTACTTCTCTCGAATGGTCTCACCAATCGCTCTTGCCTTTTACCACTCGATTTTCGCCTCTCGAAGTTCTCCGCAAACTAGATAGATGAATCAATACCGTTTGGGGTCAGCTTACAAAATTGATGTGGCTTTGGTGGGGTTGATATCTGGATTAAAGGTAGGCTATCAAACAAAATAGAAAGGTTAAGTGTGGCTGGAAATGAATTTTTAGTACTTCGGGCAGACCTTTACAATTCAACAACAATGAATTTTGTCAAACTCTTTTTTTCGAATTTCTTTCTTTTTTTTTTCAATACTGAATACAAAAGAAGAAAAGGAAAAATAAATTGAATACAAACTTTTTTTTAAATTTTTTTTGAATTTTTTGAATTTTTTGAATTTTTTCTTTTTTTTACAATATCGTAATGCCGATAACGTCAATTCTTACTCCGATTTAGCTAGCTCTGATACCAAATGATACAAACTAGCTCGGTGTTGAGAGTCGAGTCGTTGATGTGCCCGATCGTGAATTGGAGTAATGTTAAGGTTTGTCGAAGATAGATTAAGAAAGAAGAGATAAAGGCTCAAATTTGGTTCAAAATAGGTTATGGAATGTATTGAGGTTGATAAGTGAACGAAAACCAAGTATTCAAGTTGAACCAACACAATATAAGTGTGTTAACCCGAGACTTATACGAATACTTAGGAAGGTTAAATGTTGTATGGATGGGAAACGAATAAAATGGAACCTCAACCCGCTATCAAAGATGATAGGAACCTCGGTATAACTTGAACGCCACACTTTGGGTGCAAAGTGATAAGTTCGAAAAAGAAAGATGGGTTGACGCCACAAGGGTTACTTAATAAGTCAGACGAGTCTTTGGAGAACAATGAGAGTTGAATACAAACTCACAAAGTAATCAGATTTCATATAAGGTTCAAAACTATATTGTCTAACCCCAAAATTGATTACAAAGCAACTATTTATACTAATATTGAATGTCAAGCCGAGTGGTCACAAAAGGTAGATAAATGGACAGCTTCTAGGTGGTGTTAACTCAGCTGGAAAGATTCATGGAACGTCTTCAATGCTTGGCTGACCATTGAGCTACATGAACAACTTTGAATGGTGTCTTTGATGCGCACGAGGAGCCTTGAGCTGAAAAAGGAATGCCAGGTTCGGCCAAGGTCTTTTATGAGCCTTGAAAGAGCTGCTTCGGTCAGCTAATTAATTTTGATATTTAATGATTAACTTGGGCTCATCAATAGTCATAGAATGTGAACACAAGGAGCTGATCGGCCAAATGAGTGTGAACACACAAATCTGAAGGGCCTTTGTTGGTGAATGGAATATTGCAGCTATTGGGCTTTAAAAACGCATTGGTGAGCTGAATAATCAGCTTAGAAAGGGTGCAATAGCAGCCACCTCTTAAATGCCGTTCCTTGCATGTAGAACAGCACCTTTAATGCATGTCTTTGCTGTTCATTAAATTCAGCCAAATGACTCCTTTAATGCTTTTGTTGAACACGAAAAAGGTGTGGAGAAAAGCAATCAGCAGCTTCTTTCCTTAATTGCAAGTCAAAGTGCATGCTTCTATATTAATTACCGTCCATTAAATAAGCACATGGAAAAGGACACCAGCAGCTCCTTTAATGCCGTCCAAGGGAGGATGTTCCAGCAAGAATTGATTCAACAAATTAATTCTATTGTGGACACATTAAATTCGGCAGCTAGCATTAAACCTGCACAATAAATTACTCTTTAAATTCTGCTCAACAACAAGACATAATTAATTCGGCATTAAACACAACATTAATCTACAGCACATGCACTTAAATATTAGTTGAAGACACATAATAAATTCGGCTGCACAAGACAATTTAAATGGACAAATTTGGCTGGACAAGTGAATAAATTCGGCAGCCACAAGACCCATTAAAGTGGCTCTTTAATTTCGGCTGAAACTGAGAAAAAAACACCAATTAAATTCGGCATATTAAATAGATGTAATAAATAAAACACAATCAATTAAACTCAAGAATTATTAAAGATGTCCAGATTTAAACAGGTTAATTTACTAACACTTAATTGAGCTGAATTAAATAAATAGACTAACTTATTCAATTTATTTTAGCAAATGAAATTATAAGAATTAAAATAAACTCAAATTGAGCAAATCGATCCTATTGAGCTGGAAACGAGCTAAACGGAGCTCAGTGAGATGCAATTGAGCAAATTTAGCTCGCATGGGTGTGCAAGCAATACTTATGGAGCTGGTCCAAAATTGAGCCCAGGGCGTGGTCGTATCATCTTGTTTTCAAGAAAATCAAGAAACCGAATCTTGGTCCAATTTTGCTGTTTTGAGTGATTTCAAGAATCAAGAAAATCAAGATTTCAAATCTTGGAAATCTTGGTCAAAGAAACTGAATCTTGCAGCTAAGGCGCATTGGATTTCAGTTACGAGCATCAACTGACCAATTTTGGGAGAGAACGGATTACAAGCCCAAGTTCTTAAAGAAAAGGCCCAATAAGATGTTCCAAGCCCAATCCAGAAATTTAAATTAAACTTAGTTGAAAATCAGGCCAAATTGTCAAAGTGGCCCAATTTGTTAAGTTTTAATTCTTTAAATACTTAGTTTTAGTTTTTAGACTTTATGAATAAATTTCTATGTAAAAATTCAGTTCAAGAGGCCCATTTAAAGTCCTTGGCCGAATTTCCCCTTGAAAGTAAAAGAAAAATTAGTTTTTTTTTTTAGTTTTCCTATTAGGACTAGGAAAATAGTTAGAAGGCTTATATGTATGGCTTGGCCAGCCACCCTTATACACATTACACTTGAAGAATACATTGAAATCATATTTGTTTTGTTGAGTGAAAATTCTCTTTGAGTTCTCCAAGAATTTTCTCTTGAGTTTTCTTTAGAAGGAGTTTTAACAATCTTTTTGATTGTTGGAGCCATCTTCAGCCTTCTTCTTGCCATTGTTCTTCATTGGAGGGAAGATTAGAGCCGTTTGAAGGGAGTTGTGAAATCTTTCGGGATTTCAAGGCTTCTTAGGACTTTCTTTATTTTCTTGCTGTTCGTTCTTCTTTATTAATTTCTGCTTGTGCTGATTTACTGATTAACTTGGGATTAATTGTTCTTGTTGAGTTTCAGCCATTCCAAACTTCAAGATCTGATTCGGTTTTGTTCTTAGGCATCAAGAAACATTCTTCATTCATAATTTCCAGATTTCTTGCCGCCCAAGTATTTCTTATTTTATTCAATTTGGGTTTCTTTATCTGACAAGTTTAGTTCTCTGTTTTCTATTTTTGTTGTAGCCAATTTGTATATAGATCTCGTAGGACTTTCCCGTGACTTTACGACTCGATCTTGGTCCTCGCGCAACCCTCTATCAAAACTTTTCAAAAGTAGTATGTCCACAATTTCTATAGATATGGCCGAAATCAGCATCATCATTATATAATTCCTTAATATGCTCAAACCTTAATACCTTAGCATTCAATGTAGTTATTAAAGTATATCATCTAGACAAAGCATCCGCAACTACATTATCTTTACTTGTTTTATATTTTATCACATAAAGGAATGTTTCAATGAATTCTACCCATCGGGCATGCCGTTTACTCAACTTACCTTGTCCCTTTAACCACTTGAGGGATTCATGATCTGTATGTATGACAAATTCATTGGGCAGCAAATAATGTTGCCATACTTGAAGTGCACGAACCAATGCCAAAAGTTCTTTATCATAAGTTGAGTAGTTTAAATGTGCACCATTCAATTTTTCACTAAAATAAGCAATTGGTTGCTTATCTTGCATTAAAACGGCGCCAATGCTAAATCCTAAAGCATCACACTCAAGTTCAAAAGTATTAGTAAAATCAGGTAATTTAAGAAGAGGAGTAGAACATAACTTAGCTTTTAGGGTCTGAAAAGCCTTTTCTTGAGTTTCACCCCATTTGAAACCCACGAATTTTTTGATAACCTCTGTTAATGGGGCAGCAATAGTGGAGAAATCTTTCACAAATCTTCTATAAAAACTAGCTAAACCATGGAAAGATCTCACCTCAGTTACTGATTTAAGAGTCGACCACTCCTTGATTGCCTTGACTTTGTCCTCATCGGCATGAATACCTTGAGCACTGACTATGAAACCTAAAAATATTAGCTTATCACAACAAAATGTGCATTTATCAAGGTTGGCAAATAAATTTTCAGCTCGCAGAATATCTAAAATGGTTCTAACATGGAAAACATGATCATCCAATGTCTTTGAGTAAATTAAAATATCATCAAAGTAAACTACTACCAATTTACCCAAGTGAAGCCTTAAAACGTGATTCATTAATCTCATAAATGTACTTGGTGCATTAGTGAGGCCGAAAGGCATAACTAACCATTCATACAATCCAAATTTTGTTTTAAAGGTTGTTTTCCATTCATCCCCTTCCCTCATTCAAATTTGATGATAACCACTTTTTAAATCAATTTTAGTAAATATAATTGAACCATGTAATTCATCAAGCATATCATCAAGTCTAGGAATTGGATGTCTATACTTTACCGTTATTTTGTTGATTGGGTGGCAATCAACACACATTCTATACGTACCATCTTTCTTCAGTACCAATAAGATAGGAACGACACAAGGGCATAGGCTCTCTCGAATGTACCCTTTGTCTAGTAACTCCTCAACTTGCCTTTGCAATTCCTTTGTGATACGAGTCACAAAGGCCTTAGATACATACACAAAAGAACGAGAAAATCAAGATTCACTTTCTTGTTTTCAAGAAAATCAAGAAACTGAATCTTGGCCCAATTTTGCTGTTTGGAGCGATTTCAAGAATCAAGAAAATTAAGATTTCAAATCTTGGAAATCTTGGTCCACGAAATCGAATCTTGCAGCCAAAGCGCATTGGATCTCCGTCAAGAGCATCAACGACTCAATTTAGGTAAGAGATGGATCATAAGCCCAAGTTCTTGAAGGCAATGCCCAATAAGAAGATTCCCAGCCCAATCAAGAAATCCACCTATATTTAGTTGAAAATCAGGTCAAATTGTCAAAGTGGCCCAATTCGTAAAGTTTTATTTCTTTTAATGCTTAGTTAAATTTTTTATGTAAATATTCAGTCCAAGAGGCCCAATTAAAAGCCCTTGGCCAAATTTCCATTTAAATATTAAAGTAATTAGAGTTTTTTTATTTTTAGTTTTCTAATTAGATTAGGAAAACACTTGAGAGGCCTATATAAAGGCTTGGCCAGCCACCTTGTTATTAACTACAAAAATATATTAAAAATTTCAGATTTGCTTAAGTGCAGAATTCTTCTTGAGTTTTTCTCCAAGAATTCTCTCTTGAGTTTTCTTTAGAAGCTGTTTTAACAATCTTTTGATTGTGGGAGCCATGTTCAGCCTTCTTCTTGCCATTGATATTCTTTGGAGGGGAGATTAAGGCCGTTTGAAGGGAGTTGTGAAATCTTTCGGGATTTCAAGGCTTCTTAAGACTTATCTTTTAATTTCTTACTGTCAATTCTTTCTTTATTTCTGCTTGTGCCGAATCTTTATCTAATTTATTTGTTATTCTTATTGTGTTTCTAGCCTTTTTCTATCTCAAGAATCAGCCAAAAATCCTCAATTTCTAGGGTTCTTGCCGATTCCTCCATACTCTTTTTGGGTGAAATTAGATTGCCAAAATTTGGGGAAAACTATCTTGGTGTTCAATTGGGCAGAATCACAACCTCCTTTAGGGTTTCAAGAACCCTTATTAACACTTATTTCTATTCTCAATTTGACTCTTTGTTGATTTGGGGATTTTATTTCAGATCTGGAAATTCAAAATTCTAATCTTTTAATTTTCTGTTTCGTTTCAGATCTGATCGTTTAGAGCTTTCGTAGGAGTTTCCCGTGACTTGACGACTCGGTCTTGGTCCGCTCACAACTCTCTATCATTTGGTATTAGATTTTGGGCGTTTTCGGTGTTCTTGGTTGATTTCTAAACTGATCTCTATTTTTTAAACTACAAACAGCAGTTTTACCCAGAAAAATTTTTCGAGAAAAATTCATTTGAGTGGGTAAATGTTGTCCGATTGATCTGAAATTTTACATACATATTTTTGGCACTGTTATTGAATATAAAAAAATATTTCTCGCAAAAAATTCAGTCAAAAAGTCAAAAAAATTGAAAAATACGAAATCCAATAAAAATTTAAAAAAACAATCAGCGGGTTGAGTTTGGTGCCCAAACTTTCCAGATCAAAAACTCAATATTTAAGGACATTCCAGATTTAATTTTGTGATTTTTTGGAGATCGGGAACACCTCAAACAAAGTTGTCAAGTTACTCCGCAGTTTTTTGGGTTTTTTCGATTTCAGCAATTTTTATTGATTCGTAGCTGTAGGTTTTCATTTGTTTGCTTTTATTCTTCCTTTACACTATCTAACACCTTATTGTTTCTTGTGTTAGTAGGATTTTAAGGTGTGCACAATGCTTCCTCGGTCGACACAAAGTAATTGGTGTCTCGTCAGTTTTTGGCATCTTAGTGCAAATTAGGACTCTTTGGTAGTTTCGGTTCATACACTTTCTAATTGGTTGATATAGACTCTACTAAAGAACTCAGACGACTGAATTTTACCTCATTGAGAATTTGATTTTTCTTTTTCAGTGATTAACGATGAGGTTTGCTAATTTTTCTTTTTAAGTATTGAGTGTTTGTTTTGCAGGTATTTCAAAAAAAAAAAGAGGAAAAAATAAGATGGTAGTCCTCCGCATCCTTAACATCCAAATGGGAGACAATTTTGATAACCAAAGGACAAATATTTTCCATTCTAGGTCTTTTATAAAAGGTAACTTGTGATTGACAGTGGGAGCTGTTCGAATGTAGTTAGCGGCTATTTGGTGAATTCCTTAAAGTTACCTTTTATCGAGCACCCTAAGCCGTATCACCTTCAGTGGCTTAATGAATGCTCGGAAGTTAAAGTTACAAAACAGTCCTTGATCACTTTTAAGCTTGGGAATTAGGAGGATGAGGTATTGTGTGATGTGGTCCCAATGCATGCGGCACACTTGCTCCTTGGACGGCCTTGGCAATTTGATCATGATGTTAGACACCAAGGCAAGCTTAATAGATACTCTCTTGTGTTTAAAGGCCAAAAATTCACTCTTGCTCCTTTAAATCCCAATGATGTATATAAAGATCAATTAAAAATGATGAAATTTTGTGAGGGGGTGAGGGAGAAAGGAAAAATAAAAAAGACAGAGAGAAAAGAGGCTAGTAGTGAAAAAAGTCAAAATTTAAATGGCCCAAAGGTGAGTGAATCCGCAAGTGGTAAAAATAGAGTGAAAAATTTAATTGCAACAAAAAAAAAATGTGCGGAGAGACCTATTCAATGAACAGCCTTTATCCTTGTGAGGTTTAGGCAAAATTATTTATCTCTATCTAACATTAATGAAAATTTGCCTAGTGTGTTTCAATGTTTTTTGCAGGATTATGAGGATGTTTTTAGTGAGGCCCCTAAAGGTTTACCACCTTTACGTGGGATAGAACACTTCCATTGGCCACATATGAAAGACAACTTCCAACTTCAATACCTTTCCGATGAAAGACGCTTTCATACGATCATCATAGGCAAAGATGAAATCACACTACATGAACCCGACGGTAAGCGAGGTAAAGAAATTTTAGCAACCGAGTCCCGTGCAGATTTGAAAATTATTGATAAAACTTTTGGTGACTTAGTTCTTCAAGGATCCCCTCATTTTGATCCGATTAATTGTTATTCTTCGATTGTGGTTGATAAAGTCATTATGAAAGGAAGCATGAGTTGTTATTCTCTTTATTTGCCTTGTGTAAAATTCTCGAATTTGTGTAAATCTATTTTGGTGAATAAGGTAACGAAATTTGCCAAATTTGTTTTCAATTTATATTCGTGCCTTAAACAGTTTATGTGGTTGTACATGAAGTTTGAGTTCCATTTGACAAAGGTTAACTCAACAACAGAGCTTCGACTACACTATGCCCCCGATGAGCGAAGGTTTGTATTAAATGGAAAAGGTAAAATCGACCCTTATTCTTCTGTTAATAAAGGTAAGATGCTTGAAAATTTTGAAACACTTCTGTACTCCTCGGATAGTGACAAAGATCGTGTTGATGATTTAATTTTTGTAAAACACTTAGGTCGAAACGTGCTTGACTGTCCTATTTTATTTAGTGATGATCTATCTGTTTTGATGGTTGATAAAAAGATTCTTGTTTTTGATAATGCATGTGTGAGTGAATCTATAGACCGCTGATTAATGCATGGTATGATTGTGTAACTCTGTGAACCGTGTGAACCTTTTCAAATACCTACTTGTGATGATTACATTTACCATTTGATTTATTACTCGCGATTTATTCATAGTTTGTGGAAACAATTTGAGATGATTGAATGCCTTAAAACATGTCCATCTTTGTTTCAAATATTTGACGAGGCATTAGCAAGTAAATTAGCTTGTTTGCATGGTAATCTGAATCTATCCATTCGTATGCGTTATGCTTGTTTTGTTATGCTTATGTTTGGACTACAAGTTCTACTTTCAAGGTGGTTGACTTATCTCCATTTGATTTTTCAGATTCGAGGACGAATCTTTTTGAGGAAGGGGAGAATGATACGAGTCACAAAGGCCTTAGATACGTACACAAAAGAATGAGAAAATCAAGATCCACTTTCTTGTTTTCAAGAAAATCAAGAAACCGAATCTTGGCCCAATTTTGTTGTTTGGAGCGATTTCAAGAATCAAGAAAATCAAGATTTCAAATCTCAGAAATCTTGGTCCAAGAAACCAAATCTTGCAGCCAAAGCGCATTGGATCTCCGTCACGAGCATCAACGACTCAATTTCGGTAAGAGATGGATCACAAGCCCAAGTTCTTGAAGGCAAGGCCCAATAAGAAGATTCCCAGCCCAATCAAGAAATCCATCTATATTTAGTTGAAAATCAGGCCAAATTGTCAAAGTGGCTCAATTCGTAAAGTTTTATTTTTTTTAATACTTAGTTAAATTTTTTATGTAAATATTCAGTCCAAGAGGCCCAATTAAAGCCCTTGGCCAAATTTCCATTTAAATATTAAAGTAATTAGGAGTTTTTTTATTTTTAGTTTTCTAATTAGATTAGGAAAACACTTGAGAGGCCTATATAAAGGCTTGGCCAGCCACCTTGTTATTCACTACAAAAATATATTAAAAATTTCAGATTTGTTTAAGTGCAGAATTCTCCTTGAGTTTTTCTCCAAGAATTCTCTCTTGAGTTTTCTTTAGAAGTTGTTTTAACAATCTTTTCATTGTGGGAGCGATCTTTAGCCTTCTTCTTGCCATTGATATTCTTTGGAGGGGAGATTAGAGCCGTTTGAAGGGAGTTGTGAAATCTTTTAGGATTTCAAGGCTTCTTAGGACTTATCTTTTAATTTCTTACTGTCAATTCTTTCTTTATTTCTGCTTGTACCGAATCTTTATCTAATTTATTTGTTATTCTTATTGTGTTTCCAGCCTTTTTCTATCTCAAAAATCAGCCAAAAATCCCCAATTTCTAGGGTTCTTGCCGCTTCCTCCATACTCTTTTTGGGTGAAATTAGATTGCCAAAATTTGGGGAAAACTATCTTGGTGTTCAATTGGGCAGAATCGCAACCTCCTTTAGGGTTTCAAGAACCTCAATTTGACTCTTTGTTGATTTGGGGATTTTATTTCAGATCTGGAAATTCAAAATTCTAATCTTTTAATTTTCTGTTTCGTTTCAGATCTGATCGTTTAGAGCTTTCGTAGGAGTTTCCCGTGACTTGACGACTCGATCTTGGTCCGCTTGTAACTCTCTATCACTTTGTCTCCTCAGGATTGCTTCTATAGGCTAGTCGATTTGGTATTGAAGCTCTGGGTCCTAAGTCAATTTGATGCGCTATCCCACGTAAAGGTGGTAAACCTTTAGGGGCCTCACTAAAAACATCCTCATAATCCTGCAAAAGACACTGAAACACACTAGGCAAATTTTTGTTAATGTTAGATAAAGATAAATAGTTTTGCCTAAACCTCACAAGGATACAAGGCTGTTTATTGAGTAGGGCTCTCTGGACATCCTTTTTTGTTGCCATTAAATTTTTCACTCTAGTTTTACCACTTGCAGATTCACTCACCTTTGGGCCATTTAAATTTTGATTTTTTCACTACTAGCCTCTTTTCTCTCTGTCTTTTGTATTTGTCCTTTCTCCCTTACCCCCTCACAAAATTTCATCATCTTTAATTGATCACTATATACATCATTGGGATTTAAAGGAGCAAAAGAGAATTTTCAACCTTTAAACACAAGGGAGTATCTATTGAGCTTACCTTGGTGTGTAACATCACGATCAAATTGCCAAGGCCGTCCAAGGAGCAAGTGTGCCGCATGTATTGGGACCACATCACACCATACCTCATCCTCATAATTCCCGAGCGTAAAAGTGACCAAGGACTGTTTTGTAACTTTAACTTCCGAACATTCATTAAGCCATTGAAGGTGATATGGCTTAGGGTGTTTGGTACAAGGTAACTTTAACGAATCCACCAAATAACTACTCACTACATTCGAACAACTGCCACTATCAATAATAAGTGAACATAAGTTACCTTTTATAAAACACCGAGAATCAAAAATATTGGTTATCAACATCATCTATCATTTGGATGTTAAGGGTACGGCGAACTACAAGGCATTGAAAATCAGCAAAGTCCCCTTCTTTTGGTGGTTCAACCAACTCTTCTCCATTATCACTGTCATCCACAAGTTCAGGCATATCTGGATCTGTTTTATCGGAATCGGAAGTGTACTAACCATTATTTTTCATAAGAAGTAATCTCGTGTTAGGGCATTCCCTACTATAATGACCACGTCCTTTGCACTTGAAACATTCAATCTCATAAGTCCTCTTCACATTCGAATCGCCTAAATTGGGCTGCTTAGAAGGTGGTTGCATTTTAACAGGAGCCCCTTTTTTCCAGTCTGATTGCTTACTTCCATTACTCAAAGAAGACTTATTAGTAGCAAAAGGTGATTTTGAACTTTTAAAATCAGAATTGGAAGTGTTACCTCTGTAATATTGTGAAGTAGAGAAGGAACCAAACCTTTGTTCCTTTAATTATTGCTCGATCTCAATGGCTTTATGAACTGCTTCTTCTAAATCAATGTAAGTTTGTAGCCTCAATGTATTAGCTACTGGCCTATTCAAACCATTAATAAATCGAACCATAGTTGTTTCATCATCCTCCTCCACATTAGCTCTCTAAATGAGCATCTCCATCTCCTTAAAATATTCATCCACCATCCTACTACCTTGAACAAGTCGTCTAAGATTTGTTTTAACTTCTCTATAGTAATGAGGTGGAATAAATCTTTTACGCATAACTTGTTTTAACTCCTCCCATGTCGTAATCTCACCTTCATAATTCCTATGACGATTTACCCCAAGTTGAGTCCACCAACTTAATGCATAATCTGAAAACTCTAGTGTTGCTAACGCTACCTTTTCATCATCCGGACATTTATAATAGCGGAACATAAGCTCAATTTTAGATTCCCATTCATAATAAGCTTCTGGATCATTCTTACCACGAAATTGAGGAATTGTGAACTTTGGTTTTGCCAAAGAGGGTTGCCCATGATCATGAAAATCATAGTCAGTTCTAGGGACACATCTAGGAGCACGCCTATGAGCAGGAGGCTGATTATCCACATCTTCTTTAATTGGACCCTGATACTGAGGCTCTTGATCCAATCGCATCTCATTGATACTAGCACTCAATGTTCGAAGTAAGGCCGCTTGTTCGTCTAATTGTTGTTGGAACTTTGCGAATGCATCATGGACATCATTATAGCTTGACCAATCCTAGACATTTTTTTTCAAAAACCTGCAAAACAAACACTCAACACTCAAAAAGGAAAATTAGCAAACCTCACCGTTAATCACTCAAAAAGGAAAATCAAATTCTCAAAGAGGTAGAATTCAGTCTTGTGAGTTCTTTAGTAGAGTCTATATCAATCAGTTAGAAAGCGTATGAACCGAAACTACCAAAGAATCCTAATTTGCACTAGGAGTCTAAAAAATGACGACACACCAATTGTTCGTGTTGCACCGAGGAAGAATTGTGCACACGTTTAAATCCTACTAACACAAGAAACAAGAAGGTGTTAGATATTGTAAAGGGAGAATAAAAAGTAAATAAATGAAAACCTACAGCTAAGAATCAATAAAAAATTGCTGAAATCTGAAAACCTAAAAAACTGCGGAGTAACTTGACAACTTCGTTTGAGGTGTTCTCGATCTCTAAAAATCACAAAATTTAAACTAAAAAATGTCCTTAAATATTGTATTTTTGATCTGGAAAGTTTCGGCACTAAACTCAACCCGCTAAATACTTTTTAAATTTTTTTCTTGATTTCATCTTTTTCAATTTTTTTGACTTTTTCTACAAATTTTTTTGCGGGAAATATTTTTTAATATTCTATCACAGTTCCACAACTATGCATGTAAAATTTTAGACCAATCGGAAAACGTTTACCCACTCAAATGAATTTTTTTCCAAAAATTTTTCTGGGTAAAAACTGCCGTTTAATGTTTTTAAAAGGATATCAGTTTAGAAATCACCCAAGAACACCCAAAACGCCCAAAATCTGATACCAAATGATAGAGGATTGCGCGTGGACCAAGATTGAGTTGCCAAGTCACAGAAAAATTCCTAAGAAAGCTTTAGACAATCGGATCTGAAATGAAACAAAGAAATCAAACTTATTAGTACCAGATCTGAAACGAAAACCCTAAAACCATGGATAATTAGCTAATAATCAGAACATGATACGAGCTCGGTTATGGATGTCTCAAGTCGTATGTATTGCCCAATCGTGAATTCGAGTAAGAAGTGGCTTGTTCGAGAGTCGCTTAGTTTTGGTAGCAAAAATAATTGCTAAAACGGATTGGAAAGGTTTTCAAGTGAAAGTTGAAAGATGGATAATGGAATGGATAGATGGAATTCGGCTAAGGCCAAAGAAAGAACCAATAATAAGGAAATTGTTGACCCGAATCTTAACAGGACACTTAGGTTAACTTTGGTTCGGAATTGGAAGATTAAAACTTGACCCTCTACCAAGAATGATAGGAACCAGAGGTATAGGAACGCCACACCAGTAAAGGTGATAAGTTCGGTTATCAAGGAAAAGAATTGATGCCACAAGAAAGTTTGATAAGTCGATTCAGTTCCAAAAAGAACAAGGAGAATTGGATAATCTCTCAAGTCTCAAATTTAACATAAATTTAGCAAAAGTTCCCCCAACATGCCATTTACAACATATTTATAGCCCATAAGGTGCCCAGCCGAATGGTCACAAAAAATCAGATTAAATGAGCTAATTTAATAAGCTAAAAATAGCTTAAGAGCTAAGTTCACTCCTTTGAAGAATCCAAGACCTTGGGGACGGAAATGGCATCAAAATCCTTAATATCCTTCAATAAATCAGCCTTGGAAATTCAAATGGTCAGCAGCAACATTAATGACGTCTTGGGCACACAAAACAGCTCCTAAATACTTTCAATCAGCTTAAATGAGCTGGAATAAATTTGCAAGTCCTTTGGTGTGTTCAAGACGGCAATAAGCATCAGCTTTGGAACCTGAAGAAGGCTTTTAACGCTACTTGGAAGCATGAGACGTCAGCCTTGATTAAGCAGCAAACATGCTTTGGCGTCACTTTGGAAATTCACAAACAGCTGCTCTTTGCTGTACCCGAAGCAATACCAGCTGGAATTAATGCCTTGAGCATTGGTCTCCACGAAAAGGAAGGAAGAAAAATTCAGCTGCCTTTAATGTTGTTCAAGAACGTTTCCAGCATGCTGGACATACTTTTAATTGCTTTGCTGCACATTGAAAATCAGCAAACATGCCCATTAATGCCGTCCATGCACCAAGCATTCCACCTGCATTTTAACATTAAAATTCGGTTAGGCATTTTAAATAAACTCAATTAAGTTGTCTTCACTCAAGACACTTTAAATGGCTGCAAACAAGACAAATTAAATTAGTTGAAGACAACTTAATTTGTTGTAGTAATCTAGACAAACTAAATAACTTAAACACTCATATTGCTGTAATAATTTAGACAAATTAAATAAAATAGTTTATCAAACAAATTAAACACATTAAATCAACTAAATTACTAATTTTTATTCCAGCAAATTAAGTGAACTAGAATGAACTAATTAAGCTAAAATTCAGCTTGAAGTAAGCTGCATGGGACGCCTAAGGAGCTGCTCCAAGCTTGATCGATTGATTCCGCAACTTGTTCTCCCTACGCTCGGTCCACGTAACTTGATAATGCCTCTTGTAACTTCTTTGCTCGAGACCTAGTGATAGGTCCTTGGGGCAGCTCAATATGATCGATGGAAGATTCACAAATGGAGTTTGCATCAGAACATGAATTAATATGGTTCCTTGGAGGCCAAGAAACGAGATCTAAATAGCAAGAATGACTCTCCAAGCCGAATCTGACTTGGAGAAAATGAAACAGCAAGTTAAACTCAAGTGATTAAGAAACCAAATCAGAATAGGAAATAGAGTACTTGGGCGGTAAGAAATCTAAAAAAAATATGATTAACGAACGGTTCTTGTTGTCAAATGTGGTGCAAAGATAGATCTTGAACTTTGGGAATGGTCGAAATGAACATGAACAATAAAATTTGAAACGAAACAGCAAGACCAATGTAGAATCAATTAGATCTAAAATTAAAATAATCAAAACAATAAAAGAGGGGTTTGGACGGCAAGAAAGATGGGTTTGGAGAATCAAAATGTTTCTTGATGTCCAAGGGTGGTGCCGATCAGATTCTTGAAGGTTGAACGGGGCTGGAAACGTAATAAGAGAACTTAAACAAGTTAGATAATGAAATTGACACAAGCAGAAATTAAATAGAGATTGAACAGCAAGAAAATAAAGATAAAGTCCTAAGAAGCCTTGAAATCGATAAAGATTTCACAACTCCCTTCAAACGACTCTAATCTCCCCTCCAATGAAGAACAATGACAAGAAAAAGGCTAAAGATGGCTCCCACAATCTAAAAGATTGTTAAAACTACTTCTAAAGAAAACTCAAGAGAAAATTCTTGGAGAAAAACTCAAGAGAATTTGCAAGCAATCAAAATCTGATTTCAAGTGTATTGTTGTGTGTATGGTCGGCCAAGTGATAGGGGTTGCGCGCGGACTAAGATCGAGTTGCCAAGTCACGGGAAATTCCTACAAAGGCTCTAGACGATCAGATCTGAAATGAAATAGAAAGATCAAGGTTTAAACTTTACAGCTGAAATTAAACCCTAAAAATAGTAAGAGTAAATCAAGAACTGAAACACTTATTTTCAGGGAGATTCAGAAGTCAAGATCACGTAAATAAACTCCCAAGGAATCTCTAAGCCAACCGAATCTGTCAATTGCAACAAAACAAAGAATTAATTCTACAGATCATAAAAGAACAAATTGAATTAAAGTGATTCGTGCAGCAAGAAAGAGGCAAATCTTGAATAAGATGGATCTTCGGCAATCAAGAAGGTTTATGAATTCTCCAAATCGAATCTGAAAAGAATTAAGATCCAAAACAACAAACCAAACTTTTAATTCCAGCAAACCGATTTGAACAGAATAAGAAGGAATATTCGGCAAGAACAATTGAAAAGATGGTGTTTGATCGTTCTTTGCTACCAAGAAAAGGGGCCAATTGGTTTTTTTAATGAAGATGGCTGGAAAAACACAACAAGAAGATTAAAGAAATTAGTATGAGAAATCGGCACAAAATAGAAAATTAAAAGGAAATTGAACAGCAAGAAATTAAAGATAAAGTCCTAAGAAGCCTTGAAATCGAGAAAGATTTCACAACTCCCTTCAAACGGCTCTAATCTCCCCTCCAATGAAGAAAAATGGCAAGAAGAAGTGATACGAGTCACAAAGGCCCAACCCAAGTTCAAGAAAGTGATGGGCTCAAATTGCCACAAGGCCCAATAACGAGATCAAAGGCCCGACAAATGCGGTCCAAACTAAATGGGACCATTCAAGAGTTTGTTAGCAAGGCCTTAGATGCATACACGAGAGAACAAGAAAATCAAGATTCACTTTCTTGTTTTCAAGAAAATCAAGAAACCGAATCTTGGCCCAATTTTGCTATTCGAAGAGATTTCAGAATCAAGAAAATCAAGATTTCAAATCTTGGAAATCTTGGTCCAAGAAACCAAATCTTGCAGCCAAAACGCATTGGATCTCCGTTACAAGCATCAACGACCCAATTTTGGAAGGAGATGTGATGCGATTCGGCCCGGGTTAATCGAGTCGTTTCACGTAGTTGCCCGGTCGTCGACGAGGAGTAGATGGAGTTGTCAAAATTGGGTGATTTAGGCTAAGGGTTGCGGAAGCTTTTAAAGGGGTTTAGATGAGTGGTTTGGTGCTGGTAGGTTCAATTTAGAATAGAAACAAGGTAGGATAGAAAAGGTAATTGATGGAGATGGAAAATAGAACTTAAACATCAAGAAAGTTTCAATACTATAATGAGGTATTGCCCCAAATCTTATATGATTTAAGGTGAAAAGATGGAAAGAGGAATATGGACCTCGACCCGTTACTTAGCAAAGTAAGAACCGAAGGTATATTGAAATGGATGAACGCCACACCAGGATTGGTGATAAGTTCAGAAAGAGTTCGATAGCACGCTAGATAAGCCAAATCGAGACTCACACGAAATATGAGAGGGAGAAACCTCACAAGAACAATAGTTCATTCAGAAATTTGACAAAAAGTCCTTTACAATGAAAATAAACAACTATTTATAGAACCAGTCATGGCTAGCCGAATGGGCAACTTAATGGCTAAGAATTCAGCCATGAATATGCTAGAAAATTCTAGAAAGAAATCATTAATTTGCTGTAGCTAAATTCGGTTGAATGTGCATGAATGAAGCATTAAAAATTTGGTTCATGCTTGGAGATGATGCATGGATTGGCCGAATCATCATGTTGCTTCACTTGATGCATTCATGCATCCTTAACCTTGAAGAGAGCTCAATTCCATGGATGTTCAGCCCCTTAATTGTTCCAACATCCCCCTTGGCTGATTGGAGCTTTAAAGTGCCTTGAAAACTTGAATAGTGATCATGGAAAATACATGGACAGGCCTGAAACGTCCCATGGTATGTACTTCCATAAATTCGATCCATTAATGTGCAAATGCATAAACATTCAGCAATCCCCTCTTGCATGAACGTCCCAAGTACTTGTGCTCCCTTAAATGCCTTCCATTGAACCTCAATTGTGCATGCACACTCCCATACATTGCACCAATCTATTCATGCACTTGGACTTTAATGCTCTTTCATGTATTTGTCCATCCTACAAGAAACACATGAACTAAATTAGGTTCAAATGTATGTTCGGCTGAACTAAATGGCATGAAGACAAATTAAACACTAATTATCATACTAACTAAATTGAGACAAATTAATTATAGTTCAGCCACCTAATTAAATTCGGCTAACACAACATATTTAAAACATGTAATAAGCTAACAAGTAATTAAGAGCTGTAACTAAATTAACTAATTAACTTAATATTTAATTTATTCCAGCAATTAAAAATAAATAAGCTAAAGAGCTAATAACGAGCTCAATGAGCTGAATTGAGCTCGAATGAGCTGACTTGAGCTCGAATGAGCTAAAATGGAGCTTAGTTCAGCCCGCAACAAATTGCAAACAATGCTTAGAGAGCTGGTCCAAAAATGTGCCTGGGGCGTGGTCGTATCAAGATGGATCACGAGCCCAAGTTCTTGAAGGCGAGGCCCAATAACCAAATTCCAGCCCAATCAAGAAATTCCTTCATACTTAGTTGAAAATCAGGCCAAAATGTAAAAGGGCCCAATATGTAAACATTTCACTTGTTTAATTTAATTTTTTAAGCTTTAGGAACATACATGTAAAATTCGGCCCAAAACAGCCCATATATGTGCATGGCCGAATTTTCCCTTTTTATTTTATTAATTAGGTTTAATTTTATTAGTTACTTGTGAGATTAGGATTAGTTGAGGCCTATTTAAAGGCATGGCCAGCCACCCCTTGTACACAACACTTAGATTTATTCTTAAATTTCAGATTTGTTGAGAGCAGAATTTTCTTTGAGTTTTCTCCAAGATTTCTCTCTTGAGTTTTCTTTAGAAGTTGTTTTAACAATCTTTTGATTGTGGGAGCCATCTTCAACCTTCTTCTTGCCATCGATATTCTTTGGAGGGGAGATTAGAGCCGTTTGAAGGGATTTGTGAATTCTTTCGGGAATTCAAGGGTTCTTAGGACTTATCTTTAATTCATTGCTGTTCAATTTATTTTCCCTAATATTGCTTGTGCCGATTCTTCTTCTAATTTCTTTGCTGTTTTTGTTTGTGTTTCAGCCTTGATTAAACTCCAAGAACTCTTGGTTTAATCGATCCCTTTATTGGCAGCAACTATTCGATCCAAAAATTCCCAAATCCTAGGGATTTGCCGATTATTGTTTTGTCTTGTTGGGGTACATTCGGTTGCTGTAATTTTGGGAAATCCATCTTGGGAGTTCAATTAAACCTATTCGAAATCTAGTTTGGGGGTTCAAGATTCGTTTTACTTCATCAATTTCTTCTTCTTCTTCTTCTACTTGTCGCCCTAAGCCCTAAACTTCCATTATTAATCTGATTGTTTTTCTATTGATCTAAAATCTGATTCGTTGATTCCTTTTTAATCTAATAGGTCGGTTGTTGGGGAAATCACTTCCTAAGTGCAAATCGGTTCTTGACTTCCAAGAATAAGCCGTCTTCAAGGGTTTCTTTAATCTTGCTGTTCATTGATAATTTTAATTCCATATCTGATTGTTTTAAACTTGTCTTGCTCTTTCGTTTTCAGATCTGTTCGTCTAGAGCCTTCGTAGGAGTTTTTCGTGACTTGACAACTCGATCTTGGTCCGCGCGCATCCCTATATCATTTGGTATCAGATTTTGGGCGTTTTGGGTGTTTTTGGTTGATTTCTAAACTGATCTCTATTTTTTAAAGCACAAACAGCAGTTTTACCCAGAAAAATTGTTCGAAAAAAATTCATTTGAGTGGGTAAACGTTGTCCGATTGATCTGAAATTTTACATGCATATTTTTGGCACTGTGATTGAATATAAAAAAATTAATCCTGTAAAAAAATCAGTCAAAAAGTCAAAAAATCAAAAAAGACGAAATTTAATAAAAATTTAAAAAAGAGTTAGCGGGTTGAATTTGGTGACCAAACTTTTCAGATCAAAAATTCAATATATAAGGACATTCCAAATTTAATTTCATGATTTTTGGAGATCGGGAACACCTCAAACGAAGTTGTCAAGTTACTCCGCAGTTTCTCGGGTTTTCTGTTTTCAGCAATTTTTATTGATTCTTAGCTGTAGGTTTTCATTTGTTTGCCTTTATTCTTCCTTTACACTATCTAACACCTTCTTGTTTCTTGTGTTAGTAGGATTTAAACGTGTGCACAACTTCTTCCTCGGTGCAACACGAATCAATTGGTGTCTCGTCAGTTTTTGGCATCCTAGTGCAAATTAGGATTCTTTGCTAGATCGGTTCATCCACTCTCTAATTGGTTGATATAAACTCTCCTAAAGGACTCACAAGACTGAATTCTAGCTCATTGAGAATTTAAATTTTCTTTTTGAGTGATTAACGGTGAGGTTTGATAACTTTTATTTTTGAGTGTTGAGTGTTTTGCAGGTTTAAAAAAATGTCAAAAGGTGATAATAATGATGACATATTTAAAAAATTCCAACAACAGTTGGATGAACAGGCTGCTGCACTTCGAGCTTTGACTGCTACCATCAATGAGGTGCGATTGAATCAAGAACCTCAATATCGAGATCCAATCAAAGAAGATAGGGATAACTAACCCCATAGGCGCGGCCCTCGACGTGTCCCTAGAATGGATGATGATTTTCATGATCGTGGGCAACCTTCTTTGGCAAAACCGAAATTCACAATTCCCCAATTTCGTGGTAAGAATGATCTTGAAGCTTATTGTGAATGGGAATCTAAGATTGAACTTATGTTTCGGTATTATAAATGTCCGGATGGTGAAAAGGTAGCGTTAGTAACACTGGAATTTTCAGATTATGCATTAAGTTGGTGGACTCAACTTGGGGTAAACCGCCATCAGAATTATGAAGGTGAGATTTTGACATGGGATGAGTTGAAACAGATTATGCGTAAAAGGTTTATTCCACCTCACTACTATAGAGAAATCAAAACAAAGCGGAGAAGACTTATCCAAGGTAGTAGGACAGTGGATGAATATTTTAAAGAGATAGAGATGCTCATTCAGAGAGCTAATGTGGAGGAGAACAACTATGGTTCGATTCATTGATGGTTTGAACAGATCGATAGCTAATACATTGAGGCTACAAACTTACATTGATTTGGAAGAAGCAGTTCACAAAGCCATTGAGATCGAGCAACAATTAAAGGAACAAAGGTTTGGGTCCTTCTCTACTTCACAATATTACCAAGGTAACAATTCCAATTCTGATTTTAAGAGTTCAAAACCACCTTTTGTTACTAATAAGTCTTGTTTGAGTAACCAGTAATCAGATTGGAAAAAAGGGGCTCCTGCTAAAACGCAAACACCTTCTAAGCAGCCCAATTTAGGTGATTCGAGTGAGAAGATGACTCGTGAGATTGAATGCTTTAAGTGTAAAAGGCGTGGTCATTATAGTAGGGAATGCCCTAACACGAGATTACTTCTTCTAAAAGATAATTTCTGACTCTGATAAAACAGATCCAGATATGCCAGAACTTGTGGATGACAGTGATAATGGTGAAGAGTTGGTAGAACCACCAAACGAAGGGGACTTTGCTGATTTTTCGTGCCTTGTAGTTCGCCGAACACTTAACATCCAGATGAAAGATGATGACAACCAAAGGACCAATATTTTCCATTCTCGGTGTTTTATTAAAGGTAACTTATGTTCACTCATTATTGATAGTGGGAGTTGCTCGAATGTAGCGAGTAGCTATTTGGTGGATTCTTTAAAGTTGCGTTGTACTAAACACCCTAAGCCATATCACCTTCAATGGCTTAATGAATGCTCCGAAGTTAAAGTTAAGAAACAGTCCTTGGTCACTTTTAAGATTGGCAATTATGAGGATGAAGTATGGTGTGATGTGGCCCTAATGCATGCGGCACATTTGCTTCTTGGACGGCCTTGGCAATTTGATCGTGATGTTACACACCAAGGTAAACTTAATCGATACTCCCTTGTATTTAAAGGTAAGAAATTCACTTTTGCTCCTTTAAATCCTACTGATGTATACAAAGATCAATTGAAGATGATAAAATTTTGTGAGGGGGTAAGGGAGAAAGAGCAAATACAAAAGACAGAGAGAAAAAAGGCTAATAGTAGAAAAAGTCAAAATTTAAAAAGCCCAAAGGTGAGTGAATCAACAAGTGGTAAAATGAGCGAAAAAAATCTTTTGGCAACAAAAAAAGATGTGAGGAGAGCCCTACTCAATAAACAGCCTTGTATCCTTGTGAGGTTTAGGCAAAATTATTTATCTTTATCTAACGTTAACGAAAATTTGCCTAGTGTGTTTCAATCTCTTTTGCAGGATTATGAGGATGTTTTTAGTGAGGCCCCTAAAGGTTTACCACCTTTACGAGGGATTGAACATCAAATTGACTTAGTACCCGGAGCTTCGATTCTGAATCGACCAGCCTATAGATGCAATCCTGAGGAGACAAAAGAATTGCAAAGGCAAGTTGAGGAGTTACTAGACAAAGGGTACATTCGTGAAAGCCTAAGCCCTTGTGTTGTTCCTGTCTTATTGGTGCCAAAGAAAGATGGTACGTTTTGTATGTGTGTTGATTGTCGCCCAATCAACAAGATAACGGTAAAGTATCGACATCCAATTCCTAGACTTGATGATATGCTTGATGAATTACATGGTTCAGTTATATTTACTAAAATTGATTTAAAAAGCGGTTACCATCAAATTCGAATGAGGGAAGGGGATGAATGGAAAACAACCTTTAAAACAAAATTTGGATTGTATGAATGGTTAGTTATGCCTTTCGGCCTTACTAAATTAATGAATCATGTTTTAAGGCTTCACTTGGGTAAATTTGTAGTAGTTTACTTTGATGATATTTTAATTTACTCCAAGTCATTCGATGATCATGTTTTCCATGTTAGAACCGTTTTGGATATTCTGAGAGCTGAAAAATTATTTGCCAACCTTGATAAATGCACATTCTGTTATGATAAACTAATATTCTTAGGTTTCATAGTTAGTACTCAAGGTATTCATGTCGATGAGGACAAAGTCAAGGCAATCAAGGAGTGGCCGACTCCTAAATCGGTAACTAAGGTAAGATCTTTCCATGGTTTAGCTAGTTTCTATAGACAATTTGTGAAAGATTTCTCTACTATTGCTACCCCATTGACAGAAGTTATAAAGAAATCAGTGGGTTTCAAATGGGGTGAAACCCAAGAAAAAGCTTTTCAGACCCTAAAGGCTAAGTTATGTTCTGCTCCTTTTCTTAAATTACCTAATTTTTCTAAAACTTTTAAACTTGAGTGTGATGCTTCAAGAATTGGGATCGGCGCCGTTTTAATGCAAGATAAGCAACCTATTGCTTATTTTAGTGAGAAATTGAATGGTGCACAGTTAAACTACTCGACTTATGACAAAGAACTATTAGCGTTAGTTCGTGCACTTCAAGTATGGCAACATTACTTGCTACCCAATGAGTTTGTCATACATACAGATCATGAATCCCTTAAATGGTTAAAGGGACAAGGTAAGTTGAGTAAACGGCATGCCCGATGGGTAGAATTCATTGAAACATTTCCTTATGTGATACAATATAAAACAGGTAAAGATAATGTAGTTGCAGATGCTTTGTCTAGACGATATGCTTTACTAACTACATTGAATGCTAAAGTCTTAGGGTTCGAACATATTAAGGAACTATATGATGATGATACTGATTTCGGCCATATCTATAAGAATTGTGGACATACTGCTTTTGATAAATTTTATCTTGTAGATGGCTTTCTTTCTCGAATAAACAGGTTATGCATACCAAAGTGTTCCATGAGAGATTTATTGATTCATGAAGCCTATAGTGGAGGTTTAATGGGACATTTTGGAGTGGCCAAAACACTAGATATCTTGCAAGAACACTTTCGTTGGCCACATATGAAGAAGGATGTGGAAAAGGTATGTTCCAAGTGCATTACATGCAAACAAGCAAAATCTAAGGTAATGCCTCATGGCCTTTACACTCCTTTACCGATTCCTACTTCACCTTGGATAGATTTATCAATGGATTTTATTCTAGGTTTGCCTCGAACTAAGAAAGGAAGAGATAGTATATTTGTTGTTGTTGACAGGTTTTCAAAGATGGCACATTTTATTTCTTGTCACAAAATAGATGATGCTACACATGTGGCAGACTTATTCTTTAAAGAGGTGGTAAGACTTCATGGCATCCCTAAAACAATTGTTTCTGATAGAGATGTCAAATTCCTTAGCCACTTCTGGAAGGTATTGTGGGGTAAGCTTGGTACTAAATTACTTTATTCTACTACATGTCACCCCCAAACTGATGGACAAACTAAAGTAGTTAATCAAATCTTAGGAACTTTACTACGATCTGTTGTGGGAAAGAACATTAGAAATTGAGAAGAATGCCTACCATTTGTTGAATTTGCATATAATAGATCTATTCATTCTACAACTGGTTATTCTCCATTTGAACTTGTTTATGGTTTTAACCCACTAACAGTACTTGATCTTGCGCCATTACCTCTTGAACACATAATTAATTTAGATGGCGAACAGAAAGCCGAGTTGGTGAAATCCTTACATGAGAAGGCTAGGCAACGAATAGCCAAAACAAATGATGCCAACACCAACAAAGCAAACAAGGGGCGCAAACGGGTTGTACTAGAACCCTGAGATTGGGTTTGGGTCCATTTGAGGAAAGAACGATTTCCTACTAAAAGAAAAACCAAATTGGACCAAAGGGCCGATGGGCCTTTCCAAGTACTCGAGAGGATCAAAGACAACGCCTATAAAATTGATCTACCTGGTGAGTACAATGTAAGTTCTACTTTTAATGTGGCTAACTTGTCCCCATTTGATTTTTCAGATTCGAGGACGAATCTTTTTGAGGAAGGGGGGAATGATACGAGTCACAAAGGCCCAACCCAAGTTCAAGAAAGTGATGGGCTCAAATTGCCACAAGGCCCAATAACGAGATCAAAGGCCCGACAAATGCGGTCCAAACTAAATGGGACCATTCAAAAGTTTGTTAGCAAGGCCTTAGATGCATACACGAGAGAACAAGAAAATCAAGATTCACTTTCTTGTTTTCAAGAAAATCAAGAAACCGAATCTTGGCCCAATTTTGCTGTTCGAAGAGATTTCAAGAATCAAGAAAATCAAGATTTCAAATCTTGGAAATCTTGGTCCAAGAAACCAAATCTTGCAGCCAAAACGCATTGGATCTCCATTATGAGCATCAACAACCCAATTTCGGAAGGAGATGGATCACGAGCCCAAGTTCTTGAAGGCGAGGCCCAATAACCAAATTCCAGCCCAATCAAGAAATTCCTTCATACTTAATTGAAAATCAGGCCAAAATGTAAAAGGGCCCAATATGTAAACATTTTACTTGTTTAATTTAATTTTCAGGCTTTAGGAATATTACATGTTAAATTCGGCCCAAAACAGCCCATTTAAGTGCATGGTCGAATTTTCCCTTTATTTTTATTAATTAGGTTTAATTTTTTTAAGTTTACTAATGAGATTAGGATTAGTTGAGGCCTATATAAGTGATGGCCGGCCACCCCTTGTACACAACACTTAGATTTTTTATTAAAGTTTTAGATTTGTTGAGAGCAGAATTTTCTTTGAGTTTTTCTCCAAGATTTCTCTCTTGAGTTTTCTTTAGAAGTTGTTTTAACAATCTTTTGATTGTGGGAGCCATCTTCAACCTTCTTCTTGCCATCGATATTCTTTGGAGGGGAGATTAGAGCCGTTTGAAGGGATTTGTGAAATCTTTCGAGATTTCAAGGATCCTTAGGACTTTGGTTCAATTCTTGCTGTTCAAATTCTTTTTATTTATTTTTGATTGTGCCGAATCTTGATCTAATATCTTTGTTGTTCTTTGTTGCGTTCCAGGTTTGTTTAATCTCCAAGAAATATTTGTTTCATCTATCTTTTGTTGGCAGCACTTATTCGATTCAAAAATTCCCCAAGTTCTAGGTTTTTTGCCGATTGTTATTTCTTCTTTGGGGGGTGAAATTCGGTTGCTGGGATTTGGGCATTCTTGGCCGAATCAATTTGTTGGTAGATTTGTTTTCTTTCTATAATTCCAAAACCGTTTGATTCATCTATTCTAATTCTTTTCTTCTTGCCGTCCCAATCTCTAATATTTTATTCTTGATCGTTTTCTTTTGAAATCTGATTTGTTTGTTTCTTCTTAATTGTTAGGGCCTAATTGTTGGGAATTCATTGCTTAATCAATATTTGATTCTTGGCTTTCAAGAATCACAATTTCTAAGGGTGTCTTTGTTTCTTGCTGTTTATTAATCGTTTATTTCAGATCTAATTGCATCTAATCTCAATTTTTCAGTTTCGTTCAAATCTGTTCATTTAGAGCCTCGTAGGAGTTCTCCTCGTGACTTGACAACTCGATCTTGGTCCGCGCGCAACCCTCTATCAAATATTTAAAAATATTTAAAAATAAAATAAATTTTTAATGATTAAATTTTTAATGTTTAAAAATAAAATAAAATATTTAAAAATAAAATGCATAAATTTTTGGTTATGTGGTAAAATTAATGTTTAATTAATGTAAATGATATGAATTCATATTCTGCCACATGCAACTTTTTTATTGGCATTTAAAAAAAATACAAAGATTAAAGTAATTTCGAAAATTATAACTTATTTTAATTACAAAAGAACATTTTTGAAATTTCCCTAACCAAGTTTGTGCTTCATTGACTTATGACACCAACTTAGTCAATGGCTTAAATAATAGTAGGTATAGATATACAATTTATGGAGGTAATAAAGTATGCATAACAAAATTAAAATAGAGTAATCTAAGATAAAGCTTTGGTTGAGTTGTAAAATTAAAGTTTTATTAACTCAAAAGGTGCGAGTGCAAATCCTACAATATGCAAAACTTTTATTAGCTTTTTAAAAAAATTAAAAAGACTAAAGTACCCTTAAATAATATAACTACTTATTTTAAACTAATATACTTATCACACACGTATGTGTCATAGGTTACGCAATGGAGCCTGCAACCTTGGCACATTTGAATGGTCCATCTTGTTCACTAGGGGTCACATGGCCCAATATTACTGGCTGGTTACTTGGAGAGATTGAAGACCCATCTACAAAGCATGGAAAGTATGGGACGTAATCTTTGAAGATATACAATCTTAGAGGATTTGTAATCTTAGAAGATTTGATTCGGTAAATCTTAGAGATTCAATTTTGTATATTTGTTTTAATCTTGACCATTGATGTACTTTAATTTGTACCATTGAATTTAGGGAAGCTCAACTATAAATAAATGTCTTTCCCCCCTCATTGTAATCAATTCATTCTTGAGTAATACACTTCTTTGAGATCATTCACTCAAACTCTTGTGTTTTTGCTTTTGTGTGGCCTTTCTTTCCTTTCGAGTTTTTTTATTGAGTATTTTTCGCTTTACGTTGGTGCCTTGGAGGAATTCTATGAGAATCATCACATTGTAAGAGTTAGGCTGATTTAGGTGCATTTGAAATGAAGGAACCTCTTAAGGTCACACGGATTAAGAGACTGAAAATCTAGTCTCGTGATCGTTGGTATAAAAGCTAAGGTTTCGAAGGCACCATTGAAAGATGTCAAAATAAGTTGCCATTCAAGTTGAGCCAATGGATTGTAACAGCCCGATTTTGGGCCTAATCGGAACAGTGGTTTCAAGACCACAAATTCGACGAGGAAAAATTTATTTTTATTATATTTTTATGGTCTACAATTTCACAGAATGATTTCGTGAAAATTTCGTTCAAAAATTTCAACGTTTGGGCACTCAATTTAGCCAAAAGGACTAAATTGTAAAAAGTACAAAAGTTGAGTTCTACATGTTAAAAGTGTCCAATTGTTATGAAAATTTAAATTGGAGGTCCTTAAATGGTAATTAGACCATTGGTAACATTGTGGACAAAAATGGACATGAGATAAGTGAAATAGGAAATTTTTAAGTTAGGGGTATTTTGGCAATTTGGTAATTAAAATATATTAAAAAGACAGAATAGGCAAAAAATCATCATCTTCAAGCCTTGGCTGAATTTCACAAGGGGGGAAGCCATTGTTAGGGTTTTCAAGCTTCCAAGCTCCATAGTAAGTGATTCCAAGCCCCGTTTTTAATGTTCTTTATGTTTTTGGAGTCCCGATAACTTGATTTAGCTTATTCTAGCAATAATTTAATCTAGGGTTTATATTTGGAAAAATACCCATAGGTGAAATGTGTTTATTTTGATGTTTTATGGTAGAATATAAAGCTTGAAATTATGTTAAATAACTTTTTCTAGCCGATTTTAAGTGAAAACGAGTAAATTGACATAATCGGTAAAAATACCTAATGTTCATAAGTAAGTGTTAGAGCGAGAATTTGATGTTTCCATAGAAGGGAAAAATGTTCAGCATGTCATAAAACATAAGAAAAAGGAATAAAGTTTAATTTCTGAGCCTAGAGGCAAAATCATAATTTTGTGAAACTTTAGGGGCAAAAATGTAATTTTGGTAAAATGTGATTTTTGGATTGGATTGAATAATGTGAGTGTTAAGTAAGTTAAATGTGTTATTATAAGTCAAGAAAGACAAGGAATTGACTTTGATTAGGGAAAAAGAAAAGAATGAGAAAAAGTGAGAAATTTCCCGATTGAACATTCGGAATGAAAAGGGATACGAATGAAGTGACAGAAATGATCACATGTGTGGCATGGACTATGTGTAGGCCACTATGTGAAAGTGAAAGTGATGGTCACGTGTGTAGTACTATGTGCAGGCTACTACGTGTAACAGAATGATAGGTCGCATGTGTAGTACTATGTACAAGCTACTATGCGTACCAGATAGCTTCGATCACGTGTGTAGCACTATGTGCAGGTTACTACGTGCATTGAATAGTGATGGTCACATGTGTAGTACTATGTGCAGGCTACTATGTGAACCAGTATCATTAATTATAAGGTGGTTGCTAAGTGCTGATTCCACCATATCCCTGATTGTGAAAGGGGTTGCTATGTGCTGATTCCCCGTATCATTGATTATAAGGTGGTTGCTAAGTGTTGATTCCACCGTATCCTTGATTGTGAAAGGGGTTGCTATGTGCTGATTCCCCGTATCATTGATTATAAGGTGGTTGCTAAGTGCTGATTCCACCAAGATCCTTTGAACATGAGGTGGTTGCTAAGTGCTGATTCCACCATTTAATGGTTAATATTCCGAAGTGTTCATCGGGGAAATTGGATGAGTGAAAATATATATGAATCGAATAAGGTTACGTGATGAATATTGGGTTCGATATTTAATCGACCCTTGAGTAAGATGAAAAGAAGTAATGACATTATGAAAAAGTAAAATGTGCAACAAAATAGTTTTGGACAGTAACAATAGTGTGATTTGAAAAACCACAAAAAATGGTAGAAATTGAATTAGAGAGTCAGTAAGATATGAAATGAAATCTTAAGGAGTCTATTTTTACATAAAAGAAATAGAGCAAGCAAAAGCATTATACATTTTGATATATTTGAATTTTAGTAAGGCAGGGTCGGATTGATTTTAGAATCCCCTATTCTAAATTTGGAAAATAATTAAAAATTGCAAAAAAATAATTACGAGTTATAATTTATATGATTAGAATCCTTAATGAGTCTATTTTTAAATGAAATAAACATAAATATCATCCAAATTCTGTACAATGAGATAATTCATTTTTACTGAAGAGAGGTCAGAGATGTTGAGCAGTGAAATAGGGGTGAATTTAAAGAATAAACTGTACTAATTGGCAAATAAAAAATTCTAAAAATTTTATGGTAGGAAGAAATGTGAGTATAGTTTCGGGGAAAGTTAACGGATCTTAATTTGGACTCTGTAGCTTCATATAAAAATGATTTAGTGACTCTGACTCAAATAGACAGCTTTGAATTTAAATATAAGTGAATAGTAAAATTATGTATAATGCTATTTAAGCATGTTTTATACATAAAGGATGTGGAATGGAGAGGAGGAGGAGGAGGAAAATTAATTATATATATGAATTATTTGTGTATAATTGGTTATATGCTCGATTATAATCGATAAACTTTAAAATAGAAATGATGCTTACATTTGCGTATTATTGATCATGGTTTAAGCTCATATGGGAAAATAAAGTTTCATAGTATGTGAGTGTGGTATATTTGGTATATGATTTGGTATGAAGTAAGGCCATGAATGGTTTATGGATTAACTCATGTTGGTAAGTTTGATACATGAATAAATGTTGAACTCGGCCATACTTATAATGCTTACGCTATATGTTTATTTGGCTAACATGCGTAGTGTACACACTTAAGCTTTGGCCAAGTGGTGGCTGAATTATGCCACATTAAATTTATAAGTTATGCATTGAAATGGTAAGTGCCTAGATGGGAATGTGTGATATGACCCCGCCCTGGAAACATCCTTGGTCTCTTCCCACAAGCGAGGCTCGTCATTTTCACAAGCTCGTCCCAGTTCAATTCGGGTGGATTCTAGCTCATTGAGCTAGAATGCAATTTATTTAATTAAGTTTGCATTTTATTTTGGTGGAATAAATAAGTTGCTGTTAGTTAAATTAGTTTAAAGTTAATAAATTTGTTTAAAAAATCTGGACATATTAATTTCCATGTTAAATATGTTTTAATGCATGCTTTAATTTGTCTTAAGCCTATTTAATGTGTCTGGCCAAATTAATTGTGTGTGTCTAAATGTTGGCCGAATTTAATGTGCAGCAAAACATCTATTAAATGAGATGTTCAGCATGCAAGGAACGGCATTTAAAGGGAAGTTGGCTGCTGCATTTTTTTCCTAAACAGCCGAATTTAATATGCCTTGTTGACCAAATTTTGTTTTGCCTTAAACTTGAGTTAATGGCTGAGTTAAATGTGTGCAGGTGCATGGATATGGGGACGAATTTAAAGAACAATTTATTGTGCAGGTTTAATGCTAGCTACCGAATTTAATGTGTCTACAACAGATTTAATTTGCTGAATTAATTCATGCTGGAACATCCTCTCTTGGACGGCATTAAGTGAGCTGCTGGTTTCTCTTCCCCAAGTTGCCTCATCATGTACTCCAGCAACCCCAAACGTATTCACACTTGCTGGAGGTTCCATTCACACTCATGACCATTCGGTCACTTGCTTTCACACACAAAGGCTTCTCAAATTTGTTGGTTCACACTCTATTGCTATTGAAGTGCCCTAAGCTGCTATTTAAAGTCCAAGACTAATCAGTTCTTCAAGGTAGCTCATTCAATCACTTTGACTGAACCTAATTAAGGCCATTCAGCTCATTTTAGCTCCTTATTAATTGACAACAATTTCAGCTGAATAAAGACACTCTAGAAGCTGCCCATTAACATTCTCCATGCTCAAGGAACCTTCAAGGGACATTCTAGGAAGCTTGCTAGAAATTTCCAGCCACTTTTGCTTTAATTTTGGCTGACCATTCAGCATCTTTTTAGTCCATTTGGCTACCTTAGGCTTAGGCTATAAATATTTGCTCATTTGCATTTTGTAGGGACTTTCTGAACCTTGATTAATGTTTATACATTTTGTGAGTTTTTCAACTCTCTTAATTCGTTTTAGACTCAAGTAGACTTATCTAGCTTGCTAGTGGCGTCTTCCTTGTTTCTTCGAACTTATCACTCAAATCCCGAGTGTGGCGTTCAACCATTTGATACCTCTGGTTCCTAACTCATATAGTTAGCGGGTCAAGGTCCTTTCTACCACCTTTAAGTGTCTTATAAGAATCGGGTTGGTACTCCATTTTAGTACTGGTTCCTTCTTGACCTTAAAGCCATTCAAGCCATCCGCAAATCCATCTTCAACAACCTTTAGCCTCTTCACTTAACCGAATCCATTTCCTACATTACTTAGCCATCTTGAACCAATTTTTGAAACCTTATTCCATCATTAGCCTACTTTTAAATACATTTCAAAATCGAGCGATACTTCTCTATTTTACGATCGGGCATATAAACGACTCGACTCACATCACCGAGCTAGGATCACATCATTTGGTATCAGAGCTAGTCAAAATCGAGGAGTACGGACGTTCGTGAAGTTGCCGGAATAAGTCATTGTGAAAAAAAATCAAAAAAATCAAAAAAATTCGAGTTGTAATATTTTTTTTCTTTCTCTCTTGTATTTAGCTTACTATTGTATTGGAGTATTACAAAAAAAAATCGAAATTATAAAAAAAATTCAAAAAAAAAGAAGAGGAAATTCAAAAAAAAAAGAGAAATTTTGAAAAAAAAAGTGTTGAAAAGTTGCAAAAAAAAAAGAGAAAGAATCTTTTTTTGAAGACGTTCATAGTTTTCCCGATCTTAAAGTGCTTTTCTACCGAACACAAACCAATCGCCACACTTAGCTCCATTCTTTTTTTTTATTTTCTTTTTAGCTTACCTTGCACTCCTTACATCGACTACCTTTGTGAACCCCTTTGAAGCCGACCCTCTAGGCCTGCTTGTAAGTCTGAACAAGTCGATTACGAAGTTCGTGAGGTGAATCGAGTGGTAAAAGGCACGAGCGAAATACATCAAGATAAAAGCCAAAATAAGAGTGAAACACGAGTAGAGTGCCATCTATTATTTTTCTTTATGAGAGAACTTGTGAGATTTTGTGGTGAGGATTACTTTTCTTTCTAAATTAACTTTTGTTTTCTAACATTTTGTTGAAACATGTCTGAAGAATTTTCTGAATTTGAATTCCAAATGTGGAAGCGAGAAATGCAAAGGATAATGCGGTCTGAATTCCGACGAATACAAAAAGGAGAACTCCAAGTACCATCCGACAAAGATAAAGAAGATTTGACACCGGTTAACGTTGACATCAAAATGGGTTCAAGTCTTCAATGATTGGAGAACGAACCACAACGTGAAAATCTGTTTCACACTCGATGCCATGTCCACAATAAAATCTGTTGCATCATTATTAATGGCGACATTAGTTCGAACGTGGCTAGTACGAGAATGGTGGAAAAACTTGGCTTGGCCACTACCAAACATCCACGACCCTATCAATTGCAAGGACTTGGTGTTGAAGGTAAAATTTAAAGTCACTAAACAAGTGCGCATCGCCTTCTCCATCGGTAGATTCCAAGATGAAGTTGTTTGCGACGTTGTGCCTATTCATACTTGCCATCTATTGCTAGGAAGGCCATGGCAATTAGATCGTAAGGTTATTCACGATGAACGTACCAATAGGTATTCCTTCAAGCATCAAGAAAGGAAAATCACCTTAGCGCCGCTCACACCGGAACAAGTCCACGAGGACCAAATCAAATTGAAAAACTTGGTTGTAAAAGAACATGAGCAAGAAAAGAGCAAAGAAAAAGAAAAAGAGTGCGAGTGAGAAAATGAAAAAGAAAAAGAGTGCAAGCGAGAAAATGAAAAGAAAAAGAAATGAAAGAAAAGAAGATGAGTGTGAGATAGAAAAGAAAATTGAAAATGAGGTTGAGAATAAAAACGAACGTGAAAAATAAAAGAAAACTAAAAAGAAGTTGAGATTAAAAAAGAAACGAGAGAAAAAGAGACAAATGAACCAGAAAAAGTGAGGAGCATTTCAACTAATCCATATGAAACTTGTTCTTGTTCTGTTTCTGCTTTTCAGGTATCCAAAAGGCCGAGTGACGATAATTTACAACTCCAATACCTTTCCAAGGAGAGAAGGTTCACCTTGGTTGAAAAAGGTAACATTCTCAACTATCTTAGTTCGCCTATGCCAAAAGAGGAGCAAGGTATGAGTTTTGAAATTCTTAAAGCACCTTTGCCTTATTCGATTGTTGATGGAAACCTTGTTGATGAATTGTCCTTTAGAAGTGATCTGAACTTTGATGTGGTTACTTGCCATCCTTTGATTGATGATAATACATTTGCGTGGAATGATGGCAAGAAGAATAACGCTTTTGGAAATTGCGATGCTGATGAGTTTGTTACTGAAATAATAGTTATTCGGCATTTGCAAGATAAGAAGACATATAAGCCATTCCATCAGCTTGATTTGGGTAAAAATATGCACTCATTGATCTTTTGTGAGAAACTACTTTGTATAAACAAGAATGTGCGTATGAGATTTGAGACGTATGAATGCTTGAAAGCAAGCATGTCTTTGATTTGTTTGTTTGATACGACGATGGCATGTAAAATGGTTAGTGCACTTAAAGTTGAAGATGGTGTCTCAAATCTGCTTTGTTATCCAAATTCTGCATTTTTGAGCAAAATTGACCGACTGAAATTTAGATTACATGATCATTTGGATGAGTTCTCGATGTATTTTGATTATAATTCCAATTTGATTATGATGCATGCTCTATTACCGAGTATGGAGATCCATTTTGAAAAGGTTAATTCAAGCAAGGAATTTTGACTACTCTACATCGCCGAGGAGCGAAGGTTTTTACTAAGCGAGCGAGGTAAAAATGAACTTTATTTTCCTGCTCCAAAAGGTAAGCCTCTTGAAATTTCTAAAATATTTTTGTTTTCCTCAGATGGTAATAACAATCTTGTTCGTGAATTGGTTTTTGAAAGATACTTTGATTGTGATATGGTTAATTGTTTTGCCTCAATTGAACACGATCTATCTATTTTTAATGGTGACAAAAAGATTTTTGTTTTTGATAATTGTGTTGATGTAATTGTAATAGAATCGATAGTCAATCGTCTAATGCACGGTATGATTATGAAACTTCGAGAACCATGTAAATATTTTTCATTACCTGTTTGTGATGCCTATGTACATATTTTGACTCATTACTCGGGATCCAATTATAGCTTGTGTAATCAATTTAAGATGTATGCATGCTCAGAAATCTATTCGATTTTATTTCGAACATTTTTCATGGCCTTGTCGAGTAAACTAGTTCGCTTGCATGGTAATCTGAATCTTTCCAATAGCCTGCATTACATTTGTCTTGTTATACCCGAATTGCAAATTTGTTTGCACTACTTTTTGCTAACTCATGGATATTTTTTTCAGTTGCTTCAATTGCCATTCGTTCCATTTGATCGAGGAAAGATGAGTAAGCGGAGTTATGATCGAATGAACCAACGGCTTGACTTGAGGACAAGTCGTTCTAAAGAAGGGGGGAATGATACGACCCCGCCCTGGAAACATCCTTGGTCTCTTCCCACAAGCGAGGCTCGTCATTTTCACAAGCTTGTCCCAGTTCAATTCGGGTGGATTCTAGCTCATTGAGCTAGAATGCAATTTATTTAATTAAGTTTGCATTTTATTTTGGTGGAATAAATAAGTTGCTGTTAGTTAAATTAGTTTAAAGTTAATAAATTTGTTTAAAAAGTCTGGACATATTAATTTCCATGTTAAATATGTTTTAATGCATGCTTTAATTTGTCTTAAGCCTATTTAATGTGTCTGGCCGAATTAATTGTGTGTGTCTAAATGTTGGCCGAATTTAATGTGCAGCAAAACCTCTATTAAATGAGATGTTCAACATGCAAGGAACGGCATTTAAAGGGAAGTTGGCTGCTGCATTTTTTTCCTAAACAGCCGAATTTAATATGCCTTGTTGACCAAATTTTGTTTTGCCTTAAACTTGAGTTAATGGCTGATTTAAATGTGTACAGGTGCATGGATATGGAGATGAATTTAAAGAACAATTTATTGTACAGGTTTAATGCTAGCTACCGAATTTAATGTGTCTACAATAGATTTAATTTGCTGAATTAATTCATGCTGGAACATCCTCCCTTGGACGGCATTAAGTGACCTGCTGGTTTCTCTTCCCCAAGTTGCCTCATCGTGTACTCCAACAGCCCCAAACGTATTCACACTTGCTAGAGGTTCCATTCACACTCATGACCATTCGGTCACTTGCTTTCACACACAAAGGCTTCTCAAATTCGTTGGTTCACACTCCATGGCTATTGAAGTGCCCTAAGCTGCTATTTAAAGTCCAAGACTAATCAGTTCTTCAAGGCAGCTCATTCAATCACTTTGACTGAACCTAATTAAGGCCATTCAGCTCATTTTAGCTCCTTATTAATTGACAACAATTTCAGCTGAATAAAGACACTCTAGAAGCTGCCCATTAACATTCTCCATGCTCAAGGAACCTTCAAGGGACGTTCTAGGAAGCTTGCTAGAAATTTCCAGCCACTTTTGCTTTAATTTTGGCTGACCATTCAGCATCTTTTTAGTCCATTTGGCTACCTTAGGCTTAGGCTATAAATATTTGCTCATTTGCATTTTGTAGGGACTTTTTGAACCTTGATTAATGTTTATACATTTTGTGAGTTTTTCAACTCTCTTAATTTGTTTTAGACTCAAGTAGACTTATCTAGCTTGCTAGTGGCGTCTTCCTTGTTTCTTCGAACTTATCACTCAAATCCCGAGTGTGGCGTTCAACCATTTGATACCTCTGGTTCCTAACTCATATAGTTAGCGGGTCAAGGTCCTTTCTACCACCTTTAAGTGTCTTATAAGAATCGGGTTGGTACTCCATTTTAGTACTGGTTCCTTCTTGACCTTAAAGCCATTCAAGCCATCTGCAAATCCATCTTCAACAACCTTTAGCCTCTTCACTTAATCGAATCCATTTCCTACATTACTTAGCCATCTTGAACCAATTTTTGAAACCTTATTCCATCATTAGCCTACTTTTAAATACATTTCAAAATCGAGCGATACTTCTCTATTTTACGATCGGGCATATAAACGACTCGACTCACATCACCGAGCCAGGATCACATCAATGTGCTTGTGATCATGGAAAGGGTGGCAATGTTTAAATTATGTAAACTTACTTGAAATGGTTTATCATGTGGTTAATTCAAAAAACAATTATGTTTAGATGTACTAGCTTGTGACTATGGTTGAATGATATGTTAATGTTTTGTGAGATATTCGTAGGAAATGGGTGTGGAAAGGAAATGAAATACTAAGTTCATACTTGAAGAATAAAATGACGAAAAAGGGGATGATGAGTTGATTTGATGTTGTTATTTAAGCTTAAGTGATGTTTTCATTGTAATACTAAGAATTTTATAAATGTGTTAATGAATGGTATAATCGATAAACATTGAGTTAAATGGTGAATACGTATTAGTGTTGAACTTAACGATATTGAATTGTACATGAATTAAATGGGAGTTTCTAGTGATATGATTTGAATTAAAAGAATTATTGTGGTATTGAAATATATATATTGGATTGAGAAATTGATTTGAATTGTGAACATGAAAGATTGTGAATTGAATAAAATGGAAATGAAGCATTGAATTACATGAGTAAGTATCGGGTCTCGTAGGTCCTATTTGTTATGAATATAATATTTTGAGGATATGTTGTAAAGAATTATAAAAGCATGTTAAAAAAAATTTGAAGAGTTTAAATTTGAATAAAATTTTGTAACTAAGTTTAATACGTTTACATGTGTAAGTGTTCTAGTAATATGCCTCATACCCTATTCTGGAGTTGAATACGGGTAAGGGGTGTTACATGGATACCCATGGGAGGGCCAGAAAAACAAGTCAAATCAAGGGACATGTTGTCGGCTTTGGATTGACGAGTAGTCAATCTTGAGGAGTCCATGGGGGACATCAAGGAGATAGTTAAGAAAGTCAAGAGAGGACTCACCGATGGACTAGAATCAATGAATAAGCAGCTTAGGGGCTATATGTTAGAATCTCTGGATTCTATTGAGAACAAGCTGACGAGAATGAATTATGTCCTCGAGGTTATGGGGATGACCTTGAAAGAGAAGATTGCGGAGCTCAAGGGTGAATTCACAATCTACAAGGCTATTTTGGGTAATGAGATGTTTGTTGCAGGACCTAAGCCCTATGTGGATATTCCTAAGTCGAAAGAATTCAATGGGACAAGTTCCGCGAGAAATATGGACAAAATTTTTTGGTGAATGAAGCAATACTTTCGTGCCAAAGGCATCATGAACAATGCCACTAAGGTAAACACTACTATTACGTATTTCACTAATGTTGCTTTGTTATGGTGGTGTCGTAGGTCCACAGATGAGAAACATGGTGAAGCTACAATTGGGAATTGGGATGTAACATCCCGATTTAGGGCCTAGTTAGAATAGTGGTTTCGGGACCACAAATTCGATGAGAAAAAAATTATTTTTACTATATTTTTATGGCCTACAATTTTACGGAAAAATTTCGTGAAAATTTCGTTCAAAAATTTTGATGTTTGGGCACTCAATTTAGTCAAAAGAACTAAATTGTAAAAAGTGCAAAAGTTGAGTTTTATTGGTTAAAGATACTTAATTGTTATGGAATTATAAATTAGGGGTCCTTATATGGTAATTAGACCATTAGTTAGTGATGGAAAAAAATGGACATGAGATAAGTGAAATAGGTTTTTTTTTAAGTAAGGGCATTTTAGTCATTTAGTAAATAAATAGAATTAAAAGGGAAAAAGATGTAAAAATTGTGTTCATCATCCTTGCTTGCTGCTGAAACTTGATGGAAGTCATAGCTAGGGTTTCTTCACTTTCTCAAGCTCATAGTAAGTGATTCCAAGCCCCGTTTTTAATGTTCTTTACGTTTTTTGAATCCCGATAGCTTAATTTAGCTTATTTTAGCAATAATTTAACCTAGGGTTCATATTTGGAAAAATACCCATAGGTGAAATATGTTTATTTTGATGTTTTATGGTAGAATATGAAGCTAGAAATTATGTTAAACAACTTTTGCTAGTCGATTTTAAGTGAAAACTAGTATATTGACAAAATCGGTAAAAATGCCTAATGTTCATAAGTGTTAGAGTGGAAATTCGATGTTGCCATAGAAGGGAAAAATGTTCAGCATGTTATAAAACATAAGAATAAGAGATGAAGTTTAATTTCCGAGCTTTGGGGTAAAAGTGTAATTATGTAAAAATTTAGGGGCAAAACTATAATTTTGCCAAAATTGAGTCAAGGACTGTTTTGATGAATGTGAATATTAAATAAGCTAAATTTTCTATTATAGATCGAGAAGAACGAAATTTGGAGCTAGATCGGGGAAAGAAAAAAGTTGAGGACTAAAGTGTTAGATTTGATCACAGTTTTGTACCAAGGTAAGTTTACGGTAAATAAATGTAATATTTTAATAATTATTATTATTGCTGTTATTTTTCAGCAATTATGTATTTATTTTATGAAAATATCTAATGTTGACTCAAGTATGAGATGACAGAGAATTAATGATACAAGCCCCATTGAAACATTAGGAATGTATTGAATAGAAATGTCATGACATTTGGGTAAAGAGATCCCATGTAAGACCATGTCTGGGACATGGCATTGGCATCATTGAGATTATGAGAGGTCCCGTGTAAGACCATCTCTGGAACATGGCATTGGCACCGAGATGAGAGGTTGATAGAGGGTTGCGCGCAGACGAAGATCGAGTCGTCAAGTCACGGGAAACTCCTACGAAAGCTCTAAACACTTGGATCAAAAAAAACAGAGCACAAGATTAAATCTGGAATTTCAAGATCTGGAATTTGAATTCTAAGAATCAGCAAGAGATAATCAAGAATCTAAACACTTATGAGAAGGGGTTTCTTTGAAGCCAAGATCACGAATTAACAATCAAGAGAAGTACCAATCTACTGAATCTGAGAAAGACAAACGCAAACAGCAAATTAATCTTAAAAGTTTAGCAAGTCAATGGAATAAAAATTAGATTTGGGGCGACAAGAAGAAAAGAAATAGAATAGATGAATCAAACGAAATTGGAAGTAAAGATGAATGCGAATCTACCAATAAGTTGATTTGGCTAAGAATGCCCAATTTCCAGCAACCGAATGCTCCCCAAAAAGGTTAAACAAGAATTGGCAAATCCCTAGAATTTGGGGATTTTTGGATCGAATAATTGCTATCAACAAGAAATCAATTAAGTGAGGCGATCTTGGAGTTTAATCAAGGCTGTAACACAAACAAGAACAGCAAGGAATTAGAAGAAAGAATCGGCACAAACATAAACAAAGAAAATAAATCGAATAGCAAGAAAATTAAATAGAAGTCCTAGGAATCCTTGAAATCTCGAAGATTTCACAAATCCCTTCAAACGGCTCTAATCTCCCCTCCAAAGAATAACGATGGCAAGAAGAAGGTTGAAGATGGCTCCCACAATTAAGAGATTGTTAAAACAACTTCTAAAGAAAGCTCAAGAGAGAATTCTTGGAGAAAACCTCAAAGAAAATTCTGCATTTTAACAAAACTGAAATTTCAATGTATTTGAGTAGTGTTTAACAAAGGTGGCCGGCCATCACTTATATAGGCCACAAAATAATCCTAATCTGATTAGAAAACTTATAAATTAACCCTAATTAATAAAAATACTAAGAGAATTTCGGCCAAGCACTTTAAGTGGGCTGTTTTGGGCCGAAATTTAACATATCCTATTCCTAGAGCCTAAAATTGAATTAACAATTAAAAAATGTTTACAAGTTGGGCCCTTTGACAGTTTGGTCTGATTTTCAACTAAATATGTATGGATTTCTTGATTGGGCTGGAAATTGCTTATTGGGCCTCGCCTTCAAGACTTTGGGCTTGTGATCCATCTCTTACCAAATTTGGGTCGTTGATGCTCGTAACAGAGATCCAATGCGCCTTGGCTGTAAGATTCGGTTTCTTGGACCAAGATTTCTAAGATTTGAAATCTTAATTTTCTCGATTCTTGAAATCGCTCCAAACAGCAAAATTGGGCCAAGATTCGGTTTCTTGATTTTCTTGAAAACATGAAAGTGAATCTTGATTTTCTTGTTCTTTTGTGTACGCATCTAAGGCCTTGCTAACAAATTCTTGAATGGTCCCATTTAGTTTGGAACGATTTTGTCGGGCCTTTGATCTCGTTATTGGGCCTTGTGGTAGTTTGAGCCCATCACGTTCTTGGGTTGGACCGTTGAGACTCGTATCATTCCCCCCTTCCTCAAAAAGATTCGTCCTCGAATTTGAAAAATCAAATGGGGACAAGTCAACCACATTAAAAGTAGAACTCACATTGTACTCACCAGGTAGATCAATTTTATAGGCATTATCGTTGATTTGCTCGAGTACTTGGAAAGGCCCATCGCCCCTTAGGTCCAATTTAGTCTTCCTTTTTGTTGGAAATCGTTCTTTCCTCAAAT